>CM046875.1:638571269-639254766 GCA_025667525.1 Glebionis coronaria | reverse complement strand
GGTCAATGTGGAAAGGGGGCCCGGTTTTGCGAAAGAGCATGATGTGAAGGTGTTTGAGGTTTCGGAGAGGATTTGGGGTGAAGACGGGTGCGAGGATGGGAAAAGGGCCAATCCGAAAGCGAGGGTTAAGTCGGTGAAAGAGATGGACATGGACGAGGATGAGGTGGAGGTGATGGTTGAGGATAAGGATTTTGAGACGTTGTATACGTATTCGAATGTTGGGTTGATTTAGGATGTTTCGTTGTCGGTGAAGTTTCCTGCGGTGTTGTGGAGTTGGTTAAGGAGAATTTTGGTTTGATTGGGGAAGGTAATCCGAAACAAATGGATGAGAAGTGGAAATTGATTTTTGAGAATATGACGTTGTTGTGGAGGAAGAGAAACTATACATGATGATAGTTATAGTTTTGGTTAGGAGTTAGGAAGATGTATATAGATATATTAGGTATTATTTCAGATTTCTCTAGATTAACCATGGGGAATCATTTGAGGAAGAAGAAGACATGGGTGGATAAAGTGACAATGATATGTCCAGACTTTGAATTGGGTTTGGATTTTGGATCGGGTATGGACCACTGGATGGGTCAAATTTTTTTTTTCTAACATCCATGTAGGATATAATAACTAATTTTAGATTTTTTTTATAATTAATTTAGTGACGTGTAAATGTAAACGGTCATAGTGGTAATATTATTACAAAACAAACAAGTAGAATGGTAAAGTCACGAGATTAAATAGTAAGTGTTTAAAGTCGACACAAACTAATAAGTAAGATGGTATTTTATAGCTTTTACCCATAAATTAATTAAGAGGGTTTGTATAAAAAGCTATAGAATGAATGATCTTAACCAGATTCAAATGATTCCAGAAGATCAAGATCAATGGAATAAATCGTAACCAAACGTTTCAATTATAACTGAACGTTTACACAATGATCAGAATGTTTACACAATGATTACCAATATGACAATCACTATCAAAGTGAAATAGAAAGTAATGATGCACACTGTTATGAGTCGTGTGTTTTTTAGAGAGAAAGGAGATTGATATCTCTATGTTTTCTATGTTAGAACTAAACGACCCCAGCAGTCCCTTTTATAACCCCAAGATGTTTCAAGCTATATTGTGTTATTTTGTCAATCTGTCATGTGTCGCATATGATTTGTATTGTGTTATGTTTGGTTTGTTATTTCAGGTACAATGGTTTGGGCTTGTTTCTTTGATATGGGCTTTCTTCTCCTTGTTGGGCTTTTGAACCGTTGAGGCCCTTTGTCTTTGGAAGCGATATAACCCTAGTCTTTGACTAGGGTTTTCTCTAATCACAAAAAACACACACTCAGTTGTGTGTGCGCAGCTGCTCTTTCTTCTCTCTATCTCTTCAAGTTATACTTGACCTGGGAGTTTGATTTTCATCTTGTAAACGTGTGTGATTCAGTCATCTATGTATGTGAGGGAGATCGGATCAACCTAGTTGGGACGATCTCACTTTTCTTTTGTATTTGTTTGATTAGTACTCGATTGAGGATTAATCTTTATTTATTCTGTTTTGTACTTTGAATCCTTTAAATAAATATCATAAAGGGGAGGTTGGTTGTGTGATAATCTTGGTATTCATGTTATTTGCTCTATCTTTTAACATGGTATCAGAGACAGGTTGCTAGATCTGGTTCTGTGTATCACATCCCAACTCTCGTTTGGTATATTTGTTTTTCTGATTCACCAAAAATTTTATTTAGGGTTTTCTCAAACCCTAATAAATTTTTTGGGGATCTTCACGCTGGTGGTGCTCTTGGTGTTTATCTGCTGCTCTGGAAGCTTGATTTGGTGGTCCCGTTACTTTCTCTCTTAATAATAATTAGGGTTTTCACAAACCCTAATTTATTTTTTTGGGGATCTTGGTTCTTTGGTGCCCAGGAAGCTTCTATTGGTGGTGTCGTTGCTATTTTTGGTGGTGCCGTTACAAAACCTGGAAGATCGGATTAGGGTTTTCTTGAAACCCTAATTTCATTTTTTGGGGGTTTTACTTCTTCTGGTTCCCTAGTATCACTCTTGGTGGTGTCGTTACCTTTTTGACTATTAGGGTTTGACTAACCCTATCTATACTTTTTTGGGGGTTTCCTGCTGGTGACTCACCCATCCTCTAAACTAAGTGAATCTAGAGATTGGGTGGTTTTTTTTATAGATATTGATTGCTGTTTATGCACTGTAAGTCTTCTTTCATTTTCTCTCTTACCTCTCTCTTGGTTACTATTGTGAGCTACTGTTGTCCAGTGTGTGGGTGCAAACGGATTCGGTTAACATCTTGACCCTCCAGACTTGACTGGTGTGGATACCTGCTCTGGCCAATCCCAGACCACAGCTTGACTATTCTGGTGCTCACCTTCTGAGTGTTTATTGTGGTTATATTTGTCTTGTTTTTCCTTTGGCTTGTTCTACTTGGTCTATTCTATCTGCCCTGTTTTGTTTGCTTATTGCTTTGTCTGCTCTGCTCTCTCTTTGTGTGATTCATGATTGCTGGTGGTGCTCCTCCCCCACCACCCAATGGTGGTGGAGGAAATGGTGGTTGATAGGTGTGTAAACACCCATCTTTTCTACCACTTAATTACTATAATAACCGGACCAAAACGTGTATTTTATGTCTTTTATGTCGGAATTATGCGTGGTTTGTGTTTTTGTTGTAATTTAGGACGAAATTGTGAAAAGTGGAGAAAACACGGGAATTCACGGGCATTCACGGTTTTTATCGAAGAAAAAGATGAAAGACGGAGTCGAGAAGTCAAAAGTGCAAAAAGAACGGAAGTCCAAGACCAATTCTGAAGATTTATCGAAGAAATAGTCAAAAGACGGAAGTTTATCAAAAGCCGAGGAACTCAAGTCTTATTTATCGAAGAATTAAAAGACGAGTCCAAAGAAATCCCGAGCCAAAAGTCATCACATTCCAAGATTAACAAAAAGATTAAGAAGAAAGGACTTGATGGTGCAATTAACAAGAAAGGAAGGAGAGAGGAAGCTTCCCCTAACCACTCCCTAATCACCTATATAAACCCTCATTTTCATTCATTTACTTTTGTTGACTAATCGTGACAATTAGTTCTTCCATCTTTATTTTATGCACATTTAATTACTTGCACATTTAATTACTTGTCTTGCACTTTTAATTACCTTTAATTTTCAAGTAAGTGTTTCTTTAATCTCTTGCACCTTTACTTTATCTTGTTAATCTTCTTCTACCTTTCTTTGATTTATACGTTTTTATCTTGTTGATTTGTTAAAGGTGTGATTTTTATGCTTTTGATTGTTTTAAATCATTTGTTTTTATAGCTTATTTGATTTATTTTCAAGTTTATATAGTTTTTACAAAAGTTATTTTTACATAAAAAGTTGTTTTTCTTAAAGTTTATCTTTTTCGTATCTTAAAAGTTTTCAACTTTCAGTTTTATAGCTTATTTTTACACGGTTTTAGCTAGGATTTTAGTCTTGTGCTTATTTGAACAATAGCTTATTTACTTAGCTTAATTTCCATCCAAGTCTCCGTATTCCGACCGTGACAATCGGAAGGAGGGTATACATTCAGATCGGTTCCGATCTGAAAAGGGTTTTGCTTTCCGATCGTGTGGACTTGGTATTCCGATTGGGGCAAAGTGAGGTTATTCCGATTGGTGTGTGGGTGACAAACATTCCGATTGGTTCCCTTGACATTCCGATTGAGGTGCAACTTGGTTATTCCGATCGTAACAGGTGACAGATATTCCGATTGGTGTTCCAATAAGCATTCCGACCGAGCACCCAGCTATATTCCGATCGGGTAGGTTAAATATTCCGATCGGTGGTGTTTTTGGGAATTCCGATTGGTTCCTTTTGACATTCCGATTGGGACAATCGGAATTTATTCCGATTGGAGGGTACTTTTCTCTTAATTTGACTTGTTTAATTTTTAGCTTAAGTTTTCAATACTTAACTAATTTACTTTCCGTCACGTTTTTAAATATTGCACACTTTCTTTTAATTAGACTTAGATTTATTTTCTCGCACTTTAATTTAACGCCACTTTACTTTCAACGACATTTACTTTTAAGTCTTTGCACATTTAAATTTAAAACCAACCAAAAATATTCTTTTTCACCAAAATAAAACTGAGTCACATAGAAAACCTAGATCAATTCGATTAGATATACTTAAACGAACATAATAATTTTTAATTAGGTAAAAGCCTAATTTCAAATGGCGCCGCTGCCGGCTCTTTTCGTTAAGATCAATAGTTTTCTGTGAGAGACACGTTGCTTTTTGGGATCCGTTCACTTGTGAACGTTATTTTTCTTGCTTAAAAAATAAAAAAATCATAAAAATTAAAAATTGATAAAAACCATAAAAATTAAAAATTTCAAAAATCCAAAAAGATTTTATCTTTATTGTGTATATACATTGTCTTTGTGTTTGGTTTTGTTTTCTTTTGCATTTTCAGGTGTATGCGTACTAGATCTTCTAATTATCAAGAGCCCGAGCCTCAAGAAGATTTAGATATGGCAGGTGTTAACAACAACATTCCACCGAACCTGAATAATAATAATAACAACAATGCTCTTCCACAGCCCGATCTTCGGACCATGGAGGAACTTTGTCAACCAACAATGTTTGGACGAGGAGGACCGATTGCGCCGATGCAAATCAACGCTCCTGAATTTTCGTTGAAGCACCACATGATTCAGCAAGTACAAACAAACCCATTTAGAGGATTGCCTGATGATGATGCCAACAAACACCTCGACAAGTTCATTACTATCACCCAGAGCATGAAGTTGGCTGGTGCCACAATGGATGAACTTCGCCTACAACTCTTTCCACATACTCTATTACATCATGCCGAGAAATGGTTTGATCGTCTCCCGAAGAATTCTATTCACACTTGGGATGACATGACTCAACGCTTTTTGTCGCGCTACTTTCCACCATCCATGGTCACAAGCCTTCGCAATCAAATCAGCGGTTTCATGCAAGATCCCGATGAATCTCTTTTTGATGCATGGGAGAGATATAATGTCTTGATCGACCGTTGTCCAAACCACAACATGCTTCCGGTCACCTTGATCGATACTTTCTACAACGGTTTGACTTTTCGAGATCGTGATACGATAAATGCAGCCGCCGGTGGCACATTCATGAAAAGGAGACCCGAGGAGTGTAGAGAGTTAATTGAGAACATGACTACTCACCACAAGAACTGGGATTCCTCTGCATCTTCTAGGAACAACCCGAGAGTCAATGTTTCCTCAACATCAGCAAACCCTGAGATGACCGAACTCACCCGCATGATGACTGAAATGAGCAAAAGTATTACGCTTCTCGCTTCAAATCAACAACAACAACAAGTTAAAGCGGTTGCTAATCTTTGTGAAACATGTGGCGGTCCTCACTCATACACCGATTGTCCTTCAACACAAGGAAACCCGGAAAATGTGTATGCAGCTTACGGTAATTATTCACCGGAAAATTACCAAGCTCGATCTCAAGGGGATAGAAATCTGCTGAGCTACCGATCCAACAATTACCTTTCACCCGGTTTTTCTCCTCAAAACCAAAACCCCGCCAACAACTACACTAGAAGCAACCAAATCCCACCAAGAGCTTCTAATCCTTATCACCCACCCGCCCAACAAAACCCACCCAGTAATCCGGATGTTGAGGCCATCATGAGAACCCAAGGTGAGCAAATCAAGAATCTGCAGAGCCAAATTATCAATCTTAAAGGGGATATCACAAAGCAAGGAAATGAGATAAGATCCGAGCTTCGAAATGATATTCAATCCTCCTTCAGCAATCAAACCAATGATTTGAAGAATATGCTTGCTAGTTTCTTGCCCCCTGCTCAACCTTCTTCTTCAAGTTCTCTACCTTCAAACACCGTCACCAATCCGCGAGCCAATGTGAGTGCTATTACTACTCGTAGTGGAGTCACCATTGTAGGACCACCAATTCCACCCCCATCATCTACACCTCCTCCACCACCATGTATCCCTACTCCTCCTACACCTAGTATTAGTGCACCATTACCGTCTCCGCCTCGACGTGATGAAGTTCCCACCAATGATCCTTCAACATCTCAACCTTTACCTACACCTGCACCTTCACCACCCAAACCCAATATCCCTTATCCTTCCCGCTTGGGCAAGAACAAAATGCTAAACAAGGAGGACTCTCAAGTGACTAGCTATATCAAGATGATTTCTCAAATGAATTTCAACATTAGCTTTCTTGAAGCACTTGTCCACATGCCCAAATTTGTTAAAGCATTTAAGGAATTGCTTAACAAGAAGGAGAAGCTGATTGAACTCGCCAACACACGCTTAAATGAAAACTGCTCTGCAGTTATTCTTAAAGAACTTCCGGAAAAACTTGGAGATCCCGGTCGTTTTGTGTTGCCTTGCGTGTTCAACAAAACTGAAGAATTTACTGCCCTTGCTGATCTCGGGGCTAGTATTAATCTTATGCCATTGAGTGTTTGGAAAACACTATCATTACCCGACCTCACTCCAACAAAGATGACTCTTGAACTTGCAAATCGCACTCTCGCTTACCCCGTTGGTATAGCCGAAGACGTGTTTATCAAAGTTGGCACATTTACTTTCCCGGTCGATTTTGTTGTCGTTGATTATGAAATGGACCCTCGTATCCCTTTAATACTTGGTCGGCCATTTTGAGAACCGGACGAGCTTTAGTGGATGTGGCCGAAGGTGAGTTAATCTTACGAGTCGGGGATGATGCAAAAGTTTTCAGAATGGGGAAGCTTACCAGTTCAACTTTTGGAGGCCGAGAATCAGTGAATATGATTAATGTGCTTGATGACTTTACCGTCTACGAAAATCCTCTATTCGACTCTTGCATCGATAATCCACTTTTTCATGATGATGTGGATGATTCTCTCCCTACTTTGGACGCTTCTCCCATTTATGATTCGTCACCGGTCTTTGATGCTTATGATGATGATGATTCTAGCTCAGATTCGGATGATTTTGATGATTGTACTTCTGAGTATCCCGAGCTGCCCACTTTCGATGATTTTGATGAGGCTGATACTCTCTCGAGCGATTCTTCACATGATGAAGATCATCCGTCATCACTCGATCCTACTTTGGACGATTATTCATTTGAGGAAGATTTCTCTGAATTTCTTAACACATACTTCCCTCATGAGAGTGATGCTCCTCCTTTTGACTTTGAAGATTATCGCCTTGATCCTACTTTGGATTTGAAGAGAATTTTGTCAAAGGAGAAGAAACCGGTTGACACCGAAATCCGTTGCACGTATGATTTAACACCTCTTTGTCCCACTTCTGAGGACGAGGTTGTGCTTCTTTGCGGATCTTCTTCCCACTCGGCTGAGCCGGAGTGCTATTTTCCCCTGAAGGAAAAGGTGTTCGATCCCGGTATTGAAGTCTTTAAGCCATCTCAGTATCCACCTGATGAAATAAAAGGAAAAATCTTTGGAAATCTTGAAGACATGCTTACACCTCTTCCTACTTGCTTCCACCGTGCTCCATCACTGCTTAAGGGAACCTTGCCACTTCTCTTTTGGCTTGCCTTGTTCACCTTAAGCTCTTGCTTATTGATGGATGAAAACTATGTCTTTGATCCTGGTGGATTTGTTCCATGCTACTTCCGTTGATGATCAAGGTCGAGTCAGGCTCACGACTCGGTTAACAAAAACCAAGCGCTTCTTGGGAGGCAACCCATGCATCTATCTTTTCGCTTTCTTTACCATAAGTGTAGGGGGGACCCTTTGGTTTGCTATTTCCTCTCCTCACTTCTTAATCAGGGATTCGAGCTTCAATGATCCACTCTTGATGATTCTTGACGACCCGTGATTCTGTGTTCTACTTCATCCCGGTTCTATCCTAAACTCTTTTCGATTCACTATTTTATATTTTCTCACTATTAAAATAGGAATCCCTTTAGTTGTCTTTTCCTTAGCAAGAGTTAAACAACGTGCACAATGTCCTAAGTGTAGGGGAGTTTACTCCCACATGCTTAAACATTGAGGACAATGTTTATCTTAAGTGTAGGGGGGACTTCTATCGAAGTTAAGTGGCCTTTTCCTTGTTTTTGTCCTCATTTTAACCGGAAAATCAATTTTTAGACATTTTTCAAAATTTTTGATCTATTTTGGCCTATTAGTTTCTCCCTTTGTATAGTTATTTTCTTTCTTTGCTAGAATAAATGTTTAATAAGTGGTTTTAATGTTCAAACGTTGTGAATCTTTTGACTCAACCCGAGTTTACTCTAGCTAGTATCCTTAACATGTTTAAGTCAAGTTTTGCTAGGCTTTTATATAGGGAGCTATAAAACGCGAAAGTCTTAACTCTCACGGGTTAAGAACAAGAACTTTTCGCAAGTTCCTATAATTGATCCTAGAGAGTCGTTTATCAAGGGAACTTTAAAAAGCGATTTCTAAACTTGAAAGAGTCTAAGAATTTGCAAGATCCTATAGGCGACTCGAAAACCCAAAACTTTGATTTAATAGGCTAAGTATCCACGAGTCTCATTACTTGAGATTTTAAACTGTGGAGAACGAGAGATGATAGAGCTAATTATAAGTCCGGTATTCTTTAGTGAATTTATGTGAGTTAATTATGAGCCTATTCTCCCTCCGCTTGCTTAATAAATTATCTGCTAATAAGTAAGGTTGTACGATTTGAAAAGTTACTTAGCTTCTAGCCCCAGATCGTTTAAAAGTTGCTCGGTAATGACGAGAGTTCATAGCCAAGGCATAACTAATGAAGCGGGGCGCGAAGATTGGCGAGTCCGAAAAGGCCCTAACAAGGCATGAGGGCTATGTTTTGTTGCTAAAGATCCAGAGTGATGAGAAGAATCATTTATCGAAAATCAATATGAAGGATCGAGACACACGACGTAAAGCAAAACTCCCCAAAAGTCATGGAGAAGTGTATCCGAAAAGACCCTAACAAGGTATGAGGATAAATAGATCCAAGTCATAAAAGGAGGCGGATCGTTGTATATCAAAGTCCAAAATAAAGATTGGAGAAAAATGAAGAAGTCGTGGTCCAAGTATGAATCTCTCAAAACTTCAAGTGAAGAAATTCCTATATGAAGAGAAGACCATAATTTCATGAACGTCTCTCAAGGTTTGAAGTATGAAGTCGCTGCCAAATATCGGTCCGAGAAAGGTCTCAAATCGCGAACCAAGTTATGCCAAGATATGAACTTTCTGATATCCCGAGAAGCAGTTTTAAAAGATTTGGTCCTTTAGCTAACTATTGATTAAATCGTGCACTTTATTTTTAGACCTAATAATTATCGAAATAAGTCAAACAATGCATCTTCGTGATCATTCAAGACAAATAATAAAATATAAGAGATACCCATAGGAATAAGGGAGTCTAAGTGAATAATTGGCCCACATGAGTTCGTGTTAGTTTACTAACTTATAATAACAATGATCTCGTTTTTAAGCTTGGTTTGGAGAAAGTGAAAAGTTGAGGATGATGATTATTCATGACATTTTCAAAACCCAAGGTATGCTTTTAATTTCTTTGCTTTGCATTTTTTTAAAAATTTTCTATCTCTTTAATAAAGGCCAATGTGGATTGATTATGATGAAAAGTGTAAACATGCTTTGTAACTAATGCATTGCATGAGGACATTGCAATGGTCAAGTGTAGGGGATTTGATAGGTGTGTAAACACCCATCTTTTCTACCACTTAATTACTATAATAACCGGACCAAAACGTGAATTTTATGTCTTTTATGTCGGAATTATGCGTGGTTTGTGTTTTTGTTGTAATTTAGGACGAAATTGTGAAAAGTGGAGAAAACACGGGAATTCACGGGCATTCACGGCTTTTATCGAAGAAAAAGATGAAAGACGGAGTCGAGAAGTCAAAAGTGCAAAAAGAACGGAAGTCCAAGACCAATTCTGAAGATTTATCGAAGAAATAGTCAAAAGACGGAAGTTTATCAAAAGCCGAGGAACTCAAGTCTTATTTATCGAAGAATTAAAAGACGAGTCCAAAGAAATCCCGAGCCAAAAGTCATCACATTCCAAGATTAACAAAAAGATTAAGAAGAAAGGACTTGATGGTGCAATTAACAAGAAAGGAAGGAGAGAGGAAGCTTCCCCTAACCACTCCCTAATCACCTATATAAACCCTCATTTTCATTCATTTACTTTTGTTGACTAATCGTGACAATTAGTTCTTCCATCTTTATTTTATGCACATTTAATTACTTGCACATTTAATTACTTGTCTTGCACTTTTAATTACCTTTAATTTTCAAGTAAGTGTTTCTTTAATCTCTTGCACCTTTACTTTATCTTGTTAATCTTCTTCTACCTTTCTTTGATTTATACGTTTTTATCTTGTTGATTTGTTAAAGGTGTGATTTTTATGCTTTTGATTGTTTTAAATCATTTGTTTTTATAGCTTATTTGATTTATTTTCAAGTTTATATAGTTTTTACAAAAGTTATTTTTACATAAAAAGTTGTTTTTCTTAAAGTTTATCTTTTTCGTATCTTAAAAGTTTTCAACTTTCAGTTTTATAGCTTATTTTTACACGGTTTTAGCTAGGATTTTAGTCTTGTGCTTATTAGAACAATAGCTTATTTACTTAGCTTAATTTCCATCCAAGTCTCCGTATTCCGACCGTGACAATCGGAAGGAGGGTATACATTCAGATCGGTTCCGATCTGAAAAGGGTTTTGCTTTCCGATCGTGTGGACTTGGTATTCCGATTGGGGCAAAGTGAGGTTATTCCGATTGGTGTGTGGGTGACAAACATTCCGATTGGTTCCCTTGACATTCCGATTGAGGTGCAACTTGGTTATTCCGATCGTAACAGGTGACAGATATTCCGATTGGTGTTCCAATAAGCATTCCGACCGAGCACCCAGCTATATTCCGATCGGGTAGGTTAAATATTCCGATCGGTGGTGTTTTTGGGAATTCCGATTGGTTCCTTTTGACATTCCGATTGGGACAATCGGAATTTATTCCGATTGGAGGGTACTTTTCTCTTAATTTGACTTGTTTAATTTTTAGCTTAAGTTTTCAATACTTAACTAATTTACTTTCCGTCACGTTTTTAAATATTGCACACTTTCTTTTAATTAGACTTAGATTTATTTTCTCGCACTTTAATTTAACGCCACTTTACTTTCAACGACATTTACTTTTAAGTCTTTGCACATTTAAATTTAAAACCAACCAAAAATATTCTTTTTCACCAAAATAAAACTGAGTCACATAGAAAACCTAGATCAATTCGATTAGATATACTTAAACGAACATAATAATTTTTAATTAGGTAAAAGCCTAATTTCAGTGGTGGTACAGGTTCCCATGAAACCACTACCAATCCTGTTGCTCTTATCAGCAACTTGGATGCTGGAAACCCACTTCACATTCATAATAGTGATAATAGTAGCTCTGTCCTTGTCCCTTTCAAGTTGTTGGGGACTGAGAATTATAGAATGTGGAACAATGCTATGAGACTTGCTTTACAAGCTAGAAACAAGTTTGCTTTTGTTGATGAGTCTTGTTTAAGGGAGTCTTATACTGATGATGTTTTGTGTGCTCAATGGGATAGATGCAATGCTATGGTTCTTACTTGGATTATAAATGTTGTTTCTAGTGATGTTTATATGGGCCTTGTTTATTCTGAAAATGTTGTTAATGTTTGGAAAGAGCTTAATGAAACTTATGATAAGGTTGATGGTTCCATTGTCTATAACTTACTTCAAAAAATTGGGTCTGTGAAACAAGGGGGTACTTCTATATCTGATTACTATCACAGGTTGAACTCTCTTTGGAGAGAGTTTGATGATGTTTCAAAAATTCCCAAGTGTATCTGTGCTATTAAATGTTCTTGCTCTGCTAGCAGTGAATTGGCTTTGCATCAACAAATCATGAGGCTTATGCAGTTTCTAATGGGGCTTGATGACTGCTATCAGCTTGTTAGAACTGCACTTCTCACCAGGGATCCACTTCCTGATGTGAAGGAAGCCTATGTCACTGTTTCTAGAGAGGAATCCCATAGGGGTGTTCCAGACAACTCTAATCATGCAGAGGCAAAGTTGAATACCACTTCTTTTGCAGCTAAGACCTTCAACCAAAATAGGAGGGGTACCTCTAATACCCCTAATAGAACCCCTAACAAGGGCAATGGATCCTGTTAATGCAATAATGCTTAAAAACGTTACTTGTATTTTTCGGTCTCGCTTAGTTTTGATTACGACAATATGTAAAAACAAGCATTTACAAAAACAATGAAAAACGAATTCTTGAGTTCAAGTATTTTTCATTTTACCCATTTTCACTTAAGGTATGAATAAACAAGTACTAACCTTAATCAAGTGATCAAGTGATTTAATCTTAGCTTAAAACTCACTTTTTATTAATTGTGACAAGTTTTTAATTAAAATTTCTTTTTAAGAAAATGTTTTATTAAATTAAATATTTGAAAATTTGAAAATGGCATATTCTTTTTTGATTTGGAATATTCTTTCAGGATATTTTATAATTAGATAAGACCTCCACCACTAAAGGACAAAAAGGGAGCGGAGTCTAGTCCGGCGGTTCCCTAGCGCCTAGGCGTTTCCTTATCGATAAGGTACCACCGGCTGAGATAAGGAACCGCGGGCAGATATAGCCGTTGGCCCTTTGTCCTATAAATAGTGGACCTTTCTCAGATTTTCAATTCACCTCTTTTGCACACAAATTTCCAGATTCAAACATACTTCTTAAATCACTCAAATCCTTGATCATTTGATTGATTACTACTTGTTTAGAAGTGAATCTATCTCATCCATCCATTCCTCTTCAAGTGCAAAGAGAAGAACGCTATCATTGTGAAGTGTTGAGTCCACCACCAAAGATCCTTTGAAGATCAAATCTTATACATTTGTTGTTGTGTAATAGTTGTGAAGATCCAAGTAGTTGTGTCTATTTAGAAGTTGTGTATGCACTCAGTATAGTTGTGTAGATTGGTCCTAGCTACGATTAGGGCTCGACTTTTAGCTTAGAGTCGGAAATTGGTTAAGCGATGTGTACGGTTTTCTCCACCATAAGGAGCTTGTTGTGTAGTGAACTCTCGACTAAGGAGTACTCGAGGAGTGGAGTAGGAACGAGGAGTGAGCTTCGTTGCCGAACCACTATAAATCCTTGGTGTTTGGTTTGATCATTATTTACCCTTAACTCTTTACATTCTTTATTCTTTGTGCATATATATTAGTTAGTATTAGTTTAGTTACACTATCATTGTTCATATTGTGCATAAGAAGATTTCACTTATTTCTTTAAGTCTAAGTTTTTGAGAAAAGGGATTTTTGAAAACCATCATTTAACAAGTAAATATAAGAAACTATTCAACCCCCCCCCCTTCTAGTTTCTACAATTGGTATCAGAGCGGGTTGCTCAAGTATTTTTAAAGTATATTGTATTTTAAAACTTGAATCGATCTATGGATTCCAACAAGTACCTAGAAGGGCAATCTATGCAAAGACCACCACTTTTTGAAACCGATAGTTTTATTTATTGGAAAAATAGATTTGAGACTTATGTGAAATCAAAAGATTTAGATCTTTGGCATGTTATTACCAATGGTGATTTTTTACCTTATCAATTTAATGAAGTTTCTAAAACAAAGGAACTGGTCACTTTTGACAAAGCTAATGACGATACTAAAAAGAAACTTTCAAAAAATAATGAGGCTAAAATGGTGATTTATAATGCCTTACCTAAGAAAGAGTATGAAAGGATTTTTATGTGTGAAACCGCTAAAGATATTTGGAACACTCTTTTAGTAACCCACCAAGGTAATAGCCAAGTCAAAGAAAGCAAAATCGATATTCTTGTCCAACAATATGAACAATTTGTCATCTTAGAAGATGAAGCTATTGATAGTGCTTTTGCTAGATTTAACACTATTATTACTAGTCTAAAAGCACTTGATGAAGGTTTTTCTAGCAAGAACAATGTTAGGAAGTTTCTAAGAGCCTTACATCCGAAGTGGAGAGCAAAAGTCACGGCGATCGAAGAATCGAAAGATCTCTCAACTTTATCACTCGATGAACTCATAGGCAACTTGAAGGTTCATGAGATGATAATTTTGAGGGACTCGGAATTGGTGAAAACCAAGAGTGAAAGGAAGTCTCTTGCACTCAAAGCCAAGAAGGCACAAAGCGATCATGATAGTTCCTCGGATAGTGATGATGAGGAGTATGCATTGGCGGTGAGAGATTTCAAGAGGTTCTTCAAAAGACGAGGTCAACACGTGAGGCAACCCAACAATGACAATAAACCATTCTTAAAGAATCGGTTTGCCAAGAACGAAAAAGGTGATAGGAATTGCTTTACATGTGGTGATCCAAATCACTTCATTAGTGAGTGTCCAAAGCCCTCACGCGATAAGAATCACACGGCATTCGTTAGTGGTTCTTGGAGCGATGGCGGTGAAGATGTTGATGACAACCCCAAAGAGAAGAAATGTCTCATGGCTCATACTTCTAAAGAGGTACATTCTGAAACCGAATATTATAACAATGATAGCTCCACCTTAGACGATATTGAATTAGAAGGCCAATATGATAATTTACACAAACTTAGCCTTAAATTCATAAAAAAGAACAAAACCTTAAAATCAACTAAAACTAAGCTTGAAAATGAGATTAATGAACTTAGGGAAAAATTAGCCAAGCTTGAGAAAAATAAAGAAGTTAATTTGGGTTGCGTAAGTTGTGAGAAACTTAGATTAGAGAATGAAGATCTCAAGAGCACCTCCATTAAACTGGAAAAGTTCATGAAAGGTACTAACGCTCTTGATGATATGTTAAACAAACAAATTCATTCTAAGGAAAGACTTGGTGTAGGTTTTAACTCAAATGAAGCATCAACCAGTGAACCTAAACAAGTCAGATTTTCAGAAAAACCATCTGTGGTATGCGGTCCCAGATTGTATGGGGCGGTTCCTTATCGCTATGGAACCGCCGCCATAGATAAGGAACCGCGGCCAGAAAGTATTTTTGATGAAAATCTTGAACTTCCTGAAAAGTCAAATTTAGGTGAACATCCTAAGCATCTTATTGTTAACAAGGTCAAATTACCCATACTTGACGACAATGACGTTGATAAGTTCTATAAGCCTTTGAGTAAACCTCTAATGGGAAATAGAAGTTTATCAAGACCATCTTCTACTCCACCAAGAGTACGGAATGAGTCTAGGCCTAGAAGTAGAACGACAACACCTAGAAGAGATAGTCAAAACAATTCACGACCTAGAAGTAAAACTCTAACACCTAGAAGGAATGACCAAAACTCTAAACCAAGATCAAATACACCTAGGAGAAATAATGAACAACAAAATGGTTATATGAATTATTATCCTCCTCCCTTTTGTTCCCCATGGGGAAACCCTCCTCCATTCATGCATCCCAACCAAATGCAATGGATGTTTAGAACTAACAATTTTGGACCCATGAGATATTGGGGACCAAATGTTTGATCGTGTATGTTGTTACCTAGATATGCTTGGGAATTGATTTGGAGCCCGACGAGTGGATTAAGGATAGTGGTTGTTCTAAACACATGACGGGTAATCGAAGTTTGTTCTCGCGCTACAAAGCATATGATGGAGGTAACGTCACATTCGCTAATAGTCTACGTGGTAATATCATTGGCAAAGGTACGGTTTCTCTTGACTCTATGACCATTGAAAATGTTGAGCACGTAGATAATTTAGGGTTTAACCTTTTAAGCATAGGTCAAAGACAGTAAGTGTAAGGTCATCTTTTCGGAAAATGACAGTGAAATCGTAAAAGATGGAAAGGTCATTGAAAAATGTGTTAGAAAGCATGGGCTTTATGTCATGAAGGTCAATAAGAAGTCAAAAGACAACATATGTCTTGCGACTATAGATGATAGTTCTACTCTTTGGCATAGGAGATTAGGTCATGTTAATATGCGTCTAATTCAATCTTTAGTCTCTAAGGAGTTGGTAAGACACCTCCCCAAGATGAAGTTTGATAGTCACTTTTGTGATGCTTGCAAAGTTGGAAAGCAAGTTCACTCAAATCACAAAGCCAAGAATTTGGTTTCAACCTCTCGGTGCTTAGAACTCCTACATATGGATCTCTTTGGACCTTCCGCCATACGGAGTTATGGAGGTAACCTTTATACCCTAGTTATAGTTGACTACTACTCTAGATTCACTTGGACTAGATTTTTGGCATCTAAGAATGAAGCTTTCGATCATTTCGAAATCTTTAGTCAAAGAATTCAAAATCAACTAGGATGTCCAATTGTCTCTATTAGGACGGATCATGGTAGGGAATTTGATAATGAAGTGCAATTTGGTGCCTTTTGTGAAGCTCATGGTATTACCCATAACTTCTCGGCTCCTCGCACTCCACAATCAAATGGGGTAGTTGAAAGGAAGAATAGGACCATCCAAGAGATGAGTAGGACGATGTTAAACGAGCAATCTTTGCCTCAAAAGTTTTGGTGCAATGCCGTGGACACATCGACTTATATTCTCAACCGAATTCTTATTCGACCTTTCCGAGGAAAGACCCCATATGAGATTCTTAAAGGTAAGAAACCCTCATTGGAATACTTTAGGGTGTTTGGAAGCAAGTGTTTTATCCTCAACACCAAAGACTACCTTACCAAGTTCGACCCAAAGTCTTACGAAGGTATCTTTTTAGGTTATTCCCAAACTAGCAAAGCCCACATAGTCCTAAATAGAACCTCAGGCATAATTGAAGAATCACTTAACGTGACTTTTGATGAAACCCCTCCTTTAACCAAGACATCACCATTGGTTGATGATGACTTGGATGAAGTAGAAGTAGTTAAAGCCAAAGAGGTTAGAAAAATAGGAGTTGAAGATCTTAGTGTTGAAAAGGAAGTAAACATTAAGGAGTCTAAGGATCATACTCTCAATAATATCATTGGTGACTTAAATCAAAGGACCTTAAGATCTCAAGTCCAAAACCAAAGCAACTTCTTTTTTTTCGTCTCCTTGATTGAATCAAAGACTGTTAAAAAAGCTTTGACGAATGAGAGTTGGGTCATTGCGATGCAAGAAGAATTGAATCAATTCGTTGCTAATGATGTTTGGGAACTTGTTCCTCCACCTAGAAGTTCTACCATTATAGGAACCAAATGGGTATATAGGAATAAGCTAGATGAGAATGGTGTTGTGTCTGGTAACAAAGCTAGACTTGTAGCACAAGGCTATAATCAACAAGAAGGGGTTGATTATGACGAGACATATGCACCGGTAGCAAGATTAGAATCCATTAGAATCCTTTTAGCTTACGTTTGTGCCTTAGATTTTAAGCTTCAACAAATGGATGTAAAGAGTGCGTTTCTTAACGGTTTGATCAATGAGGAGGTATATGTGGCTCAACCTCCCGGCTTCATTGATTTTGAGAAACTGGATCATTTTTACAAGCTTAAGAAGGCACTTTATGGTCTTAAACAAGCATCGAAAGCTTGGTATGATAGACTTAAAGCGTTTCTTGTTAAACATGAGTATATCATGGGAATGTTA
Source organism: Glebionis coronaria (assembly GCA_025667525.1). Taxonomy (NCBI): domain Eukaryota; kingdom Viridiplantae; phylum Streptophyta; class Magnoliopsida; order Asterales; family Asteraceae; genus Glebionis; species Glebionis coronaria. The sequence continues at coordinate 639,237,204 of CM046875.1, read as the reverse complement.
GAAAACACTCTCTTTACAAAGAAGAAAGGTTCTCACCTCATAATCGTACAAATATATGTTGATGACATTATATTTGGCTCAACTTGTCAAGAATTGTGTGATGACTTTGCCAAAATCATGCATGATGAGTTTGAAATGAGTATGATGGGAGAACTTAACTTCTTTTTAGGACTCCAAATGGACGATGGTATTTTATTTAGTCAATCCAAGTACGCTAAAGAAATTTGGATTAGAAGAATCTAGACCAATGAAGACCCCAATGGCCTCGGATACTAAACTCACCGTAGATGATGATTGTGAGTCGGTAGACAACACCAAATATAGAGGTATGATTGGTAGTTTGTTTTACCTAACGGCAAGTCGACCGGATATCATGTTTAGTGTTTGCCTTTGTGCTCGCTTCCAAGAGGCTCCCAAAACCTCTCACCTTGAAGCGGTTAAGCGTATCTTCCGATACATTAAGGGCACTATACATTTAGGATTATGGTATCCTAAAGGGACCGGCATAGAAACCATTGTCTACGCGGACTCGGATCATGCGGCAGACTTTGTGGACCGGAAAAGCACTAGTGGTGTTTGTACCTTCATGGGTTGTTGTTTAACTTCTTGGTTCTCCAAGAAACAAACCGCTCTTGCGATATCCACCACGGAAGCCGAGTATGTGAGTGCCAGAAAAGCATGCCAACAAGCTCTATGGATGAAGCAAGCGCTTGTTGATTACGGGATTTGTCTTGATGATGTTCCCATCATGTGCGACAATAAAGGTGCTATAGACCTTAGCAAGAATCCCATACAACATTCGCGAACCAAGCACATAGAAATTCGTCACCATTTCCTTAGGGAAATGTTCAAAAGGGGAACATTTCAATAGAGAAGGTACCCTCCGATGATAACTTAGCCGACATCTTCACTAAGCCACTTAAGAGGGAACCTTTTAATTACTTGCGTCTAGGTCTAGGATTAATGGAACATATTCCTTAATTGCTTTCCCTTTATTGAGTCTCTTATTTTCTTTTGAGTCTTTTATCACTTTGAGTCATTGAGTCTCCTAAACTCTTCTTGAAAATCTTCTCTTCTCCTTTTCAAAATCCTCAAAGTCTTTCTCGAAAATGGTCAAGAAATTTTTGACATTGTTAATTCAATCTAAAAACGTTTTTCATAGATTCTTGCTATTAATCTCGAGCTTACATAATTCATATGTATGATTCTCTCAAACATAGCAAGAACAAGATAGAATCATGGAGGATCATTGTGTCGTGACTTAAGGTCTTGTCTTACACACCTCCTACATCGATTTTTTAAATCCATGCATTTTGGTCAAATCCCTATTTGGTGAGTTAGTATGTGTTCTCTTTATCTATCTTTGCTTTTAAGCATATCCCTATGATAAGTTAGACTAGAAAAATAAGATTTGCTGAAAAATCTTCCTTCACCACCAAAACACAGCCTCTGTAGGCGGTTCCATATATGAACCGCGGTCCCTTATCAATAAGGAACCGCCGGAAGCAATAAGGAACCGCGTACAGTGCTTCCTTTTTTGGGTATTTCTGAAATTCCAAATTTGTTCCAACATTTTTGAGAATCTTTGCTTCAACCATTTGACCACCCCAAAAATACCCTGAGCCTTTCCTATTTAACCATAAGCATTTTGCCATACTTCACATCCCAAAATGTCTTACTCTCCTAATGAAAGCCTTGATTCTCCTCCATTTTCCCCAATTGCTTTCAATCCCAACTCACCCAATAACACTTTCAATCCAAATTCACCCAAGAACACTCTTAATCACATTTCTCCTACCAAGAATATTGATTGTGGAACATCTTTTCTTCCACCACCACCCTTTAGTGTTCTTCCTCCTTCTCATGATAATGTGATGCACCATGGGACATATTGTCATTGTTGTCAATATCAACATCTTGCCATGGCACACATCTATGAGGAGCTGAGCTACATAAAGAGTCTCTTAATCAAGCCTCCTCTTCACTTTGATTATGAGATCTCTACCAAGCCACCACCACCACCTTCCGCCACTACCTTGTCTTTCATATAAGCATTGGTTGTTTATCAACAAGACACCTAATTCAAGCAAATCTTAGAATTCTAGATTAACTAGGATTAGATTTATGCTTTTGGCTTGTTTCCTCTTTCATACATCTTTGTATGATTCTTTTTATTTTATATGACTTCACTTGGATCAGTCTTTGTGTTTTCTTCTCTATTTTATTTTAATTTTTTGTGACCTGTAGCTATCTCTTGTTGTTTGTCTCTTTTGTTCAACTAACCCTTTTATGTAGCTTGTCACCATATCTCGATTCCTCGGTGCCCCAATTAAGGGGGAGTAAGCACCAAGGGGAGTCTTTGCAAATTCTGTCTCTTCAAAACCGACTTGTGCAACCTTTTTGCTTCGACAAAGGAGGAGAAATAAATAAACTCGTCTCCGAAAATCTTGTTTTTGTGTGATTGAGTTTATGTATTGTCAGAATCAAAAAGGGGGAGATTGTTAATGAAATAATGCCTAAAAACGTTACTTGCATTTTTCGGTCTCGCTTAGTTTTGATTACGACAATATGTAAAAACAAGCATTTACGAAAACAACGAAAAACGAATTCTTGAGTTCAAATATTTTTCATTTTATCCATTTTCACCTAAGGTATGAATAAACAAGTACTAACCTTAATCAAGTGATCAATTGATTTAATCTTTTCTTAAAACTCACTTTTTATTAATTGTGACAAGTTTTTAATTAAACTTTCTTTTTAAGAAAATGTTTTATTAAATTAAATATTTGAAAATTTGAAAATGGCATATTCTTTTTTGATTTGGAATATTCTTTCAGGATATTTTATAATCAGATAAGACCTCCACCACTAAAGAACAAAAAGGGAGCGGAGTCTAGTCCGGCGGTTCCCTAGCGCCTAGGCGGTTCCTTATCGATAAGGTACCGCCGGCTGAGATAAGGAACCGCGGGCAGATATAGCCGTTGGCCCTTTGTCCTATAAATAGTGTACCTTTCTCAGATTTTCAATTCACCTCTTTTGCACACAAATTTCCAGATTCAAACATACTTCTTAAATCACTCAAATCCTTGATCATTTGATTGATTACTACTTGTTTAGAAGTGAATCTATCTCATCCATCCCTTCCTCTGCAAGTGCAACGAGAAGAACACTATCAATGTGAAGTGTTGAGTCCACCACCAAAGATCCTTTGAAGATCAAATCTTATACATTTGTTGTTGTGTAATAGTTGTGAAGATCCAAGTAGTTGTGTCTATTTGGAAGTTGTGTATGTACTAAGTATAGTTGTGTAGATTGGTCCTAGCTACGATTAGGGCTCGACTTTTAGCTTAGAGTCAGAAATTGGTTAAGCGACGTGTACGGTTTTCTCCACCATAAGGAGCTTGTTGTGTAGTGAACTCTCGAGTAAGGAGTACTCGAGGAGTGGAGTAGGAACGAGGAGTGAGCTTCGTTGCCGAACCATTATAAATCCTTGGTGTTTGGTTTGATTTTTCTTTACCCTTAACTCTTTACATTCTTTATTCTTTGTGCATATATATTAGTTAGTATTAGTTTAGTTACACTATCATTGTTCATATTGTGCATAAGAAGATTTCACTTATTTCCTTAAGTCTAAGTTTTTGAGAAAAAGGATTTTTGAAAACCATCATTTAACAAGTAAATATAAGAAACTATTCAACCCCCCCCCCCCCCTTCTAGTTTCTACAGATCCAAAAGTTATAGGGGTCCTAACCCTAACCTTTTGTGCACCCATTGCAATCAAATTGGTCATACTGTTGATAGATGTTTTGAATTGGTTGGTTATCCTGTTAGTTATAAAAAAGGAGTTAATAGTCAAAGACAATCTGGTTTTAAATCTAATTTTAATGCTAATTGTGACATTAAAACTGGAGAAAAATGCTTCCACTTGTAATTCTCCAAACTCTTTCACCACTGAACAAATGCAGAAGCTTCTTAATCTGATCAATGACACCTCTGGCAACACTCAGTCCAATATGGCAGGTAGAATATCTTTCTTTAATGCTAATGTTTTGTTTAATATAAATTTTTCCAAGTTTTTTTGTGGCAACTCTAAATTTATTGTCAAAACCATCACTTTGGGATGGATCATTGATTCTGGGGCAAACCAACACCTTACCACTTCCACAGTTGGTATGTGCAATGTTGTTGACATCTCTAATCTCAACATTTATGTTAGTCATCCCAATGGCACTATTGCCAATATCAGTCACATTGGTGACCTCAAACTCTCTAATAATGTTGTTCTTCATGATGTGTTGGTTGTGCCTGGATATTGTGTTAGTTTATTTTCGGTTAACAAACTTATCAAAGATAGTAAGTTGTTTGTTGGTTTTGATGAGGATAAATGTTATATTCAGGACTTGGCCAAGGGGACCACTCTAGGGACTGGTAGTGAATCTGGAGGGGCTTACTTGTTTGATGACCTTAAGACTAAGAGCTTAGGTACTATTAACTCTGCCATGACTTTTAATACCTCAAAAGATATCTGGCACTGTAGACTTGGTCATCCTTCTGACCAAGTGCTCAATGCTCTCAAGACTGGCCTCAAACTTTCCAAAAACACCAACATTTCTATTTGTGAAACTTGTCATAGGGCCAAACAAACAAGGGAACCCTTTCCCTTGAGTGACCACAAATCCAGCCAACTTGGTGACCTTTTTCACTTGGATTTGTGGGGTCCTTACAAGGTTCCTAGTAAGGAAGGGTATAAATACTTCCTTACCATTGTGGATGATTACTCTAGAGCTGTGTGGACTTATCTTTTGAAATCTAAGGATGAAGTTTTTGATTGGTTAACTCAATTTATTAATCTTGTTAAAAATCAGTTTGATTCCAAAATCAAAATCTTTAGATCTGATAATGACATGTTAACAACAAAGTACACACATTGCTCTCTTCTTTGGGTATTATCCATCAGACCTCTTGTCCTCATACCTCTCAGCAAAATGGGATTGCTGAAAGGAAACATAGACACCTTCTTAATGTTGCCATGAGTCTTATGTTTCAGGGTGGGATTCCTATCAATTTTTGGTCTGAATGTATTTTGACTGCTGTTTATTTGATTAACAGGCTCCCATCCTCTGTCTTAAATGGTAGGTCCCCCTATGAATTGCTCTATGGAAAAAAATCCAATCTCTCTCATTTAAAGTGTTTTGGATGTCTATGTTTTTCTACTTGTCTGAATAACAGTGACAAACTCACATCTAGGTCTGAAAAGTGTGTTTTAATTGGTTATTCTTATTTCAAAAAGGCTTAGAAATTGTTTAGCTTGGATAATAGAAGAACTTTGTTTTCTAGAGATGTGAAATTCTATGAAACTGTTTTTCCCTTCAAAATGAAAAACAATTTTGGAAAAGATTCAACAGATGTAATCATTACAAGTGATGTTGAACTCTTGACCTTTTTTGATAATCAAACACCTTCAAGTCCCAATGATGATGAGAGAGAAACACCCAATGTGGATGGTAGTGTTCACCCCTTTATTGATGATGCCTTTGTGCATCATCAGGAGGAAAACTATGCAACCACTATAGGTGAAAATGTGCAATCCTGCTCTGAGGGCAATTTTGAAAATGAAAAATCTTCTAATTTTTTTATTGAGCATAGTGGGGACCATCCTCAAGAGAGGAGCAGCCTGTTAGAAAGTCTAGTAGACCTACTAAACTGCCTGCTAAACTTAATGACTTTGTTCTTGATAGCAAGCTCAAGTATGGTATTGAGAAGCATGTTAATTACTCTAAGTTGAACACTACCAATTTTTGCTTTGCTACCACTCTTAACCAATCTATTCAACCTGCCACCTACTATGAAGCTGTGAAGGATAGTAGGTGGGTTGAGGCTATGAACAATGAAATTGAGGCCCTTTTAAGGAACAATACTTGGACCTTATGTGATTTACCTGCTGATAGAAAGGCTATTAACAATAAATGGATCTATAAGATTAAATACAAGTCTTCTGGCCTTGTTGACAAGTTTAAAGCTAGAGTAGTTGTTAAAGGTTATAGTCAAAGGGAAGGCATTAATTTTGATGAGACTTTCAGTCCTGTTGTTAAAATGGTTATTGCTAGGTGTCTTGTTAGCATAGATGTCTCTAATGACTGGACTGATTTCCAACTTGATGTTAACAATGCCTTCTTGTATGGTGATCTTGATGAGTACATTTATATGACTCTTCCTTTGGGCTTCAATTGCAAGGATAAAGGTAAGGTTTGTAAGCTTAATAAAGCTTTGTATGGTCTCAAGCAAGCCCCAAGGCAATAGAATGCTAAACTTACCACTATCTTGGTTGAGCATGGATTTAGCCAAAGTAAGTTTAATTACTCTCTTTACACTAAACAGAATAGTAACATGTTTATTGCTCTTCTTGTTTATGTTGATGATTTTATCATTACTGGTAACTGCATTGAGGAAATTGAATTATTTAAAAGCTTTCTAAAAACCAAATTCATGATTAAAGACCTTGGCATTATGAGGTATTTTTTAGGTATTGAGGTGCTTGAAAACTCCAGTGGGATCTGCATGACCCAAAGGAAGTACTGTCTTGAACTTATACATGAGTTTGGTTTTCTTGCTGCTAAACCAGCAGCAACCACATTACCTGAAAATTGTGTTTTGGCTGTTGATGAAAGCAAAGATGATAAATTTCTCTTAAATATTTTTTAGTATCAAAGATTACTTGGGAGACTCATTTATCTGACTCATATCAGGCCTGATATATCTTATGTTGTTCATTGCCTTAGCCAACACATGCATGCCCCCTTCAATCTCATCTTAAGATTGCTTTGAGGGTTATTAGATACCTCAAAAATTCTCCTAGGATTGGTATCCAGTTCTATAAAGATACCTCTTTAAGGGTGTCTTGTTTCACTGATGTTGATTGGGCCAAATGTCTTAGAACTAGAAAATCTGTATCTGGATACTGTGTCTTTCTAGGGAGGTCTCTTGTCTCTTGGAAGAGCAAGAAGCAGCCCACAGTGTCCAGATCTTCAGTTGAGGATGAGTATAGATGTATGGCTAGTGCTACCTGTGAAGTTATCTGGATCACTAACTTGCTTAGTGATCTAAGAGTGAAAAACCTATTTCCTGTGAACCTTTATAGTGATAGCAGCTCTGTTATGCAGATTGCTGCTAACCCTGTTTTTCATGAGAGAACCAAGCACTTTGAGGTTGATGTTCATTTGGTAAGGGAAAAGGTTTAAGATGGTGTGATCAACACTATCAAGGTTGCTTCACTTGATCAAACAGCTGACATCTTTACTAAGGCTCATGGGATTAACCAACACCTGAAACTTTGCAAACAGCTGAGGCTTGTGAACATGTTTGGCAAATAATTTTTTCTGCTCTCTCACTTGTCAGATTGAGGAAGGGTATTATTTTGTCAATCTGTCATGTGTCGCATATGACTTGTATTGTGTTATGTTTGGTTTGTTATTTCAGGTACAATGGTTTGGGCTTGTTTCTTTGATATGGGCTTTCTTCTCCTTGTTGGGCTTTTGAACCGTTGAGGCCCTTTGTCTTTGGAAGCGATATAACCCTAGTCTTTGACTTGGGTTTCTCTAATCACAAAAAACACACACTTAGCTGTGTGTGCGCAGGTGCTCTCTCTTCTCTCTCTCTCTTCAAGTTATACTTGACTTGGGAGTTTGATTTTCATCTTGTAAACGTGTGTGATTGAGTGATCTATGTATGTGAGGGAGATCGGATCAACCTAGTTGAGACGATCTTACTTTTCTTTTGTATTTGTTTGATTAGCACTCGATTGAGGACTAATCTTTATTTATTATGTTTTGTACTTTTAATCCTTTAAATAAATATCATAAAGGGGAGGTTGGTTGTGTGATAATCTTAGTATTCATATTATTTGCTCTATCTTTTAACATATTGTTCCAGACTTGACACCTTCAGTCCCTTGAGATACTGACAACACAACTTCAGTCCCTGTCAACACTCTTTATTATCCTGATTTTGCTCAACAGCTTTCACCAATCAAATCATTCCTGAAATACACTAATCATACCATAAGTAAATAAAGAAAACAATGATAAACTTAAACCGGAACTCTGACTTTTTAATAGTTTGTTTCTTCTTACGTGCATGCGCAGAGATGGAGGAAGAGAAGAGTAGGCACTGATCCGCACACAGAAATTGGAAGATGTTCCTTAGTTGATCCACCAGATACAGTCGATCATTATTGCAGGCTAAAAAAGCGGCACGCACATGCATCTTGTCCAAGTCATGGCGACATGCTTGGTCTACCATCCCTAGCCTCAGGTTGCCTACTGAATCCGCAATGTATAAACACTTAGAAAAACATAGAGATCATTTGATGAAGGTTGAACACGCGCTCCTAAAGTATTTTCGTGACAACGTACCATTTGAAAAGATTAATCTTGAGACCTACATTTGGAACCATGAAGTTGGTTCTCTTGCTGAAAATTGCATTCGACTCCTAGCAACCAAAAGTTGTTTGAAGGAGCTTAACCTCGCAATTGGGTTGACTATTGATTCATTTACAATTCCGGATGAGTTATTCTGCCTCAAAACCTTGATAAAGATAGCGATAAGATGTAGTTGTACGCCAGTTAAAGAAATTGTTTTGACTATTAGCAATGCTGGGATCAACTGTGTGTCCTTAATTACGAGTACTGGAGTTGCGCCATGTGAGCATAAGTGACAAGGTACTCCACCGGCTATTGTCGACTTGCAGCTTGCTTGAGAAGATAAACCTTGCATTTTGCAGGGGCAATTCAACCTCATGAGAAAAACCATATATTAGAAATCTATGATGTCCCAAATATTCGATCATTCAGTTACAGTACTACTTTAGAAGGAGCCGTCTTCCATTCAATGCATGTTCAATCGGAAATGTGACAGAATTATCATTAGATGGGGTGACCATGGTCCATGGGTGATGAGTTTTCAGACCTTATCAAATCAAAGTTTCATTGTCTCGAGAATTTGACTCTTGAAATGAGCCGATGGGGTCCTAAAAGCTTGGATATCACATGTCCTAAGCTGAAGAGATTGTTCATATTCTATTGGTGTAATCACGGGCACAACTATAACGATGTACAAATTTATGCTCCAAAGTTACATGTTTTCAAGTACCATGGCTTGCCAATGCCTAGTCTCAAGTTCTCAGCCATTGTTCCCAGGCAAATAAAGCTTGTACATACAGTGTACTCAGATAGATATGATGATACATTTTTTCCTAAGATCACGGAAGCCCTCATGTTAACAAGCGAGTTCGACATTAAAATAGGCATTGAGAGATTTGATATGGTAGATGTGGACGTGGATGTAGTCAGAAGAGGGGTCAAGTTCCCAGCTAAAAACGTACAACATCTGACAGTTGAAACATTTAGTGATAATGGTTTGTGGGACAACTCGAAGTTTTTTGATGCATTCTTTACAATTTGCCATCCTAAGCATGTAGTTTCATATCGAGACACAAAGTTCCAACATAACAACAGCTTTTGCAAGCTGATGCTAAAGGAGGTGACAGAAACGAAAACCAGGAAGGGGTTTTGGCCTGAATATTTGAAAGAAGTTGAAATAAAAACTGATTGTACTGGTGGAAAATGGGAAATCGTAACAAGTTCTTGGAAAAATTTCCTTGACGGTCATTCATCCCTTGCCAAATGCTATAAGGTCGAGTTCAGACTGGTTTTCTTCATAGAAACTACTGCAACAGCTTCGGATTTTTTTATCTCTAGTTAGATATCTGTTAGCTTCAACTTGTATTTCTGTTATGCTACTATTTAATGAATCAAATGTGTGGCATGTCCACGAGTTTAAGTCAGCTCACGCGGGATCAAATCCAGCAAAATTACCCGCTAACTGAACTAAACGAAGGAGTATCAATACTCTGTTCCATTCATTGCTAGTTCCTCTTTCTCAATTTTGTAAAACACTTGTAACAAAGTGCCCACACGACCAATAATGAACTCATCAACACTCAAACCAGGCTACGGAGTGACTGGTATGGGTTTCTGCCTGATAGTTTTTGTACAGATTTTGATATTTTATATGATTTGCATTTTATCAAATTACACATCATATTCAAAGCTTCCACTCAATATATAATTTTACTACTTGTTAATTTGGATATTTTTTAGCATATTCTAACAAATTACCATAGTAATTATTATCTTCCCAATTGAATTTCCACATCTTAATATGGAACCAAGCTTGTTGCGTAGCTTTATCCCGTGGAGGCGGTGGAGCAGTGTTAGATCGTAAACTTGATTTGGTCGCTGAAAGTCGAGTTCATACAGGAAGCTTCTAGAAGGTGGAAGAAAGAACCATAGAAAATATCTATGGAAATGTGTAGAAACATTTAGATAAGTATGAAAAGATATTAAGTAAGAAATATCTAGATAAACTTATCTAGATTAGATAAGAATTATGAAGATGATGTAGAAGTATCCATGGAAATATCTTGTATCTAGAAACTTCCATGGAGTAGTATAAATAGGTGGTCATATAAGCACTTGTAACTTGAACTAAGAAGTACCAAGAAAGTTTCAAGCAATAAACTTACTTTCCTAAAACTTATCTCTTCCTCTAGTATTAGCCTAAAAGGCCCCGTGTGTTTCCTAACAAACTGGTATTAGAGCGCCAGAAGATCAAGATGTCGATTTTAATGAACTTGTTCCAATTTCCTCGTCTCACCAAAGAAAACTATGGTAGTTGGTGTATTCGAATGAAGGCGTTACTTGGCTCACATGATGTGTGGGAGATAGTCGAGAAAGGGATTGAGAATGTTGAAGATGAAAACTCGTTGAGTGTTGCCCAAAGGGTAGATCTACAGAAGGCGAGAAAGAAGGATCAAAGTGCTCTAACTCTCATCTATCAATGTCTTGATGATGCGATGTTTGAGAAATTTGCAAATGCAACCACTTCTAAGGAAGCGTGGGAGATCCTTCAAAATGCTTTCAAAGGAGTTGATAAAGTGAAGAAGGTACGTCTTCAAACTCTTAGAGGAGAGTTCGAAAAACTCCAAATGGAGGAATCCGAAACCATTTCGGATTATTTCACTCGTGTATTGACCATTTCAAATGATATGAAGAGAAATGGTGAAAGCCTGACTGACACAAGGGTGATAGAAAAGATTCTTCGCTCGTTGCCACCAAGCTTTGATTACATTGTTGTGGCCATAGAGGAGTCAAAAGACATCGACTCTATGACCGTCGATCAACTCATGGGATCTTTACAAGCCCATGAAGAGAAGTTGAAGAAAAGAAGGGGGAAAGAACCCTTAGAGCAAGCTCTATACTCAAAGGTCTCTTTCAAAGAAAGAGAAAAGAGCTTTTTACATGGACGCGAGCCAAGACGAGGACGCGGTAATTTTCGAGGTCGTGGTGGTTTCCAAGGTCGAGGACGAGGACGAGGAAGAGAGGATGTTAATAAAGAAGAAGAGAACCAATGGTCTCCTAGTAGGAGAGGTCGTGGAAGAGGCTACCAATCTCAAAGAGGAGGTAAGTCTCAAATACAATGTTATAACTTTTGAAAATTTGGTCATTATGCTAGCGAGTGTACTAGCTCAAGACAAGTGGAAGAAAAGGCCAATCTTGTGGAGGTAGATGATGAAGACGAGCTTACTTTGCTAATGGCGAGACATGGCGAACAAGAAGAAAGGACAGAGCCATGGCATATAGATTCCGCTGCTAGTAACCATATGACGGGTGAAGAAGACTTGTTTGTGGAGATGGAGCAACGTAAAGGAAATGTCACCTTCGGAGATGAATCAAAGGCACCGGTGAAAGGAAAAGGTAAAATACTTATCCGAGCTAAAGATGGAAGTCACCAGTATATTTCGGATGTATACAATGTGCCCAACCTTAAAAGTAACATTTTAAGTGTGGGACAACTATTGGAGAAAAACTACAATATTCATTTCAAAGATCGTAGTGCCACGATAAGAAATCATGAAGGAAAGCTCATAGCAAAAGTGCCTATGACTAAAAACCGGATGTTCATCTTGAACATTCAACATGATGAAGCTAAGTGCTTAAAGAGCTGCTTGAAGGACCAGTCGTGGCTTTGGCACATGAGGTACGGACATTTAAACTTTGGTGACTTAAAGTTGTTATCTTCTAAAGGAATGGTGAAAGGGTTAGATCAAATTGATCATCCCAATCAAGTATGTGAAGGATGTCTTCTTGGGAAGCATGCAAGAAGTCCGTTTCCAAAGGAAGCGACGTCAAGAGCTAAGGAGCCTCTACAACTAATTCACACGGATTTGTACGGTCCCATTACTCCACTTTCCCATGGTATGAATCTCTACTTTATGCTTTTTATTGATGATTATTCTAGAAAGACTTGGGTCTATTTTCTAAAAGAAAAATCCCAAGCCTTTGAAGCTTTCAAGAAATTTAAAGCTATGGTTGAAAAGGAGAAAGGTTTAAAAATTAAATCCATGAGATCGGATAGAGGTGGAGAATTTTTGTCAAAGGATTTTAATAAATTCTGTGAGGATAACGGGATCCGGATATTTCTAACGGCTCCTTACTCCCCACAACAAAATGGAGTGGTGGAGAGAAAGAATAGAACCATTCTCAACATGGTCCGAAGCATTTTGAAAAGTAAGAAGATGCCAAATGAGTTTTGGGCTGAAGCAGTTGATTGCGCGGTGTATATATTGAACCGGTGTCCGTCAAAGAGTTTGGACAACAAGACCCCACAAGAAGCATGGAATGGGATGAAGCCTACCGTCTCTCATCTAAGGATATTCGGGAGCATAGCGTATGTTCACGTTCCGAGCCAAAGGCGAATCAAGCTTGATGATAGAAGTGAGAAGCATGTGTTCGTGGGTTATGATAAGCAGTCCAAAGGATACAAGCTCTATAACCCGATCACAAGGAAGGTAGTAGTGAGCAGAGACGTGGAGTTCGATGAAGAAGGATCGTGGGATTGGAGCGTCAAGGAAAACGAAAGGTACGACTTTCTTCCCATGACTAATGAAGAAGAGACAGGTGAATTAAGAGATGAAGTTCAGCAACCTGAAAGTCCAGCTCCAAGTCCAACCCAAGGCTCGCCTACAAGTTCAAGTGAAGGAGAGCCAAAGACAAGAAGCTTACAGGAGCTCTACGAGGTAACTGAAGAGATACCCCTTCTCTGTTTATACGCTGACTGTGAACCTTTATGCTTTGAAGAGGCCGTGAAAAGCAAGAAATGGAGACAAGCCATGGACGAGGAGATAAATTCCATACAAAAGAATGACACGTGGGAGTTGACCATCCTTCCAAAAGGCCAAAAGGTTATTCCACTCAAGTGGGTATACAAGGCCAAGAAGAACGCCAAAGGCGAAGTGGAGAAGTACAAGGCAAGAGTTGTGGTCAAAGGCTACAAGCAGAAGCATGGGATAGACTATGAAGAGGTATTTGCCCCTGTTGCTCGCTTAGAAACTATAAGAATGATTATTGCTATTGCTGCTCAGTATAGGTGGAAAATTCACCAAATGGACGTGAAGTCAGCATTCCTAAATGGAGTTCTAGAAGAAGAAGTTTATGTGGAGCAACCGGAAGGATATGTTGCCAAATGGCAAGAAGGTAAAGTTTTAAAGTTGAAGAAGGCCTTATACGGACTAAAGCAGGCACCCCGAGCTTGGAATACTAGAATCGACAAGTATTTCCAAGGGCATGGTTTTACAAAGTGCTTAAGTGAATACGCACTTTACGTGAAGTTTGAAAATGGAGGTATATTGCTAGCCTGTTTGTATGTGGATGATTTGATATTCACAGGAAACTCCCAAAGTATGATGGACGAGCTCAAGAAGTCAATGACGAGAGAGTTCGAGATGACAGACATAGGACTTATGACTTACTATCTTGGCATCGAAGTGAAGCAAACAGATGAAGGAATATTCATATGTCAAGAAAGATATGCCAAGGAGATACTAAAGAGGTTCGGGATGGAAAAATGCAATCCCGTTGGCACCCCCATTGAACACAAGGCAAAGCCTTCGAAGCATGACGGAGGAGAAGCGGTAAACCCAACTCTGTTCAAGAGTCTAGTTGGAAGTTTACGCTACTTAACATGTACAAGACCCGACATACTCTATGCAGTCGGATTGATTAGTCGGTTCATGGAAGAGCCTACGACAAAGCATGTGGAGATTGCGAAGAGGATCCTCCGTTATATCAAAGGTACCATAGACTATGGTATGTTTTATTCAAGAAGTGAAGACTTCAAGCTAGTCGGATATAGCGACAGTGACTGGGCTGGAAACAAAGACGATGGAAGAAGTACATCAGGATTCATGTTCTTCCTAGGTAACAATGCATTTACATGGTCTTCAAAGAAGCAACCTATTGTTACCTTGTCCAGCTGTGAAGCAGAATACGTAGCCGCGACATCATGTGTATGTCACGCAATATGGCTCAGAACTATGCTGAAAGAGCTACACATGGAGCAAGAAGATGCAACCGAGATCTACGTAGACAACAAGTCAGCAATCGACTTAGCGAAAAATCCAGTCTACCATGATCGAAGCAAGCATATAAACACTCGGTATCACTTTATTCGAGAATGCATTGCAAGGAAGGATGTCCGAGTGATACATACGAAGTCTGAAGATCAAGTTGCAGATAGCTTTACCAAGGCGCTCAACGAGCGAGATTTCTCAAGACAAAGGACGATGCTTGGAGTCGGGAAATCAAGTTTAAAGGGGGGTGTTAGATCGTAAACTTGATTTGGTCGCTGAAAGTCGAGTTCATACAGGAAGCTTCTAGAAGGTGGAAGAAAGAACCATAGAAAATATCTATGGAAATGTGTAGAAACATTTAGATAAGTATGAAAAGATATTAAGTAAGAAATATCTAGATAAACTTATCTAGATTAGATAAGAATTATGAAGATGATGTAGAAGTATCCATGGAAATATCTTGTATCTAGAAACTTCCATGGAGTAGTATAAATAGGTGGTCATATAAGCACTTGTAACTTGAACTAAGAAGTACCAAGAAAGTTTCAAGCAATAAACTTACTTTCCTAAGACTTATCTCTTCCTCTAGTATTAGCCTAAAAGGCCCCGTGTGTTTCCCAACAAGCAGCTCGTTTTCATAGAGCTTTTCTTAGCTTTTATTTTTTTGTACCACTGATATGAAACAGATAAGCAAAAGAAAAGGGACCACGGGACGACTAGATGGCCCTAGCCCCTTCTCGTAAAGATACTACCTTGGTTTTTAGTCAGCAAGTGGTGTATTTTCATTTAGTCTTGGTGGGTTTCGCTTGTCCTCACAACATGTTATCATAATAATAGCGATGTATGACTAATTACAGAGACGACTTCATTCAAGTCTCCTTTACTCAGCTTATCACCAAGGGAATTCTTATACACCATGCTAAAGATGTAGTCTATTATAAAGTAAATTAAGATATTCATTCGATACAAAACTTAATACAATTTCCGTACATGGATCTATATGAAGTATGAACAATTGGAGCTACTATAACTTGACACTTGCATCCTTATTCTAAATAATCGCCACACTGCACCACTTAATGTATAATCTGAGCCAACATCAGTCTAGCATCTTTACTGTTAGGCCTTTCTTTCGGATTATCAAGCGTGCAAAAACAAGCAATCTTAAGAACCAAAAGCATTTGTTCCTCATACCCGTTTCCCAACATCTTTGGATCAATAGCTTGTTTTGGATCTTCACCGGTCATCACGTTCCTCATCCATTTCACCAAACTCATCTCATTAGTCCTTTGGAAAAACTCGTCTGACGGTAACTTCCCCATCACCAAAACTGCCAACAGAACCCCAAAACTATAGATATCACACTTATCAGTAAACTTCAAAGTTTGATGATATTCAGGTGCAATATACCCCAATGTCCCTGCAACATTGGAACTCGTCATATGAGTGTCTGCATCAGGGATAGACTTTGCAAGTCCAAAGTCAGCAATTCTTGCTTCCATATCATCATCGAGAAGCACATTAGCTGGCTTTAGATCTCTATGAACAATACGAGGTGTATGACTCAAGTGAAGATACTCCAGCCCAGATGCTACACCTAGCGCAACCTTGTGTCTAGCCAACCAATCTAGTTCGCGTCTGCCTTCTTTCACTTGTTGTAAGATATCTTGCAGACTTCCATTTTTCATAAATTCGTAAACCAAATAATGACAATTGGGGCGCGAAACGTGTGCTAACAGAGGAAGTAAATTCCTATGTCGGATTTCCCCAACTGTTTGGATTTCGGATCTGATTTGTTTCATTTTCTTGTTGAGAAGCTTTGTGTCTTCTTCAGTTAATTCAGCTGCATCCTTTGAAAGCTGGTCTATTTTTTTAATTGCAATTGTTTTCACTTTACCGTCTGGTAATTCAGTTTTGTACACTTCACCACACCCGCCTTTCCCAATGATTTGCAACGATGCAACACCGTCTTCTTTCTCCAAAAACGCGAGTTCCTCAGCTTTGATCTGTTGACTAAAGATTGTCGGACCATGTTCCTTCTTTTTCCCTTTAATCATATTCACAACCAACTTAAACAGAACCGAAAACACCGTCCCACAAATAACACCAGCCACTACCCCAGCTAAAAACCCGAGGATCCAACGGATCACTTTCTTTTTCTTATCCTTACCCTTATGTTTCTGAACCGGCATAGTATCTGGAGCTGGTGCAGGAGCTAGATCATTTGAACTCGCATTAGAAACACTTGAATTTCTTTCAGCAAATACATAACGTTTTGGAAGCCCAGATACCGGAGATTCCAACTGAGTCATCTCCGGTAACGGGCCTTCCAAGAAACTATTACCCGAAACATTGAAAAACCTTAAATTCCTAAAAGAACGCAATGAAGCAGGTACTTTACCAATAAACATGTTATCAGCAAGTGACAGTCTTTCTAAATTAGGAAAGTACTTCAAGAAACCTAGATCACCCGTAAACTTATTTGAACTAAGATCTAAGATCCTAAGACGAACTAAAGAATATAACCCTAGTGGAACTCGACCCGAAAACCTATTATTCTTAAGATCAAGTACTTCTAGTTTCCTGCACTTGGTTATTTCTAATGGAATATTTTTAACTAAATAGTTATCAGGCAATGAAAGCTCTTTGAGTTCTGTCAACTTACCAACTTCAGGAGATATCGAGCCTCTAAGACGTTGCGAATTGAACACGAGACGCGTAACGCGTAAAACGGATGAGTTGTTCGATATCCTAGGGTTGCAAAAGACTTGAGACGTGTTACATAAGTTGTTTGTGTCACTTTTTAGACCAAAGTCTTTGTATATTGCTAATATTGCATCATGGTCTTTCGGGTCGAGGATTAATCTCGAGTGAGCCGATACGACTAGAGTGAATAGTGTGAGGAGATAGAGGTGGTTCATGGTGGCCATTGGTGGTGTTTTGGCCAGAAATGAGATGGTGAATGATGGTTTTATTAAAAAAATGGAAAGTTGTATAAGGATATTATATAGTATGAGTAGTATTTTTTGGACTTGTGGAAATTTGAACGATTGGTCGGAACGTGTGGAAAAAGCTGGATGATGGCATGGGCCTTCTCTGTATTGACTTGACTTGGTAAAATGCTTGCCAGTTTCCTATACTACCCTTTGGCTTAGATACATAGAAGAAAAAAGAACTTCCATTCAAATTGATGAGCATTTTATCCCGAATCCCGTAACTGAACCGGAGTCGTATCGAATCAAGGTACTCAAATCTCGTTCTGTACGGTATCGGTACTACGAAATAAGGTGAAAAAAAAATCGGTACCACTAATTTGGTACGAGATCGGTATCAAATTGGGAAATTCCTGAAAAAAAACAGAAAATTCTCGATTTCTCGGTACCGGTCCCGATACCAGTACCGGTACCGATATCCGAATCTCGTTCGATACGATACCGATACCATTAATTGATGTTCGGGAAAAATTCAATACCCCTAATTCGGTACGGGATCGGTACGATACTTCCGTGCTCCTCTCTAATTCAAACTTTTTGTCCATTAGTATCATAGAGGAGATTATTTACACACTTAAATCAAACTATCTGATGCATGGCGGTTAGGGGTGTGATTCGGGTTGACCCGGTCGGGTTCGGGTCAACTCGGGTCAGGTCAAGTCGGGTCAAGGGTAAAAAAATATATAACCCGAACCCGAGCCTAATTAGAACTCGGGTCACTCGGGTTCGGGTCAATTCGGGTCGGGTCAATTCGGGTCGGGTCAATTCGGGTCGGGTTAACTCGGGTTCGGGTCAACCCGAGTTTGAGGAAAAAGTGTAAAAAGTGGCCTAATTTTGTACTAAAACAATGTAAAAAGTCTAATTTTAGTCGGGTCAAGTCGGGTTGGTCGGGTTCGGGTCAACTCGGGTCGGGTCAAGTCGGGTCAAGGGTAAAAATATATAACCCGAACCCGAGCCTAATTAAAACTCGGGTCAATTCGGGTCAACCCGAATTGACCCGAATACGCTTTTGGACCCGAGTGACCCGACCCAAATATGATTATTCGGGTTCGGGTTCGGGTCGGGTTCGGGTCGGGTCAACTTTTTTGACACCCCTAATGGCGGTTATGGGTATCTTAAAATTAAAATCCGTGAGCATAGTATTTATAGTTATACGTATTTTTCAATAATAAATTCACGAATAATTATGAAAGTTTTAACCTAAAAGACATTAAGCAATAATAAATTATTTTATATAAAATGCTATTACGAGATTATGATGATTGATAGTGAAATATATTTGTTAATCTGTGTAACATTCGTCACAATAATATATAACGTGTAAATACAGAAAATCATCGTAGTTTTATATTTACACGTTTTCATACATTTAATAACTTTAAAATCTTCCTATTTTGATATGTACAATTAAATCAAATTAATTAAAAAAAGATTAGTATTTCACCCTAAATTTGTACTAAATACACACATAAACGATATATGTTTACGAATATGCAAATTTATAAAGATATTATATACTAGTAGTTGAAAATGAAAAACAGATTTGATAGTAAACTTACTTTAATAAATAATCTAAATAATTGTACGTAAAAAATTATACTAGTAATTTATAGCAATTATCACTTGTACATGTTGCACAGTACTATCAATTTGTATCCATTTTGTCATTTATTGTATACTGATCATCGATTAATACCGAAATAAATTTATGAAGTTTTGGTGTTGTAAATGTTTGTACTAAAAGCTTGTAAGCTTGTATTAGTTAAAATTTTGGAGAAAGGGTGCAATATATCTTTTTAAATAGTACAAGTTTATGTGTCGTTCAAAAAAAGTAGTACATATTTATGTAATTGGGTTGTTCTTATCGGTTTTTATAGGTTCTTTCTGGTTCATCTTCTGACAACTTTAATTGGCTAGCAGAACCGATTGTGACTATAGTTCTCAGTTAAACCCGTTCGTCTGGTTCGGGTTTTCAAAACTATGTATACCATTATTTTAAATAGACAACATTTATACGATTTTAAAGATTTATGTTTTTAATTGTTGCTTATATAATTTTATTTTTAAGTGATAGGCCGTGTGAATTATATATTAATTAGTATTAATTATTTTTATTATGAAGTGTGTATTAATTATTATATGTTAATTAGCTTTATTATGAATATGAAAGTATATTTTTATGTTTTAATTGACTTTTAATTATGTTTATATAATTATATATTATGTATATCGTGTTGTAAGTTGATTTTTCAATATTTTATATAATAAAGTGTTTTTTTTAACATGTAAAAAATAGAAGATGTTTAGTTAATAAGCCACTTATATATTGTTAGGTTAGGAATGATCAATCTCCATTCGTTTGGAACAGTGTTAATGTTCATGGTGATGGTTTATGATGTTCATAACAATTATATAATCATAGCAAAGATCAAAGCACGTTATAGCGAAAGCGATTTAACAAGATCATTAATAACACAATTATAATTAATCGATTAGGGTTACGTACCTTTATCCTAGCGTAGATCAACAAGAACGCCAACGAATCACCAATTAGGGTTTGTGAAGAATTATACCAAGATATAGTTTAAAGTAAAACTATATTACGCTCTTGTACACACGTAATGCAACGGGCTAACCGTGAGTCTAGCACTTGCAAACCGGAACTTCAACTCTTGTATAATTTAAGCTAAATCTAAAATCAAACAACCCTAAGGGTGTGTTTGTTTGGCGGTCGCAAGGGAGAGAAAAGGAGGAGGGACAAAAAGTTATGAGGGGATTAATGTGTTTGTTTGGTCTAGGCAAAGCCTTAGTAAAAGGATCAGCTACGTTATCATATGTGTGAACTTTTATTAATTTTATTTCAAGAGCTTCCACTTGTTCTCGTACGTAGTGATATCTACGTTTAAAGTGTCTGGCGCCTTTCATGACTCCAGGATCATTTGAATATAATTGCCGCAGAATTGTCGCAATATATATCAATAGGTTCTCTAATTGAAGGCATCACTCCAAGATCTTCAATAAACTTCCTAATCCAAACAACTTCCATTGCAGCTTCTGAAGCAGCCATGTACTCAAATTGAGTCGCATGCATAGCAATGGTTGTCTGCTTCTTGCTCTTCCAGTCTACCGCTCCTCCATTGATGACAAACACGTAACCTGTCTGAGACTTCGTATCGTCTTTATCACATTGCCAGGACGCATCACAAAAACCTGTAACTTTCAGTTTTGTGTCTGGTTTACCCCCAAATACCAAAAACATATCTTTCGTATTCCTCAGATACTTTAGAATATGTTTAACAGCAGTCTAGTGGAGCTTCCCTGGATTCTGTTGGTATCTATTGACCAAGTTTTGAGCAAACGCCACATCACGCCTTGTACATCTTACAACATACATAATAGATCCTACTGCCGAAGCATAAGGCACCTTCTGCATGTAAGCCACCTCTTCGGGTGTTAATGCATCTAACTCATGACTTATTCATGTTTAACTTCCATAGGTTGAAAACCTTTCTTAGAATTATGCATACTATACTTCTTCAATATCTTATCAATATAAGAATATCCTATCTCGATAGATTTTAATTCCTAGAATATATATAGCATCTCCTAAATCCTTCATAGAAAAACATTTACCAAGATAATCCTTAACTTTCTTAAGTCTTGGAATGTTACTTCCCATGATTATTATGTCATCGACATATAAAATTAGGAATACTACATCACTCCCACTAGCTTTGCGATATACACATGGCTCATCACGATTTTGAATAAATCCGAACTTTTTGATTTCTTCATTAAATCGTTTATTCCATTGACGTGATGCTTGCTTCAAACCATAAATAGATCTTTGAAGTTTGCACACGCGTTTTGGATATTTCGGATCAACATACCCTTCCGGTTGTTGCATATAGATTTCCTCATCTATGCGACCGTTCAAGAAGGCAGTTTTAACATCCATTTGCCATATCTCATAGTCATAGTATGCTGCTATAGCTATGAGAATCCTAATAGCTCGTAAGTCTGCTACAGGAGAAAATGTCTCCTCATAGTCTACGCCAAAAGTTTGAGTAAAAACTTTAGCTACTAAACGTGCTTTATAGGATTGTACTTCACCATCCATGTCAGTTTTCTTCTTGAAAATCCACCTATTTTTCACTACTTTAGCATTTTTAGGTGCGTCAACAAGAATCCAAACATCGTTGACTTTCATGGATTTCATTTCCTCATTCATCGCAACTATCCATTTTAACTTTTCTGGATCAAGCATTGCGGATCGATAGTTAGCAGGTTCACCAAGATCCCCTACTTCCTCCTCATCATCCTATATGTTAAGACATAGTTTGCTTGGCGCACGTACGGTTCTCTTAGACCTACGTGGAGGAATTAATTCTGGTGGAGTACCCAGACTTTCTGGCTCTATTGGAATTTCTTCGCTAGTATTCTCAGAAGGTAATGTATCTTCTTGAATTTATTCAAGATCATAATCTCTCCCACTGAATTCTTAATTTACAAGATCATTTTCAAGGAAGTCTCCATACCGAGCCACAACTACTTTGTTCTCAGTCGGATAATAAAAGTAGTAACCCATAGTTTCCTTAGGGTAACCTACAAAGATATATTTTACAGAGCGTTATTGGAGTTTATCTCCAGAGTCACGTTTCACATACGCTTCACAATCCCAAATCTTTAAATAAGACAAATATGTCTTCTTGTCATGCCATAGTTCATATGGTGTCTTATCAACCTTCTTTGTGAGAACCATATTCAGAATACGAACAACAGATTCTAAAGCATAATCCCAAAAGGATAAAGGTAAAGTTGTAAGGTTAAACATAGATCGCACCATATCTAATAATGTACGATTTCTCCTTTCGGATACACCATTTTGTTGTGGAGTATATGGAGAAGTGAGTTTCTGAACAATTCCATTTTCACTTTGTGGATTTGCTTTTTAGTAATCCGGTGGTCTAGGTGGGTGGTGGAAGGTGGAAGCCATGGATAAGTTGAGAGAAAGAGAGGTTGTGTGTGAAATAAAGAAAATTTGTATTAAACAAGAAATGAAACACAATCAACACCCCTCCTTGGAAGCCTAGGAGGGGTATATATAGCCACACAACGCACTTAAACTATACATTGTTCCTAGTCTAGTCTATGCGTGTGTGACTATGATAACTAATGGGAATTCTTAAATTTCGTCACATAAAGTGAATTTTCAACAATCTTCCCCCATGGGACGACGTGTAGAATTCCTTACAATATTCTTCCTAACAAGTACATAATGATTAAGAACAAAAACTTTCATGAAGCGTCCAATGCTGATGATGTCTTCTGAAGCCTTTGACTTCAAGTCTTCACTTCAAAACGACTCATCTTTAAAGTAACTTGTAGAAGAAATACTGTAACGGCACGAGCTAAGTAATCCATATACTTCTGGTTAAGGAGAAGCTTCTGAATTAACTTCCCCCTAATTCATGCCACATAAACTTGATGTAGAAGCTTTTAAATAGCTTCTCCCTAAACCGACAATCCTCGTAAGCAACTTCAAAGCTTTCAATAAAGCTTAGAATGATTAAGCGCACAGCGGAATTTAAAAAGCAAACCCCATCATATAACATGATAATGTTGCTATGAGGGATTGAAAGTAAGGGGCACACCAAGTAGATCAACAACGTCTCTTCTCACGCTTGAATAATTCTTCTGAATTTTTCTTCTCCCTGAGAGTTCAAGTTATGCATACTAGAAAGAATCAAGATATTTCTTCCCCAACATAGTTGAAGAAAATAAACCAATCCCATGTATGAAGCTCAAATACGAAGTGGACACTTTATCCCATTCATGAAGTTGACATCGTAACACCAGAGTCAATTAAGTCCCGGAAATACACATATCTTCTTCCGGAGATGCACCAGAGTCAATTAAGTCCCGGAAGTGCATATCTCTCCATATAGGATAATGATGATGAATAATTGCAACAACGAAACAATTAAACATCGAATCAGTAGTGTAGCGTTTAGAGATTGATAACGCCACGAGTTAAAACACTGATTTTCTCTGCGGTTATGACAAATGTCATCCCGGAATGTCTTCAAATCAAAAGAAGGTATGAAGTTCATCACGTGTACTCGTTGTGCGTTCAATGTGTCTTCTTCTTCCCCCTTGATGGTTTCGAAACTTGGAACCAGCAATAAATCGTACGCACATATACCTGAAATCTCGTGAGAATAATAAATAAGATGAATTATATATTTTGTGAGAATCAGCTGCTGATCGAAATTCTCTACTCATAAACTCTCCACGGCTATCTTTACCAAACCCCCTTGTAAGCAATTTGAAGTGACCACTGTAAGAATGAACCAGATACATCAAACGTGAAACTGAATAATAATCCTTCGATCTTGTGACTTAAGCTTGCGCAATTGTTGAATGAGGAACGGTGGAGAAGTCTCTAAGTACCCAATGCATCACTGAAGAAGTCTATAAGCTGAACACCTCTTGAAATTATCCACGTCGACTAAGCGCGTGACACTGAGTAAAACAATGTAACCCCTTTAAGTGATAGTTATCCGAGTCATCAACCAACCACCCCGAACCCGAAAACTAGATAAACAAGTCTTCATTCTAAGATTAAGCACGAGCAAGTTATCTTTGAAAGATAAAATAAGTTCACGCCTTCGAAAAATCTGTCTCCAACCTCACATTATTTATACCCGATCAAACAAGTCCGTAGCCACTAAAAAATCGCCAAATTTTTCTTGGTCCCGTTTCAAATAAATCTTGTCACTTAGTCTCGTCATTTTTGTCTCGGTACTTTGTCACGTCACTTTTGTCCCGATAATATCCAATATGACTTAATATAACAAAATTTGTCCAAACTTAAAACTTTAGCACAAAGTTTATAAGAACTTGTCTAAAAGTAAGGAACTTGCACAACAAAATTTGTTATACCAATTTACATTCGAGGATATAAAAAAAATTCGGGCCAAGAGAATGAAGCCCACCATCAATGTTAAGAAAGATGGCCTAGTAAGCAATTTCGATCCATCAGCCCATCAATTCACTCGGTCCATAAACTAAATAACCGGTCCAACACCAATAAAATACCTAAAAATTAGGTATAAGTTACATCACCCCCTAATCACTTTTTACTTAAACAAACCGCAGCCACCCAAAACACTCTGGAACCTCCGCCCCCTATCTCTCACTACTCCCCTTCATCTAATCCTTCAATCCTCAAAACAGTAACATAAAACGCATCTTACATCCATCTCTTATCAACATCTCAAAATATTAATTACCGTCATAATCTTTACCAAACCAAGTCTATAACAATGACTTCTTTCATCAATGACATAGACGGATCACAATCTCATTAATTCAAACGAACCTAATCAATCGTATTGAATTAATTTGGGATAAAAGTCGAAATGAAGAATGCTTCAAGATCATTAGTGGTCTCAGGTAGGTGTGTCTTTGATTGCATGTGGGATTTAGATTAACATCGAAACAAATAATGATCATAACAAGTTTGTTATAGATCCTTATATACTTTCGAATATTAATACTTGGTTTAAAGCCAAACACAAATCTATGATGATTTTTGTTCAAACAATCAAGATCTATAAAGATCTTTTATGTATTAGAATGAATATGAGATTTATTGTTTATGTTATAGGGTCGAGTCTAGATGGTGTTAAGTGACGATGGGCATAGGATAGACTTGGAGTTGATTGGGAGTTAAAAGGTTGGAGTGTTATGTTGGTACTGGTCAAGTCCTGGGTCTCGGTCTGTTTTTAAAAGTACTTGGTCTTGGGTTTTATTAAAAGGTTGGTGATATGTTGAGTCTTGGTTTTCAGATTTTGTTTAACAGTCGCAATGTTCAAACTAAAAGACAATCATCGCAATGTTTTCATTAAGCCATCGTAACATGATTGAGTCCATCGCAATATGTGCAGAATAGTGCATCGCAATGTTTAAACTGATTTCCATCGCAATGTTTTTTCTACAACCCATCGGAATGCATCCGTCGTAATGCATCCGTCAGAATGCATCGAATGTGTTCCATCGGAATATTCGATCGCAATGTAGAAACCATTGGTTTTTGCAATCGCAATATTCCGATCTGAATGTGAATCTGACATCTTATCTGTACTTTTTCCTGATATTCAGGAACATGTTTTCTGGGCACATCTCATCTTCATCTTCAAAAAAAAATATTACATAACCCAGAAATAATATAAAACAGATAATATAACAGATGAAACCATGTGACAAAATGATAAGTCAGATTATGTGTATAATGATAAACATGATGACTGTGTGATGGACATGATAACTGATATGACAAGATATAAAACCATGTACTTTTCAGATCAGATATGTGGACTGAGTGACAAAGAAACAGATTATGACAAAAAAAACTGTGACCATCGTGACAAGAAAATAAACCAATCGGACCAAAAAAAAAATTTGACCACCAAATTCGAAACAAAAACACGATCCAAGGATTGAACCGAGGCTCTGATACCAATTGTGGATTTTCTCTTTAGTAATCCGGTGGTCTAGGTGGGTGGTGGAAGGTGGAAGCCATGGATGAGTTGAGAGAAAGAGAGGTTGTGTGTGAAATAAAGAAAAGTTGTATTAAACAAGAAATGAAACACAATCAACACCCCTCCTTGGAAGCCTAGGAGGGGTATATATAGCCACACAACGCACTTAAACTATACATTGTTCCTAGTCTAGTCTATGCGTGTGTGACTATGATAACTAATGGGAATTCTTAAATGTCGTCACATAAAGTAAATTTCCAACAATCACTATTACTTCTGTAACTTGAAGCTTGACAATACCGCTACGCTACATTTCACGCTATTTACAACGTTGGTTATAACTCGATATGATTTGAACTCAGTTACATAAAAAAAAGTAGTTCAAGTCAAGCTAGTCATTGTTCCACTAAATCCTAAAAGAGATGTTTTACTCAAAAGTTCAAACAAGTTGAACTTGCTAGGAAAAAACTACTCCTAGATATAGAGTAAAATTCAAGTTTGCTCCCTCTGGTTTGCCAAAATTGCAGGTTTGCTCTCCAACTTCCAAAAAATGCAGACGGCCTCCCGGAGGACGAATGTAAGTAGCAACGAACCTCCCTGGAACTAACTCTCGCTAAAAGGCTATTTTCTGTGGGGGTACATTTGTCAATTCTCTTATTAAATATATTATATCCGATTTAGGACCATGGGCTTACCCAATTCACTTGTTTATAACCCTTCTTTTTTAAACCGATTGTTTCACTGTTGCACTAACCGTTTCATATTCTCCATCTCATTCGCCTCCCCAAGCTTTGTTAACCATGGATGATCCTGTTCCAGACTTTTTCATTAGACCCGAAGGTGAAGAATTTGACATTGCTCTTTATGGTAAGTTGTTTAATTCATTGTTAAATTTCATGATTAATTACCTCATTGTTTAATTCGACCTAATTATTATGTATCCAATTATGACAATCGTTATTTTCTATGTAAACAAATGTGTATGAACAATTGTTTAGCATTAAATGTGAGACCCCCAAAATCTGACATGGAACAACTAGGCAACAAGGGGGTAACACGTCATAGTACAAGAAACAATGAATTACAGTTCATACAAGCTGACGAAATAAAAATACGTACATTACATCATAAAAGGTCAGAGTTTTTAAACGTAGGTCCCAGAGTTTTAGAAGCGGAAAATTATATTATTTCGTCTCAATTTATAACATAAAGTTTCCCAAAAGATAGAATAAACTCCTGACAGTTTTTACTAAAAACAGTCTTTTTAAAGCATCACAGAAATCTCTAAGCTGCGATAATATCCTGCGGGCTCCCATCCAAGCAAAGCTAAGTAATAATACTTGAGATTAAACATGTAAAATCGTCAACACAAAGTTGAGTGATATTCATAGGTTTAGCAGTAAACGTGTGGAACACAATAGAATTTATAAAACACATAATGGGGGGGTTAACTATGTACGTCCATAGTCACGATGCATATTATTGCTGTTTAGTCTCATGAACCGAAGCTTAACTCAAATGTAAGTTCCTCTAGGGAGTATTCAGCCTAAATACTCAAGTATAAACGAATATTAGTACGTCAAAGTAATCGGGACGGGGATTGTCAATCCCGATGGATCCACCCACAACATTCGCGCTTAGCGCAAAGCATACGGGACAATTAACGGTTCATGATAGGAGAGGAAACTCAAGGTTAACGTCTAAAAGCAATAATACCATTGAAATCATCTGTAAAGCATACACGTTCAGAATAACATACGAGTTCTGGATAGCAATACAGTTTTTAATTGGTTGTGTTCCACCATGTAAAATCTCACCACGTGTTTAGAAACCATGTACAAGTAAAAAGGGGGCTATGAACTCACCTTAGCCACGAGGTAAGTAAATCACAGTACTCAGCAACTAAGTAGAAACGGTTGTGGTAGACGATCACCGACGATATGGATGCCCGGGGAAACACGAAAACCGCAACCTATCAAAATAAGGCGCGCATTAAGACTCGAATTCGAATATCGATATGTACCAAATATAATATGACTCAAATGTTTTCAAAGTATACACATTTCAAAACCATTGACACGAATCAAATGAATACATTTATCCAACATTACACGTTAAAACACTAGAACACTTGAAAAGGACTCGTCATACGACGCCAAGTCAATGCAAGTCAAACTATCCTTTACCCTTACTTGGACAAGTAGCTAAGTCATTTATATAATGACTAAGCACTTGAATAAGTCATCATGTCCGATGATGAATACTCAAACTCACGAACAAACATTGAACTAAGCGTCCAAAATTAAAATCAGCAAGTACACCCCGAAAGTACACACCGATCTACCCTATCTAGACATGTCCGTTTTACGTGAAAATTGGTGTCAAGGTCACTTATAACCTGTATAAGACCTCACCAAAATTTGAGCCAAAGTTCACACTTTAAAATCCATCAGCTCGACACTTTACTCGACTCCAAATTTGGGACAGATTTGTGCACTTGTTTTGTAAAACCGTTTGGACCACTTTAAAAGTACTAACTCGACAATCCGACTTTTGAAACCACTACTAGACTCATCAAACTCAGTTTGTAAACTTTGAAAATCAGTAGTATCAACTATCTAACCAAGCCTAAAGTCCCCGAGAGTCGACCCAAAATCAGCCACAATTTCGGTTTGTGCCGACTTGCGTCTCCCGGTACACGAAAACTAAAACTAGCATAACTTTTGACTCGTAATGACTTAGAAGCTCTATCTTATACCAAAACGACCATCTCGGAAAACTCTACAACAATTTCAAATAATCTCAGTCTTTCACAGACCTTAAACCCACGAAAAACCTGTTTAATACCTGCTGTCCCAAAATACCTTTTTAGAAAACAAGTCAAATCAATTTTCCAAGCAACACCACTCATTCCCATACCCCTAGGATCACTATACTATCATTCCTATCAACCAAACACACTCCTAAACACATGCATGTAAAATTTAACAAAATCAAAGATAAAAAAACAAGACTTTTTATGGATTAAAATGTGATGATCATACCAAAAACAATGCATGCAAGATGATTTAAACATCAATCTACCATAAAATCATAACTTTGTGAAAACTTGATGCATGTGTATAATTTTTGGATAGATAGAATCCTCTTTTGATTTGGAACATGGGTTTATGATTAGATTTTGATGAATCAAATTAAAAGTTGATGATTTGGGGTGGTTTGTGTGTTTCGGG
The DNA here is from genome assembly GCA_025667525.1 of Glebionis coronaria. Taxonomy (NCBI): domain Eukaryota; kingdom Viridiplantae; phylum Streptophyta; class Magnoliopsida; order Asterales; family Asteraceae; genus Glebionis; species Glebionis coronaria. The sequence goes on along the minus strand of CM046875.1, from coordinate 639,207,965 downwards.
TGGCGGTAAAAGCAAGAGTGGGAGAGAGTTGGTGATGAATTTTTTTATAAATGTGTAGTGTGTGTTTTTTTTTGTAAGTAAAAATTGGTTTTTATTTGGTGGTAGTGGAGGGACCAAAATTGCCAACTTTGAAAGTTGTGGACTTAAAAACAATTAATAGTTTTTAAAAGGGTAGAAAATGGTCATTGGTAAATATTGAAAATATTTACGGGGCTCGGGTTTCGTAAAAATACTTTTCAAAAGTTACAATGCATCATTAAAATGATTATATGATTTTCCGACACGACTTAATACGTAATTAAAACGAAATCGTCGAAAGTATTAATTATCGAAACAATCGATAAATAAACGTAAAATTTTGGGCATCCGTCGGTATCGCGATCACTAGGAATTCTCGTTGTACATTGATTTTGAATAAACTCGTAGTAAAACGCACGCGGGTGATTTTAAATCAAATACTTTGATTTAAATTAAATATGGAAAAATAAAAATAAAAATTTTATAATTCCATACAAAGTATTTATCGATGATCAGAAAAATACTTAAAAAGTATAATTTAAAATCTCAGGATTTACATATAGCAATACAAGAAAACGTAATACGTTGAAAAATTCAAGAAACACGAATAAATAGAATAAAATAATGCTGGGAAAGTACGGGTTCTCACAGTCTTCCCCCTAAAGGAACTTTGGTCCCCAGAATTCTCCTGAAAACAGTAGAAGATGCAAATAAGAGGAGGTACAAAGTGTAGAACAAAATTCATTGCTTCCCAAGTAATTTCCGTATCACGACGAATCTTCACAATTAGAATTTACTATGCTTCAGTTTCTAAACTCCTTTTCGTCTAACTTTTCAGTCTTAGATTAGAATAACGATCTTTCAATACGGGGATACATCAAGAGATAGAGTTGCTGGAAATACGTGTGATAAACTAACATGAATGAGCGCAAAAATCGCTTAAACAGGCAAAGTGCGATAAAATGAACCAAGATTATAAATCAACAAGGGGTCGCAAGTCGTGCAACTGTAAAACGTGACAATCTTAAAAAGTAAGAATCTAGTCACAAGCGAAATAGAAGGGAAAATGAATAACATATGATCACTCAAAATATAGGCTGTCAAAATCAGTTGTCTAGTATTTTGGTATTACTTTTAAACTTAGTTTTAAATATTTTCTTTATTAAAAGAAAATTTTACCAGGTGTAGTGATTAAAAATCAAACTCTATATAAAATGAATGGGTAAACAGTTGTCAAATCTTTTTTTCTTGATCAGGATTTTCAAGGTAAAAGTACTCAGTTCAAATAGTTATTTGATCAGCTTAAGAGCTTTTCGGGTGACTACATGAAATTATCGTTAAAAACTCAGGTTTATTATTACCATTAGGAAAAATCAGATTTTCCAAATTATTTAGAATCATTGTTAGAAATTATAAATTAATTTAATAATTTCATTATATTGACAGTAAAGTACGATATAATCAAATACTTTAAAAGATACAGCTTGATATCCTTTTTAAATACTAGTTATAAATTTACCAAAGATGATATATAGATCCGGTACTTAACTTGAAACAGTTATTTTGGTAATTTAAACATTTGATAAAATGTATAAAACGTTCTTAAAAATTAATAATTTTTTTTTTAGAAATCCAAGAAGGCGATTAAGGTATCAAATGATAAACGCGTGACATTTTCTGGTTTTCAAAAAGTGAGAAAATAACAAACGAGTATGAAATGAATAATGATCAACAATTAGTATACAAGCATTAGCACGAGGGAATAAAACGTAATTCGTATCAAATCTTAACGTACATGATAGAATAGATGCATCGATGATAAAGACAATAAGAAACAAGGATTATAGCAAGATTAATTCACGAGTGCGGTTGGCGTTACCAATAACGGCTTATCAAGTTCTCATTGGTCGATACACAATTGAAAGAGAAAAACCACACGATAAATTTTCGAATCAAAGAAAATTTTTAAGAAGTCACTTGAGAGTAAATTCAGTAAAATGAAAACATTAGCAATGAAAGGCGAAATCAACACATGATTCACACGAATGAATTTCAAGACGATGAAGTCTAACACACACAATAACGGATACACGAAATCATTGTTCACGTCCAGTCATATATCATTAATCGCGTCCAAAGACGTTTCGTAGTTCTACCAAGATAGATAGAGATGGTCGAAGCATATCAACATTGAAACTTTCAAGTCTGGTATCAATGGTAAGAATTTAGGCAAATGGTATCGAAAATCGTATCATGAGGATGATGAGGCAACAGGTTAAACAAAGGTCGTTGAGTAAGGAAATATTTGCTTGAGGCATGTACTTTGTTCAAGAAAAGATAACGGTTCATAAGTGTAAGTCATGAATTGTTGTTACTCGCATAGGATGTAAAAGTTTTCTAAACTTTATTTTATCAAACTTTTTAAGGAACATAATTAAAAAGTTGATTGTTGGTTAAAAATTTAGGTGACTACTATTCGGCCTCACATGGCTCCTTCTAAATTAAGCATAGGTGATCAGGTCATGCATAATTTAGGACTAGCAATGCGATGCACAGCTTCGTCAAACCAGTATTACAGGTCATATTATTTAAAATATGTATATAATGCCATTTGTAAAAACTGGAATCAAAATAGTTTATGAAACTATTCGTCAATAAGTTACTGGCTAGATATTTAATTCAACAATTAAAATATTACAAGATTCTTTACAAGACCCAAGGTAGAACAATTTGTGAGAATACATTGTAAAATTAATATAAATTAATTTTATAAGATAGCATTCAATTATTTAAGAAAGCCCAAATGAAATCTTTTATAAATGATTCGCAAACAAGACCAATTTGAGCTTATATGGTAACATGAAAATAGTTTATAAAGTAGCGAGTGGGTTACAAGAGGGAAATAAGGAGTAGTTCAAGACAGTCAACGAAATGGTTACAAGGTGATAAGGTTTCAAGAGGTTTAGCAGGAATCGTCATGAGACGCGTGTCAAGATGATAATAAACGTTACGAAAGCAAGATCTTCAACCTCGGTCCAAATCAGTGGTAAGATAGAAGCAAAGAAAGACAAAGTAGAATGACAAATAAGTCATATATAAAAGAAAGGATAAAGGAATCCGTATGTGCACATCGTAATTAATTTGACAATAATATACTTTTAAGAAAGTAGGGTATCAGTTAAAAAATAGCACAATCACTCCGAAGAGTTTCTATATTAGGAAGTTACCGAATTTCAAAAGTTCAAGATCTATGTATAAGTATGACCGAACTCAAAGTTACTATTTTATACTTGTTTAAACGCAATCATTGTTTTTAGTTTGCAAAATAACATTAGTTAAAGTTTTACGAGCTCAACGAACTCAAAAACACTTGAAATCATATTTTTAAAGTCTATCAGTTTTGACTTTTGGGTTTGACTAGACCAAATAACTCACTAAACGATATTCTAAGACTCAAAGTCTAATGCATTTCGATGTAAAACAATGTTTTGAACAACTTTCTAGTTTTACCCGAGACTTGAAACGGATTAAAAATGGACGAAAATGCCCTTGCATTAAATCTGTCAGCAAAACGATATTTTAGAACTACGCAAAAATAAGTTCTTAAATTTCACAATCTCAAATGAGCGTAACCTGCTCGATTTTTAAAGTTTACTGGTCAAATTTTATGTCCTAAACGGACGTCTCAACAAGTAGAAATATATATTTTTATGTCTAAAGTTATAAAAATATTTTCTCGACACTGTTAAACTTCCTGTAAAGGTTCTATACAAAGTATTTTTTTTTTCGACACAACTTGAAATTAAATCCAATTTCATAATAACCCATAATTAATGTACACACAAGACTTGGGGATTCCATAAAGACAAAAGAAGATAAACTGTATAATTAGTCATGTAAAGAAAACACAATATGGAAATGGTTCAAGAATGCCAACGATAATCTGAGAGATCAAAAACGACGCATGACATCCGTGTCTTCCGCTGCAAGATGCAATGCAGGAAAGTCTCCTGGCGGCGTGATTTTCCAAAATCACAAGATATATCGAGAAAGAAACAGGACAATAACAAGTGGCACTCCTGGAGCGAGGAGGTTCAATGAAAAGGGAGGATACAAGTAAGATCGTATTCCAAACAATCGTCACATAATAAATGACGATCATGTGTTCAAGGTACAACGGATGTTGTAAGTCGAAGTCGAAGCGTAGAATGGTCAATAAAATAAGATGTAATCCATGCACAATTGTCGTGTAAAACGATGACGTAAAGGTCAATCAAGATTACGAAAACTCACGATATTATTCAGGTACTGATTCAACGAATACTTCGAGATGTGTGACTCACACGATGTCTTTCAGTCTTTTTCGGAGACACATTGAGCTACACAATGGTCTATAGACTATTTTCCAAGACATTCAATCACAAATGGTCGGAAAGAAAATCTGCGTATCTAAATAGATATTTTGAAAGAATTAAACAATGAGAGCAACACGTACGGTAGTAGAATGAAAATCAGGAGTTTCATCGAAAACAACACTTCTTCAATTCCGAACAATGGTATCACGAGGGTATGCACACCATGTAACAGCGAGTCGAGGAAAACAAACGGTTCAAAACGAACGAGCATATGAAACCAGCCGTATCACGCATAAATGAAATAGCAATAGTGCTCAGAAAAATGAGCATGAAAAGTCAGCAGCATACGCGCTCTAAATACAAGTATGTAACGTCATAACAATATGAAATCATTGTAATAAGATCAATTCACAAGAACAAGAATTCAAGAAATATAGTATAGACAGATGTAATCACAGTAACATTCAATGATAAGTTCATGAAGCACAAGGCTTTGAAAAGACATAGTAATTATCTTCATCAGGGTAACGTAATATTTCAAAATGAAATCAAGAGATGAAATATTAAAACGATAATTAAAAGCAAATAATGTGGATTAGAGAGTTACCCGCGTAGATATCGAACAACATTGGCAGATTATGTGGTTGACACTTAAAACATGAAATATTTGAACTTTTGGTTATAGACTAAGTTTTTGAAAAATGACTCAGTTCCCTATAACCATCGCTCTGATACCACTCTGTGAGACCCCCAAAATCTGACATGGAACAACTAGGCAACAAAGGGGTAACACGTCATAGTACAAGAAACAATGAATTACAGTTCATACAAGTTGACGAAATAAAAACATGTACATTACATCATAAAAATTCAGAGTTTTTAAACGTAGGTCCCAGAGTTTTAGAAGCGGAAAATTATATTATTTCGTCTCAATTTATAACATAAAGTTGCCCAAAAGATAGAATAAACTCCTGACAGTTTTTACTAAAAACAGTCTTTTTAAAGCATCACAGAAATCTCCAAGCTGCGATAATATCCTGCGGGCTCCCATCCAAGCAAAGCTAAGTAATAATACCTGAGATTAAACATGTAAAATCGTCAACACAAAGTTGAGTGATATTCATAGGTTTAGCCGCAAACGTGTGGAACACAATAGAATTTGTAAAACACGTAATGGGGGGGGGGGGGGTTAACTATGTACGTCCATAGTCACGATGCATATTATTTCTGTTTAGTCTCATGAACCGAAGCTTAACTCAAATGTAAGTTGCTCTAGGGAGTATTCAGCCTAAATACTCAAGTATAAACGAATATTAGTGCGCCAAAGTAATCGGGACGGGGATTGTCAATCCCGATGGATCCACCCACAACATTCGCGCTTAGCGCAAAGCATACGGGACAATTAACGGTTCATGATAGGAGAGGAAACTCAAGGCTAACGTCTAAAAGCAATAATACCATTGAAATCATATGTAAAGCATACACGTTCAGAATAACATACGAGTTCTGGATAGCAATACAGTTTTTAATTGGTTGTGTTCCACCATGTAAAATCTCACTCCGTGTTTAGAAACCATGTACAAGTAAAAAAGGGGATATGAACTCACCTTAGCCACGAGGTAAGTAAATCACGGTACTCAGCAACTGAGTAGAAACGGTAGTGGTAGACGATCACCGGCGATATGGATGCCCGGGGAAACACGAAAACCGCAACCTATCAAAACAAGGTGCACGTTAAGACTCGAATTCGAATATCGATATGTACCAAATATAATATGACTCAAATATTTTCAAAGTATACACGTTTCAAAACCATTGACACGAATCAAATGAATACATTTATCCAACGTTACATGTTAAAACACTTGAACACTTGAAAAGGACTCGTCATACGACGCCAAGTCAACGCAAGTCAAACTATCCTTTACCCTTACTTGGACCAGTAGCTAAGTCATTTATATAATGACTAAGCACTTGAATAAGTCATCATGTCCGATGATGAATACTCAAACTCACGCAACACAAACATTGAACTAAGCGTCCAAAATTAAAATCAGCAAGTACACCCCGAAAGTACACACCGATCTACCCTATCTAGACATGTCCGTTTTACGTGAAAATTGGTGTCAAGGTCACTTATAACCTGTATAAGACCTCACCAAAATTTGAGCCAAAGTTCACACTTTAAAATCCATCAGCTCAACACTTTACTCGACTCCAAATTTGGGACAGATTTGTGCACTTATTTTGTAAAACCGTTTGGACCACTTTAAAAGTACTAACTCGACAATACGACTTTTGAAACCACTACTAGACTCATCAAACTCAGTTTGTAAACTTTAAAAATCAGTAGTATCAACTATCTAACCAAGCCTAAAGTCCCCGAGAGTCGACCCAAAATCAGCCACAATTTCGGATTGTGCCGACTTGCGTCTCCCGGTACACGAAAACTAAAACTACCATAACTTTTGACTCGTAATGACTTAGAAGCTCTATCTTATACCAAAACGACCGTCTCGGAAAACTCTACAACAATTTCAAATAATCTCAGTCTTTCACAGACCTTAAACCCATGAAAAACCTGTTTAATACATGCTGTCCCAAAATACCTTTTTAGAAAACAAGTCAAATCAATTTTCCAAGCAACACCACTCATTCCCATACCCCTAGGATCACTATACTATCATTCCTATCAACCAAACACACTCCTAAACACATGCATGTAAAATTTAACGAAATCAAAGATAAAAAACAAGACTTTTTATGGATTAAAATGTGATGATCATACCAAAAATAATGCATGCAAGATGATTTAAACATCAATCTACCATGAAATCATAACTTTGTGAAAACTTGATGCATGTGTATAATTTTTGAATAGATAGAATCCTCTTTTGATTTGGAACATGGGTTTATGATTATATTTTGATGAATCAAATTAAAATTTGATGATTTGGGGTGTTTTGTGTGTTTAGGGTGGCGGCAAAAGCAAGAGTGGGAGAGAGTTGGTGATGAATTTTTTTATAAATGTGTAGTGTGTGTTTTTTTTATAAGTAAAAATTGGTTTTTATATGGTGGTAGTGGAGGGACCAATATTGCCAACTTTGAAAGTTGTGGACTTAAAAACAATTAATAGTTTTTAAAAGGGTAGAAAATGGTCATTGGTAAATATTGAAAATATTTACGGGGCTCGGGTTTCGTAAAAATACTTTTCAAAAGTTACAATGCATCATAAAAATGATTATATGATTTCTCGACACGACTTAATACGTAATTAAAACGAAACCGTCGAAAGTATTAATTATCGAAACAATCGATAAATAAACGTAAAATTTTGGGCATCCGTCGGTATCGCGATCACTAGGAATTCTCGTTGTACATTGATTTTGAATAAACTCGTTGTAAAACGCACGCGGGTGATTTTAAATCAAATACTTTGATTTAAATTAAATATGGAAAAATAAAAATAAAAATTTTATAATTCCATACAAAGTATTATCGATGATCAGAAAAATACTTAAAAAGTATAATTTAAAATCTCAGGATTTACATATAGCAATACAAGAAAACGTAATACGTTGAAAAATTCAAGAAACACGAATAAATAGAATAAAATAATGCTGGGAAAGTACGGGTTCTCACATTCAGTGTCACTACTATGGAAGGTTTAGTGATGGTTGAACATGGAATACATTGAAGGTGAGATTTTTTTTGTTGATATGGTGAATAAGGATGATTTTAGTGATGCTATTTTGAATACCGTTATGAATAGCTTAGGTTATGAGATGGACCAGCAAGTACTTTACTACTATAAGATTCCACTTAAGACTTTAGAAGTTGGTGTAAAGCCTTTGGTTAGTGATAGTGATTACCAAAACTTTTTAAGTTACGTTCATATGCACAAGGTTATGTATGTGTATGTTGAATTAGTTGAGAAAGAAGATGAAAGTGAGAGTGGGTCTGAAATAGAAAATGAGCCTGAAAATGATTTTGTAGATGATGAACATGTAGTTGAGGACGTAGAAGTTAACATGATTGAGTTCCATTTTGAAATAAGTGAATCAAGTATTTAAAAAATGACAATGATCCTATGGTACCTAATGTTACTGTGAATGAAGATAACTTAGAGGTTTTAGATTTTGATTCACTAGAAAGTGACATAGAGGATGTTCTAGAAAATGCTAGAAGACTAGGGCTTAGAAAGTTAAAGAAATTGCACTCATCGGCCAAATTTTATGTAGGAAGAGAGTTTGCTAACAGAGATGTTGCTAAACAATTGATTAGAAGCTATGCTGTTAAGAGTAGGAGAAACTTGCATTTTAAGAGGAATGATCCAGTAAGAATTAGGGTAGTTTGTAATGGTTTTGTTCCTAGCAAAAACCGTAAAATTGAGAAAATACAAGGGCCAAATGAGGACAATGCTATAAGTTCTAATAGGTTAAATGAACTTTCAGAAAAGGACAAAATATGTTGTCTATGGTTGTTGTACTTATCAAAAGGAGAAAAAGAAAAGTGGGTCATAAAAACATTCAAGGATGATCACCATTGCTTGCAATCTAGAAAGATAAAATATTGTGCATCTATTTTTCTTTCAAAACATATCACAGATCTGCTGATTATGAATCCAAACATCACTGTTAAAGCTGTTCAAGAACAAATGCAAAAAAGGTTTCATGTTGCTATTTCAAAGGATAAAGCCTTTAGGGCTAAGGCAAAATCAGAAGTGTATTTGAGAGGTGATGTTAAGGTTCAATATTCTCTATTGAGAGACTATGTAATGGAGTTAAAGAGGTGTAATCCGGATACAACTTGTAAGATTGATGTTTATGATGAAGAAAATCATGAAAGTCCAACTAGGATGTTTAGGAGAATCTATGTGTGTTTAGGGGCTCTGAAAAGGGGATTTAAGGAAGGTGGAAGGGAATTACTTGGTTTAGATGGTGCCTTCATGAGAGGCCATTATCCTGGTCAAATTTTGACTGTAGTGGGTGTGGATGCAAATAATGGCATCTATCATGTTGTTTATGGAATAGTTGAATCAGAAAACCAACATTCATGAACATGGTTCTTAAAGTGTCTAGCTGATGACTTGGATCTCTACACCAACTCCAATTTCACCTTCATCACAGATAGACAAAAGGTAATGGTTTACCTTTAAAATTTCTTGTAAGTGTTTTGATTATTTGTGAGTTTGTTTTATTTTTAACCAATCCGATGTTTCTTGTAGGGATTGTTACCTGCACTTGAGAAGTTGTTTCCTAGTGCAGAGCATAGGTAATGTGTTAGGCATACATATTAAAAAATGAACTAGACATGGAAAGGGGTTGAGTACAAGGAAATGTTGTGAAAGTGTGCATCAGCAACAACCACTGTTTTGTTTGAAAAGAACATGAAAGAGTTGAAAGATTTCAACCTAAAAGCATATCGATGGCTTAAAAAAATACCTGCTGAGCATTGGAGTAGAGCTTATTTCTCTGGTAAGTGTCATATCCTTTAAATTTTAAACATTAATCATATGTTAATAATATCAAGATTTTGTATGTAAAAAGTTATCGTCTCAGTCTCTTCGAATTGAAAACTGGTTTAACTATGCGACTCAGTCGTTCTTTGATGGAAACAAAAGTTGTGTCGTTGTAGTATATTAAAAAGTGCAAAACAATTAAAGTAAATGACTTAAAGGTAAATCTAAGTCTAATTTAAAGTAAAAGACAAGTATTTAAAAACGTGACGGAAATTAAAAGGCACTAAAAATAAATAACGCAAACTTAAAACTAACCTAAGGCAAACTTAAAACGCAACTAAAACTTAAAACTAAGGCAAGGCTAAAATAAATCTAAGGCAAGTAATCTTAAAGTGCAACTAAATAAAAAGGCGGGAAAAATAAAGCTTGAAAATTAAAAGCAGAAAATTAAAAACAGAAACTAGAAAGAACCTGAAAATAGCTCATCCGGAATAATACCCTCATTCGGAATAAACATTCATCCGGAATGTCACCTTCGTTCGGAATGTTTTTCTTCACTCGGAATATTTACCTAAAACCTTGATCCGGAATAAATCCTTTATCCGGAATATGTCACTTATCCGGAATAAAGTCTTGATTCGGAATGTTGGTCCTTGATCCGGAATGTTGTTCTTGATCCGGAATGTTCTGTTGATCCGGAATATCTTCCTTGATCCGGAATGTTGGATATTCCGGATGAAGACCTTGATCCGGAATGTTTTAATATTCCAAATGAAAGGTTTGATCCAGAATGTTCAATTATTCCGAATAAACAAGATTGATCCGGAATGTCCCCTTGATCCGGAATGTTTCTTCACAAAGCCTTCACTCGGAATGTTTTGCTGATCTGGAATATCCACTTGATCCGGAATATGTCACTTATTCCGGATGAAAGTCTTGATTCGGAACAACTTTTAACACAACCTTGATCCGGAATGCACTGTTGATTCGGAATATCTGGGGAATACATTAACAGAAAAGCGAAGAACAAGGGATACACAAAGCTACACGAATCTAACCAAAACTTAATCAAATCAACCACAAGATTAAATCAAACTAAACAAATAACATCTACTAATCATAAACAAACAATCCTAAACAATCAAAACTAACAATAATGATCAAAATAATCAAAACCCACTTAAATCAATTCAATAAAAATCAAGAACATGAACATAAACAATAAAGCATAAAAATTAAAGATCAAATAAAGAAAGGTAGATAGGAGATTGACAAGAAAAGTAAAGATTGACAAGAATAAAATGGAAACTTACTTGAAATTAAATGTATTTAAGGTGCAAGACAAGGTATTTAAATGGACATAAAATTAAATGACAAGGTAATTAAATGTGCAAGGTAATTAAAAGGGAAGAAATAGTTTGTCAAGCTATCCAACAAAAACTAATGAAATGAAATCCTAATCTATATATAGAGGATGATTAGGGAGTGCTTAGGAAGCTTCCTCCCCTCTTTCATTTTTCCTTAATTGCACACTTAAGTCCTTAAGCCTTTTAATCTTCTTAAATCTTGGACTTTAATGACTTTGTCTCGGGATTTCTTTTAAACTCGTCTTGTAATTCTTCAATAAATTAGACTTGAGTTCTTCGGCTTTTAGTAAACTTCCGTCTTTTGACTTTTTCTTCGATAAATCTTCAGAATTGGCCTTGGACTTCCGTTATTTTTGCACTCTTGACTTCTTGACTTCATCTTTCGTCTTTTTCTTAGATAAAAGCCCGTGAATGCCCGTGTTTTTTCCATTTTTCACCTTTTCGTCCTAAATCACAACAAAAACACAAACCACGCATAATTCCGACATAAATGACATAAAATACACGTTTTGGCTCGGTAATTATTGTAATTAAGTGGTAAAAAGGATGGGTGTTTACACACCTATCAAATCTCCTACACTTGACCATTGCAATGTCCTCATGCAATGCATTAGTTACAAAGCACGTTTACATTTTCATCAAAATCAATCCACCTTGGCCTTTATTAAAGAGATATAAAACTATAAACATTCAAAGTAAAGAAATCAAAAGCATACCTTGGGTTTTGGATATGTCATGAATAATCATCATCCTCAAGTTTTCACTTTCTCCAAACCAAGCTTAAAAACGAGATCATTGTTATTATAAGTTAGCAAACTAACACGAACTCATGTGGGCCAATTATTTACTTAGACTCCCTTATTCCTAGGTGTATCTCTTATATTTTATTGTTGTCTTGAATGATCACGAGGATGCATTTTTGACTTATTTCGATAGTTATTTAGGCCGAAAATAAAGTGAACGATTTGATCAATAGTTAGCTAAAGGACAAAATCTTTTAAAACTGCTTCTCGAGACCTTATAAAGTTCATATCTTGGCGTAACTCGCTTCGCGATTTGAGACCTTTCTCAGACCGATATTTGGCAGCGACTTCATACTTCAAATCTTGAGAGACGTTCATGAAATAATGGCCTTCTCTTCATTAATAGGAATTTCTTCACTTGAAGTTTTGAGAGATTCTTCATAAATGGACCACGACTTCTTCATTTTTCTCCAATCATTATTTTGGACTTCGATATACAACGATCCGCCTCCTTTTTGGACTTGGATCTATTTATCCTCATACCTTGTTAGGGCCTTTTCGGATAGACTTCTCCATGACTTTTGGGGAGTTTTTGCTTTTCATCGTGTGTCTCGATCCTTCATATTGATCTTTGATAAATGATTCTTCACATCACTTTGGATCTTTAGCAACAAAATGTAGCCCTCATGCCTTGTTAGGGCCTTTTCGGACTCGCCAATCTTCGCATCCCGCTTCAATAAGTTATGCCTTGGCTATGAACTCTAATACATACCGAGCAACTTTTAAACGATCTTGGGCTAGAAGCTAAGTAACTTTTCAAATCGTACAACCTTATTTATTGCAGATAAATTTATTAGCAAGCGATGGGAGAATAGGCTTATAATTAACTCACATAAATTCACGAAAGAATACCAAACTTCTAATTGACTCTATCATCTCTCGTTCTCCATAGTTTAAAATCTCAAGGAATGAGACTCGTGGATGCTTAGCCTATTAAATCAAAGTTTTGGGTTTTCGAGTCGCCTATAGGATCTTGCAAATTCTTAGACTCTTTCAAGTTTAGAAATCGCATTTTAAAGTTCCCTTGATAAACGACTCTCTAGGATCAATTATAGGAACTTACGAAAAGTTCTTGTTCTTAACCCGTGAGAGTTAAGACTTTCGCGTTTTATAGCTCCCTATATAAAAGCCTAGCAAAACTTGACTTAAACACGTTAAGGATACTAGCTAGAGTAAACTTAGATAAGTAAACTCGGGTTGAGTCAAAAGATTCACAATGTTTGAAAATTAAAACCACTTTATTAAAAATTTATTCTAATAAGGTAATAAAATAACTATACAAAGGTAAAAACTAATGGGCCAAAATAGATCAAAAATTTTGAAAAATGTCGAAAAATTGATTTTCCGGTTAAAATGAGGACAAATACAAGGAAAAGACCACTTAACTTCGATAGAAGTCCCCCTACACTTAATATAAACATTGTCCTCAATGTTTAAGCATGTGGGAGTAAACTCCCCTACACTTAGGACATTGTGTACTTTGTTTAAATCTTGCTAGGGAAAAGACAACTAAAGAGATTCCTATTTTAATATTGGAAAATATAAAATAGTGAATCGAAAAGAGTTTAGGATAGAACCGGGAAGAAGTGAACACGGGATCACGGGTCGTCAAGAATCGTCAAGAGTGGATCATTGAGCGCTCGAATCCCTAAATAGTAGAAGAGAGGAAATAGCAAACACCAACGGGTCTCCCCCTACACTTATGGTAAAAACAAAGAAAAAGATAGATAGATAATTGGGTTGCCTCCCAAAAAGCGCTTGTTTTTGTTAACCGAGTCACGAGCCTGACTCGTCCCCGAATTAAATGGTCCATGGGGAAGCCTCACATGTAATACCGGGATCAAAGACCTTGTCCTCGTTCCCGGAGGAATATAACAAAGGGGAGGCAGGAGGATAAGTCTTGAATGGTAGGAAGGTCCTTTCAACATACGAGAAGTATGTGAATTCTTGATCCTCGGGAGGTGGGGTGGGTATAGGAATCACATTGTCATCCTCCGAAGACAATGGATGCTGACCAATTGGCAAAGCCGTAAGGTTATTAATCATAGAATGGTCTTTGTCACCTCCCGGGTCAAAGCACTCATCCTCATTTCTCGGAGAGTGAAATTGATACATCACCCGCTTGGGCGTGCGTTCAGTGGGATGAGGGGGCAATATAGTAGGAGAAGTAAGAGAAGAATTACCTTCCACCTGCGGTACCTTTCTAGTAGAGTCAGAACTCTCCACCTCTGTGATAGAAGGAGGCATGGCTAACAAAGTATGCTCATCAGTAGCAAGAGAATCAGAGCTATCAATGTCTTCAATCCCTTCGTCAAAGAGAGGATTCACCTCACTAGATATGTAATCGTCATCAAAATCAAATAAAGGGTTCGAATAAATCTTGAAAATTTCCTTCGGAACGTCTTCATCAGATAGTGACTCGTCATCACTAGAAGTAAAATCATCATCTTGATCAAAAAGAGGATTAGAGAAAGCCAAAGAATCCTCTCCCAAAGTGTTGGTGGAAGGAACATCATCAGAAGAAAGTGCATCATACTCATCGTCACTGTCGGATGTCAACTCAGATTCACTTGGAATTGGGACAAGGTTATCAGCACTAGACATATTGAATTCGTCGGATTCCTTTGCAGGAATTGTGCTAAGATCCTTATCCCCTAGGATGGGTGAATCCTTAGGCTCCAGAGCCGGCAAGTCGGGCGAAGGAATAGAATTCTCATCATTCCAAGAAATAGGACTCTCATCGTCATCACTGTCATAATAATATGGAGGCACAAGAGGAGGAGTATAAGCATTAAGTTTAGATACCTGCTCTTGTTGCTGATCCGCTTGACATTTCTCCATCATCTTGTTGCAAGCTTCTTGAACTTTTTGAAAGTTGTCAAAAATTGTGGCAAGTTGCTCAGGAGGAAGTGCACAAAAGGGTTGATGATTGACGATGTGACGTGGGGGCTCAAAGTTATACACACTGGGATGATAGCATGGAACTTTCTCAAAGACCTTCGACGGATCACAAGAAGAAGCATCGTGAGGGCCCCCACAAATATAGCACCATGGGTATGGAGAAAAACCCGGTGCATCTTGAGGATAGGGATTGTCATAGACGGGAGAGGGTGGGAAAGTGTTGTAAGAGGAGAAGGATGAATTTGTTGAATTGCAAAATGGACAAAATCCAAATTGTGTATCGTCGATATCAAAACCACACCGCTCACAAGTACACCATTGACATGTTTGAAAACCATGCCATGGTCTCCCACACCGTACACAAGACGAATCCATGAAGAATTTTAAATAAGAGGAGTAAAGAAAAGAATTAAACATAATAGAGGATAAAGAGGAATATTTTTGGTGCAAAACTTTTGAAAAAGAAATACTTTTTATGATTTTTCAAATGTTTTTGGGATTTTTTTTTTTTTTTTTTTTGAAAATGTTGACACGAAAAATAACGTTCACGAGTGAACGGATCCCAAAAAGCAACGCGTCTCTCACAGAAAACCGTTAATCTTCACGAAAAGAGCCGATAGCGGCGCCATTTTAATGTCAAGATTTTGTATGTAAAAAGTTATCGTCTCAGTCTCTTCGAATTGAAAACTGGTTTAACTATGCGACTCAGTCGTTCTTTGGTGGAAACAAAAGTTGTGTCGTTGTAGTATATTAAAAAGTGCAAAACAATTAAAGTAAATGACTTAAAGGTAAATCTAAGTCTAATTTAAAGTAAAAGACAAGTATTTAAAAGCGTGACGGAAATTAAAAGGCACTAAAAATAAATAACGCAAACTTAAAACTAACCTAAGGCAAACTTAAAACGCAACTAAAACTTAAAACTAAAGCAAAGCTAAAATAAATCTAAGGCAAGTAATCTTAAAGTGCAACTAAATAAAAAGGCGGGAAAAATAAAGCTTGAAAATTAAAAGCAGAAAATTAAAAACAAAAACTAGAAAGAACCTGAAAATAGCTCATCCGGAATAATACCCTCATTCGGAATAAACATTCATCCGGAATGTCACCTTCGTTCGGAATGTTTTTCTTCACTCGAAATATTTACCTAAAACCTTGATCCGGAATAAATCCTTTATCCGGAATATGTCACTTATCCGGAATAAAGTCTTGATTCGGAATGTTGGTCCTTGATCCGGAATGTTGTTCTTGATCCGGAATGTTCTGTTGATCCGGAATATCTTCCTTGATCCGGAATGTTGGATATTCCGGATGAAGACCTTGATCCGGAATGTTTTAATATTCCAAATGAAAGGTTTGATCCGGAATGTTCAATTATTCCGAATAAACAAGATTGATCCGGAATGTCCCCTTGATCCGGAATGTTTCTTCACAAAGCCTTCACTCGGAATGTTTTGCTGATCCGGAATATCCACTTGATCCGGAATATGTCACTTATTCCGGATGAAAGTCTTGATTCGGAACAACTTTTAACACAACCTTGATCCGGAATGCACTGTTGATTTGGAATATCAAGGGAATACAGTAACAGAAAAGCGAAGAACAAGGGATACACAAAGCTACACGAATCTAACCAAAACTTAATCAAATCAACCACAAGATTAAATCAAACTAAACAAATAACATCTACTAATCATAAACAAACAATCCTAAACAATCAAAACTAACAATAATGATCAAAATAATCAAAACCCACTTAAATCAATTCAATAAAAATCAAGAACATGAACATAAACAATAAAGCATAAAAATTAAAGATCAAATAAAGAAAGGTAGATAGGAGATTGACAAGAAAAGTAAAAATTGACAAGAATAAAATGGAAACTTACTTGAAATTAAATGTATTTAAAGTGCAAGACAAGGTATTTAAATGGACATGAAATTAAATGACAAGGTAATTAAATGTGCAAGGTAATTAAAATGGAAGAAATAGTTTGTCAAGCTATCCAACAAAAACTAATGAAATGAAATCCTAATCTATATATAGGGGAGGATTAGGGAGTGCTTAGGAAGCTTCCTCCCCTCTTTTATTTTTCCTTAATTGCACACTTAAGTCCTTAAGCCTTTTAATCTTCTTAAATCTTGGACTTTAATGACTTTGTCTCGGGATTTCTTTTAAACTCGTCTTGTAATTCTTCAATAAATTAGACTTGAGTTCTTCGGCTTTTAGTAAACTTCCGTCTTTTGACTTTTTCTTCGATAAATCTTCAGAATTGGCCTTGGACTTCCGTTCTTTTTGCACTCTTGACTTCTTGACTTCATCTTTCGTCTTATTCTTCGATAAAAGCCCGTGAATGCCCGTGTTTTCTCCACTTTTCACCTTTTCGTCCTAAATCACAACAAAAACACAAACCACGCATAATTCCGACATAAATGACATAAAATACACGTTTTGGCTCGGTAATTATTGTAATTAAGTGGTAAAAAGGATGGGTGTTTACACACCTATCAGTTAACTTAATAAGTTGTCTGATGAATAACATTTCTAAAAAATTCTAGGTAGAGCCCATTGTGACCTGTTAATAAACAATGTTTGTGAGGTCTTTAACAAACAGTTGTTAGATGCTAAAGACATCCCTATAATTACAGGCTTAAAACATGTGAGGGAATATCTTATTAAAAGGATTGTAATTATACAAAAAGTTATTGAAAAAAGTGATGGCCCTTTGACCCCTGATGTTACTAAGGTGTTTGAAAAGATTAAGAATGCTTCTAGTGAGTGCATAGTTGATTGGAATGGGTCTGATCTTTAACAGGTTAAGGGTTTCCTACAAGAACAATATGTTCTTGACTTGCCTCAAAAGACATGTTCATGTAGGAAGTGGGAGATATCAAGAATATCCTGCAAGCATGCAGTTGCTGCAATACATGATATGTTAGACAATGGTTATGATGTAGGCATACCTAAGGATTGGGTCCATGAATCATACAAATTGGCCACTTGGAAAGCTGTGTATTCACACAAGGTTAACCCTGTTAATGGCAGAGATTTATGGGCCAAATTTGACTGTCCAACCACTCTTCTGCCACCAAAAAATCGTCCACAGATTGGGAGACCATAAAAAAAGAGTAAAAGAGAGATTGTGTTGGTGAAAGGTAATAAACTAACTAGGGCTGGTAAAGGGATTACATGTGGTTTGTGTAAAAGTGCAGGACATGACAAAAGAAGTTGTGATAGGAACAAAAAAGGTACTGCTGGAACAAGCAATGAGCCTGCAAGTAATGTAGGGAAAAGGAAGACTGTTGTTGTTGGTACAAGCTCTGTTGCTGGAACAAAAACCACACAGCCAACACAACCAAGACAAGCTGCACAGACAAATAATCAAGGTTAACAGGCATACAGTCAATCATCATGGGCTCATACTCAAACTTCACAAGGTGTTATGATTAGAAGCCCAAGAAAAAGAACAAAAAGAGTGCCTGCAGACTTAATCTTTAAAAGTCATTTTTATACTTATGTTGAATGTTTCATGTTCTTGACTTATGTTATTTCCATGAGAGGCCATTATCCAGGTCTAGACTTATGTTATTTCTTTTTTTTGGGAAAACAGTTGTAAGACTATTGCAGTTTGCTTATTACAAACCTTATGGTATGAATAATATTTGATGGTTACAAATTATGATAGTATTTGCCCTGGTGGTCGTCATGCTAGGATTGGTATTCTTTTCACTTAGACCCATTGTAAACTGTGTCACATTGGTCTTTCAATTTTGTTGACCCATTTATACTTTCTGACCAAGTAGTTGAACAGATGGAGTTAATTATAACATTTAATTTACTACTAACCACACAACATAAATACTACCAGGTTAAGGCCATCGTTTCATCACTTATTTTCTAAACACTACACACAATGTCACACCTTCCACCTTTTGGATTAAAACAAAGACCAAGACCATGTGTAACAGCAAGTGTTGCAAGAAGATTTAAGGAAGGCAATGTCTCAGATGAGTTGGTAACATGGTATGCCTATGTGGATTACTTTGAGTATCTTGATGATGATTACTGGTATGATCTCTTAAATATTGCTAGTGAATCAAGTGATAAAAGCTTAGATGAAACTGCCAATCAAGGCCAATCATCAAAGCCAAACATACCTGCAATCCAATGATGTAAGCTTAGCTGGTAAGTACATTCCTGTTTGCAAAAGTACCTCATCAAAGACAACCATCAAAAGCCCTGGAGCCATCACTGGGGTCGTGCTAGGACTACCCTGTCAAAGGACTTGGTCTTTCATTGAAGAAAAACTTAGGAAGAGGCCTATGACTAGCAAAAAGGATGGAAAAAGACAAGGGAAAAGGCAAAATCTAATGTGATTTGTTTCTTTTGTTAGCTTTTACTTCTATGTGTATGCTTATCTTCCTTTAAGTTCATGTTTAGTATGCTAATGTTTTTCTGTTTTGGGACTACAATGTAATGGCTTTTATGGAATGAATGAATGCATTAGCTTATAAACAAGAACATAACAAAAGTCATGACATATAATAATTTGAACTTCATTAAGCAAGGAAAATTATTGACCATTACAATAGCTGGTCAATTAGTTCAATACACCATAATATTAGTCAACCATTGACACTTACATCAAGTAGTAGAAAAAAAAACCAACTGCAAATCAAACAAATCTTCAACCTTCGATTTCCAGCCTCCATTGCATTCAATGATTCTTCAAGTGCATTTCTTGATCTTAACAAGCCTGGAATAATCGCTACAGCTCGAGCACACATTGGGGGATCAACCCACGAAAAAAATGGACAAGTATTAGACACACAACAACGAAATCTTCTTCCTGGATTAGTGTTTGTCCATGATGTACGATTGATTCCCACAAAAGCAGTTCATATTTAGGGTTTATGTGTTTTTAGAAAAGGGGATTTTGATCCTGGCGTGTGTTTGCAAAAGTGTTAGAGGATGCTATTTAAGTGTAAACCACAGGGAGGGTAAGGGTGCAATAAAAATATACTAGGTTAAAAAGAAATTAAGAAAGAACATAAATACCCTTGAACAAAACAAAGTTAACTAGAAAAAATTAACGGGAGTTAGTTTCAGGGAGGTTCGTTGCTACTTACCTTCGTCCTCCGAGAGACCGCCTGCACTTTTTGGAAGTTGGGGAATAAACCTGCAATTTTGGCGAATCAAGCAAACTTGCATTTTACTCCCTGGATATATTATTGAGTGTAAATTAACGAAAAAGGGTATTTTTGTCATAGACCAAGTAAACAATGACCTTGACTTTCTAACATTTTTCAGTCTACTCTCATAATAATGGTGTTGATCGTTTTGTTATTCAGCACAAAATGGGTCATGAGGTGGCAAACTAGTCATAGTCTAATGATCTGTTATCTTTCTCCAAAAAAATAATATCATTGAATGAATGGCTTTTATCAATTTGTATATTCGGTTAATTGGTCGATTCAAGTATTCAACATATCATTCTGATGACCCTTGCAAGTTACAACAAATTGACACTATCATAGAATTCCTTTTCATTTTGATATTCATAATATATTCTTACATTAACTTTTTAATAGTCATTGATGGTCTCATGTAAGAATGAACAGTGACAGAGTCAGGATTATTTAATCGGGTAGGTCGAAATAAAAAAAACGAAAAAGATACCAAAAATTACGATAAAAAATTTTAAAGTCATACAATAAATACTTTTTATTTCAACCGAACACGGTGTTTTGTAGCACAAAAATCATTTAAAACGCTATCTAAACTAAAAGATTTATAATATCTTTTTTAATATAAACGGTATCTAGTAGGGCTGAGCAACAGGTCCGGACCGGACAGGACCGACCAAGACCGGACCTAGATGGTCCAAAACCCCGGACCGAGACCGGACCTAAATGGTCCGGTCTGGTCCTGGTCGGTTCGGTCTAGTTCGGTCTTTGGTCCGGTCCAGTCCTATTAAGCATAATCAACAAGTTTTTGATAAGACCGAACCGGACCAGATCGGACCGACCAAAAGCGTACTTAATTAACGTAAAACAACAAATACATCAAGTATAATAATAAAGAAAATGTGAAAGATTTTAAAGCTACATACCTAATTAGTTATATAATCAATCTGAGATTGAAGTGTTGAATGTTACGAATGAAGGTGGATGTAAAAATTTTGATCAAACTTTTCATATTCTCCTAATTTTCAACCGATTATCCCAAATATGATTATGTGTTTGACTTGACTTTTTACTTAAGGTGGGCCATTTAATATTTTACGTACAATTTTATACGAAACGTATTCTATCACTAGAATTTTTAGAAATTTTGGGGTTGGTTTTGGCCCACCCAGATACACACGTATCTCCGTCCCTGAGAATGAAGCCATTACAATATAGGAACAGGTGCATAAAATTTTTTGAACTATAATTTATAAAAGTTAAAATTTGTTTTCTATTTGTAAATATACTAATTAAATAAGAGCAGAAATACATTTTTGAAGAACTAAGTGTATTTAAAATGCATTTAGAAGAAATCGGTATTTTTTTTCAAAAATTAACACTAAATCAAAGAAATCCATAGGTGTCACGGGCACCCACGGGACACTCCGTGGCTCCGTCCCTGGTCAGGTAGAGGTAGCTAAATAGGTCGGTAGAGCGAGTATAGGCAATGAGTTAAACGGACGTTGGTTTATAAACGCGGATTAAATGGGTAATTATTAATATTTGGATCAAACGGGCGTGGACTAAATAGACATAGGTCAAACGGTCTTGGGTCAAATGGGCAAATAGTCCAAATTTATGTTTATACTATAAAAGAAACAAATAAATCCAAGATTAATTTATTGGTAAAATATACCTATCACATGTTGTCCATAACACCTATTTATTCAATCAAATAATTTTGTGTTGTCCAAATAATCAAACAAAAATAAAAGATAATACCGATTTAGTCTATTAGTTAAAAAAAAGTCCAAATAACTCAAATTTAAACATATAAATACGATTTGCCACATCTAGTCTCATGGATGCCAACAAAACTATGTTGTTTGTACATTAGTTTCAGATCTTTGAAAGGTTTCATACTTTAGATGTACAAAATGTATAAGTAGCTCTTGGCCTAGAATTTGTTTATGTATCTATTAAGTTTTAGTCAACTTTATTGAAGATTATAATACGGGGTATAATATTGCTCCAAGCACTTATTTATTTTTTAAAGAAGAATAAATATTAATCAGAAAGTAACCTTTATCATACATTATTCATTTAAAAGTACTACATTTTCTTTTATATTGATTATAGAGCATCATTTAGACTAATCATATATTAGTTCAATAATTTATCCACAACAGTTGTGTAAGGGCAATACACTAGAGAAAGAATTATTAAATGGCTTTTTGCTTGGCCTAAAACTAGTACCATATGAAAGTTTATGGACATAAAATTAATAGTCGTGTGATAAGATCGAATTTAGGATTACGGGATTGCACACAATACGTAAAGGGTTAATTTTATTTATTAAATATATTTTATATATTTATTAAATCAAACCAAACTTAACTAAACAATGGTTAATTAAATTAATAGTTAAGTTAAATAATCATTAAGGAATTATATGAGAAAAAGGAAAGTCGGAAAAGTTCTGGAAACACCCTTGGGGTGTCCACCAACCGTCGGCCAAAGGGGGGGGGGGGGGGGGGGGTCAAAGGAAACTTTGTGTTAATAAATTTGTGTTTAACTTGAAAAACAAGTTTTGCTAACCACTATATAAACACATTAATCCCCTCATAATTTTTTGTCCCTCCTCCTTTTCTCTCCCTTGCGATCGCCGAACAAACACACCCTTAGGGTTGTTTGATTTTCGATTTAGCTTAAATTCTACAAGAGTTGAAGTTCTGGTTTGCAAGTGCTAGACTCACGGTTAGCCCGTTGCATTACGTGTGTACAAAAGCGTAATATAGTTTTACTTTAAACTATATCTTGGTATAATTCTTTACAAACCCTAATTGGTGATTCGTCGGTGTTCTTGTGGATCTACGCTAGGATAAAGGTATGTAACCCTAATCGATTAATTATAATTGTGTTATTAATGATCTTGTTAAATCGCTTCCGCTATAACGTGTTTTGATCTTTGTTATGATTATATAATTGTTATGAACATCATAAACCATCAGTGGCATCGAGAGCCGTTTTAACATGTTATAATTATCGAAATCTAAAGGTTTTTTAACTAATGGTGATTTGAGTTGAAATTACATGTTGTTTTTTAGGTTTTAACAAAAAAATTAGGGTTTTGTTTTTTATTGTCTTTTTTTTTAAATCGGCTTGGCCGAATTTATTTTTTTATAAAAAGTTTTTTTTGTAAACCCTAAAATTACATGGTATGAATCTTTAGATGTTTTGCATGAATTAATTGTTATGTCATGTATGGTTACGATCCGCAGTGTTTTAATTGTTAAGAATATGTGGGAGATCCGTGATGAACCTGCATGTTTTTTCACGGATCAATGGGATTTTATATGCTATTTGCTCTATTGGATTCAAAGTTTTAAAATTAGGGAAGACTTTTTATGTTTATAAAATCCCTAGATTTTATGTTCTTTGAATAAATTGTTATGCATGTGGCTATTTGATTTAGTTTTTTTTTGTACCTACTTGTTTTCATACGTTTTTATATTGATTGTATGTTGTAAACAAGGGCAATTTTTCCATAAAAAATTAATATGGACTAAATCATATAAAGATTAATGAATTGTTTTGAGATCTAATTTACATATGATTTGCGTTGATTGGAATTGCAATGATAACTTAACGGCCTACTCAATTTTGACAAACTATAAAGTGGGTATAACGCATCGCTGGTCTTGTACCCGGTTAAGGAAGGAGGTGTTATGCTTCAGTGCTGACCAAATTCCCGGCTTGCCTGTGCGTTAAAGTTGGAATTACCTACGGTTATTATTCTTTAACCTCAACTTGCAAATATATGAGGAAATTTTAGTCTCACCAAAAGGTTTACTAAAATTTTTATTAAACTGATGTTATGGAGATGTATGCATGCTTCTCCATACATGATTTTGACACCAAAATCAATACCCTTAAATTTAAGTCGTATGCCATCTAATTGACGAACACTTGAAGTTACAATTGTCGTCATGTGAGATTTTGGACGATGTTGTAATGGAAAGAAAACTTCATGACTGAATAAGATTGCACATGAAGGTCCTACGTTCTTTAGATTAGTCGACTTGATTGAGTTACTCAGTGAGATCTGGAAACTTAAGGCATAAAGTAGGGATGAAACATGTTTACGATGCAAAGAGACTTTTGGCAACGTAAATCCCTAAAATATCTAGAAATTACAAATTTGTTTGTCAATTATTGTTCGACAAGTTTCCGTGTTGAATACATTTGTCAGTAGCAGATCAACTGATGTGATAAGTTTATGTCAATATGGATTCTAGTTTCAAGGAAAATACTATGGTTTTATTACCGGGGTAATTTTATTTTCTTGAATGGTATTATCAAAAATACTAATGTTTGAACTTATTTCTGTAGAAATGGCTCAACCGTACACAATATGACTATGAGTTCTGCGTTCAAAGGTTTCTTTGAGCGTCCCGAACTTACTGGCCCTAACTTCAATGATTGGTATCGCTCACTAAGAATAGTTCTGAGAGCAGCGGGTACTATCGATATCTTGACTACTCCTTATCCGGAGGATCTTGTTGAAGGAGCATCTGATGCGTAAAGGCTTGAACACGCTGCTAACGTAAAAAAGCACTATGAGGTGGCTGCTTTGATGTTAGGAAGAATGGCTTCTCCACTTCAACAGAAGTATGAGCTATGCTCTCCAAAGCGAATGCTTGATGAGCTCAAGTCTATGTTCGAAAAGCCGCAAGCTGTGGAAATCTACGACTTGGTAGATGCTCTCCATAGTTTCAAGCAAGCTCCTGGAAAGTCTGTAAGTGCCCAATTATTTGGAGATGAGGGGTTATATGGAACAGCTCATTGCACTAGGACAACCCTATGATCATAATATCGCTATCAACTTGATCAATAGGTCCCTTAACAAGGACTTCAATGATTTTGTTCGTAACTATAATATGCATTGCACGGGGAAGACAGTGAATGATTTGCATGCAATGCTCATTGACTACGAAAAGGGGTTAAAGGACAAGGCATCTACTTCTACTCCTCCTGTGCTTTATGTACAAAAGGTTGGAGTGAGTAAGGCAAAACCAAACAATAACAACAAGAAAGACAAGGGCAAAGGCAAGGGTGATAAGGGCAAACAAGTTGCGACTTACTCTAAACCCAAGCAAAACTTTGTCAAGAAGAATCAATCTCAGAAGGATGAGACTTGTTTCCATTGCAAGGAAAGTGGACACTGGAAGAGGAACTGCCCTCTTTATCTCGAGGAGTTGCGAGAAATAAAGAAGAAGACTAAGCTTGGTGTTGCAGCGTCTTGTTTCCATTGCAAGGAAAGTGGACACTGGAAGAGGAACTGCCCTCTTTATCTCGAGGAGTTACGAGAAATAAAGAAGAAGGTTGAGCTTGGTGCTGCAGCGTCTTCAGGTAACTTACATTTTATAGAGTTATTTAATCTTACATACAAATTAAATTCCTGGGTATATGATACGGGGTGTGGTATTAACATTTGTAATACTATGCAGGGATTTGAGTTGGAAAGGAAGCTTACCTATGGGGAACAATTTCTACATGTGGGCAATGGTGCACAAGTAGCGGTTGAAGCTATAGGAACTTTTAATCTTGTTTTACCTTCGGGTTTAGTACTGAGATTAAATAATTGTCATTTTGCACCTAATATTGTTAGGGGTGTTATTTCCTTTTCGTGTATGTTGGATCTTGGATTTATTCACACTATTGATAATAATAGAATTTCTGTTTTCAAAGATGGCTTATTCTATTTTGATGCAATTTCTTTGAATGGTGTTTTTGAAATTAACATGCATGATAATAATTCCAAGAGAAAGATTAATTATGTGTTTAGCATGAATAATAAGAGAAAGTTAGACAAGAACTCTTCTTATCTTTGGCATTGTAGACTTTCCCATATTGGGAAGACTCGCATACAAAAGCTTCAACGTGATGGTCTTTTGGAAAATTTCAATGATGAATCATTTGATAAATGTGAGTCTTGTATCTCTGGAAAGATGAACAAGAAACCTTTTAATAGCAATATTGAAAGGGCTATTGATCTACTTGGACTAATACATACTGATGTGTGTGGACCACTTAGACATGTGTCAAGGAAAGGTGCTAGCTACTTCTTAACATTTACGGATGATTATAGTCGTTATGGTTATGTTTATTTACTTAAGCATAAACATGAGGTATTTTAAACATTCAAAGTGTTTAAGGCAGAAGTAGAACTGCAACTAGGAAAGAAGATTAAAGCTCTTCGTTCTGATCGAGGTGGTGAATATTTAAGTCAAGAGTTTAAAGATTATTTAAGTGTGTAGGATATGTAAATCTTGCTTATGTTTTAGAGAGAGAAAGAGATAGAGAGATGGTTGATTTCACACAAGTCTAGAGAGAGAGAAATGAAGTTTACTATGTGTAAAATGAAGAAGAACTACCCTCTCCATCAAAGGAGAAGGTTTATATACCCAAGCCCTTGTCATGGGCTTGGGCTTACATTTGGGCCGGCCTACACATGTTGTAGGCTAGGCTTGGTCTTGTTTGTTAAATAAAGATAAATAACTAAACTACGAGCTATTACATGGACTATTAATGGAGTGACCGATCCTTCTTAATACGTAAAACGTATTTCCAATAATCTCCCCCTAAGGGAGGTCACTCCAAACAAGGGCATTACCCAAGTAACAATAATAAGATAAACCTAGCATACTATGCTTGTCTTGAGCTCGTAGTCTTCGTCTTTCTTTTTCTTTTCCTTTTCTGGTGAACATGTTGATGTGATCTTTGATATCAATCTTGAGAATTAATCTCTTGCCTTGATATCGTGCATCCATCACTTGTGATCTTCACCTCTTCGTGACACCATGTCCCACATACTTATACTTTCGTAATTCTTGAAAGCTTCAGAGTTCGATACAGCGGAAGACTTAACTTTTAGGCTTTCTTGAATGTATAAGCATGCGGGGACGACTTCTTCTTGGATTCCGCAACGCCACCGTCTTCAAATGCCGCAACATAAGTAGACACGAACGAAATGGCTTTGAACATTTCATTCTTATTCGGTAGCATTTTACCTCTGGTCAGTGAAGACCGTTGGAGGATATAAAATATCGTACTTGTGGCAGGTAGATTTAATTAAAAATCTCCTTGACAAGATTTCGCGGGTAAACCCTTCTCTTTACTCGACCGTCCAAAGCTGACTGTGAACGTAAAGAGTGAATCATTTGGATAAAATTATCCGCATGATTGAAGCCGTCAATTCTGATTCCTGGAACAAGTTTGATTCATTAAAGAATCGCACAATCGTTGCTTTCCAGTTGTCACGAGCTTGATTCATATTGAATCTTGCAAGTTACCTACCAAGTGCTGTTTGAGGTTAACACTAGAAGGATTTCTACTCATCACAGTGAACACTAAGGTATCAATCTGAGTGTTCTGGCAAGATCACTTAGATATTGCGTAGAGGCCTGGAACGTGTTTAAGTTCAGCTAAGAATTAAACCACTGTTGCTTTCCAGTTATCACAAGTTTGATTCATAAAGAATCGCACAAGTAACCTACCATGAGCTTTTTGATATTCGCTCAAAAAGGATTTCCATCTTCATTGTAAATACTTTCGTATTACTCGGATGTTCAGGCAAGATCATGAAGATTTTGCGTAGGACTCTTAATATCTTTCTTACTTATCACAGTGTGTGAAGAAGCAAGGAATTATGGAAGTGTGTCCTAATGAGATATTTGATGATCTCAAATGGCTCTAGACTCGATCGTGCACTTTGGATTTTAGTAATCGGAGGCTGGAGAGGAGTGCCACCATTTCAATACCTATTTATTCAGAGTGAATAAATCGATAGATAATGCGTTGTCTCCGTGTGAATAAAACAAATACCTTTTGAGAGATATCTGAGTTAGCTGGGATGGGTTGTGCATTGCATCACTGGGTCCATGATATCTATCTTCAATATCGAGCATCATTAAAATGATCTCAATAGCATATGTGTTGACCCGGTTTCTGCCTAAGGTTGTAAGGAGGGCTTCTTTCTTTTACACCCTTTATCTTTACAATTCTTTTTCATTCTTCAACCCCTTCAATGCTTACCAATACGTCATAACTAGCACCTTGTTGTGATTGTTCCAGTGCTAACTTAAGTACTTGGTCGGCATTCAACTACGTTCACAATCTTTCTCCATCTTTCTTAAGGACTACTATTTCTAGCTATGGAATGTCCTTGGGAAGATTCCTCCGGTTTTGGAAGAATCATAGGACTTAACCTATCCTGCCATCCTTATGTCACCACAATCTTCATCGTCGTGAAATAAATGGGTTTTGGGTAAGTATATGTCACCATGAAAATCCATTTTGATATAGCAAATCCACTTTGCTCCCCCTTAACTTATGCCACGATATTCGAAAACATTTCGCATATGTCAGGATGAGCCAGCACATTAAGTCACACCATTTGTGATAATTTCCCATATTAAATCACATTTTCTCCCCCATAGTAAAAATATTAACCCAATCGATGTTTTTAATATCA
This sequence comes from Glebionis coronaria, assembly GCA_025667525.1. NCBI lineage: Eukaryota > Viridiplantae > Streptophyta > Magnoliopsida > Asterales > Asteraceae > Glebionis > Glebionis coronaria. The sequence goes on along the minus strand of CM046875.1, from coordinate 639,179,361 downwards.
ATTGATTTAATGAAGTTTTAACAAAAGTTTTGGGAAGAAAATGCAAGTCCATTTATCTTCATGATACCAAATGTATGAGATATGATACCGATTTGTAACATGATCACATATTCACCATATTAGAAAAAAAGTTTGACAAGGTTGGACCTGATTGATGAGAACATCATATGATAAGATCAAATGGTTCTTGCCAGCATATGTTGGTCGCCTCGTCACTTCTGAAGTCATCTCTTGTCACCACGTGTACGATTGGTATTGTTGTCTTGACACCAATTAGTGAACTTGGCACTTTCAGCATCGAAGAGTCTGAATGCTTGACAATTTCTCCCCCTCAATTATTGACCCGTGTTCTATTGAAAGAGCTGTAGTCGCCGGTTGAGTAGTCGCATCGTCGAGTATGTAGATACCAATTGTAGATTGCTATGGTTGTAGAGATGATAGCTTCATAAAAACAAGACTTCTCTTGTTTTAACAAATAAATGCACTGAAAGGTACATAGATTTGTGTTAGACCAAGTTATAAAGTAAACTTGATCCCTTACAAGGTTTTAAAGTAAACCTTGCCCGAGGAAATTAATTCCCGTTGTGAGCCAAAGCTTTCATAAGAAATACTTGACTTTAATATGAAAAGCGGGTTGCAGTCAGAAATAACTACAAGCCATTTAGGCATGTTTTATGAAATATTTACAACTTTTATATGAACTCTATTTATGGCGCAGTGTCGATATTAATCAATATTTCTAAGGCCGTAAATATTATCGTACCAAAAGACATGCCTTTGAAAAAATAAAGTAAAAATATTTTTGGAATTTTCTGAATTTTTCAATTTTTATGGTTTTTATATGATTTTATATCTTTGTATTTTGCTTTTGTTGATAAAAATATAAACAATATATACAAATGATCACCAAGGACACGGAGAATAGTTTACCACCACTATTCTTTCGCTTCATCTGCCAGTTCCTTTAGAGTCTCGGGCGAGAGTGTTCTCAAACCTAGCTTGTCGGCTAAAAATTCCATTCGAGCGCGATCTAAAGCCTTCATGAAAATATCCGCCAGTTGATACTCAGATCGGACAAAGTAAAGCTCGATTACTCCATTTTCCACTTGCTCCTTGATGAAGTGGTAGCGAATGTCAATGTGCTTCGACCGGGAGAATTGAACGTTGTTGCAGCATAGGGCAACTGCACTCTTGTTGTCACAGTACATCGGAATTTTGTTGAAACCTAGACCATAGTTGGTTAATTGCGATCTCATCCAAAGAATTTGAGCACAGCAATCGGACATAGCTATGTATTCTGCTTCCGTACTTGAAATTGCAGCGCTTTTCTGCCTTTTCGATGCCCAACTGATTAATTGATCTCCTAGTAGTTGCAAAGTTCCACTCGTGCTACGCCTTGTATCTTGACAACCCGCGTGATCCGCATCTGCATATGCCATAAGTGCAATCAAAGATTCCTTCGAATACCAAAGTCCCCGATTAATGGTTCCTTTAAGATATCGAAAGATCCGTTTCACAGTAGCCAATTGTAACTCAGTAGGTCGAGTTTGATATCGAACACACATATATATAGCAAACTGAAGATCAGGTCGACTAGTTATGATATACAGAAGGGTACCGATCGTTCCACGATAAAGTGTCGGATCGACGGTAACTCCATGTGGATATGCATCAAGTTTAGTTCGTTCCACCATTGGAGTACCCACGGGGTCGCAAGATTCCATCTTGTACTTCTTTAGCGATTCAAGAGCATACTTGGATTGATTGATAAAGATGCCTCTAGGACTCTAAGATATCTGAAGACCTAAGAATAATGATACCTTGCCCATCATTAACATCTTAAACTTGGAAGACATGAGTTTCCCAAACTCGTCGGATAAGGTTTGGGTCGAGGCTGCAAATATAATATCATCAACATATATTTGTACCATAATCATATCTTTACCTCGTTTCTGAATGAACAGCGTGGGATCCACCTTGCCTTTAGCGAAGCCTTGTGAAATGAGGAATTGTGACAATAGATCATACCATGCGTGTGGAGCTTGCTTCAACCCATAGAGAGCCTTCTTAAGCTTGTACACATGATTAGGATAATTAGGATTCACAAAACCATCCGGCTGTTGTACATAGACCTCTTCCTTGATTTCACCATTAAGAAATGTCGTCTTCACATCCATCTGATAGACGGTCATATTCATATGGGCTGCATAAGCGAGGAATAGTCTAATAGCTTCCAAATGGGCAACATGTGCAAAGGATTCCATAAAGTCGATGCCCAATAATTGCTTGTATCCACGAGCTACTAGTCGAGCTTTGTTCTTCAATATTCCGCCTAACTCATCGAGTTTCACCTTGTAAACCCATTTCAAAGTGAGTAATTGCACTTGATCTGGGCATGGGACAAGTTCCCACACTTCAAAACGTATAAATTCATTAAGTTCTTCTTGCATAGCTTCTATCCAATATGATTGAGTAAAAGCTTCTTGCCATGTATTAGGTTCAACTTCAGTGAGAAAAGCATCAAAATGACAAAACATTGCGTTTTCTTGTAGCTGACTTCGTGTGGATACTGGACGATTAGGGTCACCAATAATAGAATCTATAGGATGATCCTTTGTCCACTTGCTGTCATGTTCACGAATCCGTGGATTGGAGTAAACTGTAGTAGGAGCTTCCTCTAAGGTGGACGACCCGACTTGATTAGGGTCGGGAATAGGTACACCAAAGAATGGAAGTTCACGCATTTGAGCGAATTCCAAATCGTGATCATCATCATCCTCTTCATCATCAATAGGCATGACATGGGTAGTTGGTTCGGGTGTTGGTTGAGAATTACTCGTTGATGGTATATCTTGACCAATTGTAGGTGCAGACGTATCTGATTGTGCTGCGGTTGCTGGAGCGACAACTTCGGTTACCGAAGCTATTACCTCAGGTTCTAGAGCAACAATAGTTGGAGGAGTAAAGAATTCATCAAAGAACGTTTGAAACAACGTATCCCATTCATTCCTAGTAGGTGGTATAAATGATGATGAAGTAGGGTTGTTTGGGACAAGACCAGAACTAATGTTACTGGGTCCCATTTCATGAAGTGTGGGTTCAGAGCTACTTTGCTCAGAAGCCATTGCTGTCAGCTCATCAAAATCAACATTCATAGTTTTGAGGATTTTACGAGACTTACGGTTGTAGATTCGGAATGCCTTCTTTACGGGTGCGTAACCAATGAAAATACCAATATCAGCCTTTGGTTGAAGTTTTCCCAAATTGTCACCATCATTAATTGGATAGCAAAGAGAACCAAATACATGAAGATATGATAGATCTGGTACTTTTCCATGGAGAAGCTCATAAGGTGTTTTACCATGGCGTTTACGAATTAGTGACCGGTTTTGGGTGTACACTGCTGTAGATACTGCTTCTGCCCATAAAAACAATGGAGCCTTTGCGTAAATTAACATCGTTCGAGCAGCTTCCATAAGTGTGCGATTTCGCCCTTCAACGACACTATTTTGCTGTGGAGTGCGAGCAACGGATGTTTCATGAGAAATGCCAACTTCTTCATAATAATCACGCAAAATTTGATTCACAAATTCGGTTCCATTATCTGTACGAATGCGTCGGACAGTAGTGTTGAGACGCACTTGAATCATCTTGAGAAATCCGATGATGAATTTAGGTGCCTCATTTTTTGTTTTAAGAAATTTCACCCATGTAAACCGAGAGTAATCATCGACAATGACTAGGATGTACTTTTTACCACTAAGACTTTCAACACGCATTGGCCCACAAAGATCCATATGCAACAAATAAAGTTTCTCTTGGTTGGTGTCTTCAGTCTTGGGTTTGTATGAATTCTTAGTGCTTTTCCCCATTGTACACGCGGAACACAAATGATCCTTGTGAAATGATAGTTTAGGAAGACCACGAACAAGTTCGTTTTTCGCCAAGTGATTAATAGCGTCAAAGTTAAGATGAGATAACCGTCGATGCCATAACCATGACTTAGTCTTCGATGCTTTGGAGAGAAGACATACGGGAGAAGCGGCCATCATATCTTGTAGAGACAAAGTATACAAATTGTTCCCTCGAGTACCTTTCAATAAATCAACCCCTTCCAAATTACGTATGAAGTAGGTATGCTCTCGAAAAGCAACTTCTAGGTTTGCATCACAAAATTGTCCCACAGAAAATAAGTTGTGACCGAGACCTTCCACGTAATACACTCTTGAAATTATAACATTCCCAATATGATATTCACCGTAACCCATTATCTTTGCAATATGATCATTTCCAAATCGAACCGTACCAAGAAACTTGCTGACAAAATTTCTAAGCTGAGAGCGATCTCCGGTCATATGCTTGGAGCAACCAGAGCCCAAATACCAGAGAACAATTTGGACCACCTGTTTTCAACAACAACAGTAGACAATGCATTGGAAACTATTGGTTCTGCAGTGTTAGCAGATACAGATATAATATTATCAGACTTGCTAACATTTGTGTGACCCTTAGATTTCCTGCGTTTTCTAATGTGAGTTTTAGCACTAACAGATTTTACTGTTCCAACTTTCTTAGGTTTTGGATTATTCGCGGACACTACAGTGGGAGTAGACCTATTTAAAGGGCACTTGGTTCCTACAGTAGTGTCGGTGTTCCTAGTTAAAGGACACACTTGTGTTTTGGTAGCCTTGGTACTCCTAGTTAAAGGGCACGCTTTCTTCGCTTTAGTGGGAGTGATCCTAGTTAAAGGGCACATATTTCCTACTATAGTGAGAGTTCTACCAGTGGGGCGCCACATCCAACCAACTTGGGTTAGCACTTTGCCAGTCGGTTTCCATTCTAATCCATTTTTCCGGGCATACATCTCATTCACATGGTCAATAAGGCAAGAATCATGACGACTAGAAAACATACATTCATTGCAATTCCAACATTTCAAATTAGAATTCACAGTAGGCTTAGAACGCTGCACAACCGCAAAGCCTTTAGGTTTAGCTACATGATTCTTTTTATTCAAAACAGAAATAACATTCCTAGGATGGGCTTCTACTTTCTTTTTCACTTGACTTCTAGATGGGGGCAAGATCCTATCATTCTTCTTGATTCTTTTAAGCTTAGATCTTTGAGCCTTAGTAGTGGTGCTTACTCTTGTAGAAGGCAACACGAGAATATTAGAGGCTGGTTTTGATTACGCCTTATCTTTAGTGACCAAAGGGTGAGATGGTTTAGTCCTAGGGCCCTTGTTAAGTGGTGTGACGGCTATAAGGTTCCTTTTGATTGCACTAGAGGAGGATGCTGAGACAGTGGTTGCGTTATCCACAACATTCTTACCTTTTAGGGTACGAAGTGTTTCCTTTAACTCAGCCAAGGCCAGATTTTTATCACAAATTTGTTCCCTCAAATCAGATATTTCCACCGACTTTCGATTCAATTGTTCAATCAAAGATTGATTATGTGCAGTCGTATTAGCACATGCGGGCTTTACTGAATCGAAGAGTCGTGTATTTTTCTGTTTTAAGTTATCAACTTTGAACAAAATCTTGGAAACTCGATTATCTAGATCAAGTTTTAAATTCTCAGCGGCCTCAAGTACGTTCACACAGTTAAGCTCCTTAGATTTCTCTATGTCTATCGGCAAAGATTGAGCAACCTTGTCACTTGGCTGACGCTATTTTGATTGTAAATTCAATCGAAAATTCTTTTTAAAGTTTGCATCATCGATATTAAAACCTTCGAATGACGTTTCAAAGATTTCTTGAATAAATTGTTGCTTGCATTCAAGCGAAATACAATGTGTTTGAATCTTATCAAAACATTTTGAAAGCGAAGAATATGAATCTTGAAGCTTTAAAAATTCAGCGTCAGATTCGTGACGAGTACTGTCTACCACATTATCCACAGATTCAACATTATGCACAATAGAATCATTATCAACACTTTTATTCACACAGACGGAAACTATATCATGAGACATCACTTGTTTCAGAAGCTGATCATTTTGACGAGAAACCCGTTCAATTTCAAGTAAACTGTTTTCATAAGCATCATCCATTTCGTTGAAAACACGTTTAACTTCTTCTATTTCCAAATGCAAATCTTGATCAAGATTATTAAGACAAGCTTTAACATTCTTTACAAACGGAACAATTTCGTCTCGAAACGCAGCTCTAGTGTGCTCAAAATTCCATTCACCTTCCGTTATGGCCGAAGCCATCGTACGTTCCAAAATGACCTTATCAAAATCGGCCAAGTGTTGGTGCACAACATTTAAGCTATCTGACACCTTACTTTCCGGTGGAATTAACTTCGTTAAATCCGTTTTGACAAGTGTAGGAGACGTACTAGGAGGGTTTTCATTTGACAAACTTTGGGGCACAAGAACTGTCAATTCAGCTAATTCCTTTTGTAAGCGAATGCGGGTCTTTTTAGACAATTGTTCTTTGTTATATTGATCATAATCAATCGTATGGAATTTTGAAAGCATTTTTAAATGAGTTTCTTCCGCAAGTGACTGTGTTTCCTCAGTACTACGAACAAAAGGTGCTTCTTTCGATTTGCCAATTATGGTCATATCACAAAGACCGGGAATATATTCCTGAGCTTGTTTTGCATAACCGGGATTAGGTGGTAAATCTTGAAGACGCTTAAGTTCGAGTTCTTTAAATGATTTAGTTAAGAGATGAACCTTTTCTGTGGAAGCGTATTGTTTTAAAAGTTGTTGTTCTTTGAATTTAAGAAGTTTGGTAGCATTAATTTCCGATTCAAACTTTTTAGACTCAAGAGTTTCGAAATCCATTTTAAGTTTCTGAAAATCATTGACAACCGACTCTTTTGCTTTTAATTCATTGGAAAGATTAGCTTTTAATGATTCTATTTCTTTCAAGTGTTCAATCTTTTCAAAACGAAATTGGTCAAATTCAGAATAAGTTATTTTTTCAGCTTGAGGGACCATTTCAAAAGCTTTGACCTTTTCTTTATGCAACGCAAGCTCAGCGGTTAGGGTGGAATTCGTATCTACGGATTGTCTGAGAGCCATATGCATTTGATCAATAATATGTTTAGGTACCATGACCAAATCATGTTGAGCATAAGATTCCATACCTGTCGTAGCATTTGGTTGAGGTTCACTCAAATGGGTAGGAATGGGTACCACATCATTTGAGTTACTAGTTCTCGAATGCTGTTCGAGGTTTTCATTTTCATGCCCAACTTGATGTTGGTTATCATCATTACCAAGATTGGTTGTGGTGGATACCTCACTAATGACATCAGAACCGTAGTGAGAGAGATTAGCAACGAGAGCAGCTTGGGCAGAGTGAATGTCATCACAATCTGAATCATATGCGTCAAGATCATCTGCTTAATAAGCTGCATTAGAAGTGGAAACGACTGCAATGCCTTCAGTATCTGTTGCCCCTGGGTCTGCAAGAAATGCTAACTCCTCTGAATCCAAAATCTTTCCCTTAGACTGAGCATCAACCAAATACATTTTCTCACGAAACCACGCTTCATCCCTTCTCCTTTTCGGCTGAGTGCATTGCCTAGCCATATGACCTTGTCCTTGGAAATTGTAGCAAGTCACAACTTTTTGTGGAGCAACAGTGCTTCCGTTACCACTAGCTTGAGAATTCACATCTTGAGCGTTCACGGTCCTTGAAGGAGGTCCATACGAAGTTTGCCTTCCCTGAATAGGTTGCACTGTTACTTGACCATCTTGAACAGTAGCTTGTTGTCGAGGATTTGAAGAGGTGCGGAGCTGATTGTTTGTTGGTGGAAATCCTCTAGTTGCAACAAGTTTTGACAAGTAGGCAGTGAGATGGTTTAGAACATCAGCTGGCGTATCATTTGGAGTAAAGACCAGTGCTTGGATTGGTGGAAGTTCATTAGAGTAGAAAGCTTGTGCTGGTTGTGCTTCTATTGGAAAATATCCTTGTTGAGGAGTATAGCCCATTGGAGAAGTGTTGGCTTGTGATGGTGATGTCTGATATGGTGGTTGTTGTGGAAAAGATTGTTGATGAACACTTTGTTGAAATACTTGTTGTGGCATCATTGGTGGTTGATAAGATGGTTGCTGTGGTTGCTGATAGGTGTGTGGTGGTGGCTGCTGCAAGTATGATGGTTGTTGATAAGTATAAGCCATGTTTTGTTGAGAAGCATACATTGCAAGTGGATCATGAACTTGAGGTGTAGACAACCGAGCCTCGATCACATGGCATTCGTGTTGTTGAAGAAAAGATTGAAGTTGATCCACATTGGTGTTATGCAAGTCCTTAGCCAATTTAACATCCATCACGTATTTTTTCCATTTTGAAGGAAGAGTGTTCAAATACTTGGTGTTCAATTGAAAGGTAGGAATTGCCATGCCATAGATATTAAGCTCATTCAACAATAGGGTAAATCTCAGATAGTAATCATTGAGAGTCTCCCCTGGCACATAGGCAAACTTATCAAAAGTATCATAAAGCTTACACTCTCGTTCTTGTTTAGTTAATGAGGTGCCTTGCATTAGAACACGAATTCTATCCCATAACTCTTTGGCAACTTTATGTTTGCTGACGAGTTTGTAGACATCTGGAGGAAGGGCTTGGAGAATGATATTTGTAGCTTGTTTATCACACTTGTCTTGTATCTTAGCATCTCCAGTTAGTTCACCCGTTGTGCGAGGACGAGTAATAGCACCTTCCGTCACAGTACCATATACCAATGGTCCATTGAGAACCGATGCCCAAATTAGATGTCCATTCTCCTTGTTCAACATATAAAGTTTCATGCGGGAAGCCCACTCCTCATACATAGTCTTCACCAACATTGGTGGACGATTATCCGTACCCGAGAGGATGGACTTATCCGTAAGAGATGTGTACTCCATTTCAATAAGTTAAGATTTACAAAGTTGATCGAACAATGAGAGAAAGTGAATGTGTTTGTTGTTGTGTGTTAAAGCCGAGAAATAATGTTGAAATCCCCTAAATTATGTTCTCGATAAACCAAAAATTCCAAGACTAAATTACACACAAAACACGTTTTTGAAAAATCTTGGAAATCTTGTCACTCTATCGGAATGCACAAAACAAGTTCTGTCGCAATACTTGATCGCAATAACTATCGCAATACTTGATCGCAATAACTATCGGAATGCACAAACAAGTTCTGTCGCAATGTCTATCTGAATACCTATCGCAATGCTTGATCGCAATACCTGTCGGAATGTCTGATCGTAATACCTTTCGGAATGTCTGATCGCAATACCTATCGGAATGTTTGATCGCAATACATGTCGGAATGTGTTGATCGCAATACCTGTCGGAATGTTTTGATCGCAATACCTGTCGGAATGTTGTGATCGCAATACCTGTCGGAATGTTTTGATCGCAATACCTGTCGGAATGTTGTGATCGCAATACCTGTCGGAATGTTTTGATCGCAATACCTGTCGGAATGTGGCTAAAGAAATTTTGGCAGAGTAACGTTTCAATATTGCCTTATACCCGATCGCAATGTACGATGAAAGGAGCTATCGCAATGTTTGATCGGAATAAGTGTCGAAATACCCTTCTATCGCAATGAAGAAACCCTTGGTTATTGCGATGGATGCCAACTTTCCGATGGAGACCAAAATACCACGTTTCTCGGATAGTACACAACAAATTCGGAATTTTAATCCTAAAAACGAATCAAACACCCAAAAATTTGTGTTTTTAACCCAAAATACCAATACCAAATCACTATAACAAGTAACTAGATAACGTGTATCAAGATTAAAGCATAAAAACACAAAAAAAAATTGGGACGTGAGAAAAAGGATCAAAATAGACGAAATGATCAAGAAAACAAACACAAAAACCAAGAAATCATCCCATGGCTCTTGATACCATTTGTACGATATGTAAATCTTGCTTATGTTTTAGAGAGAGAAAGAGATAGAGAGATGGTTGATTTCACACAATTCTAGAGAGAGAAAAATGAAGTTTACTATGTGTAAAATGAAGAACCACTACCCTCTCCATCAAAGGAGAGGGTTTATATACCCAAGCCCTTGTCATGGGCTTGGGCTTACATTTGGGCCGGCCTACACATGTTGTAGGCTAGGCTTGGTCTTGTTTGTTAAATAAAGATAAATAACTAAACTACGAGCTATTACATGGACTATTAATGGAGTGACCGATCCTTCTTAATACGTAAAACGTATTTCCAACAGTGAAGCTATGGTGTTTTTTGAAGCGTTATATATAACGGCACAAAATATTTGTAAATTATATTTATATAGCAAGTTCATAAAATAGAGCAATACTTTAATTAAAATTTAAAACAAAAATGGCTAGTAGTTACTCAATAATTTTCCATAATAAAATTACTAAGACTAAGTCTACTAAATAGCTTAAAACTAGTAAACAAGCCAAATTTCTGTAAATCTGCAAAAATATTCACACAAAAAAAAGCGCCACGCTACGTGCTATATCATGCTTTATGCCGCTTTTTAGCACGCTACGCATAGAGACGACACCTTAGTCTGTTTCATAACGTGAAGGTCACGCTTCACGCTATAACCCGTTATAAAGCATGTTATAACGTGCTATTTAGAAGCATGGTTATAACTTATAAGGTAATTACAAACTCAATCAAGTACATATTAAAAAGATGATATACGGCTAATATGTTTCAAACCTATCAAATTAGTATTAAAAGATCATACATGCGATGATGCAAATATTAAGATGTTATTGTGAAGTAGTCACATCAAATTTTCGATCTAGTTTGAGCTTATGTGACGGAAAACTTTAGTCTAAGAATTAACCACTTAAGAAATCAAAGATTAAATGTAAAAAACAATTTTTTAAGGAGATATATGGCAATGTGTTATGTTTTCAATCATCTATATGTATACTATCTATAAAACATTTAGCTTTATTTGTTGAAAGTGGAAAAATGAAATGTTGAAACCTATATATGAAAATGTTGAATTCTAAATAAAAAGTTGGAAACTTGAACTATTATAAGAATGTTTGAAATGTTGGTTGAAAACAATATTGAAAGAGGTTTTTATGATGGAAGAATCGTTTAGGTGGTTTCAAAGTAGTTTTGGTTGGTGGCAATGTTGGTTCAGGTGGTTCAACACACGCAATACTGGATCTCAATTCTTGATTATAATTTGGTTAAATAATCACAGGTTCCGGATTTAGGTTGTTGCACAATAGGACTAACCAGAATAAGCCAATAAGTTTAAATGTCCAATTTTGTACAAAGTCAACAAAAGTTAAACTGAACAAAAATGTAAGAAAGGCAACCAGGGCTATAATAAGCTATACATAGTGAAATGAGCTGTGTTGAGTGGCCTTGAGGTCAAAACTAAGGACTATTATAAAAATGACAGTTGGCTATGTTGGTTTGTTTTTATGGACAATCAACCTCAATACAAAACTAACTAAGTAAGAAACAAAGAAATAGAAGCTGATGCTATAGTGGCCCTAAAGTAGATGAAATTAAGCTCATCTAATAAGCTTTTAAAAAAACTCGAAATCCTCAAGAACCAGCAAACAGATGAAGCACTAAACTTAAACTATAAGTTAACCAATAATAAATACTCAAAATCTAAAATTGAATCCTCACTAAGATTTGATATGTTTTGCAATCAACAAGGTCAAATCTGTACAATGCAATTACCCAAATCAAACCACACTAACTCCTAACATAAAGAGACCTATCATACAACCTAGACTACTCAGACAATGACCAAAATAAACCTAAATATATTAGGTAACATATAGAACAATGAAATCAGACAATAAAGCATAAAAAAGATAAAATATACAAACTGACTTTTTACACTAAACTTATGACTAAAAAGGCTAATTAGAGCTATACTATGATCAATAATGGTTAGCAGAGACCAAACCCTAAATCTTAATGTCACTTGGGGCTTAACAGGTTAGTCCCAAACACCCTTTTACAAATCAAAATCTAAAATTAACAAAGGGCTTGAATGATTTAAGCAATCTAAACTACAAACTGAGCATGAACAAGTAACACAAGCTTATTTAAACTGAACTAAACAATAAAACAACAAGATAGGCAGTTTACTAAAGCAAATCACAAAAGGCACAAATATGAACAGTTAAGACTAAGAGGGAATTCAAAGCTTTTTACCAAGCAGGACCTACACTCAAGTCCCACTATCAGCTGATGCAACAGTCAAAATGCTTAACTGAGCCTATGAGCCTATAGAGATGGCTTAATGAACTTTTCCTTATTGGTGGACTATAACAATCCAAATGAGGTGAATGAAATGACTTCAACTAGAGACCTGTTAACACAATCAACACAAAAACACTACAAGCTCAATAAACTTGACTATAATCTCATTTGTCAAATGAGCTTATAGCAAGCTTATTGAACAGTGAGTATAAGCAAGAATCATAAAACTGATTTTTGTGAAAGCTTGGAAAGGAGAATATTTTGGCAAATCGAAGATAACAAGACAAGTATTAAACAAGTTTATATAACTTTAACATGTATTTGAGTGTTAATCAAATACATCTGTCAGTTATATAATATTGGGTAAAAAAACACTTAACCAAAAATAATTTTTGAGAAAGCAATTTTTGTTGAACTAAAATTGTAAATGTATAGAAACTAAAAGACTGGAATTTAAAAAACAAGTGAAAGTTAATGGAACTAAAAAAATGCAAGGTTCAAATTTCTAATTAACTAGTCAAAATTTGAAGTTTACAATTTTGGAACAAAGTTCTAACTATCAGCTTTTTTTAGAACGACAGTTTTATTAAAAGGCTAGCAAGGAGCTAAAAACCAAACATTACAAGGAAATCAAATGAGGGTTTTTAAGCCAATCCTCCCATGAGAACGCCCTTTTACATCTACTAGACACCCAATTTAATGAAAAAGAGACAATATCATCAAAAATCACCAAACGACGAGGAGGCACCTGATAAAAAACAGATCGATTACGAAACACCAATATATACCACCAAGCCACATATAACACCCCTTCCAACATAGCCTTAAACGCCGTAGACTGCCGCAAGGATAACATCCAAGACTTCCATTCATCAAAAGAGGACAAACTCTGACCGCCGCAAGGATAACTATCAGCTACAATCCTATTTATATTCAATAGGAGAACTATCTAGAACATATGAAACCTTAGTTGTAAACTTCTAATAAATCCCTTGCATGATTCTTCAAAGATGCTTTATGTAAATTTTAAAGTCTTTGGCTTCTGCATAAACATGTGATGGCACAACTGTACATTTTGATCTTGGCCATTTATTTGGGTGTGAGGAACACAAAATTAAACTGGTCCATAGATTCCTCTACTTGACTTTGTTTCTTTGTCCAAAACGGGTGTAAGGGAAGGCCATGTGGGGACATTGGGTGATGTGGATTGTGATTGAGTCACATGGTTTTCTTGGGTGAAGGATAAAAAGTGAAAACCCCATGGTTAATTGAGTTAAGAGTGAGTGAATTGATCAATTATAACTAGGGTAAATTAGGGCTCATAATGTGAATAATACACACTTTTGATCTGTTTAGGAGTTAAAATAGTGTTTAGCACCAAGACATTAACTAATCCCCGTTTAAAACTTGGGCTAACAACGGGTAAAGGGGTATTGGGCTTGTAGGTATGGATTAGGTATAGGTTGATAAACCGGGTAAAAGGTTAATACACATGGTAATTTGCATCCTTCCACTTTAAGAAAATGACTCCCAGGCCCCTCTGAATGTTAACCTTCATTTGGTGTTATCAGTATTCATTTTCACTTTCAAACTTGGCAGATTTGGTCCTTGTATTTTGCAAAACCATAAATAAGGACTTGTTTTGCATTTCTTGATTTCTTTAAGGACTGATCTTGTACAATCATGAAACTTTATGGACCCCTTTTGACTTTTGGACATCTTAGGGGTATAAAGTGTCATTCTTCTAAAGTTGAGGGACCAATCTTGTACATCTTTAATTCTTTAAGGTTATTTTTGGAAATTCACACCCGGGTCTGGTTCTTTTGTACGACTTCGCTTTCCATGTTCGTTTTTGCTTGATTTTATGATTTCAAACTGAACTCTCGATATCCATGCCTGCAAACACACAAACAACAATACAAGGGTTTTTGGTAGGGGTGAGCATGGTTCGGTTTGGTGCGGTTTTTGACTAAAACCGAACCGCAACCGCACTTGCGATTTTTATAAAAATAGAAACCGCACCGAACTAAAAACCGCGGTTTCGGTTTTGCGTTTTTTTTTGCGGTTTCTGCGGTTTTGCGGTTTTTAACCGCACCGAACCATTTCTTGTGACTTATATAATAATTGTGGCTTTTTGTTTAAAATGTTGATTTTTTTCGGTTATAACAATGCATAAATTGACTCTAACAAACACTTTACTAATAACTTGTATGAATATCAGTGATAATATGCACTAGAAATCTTATAACTCACACAAAATAGTCGATGTGACGTTTTTCAGTATAAAATAATTATTGTGTGGCGCGGTTCGGTTTTGCGGTTCGGTTTTACGGGCAAAAACCGCAACCGAACCGCAGTTGCCCGGTTTTTCCTTTTTCTTAAAACCAAACCGTCGGTTTTTGTCGTGGTGCGGTTTCTACGGTTCGATTTTTGCGGCTTTTTGCGGTTTTGCGGTTCGCGGTTCGGTTTCTGCTCACCCCTAGTTTTTGACACGTTTTTGATGATATTTTATATGTTTTAAGTCCGTTTTAGGGTATGAAAACATGTATAATACGAGTCTCATCAGCCCTTAACTCCTTTTAACAAACAATTAGTTTTTTACTCCCATTTTATTCAATTTCTTTTTCTTTTTTTAGTAATTTTGTTTTTGGTCATGTTACACGTATATTTATAAATAACTAGAAGTTACTAAACACGTAAAAACTTGTTTAAAGAACACTTGAACTTGTATCTATCAAATTATTAGAACTTCGAATAGTAGGAACGTATGCGAACACATGTGTGTTGTATTTGCTTATCAGCTCTTTTGAATTGACATTTGAACACCCGTAACTAGGACACAAGTCTAACACTTTATCTCTGTTTGTTTGTAGCTTGGAAGAGAAACAAAGAACTGAGAAGAGGACGAGAGAGGCAAAGGGTCCGAAATTTACCCCACGTTGGTTTGACATGTCCGAAGAGGTCTGCATGACGCCTTGGGGTGATTTGGAGATCTATGAGTACAATGGGAAATGTTCTAAACACCGTGTACCAAGAAGATTTACATGACGAGTAACGTCCGTTGTTAGATTTTAATCTCATAATTCAGAATTTATAAGTAGATGGTTTTAATATTAGTAGAGACTAGCATGGTATCAGCACAATGCAACGACGGATAATCAATGACTATTTTTTTATCAATTAAATTAGTGTTAAAGTGTAAAAATATTCAAAATAAATAAAATCATTAAAAACTAAAAAAAACAAAAATATATCTAAATGAATTTTGAATTAAAGAGAACAAAATTTTAAAAAAATATATAGTGAAATTAGATTATTAAAAAAATGAATTAAAAGATATTTTAATTTAAAAATAAAAGTGGTTTGTTAATAAGTTGTTATAAAAGAAATGGATTGTTAAGATTGCATCTTTGGTGTGAAGTTTTGATTAAAAATAATCTAATGGTTGAGATTTAATATGTTTATTTTAATTTTTGGTTTTTAGTTATGTTTGAAGTTAAGATATGTATATTCGCCTTTTATATATTAGTATAGATACATGCTTATTTGAGAATTTATTTAAAGTTGAATTATCGTCTGTTACGATACTTTTTATTGCATTTTAGTCATACCTCAAAATATGATACCGTTAATTATTTGTTATCAGAAAATTCTGCAGATAAACGCGGGTAATTACCTAGTACTTATAAATAACACGTCTTATTGGAAACGATGTTTTTTTGTCTTTTTACGGAGTTTAGAACTGAGATAACGTCTAGATTGCTTCATTTTTCTCGTTATACGCATGTTAATTGTTTATATGCAACCAAGTTCTAGGTGCGATATTAAAATTTAAACTTGCAGACAAACAAATATATATTTTAACATATCCTTTTTTATAATCTTTTTCATAATATATCATGTGAACAAAACGACAATCAAACTTATATTCCGTATCAAGATGATAGTTAATGGATCGAGATTTCACGGCTACTTGATCAAGATAAATTTTGAGCTCGGAGAAAGACTTAATTTTAAAAGGCTTATGAGTTTTGTGTCTAAATAAGCTTACAAGTTTTGATTCACTTTATCTTCGAAGGATTTGCGTGTAGAGTATAGTTAATATAAGAGTGTTGAGAGCTTAAAAATATATCTAAGTTTACATGTCATTTTGTGATTGATGAAATGCATGAGTCATGATATTTTATATTTTTTTTTTATATAAACTTTTTATTCCGTCACTTATCTTAATCCTCTTATTAGTCCTATTTTTAAGCCTATGAATTAGGTCTTTCTATTATTTTTCTTAATATAAATCTTATACAGTAGAATAAATCAAATGAATTAATTTTATTTATTTATTTTTTTTCATCAAATTAAACAAATCAATTATATTTACTTATTTATTCATAAAATAAAAAAACATATTTCAAACCTTTTTTAGAAAATTTAATATCTTATAAACCGTTAATCATTACTCATAACAAAAAAAATACCATTAATCATTACGCATAAACGAAATATATCGTCACGATAGGAATGAAATCATCTATTTATAAAGAGACATATGAATATACTTTCGATAATTTTTCTTTAATTTTTTTGTCTAAAAGAATTATATGCGATTTGTATCACAAATTAATTATGATTTGAAGTTATAAAATCATATATATCTCTATTAATATATAAATGATGTATCATTTTTGTTGAAAATATTAAATTTTTAACATTTCTTATTGAGGGAAATGCATGTTTACTCCCTGTGGTTTGTCCAAAATGCAGGCGCACTCCCCGACTTTACGAAAGTGCATTTAAGCTTCCCAACGTTTATGATAAGTAAGCAGGCGGCCTCCCAAGTGTTATCTTTGACCAGTTACGTTATTTTCATCAGGGGCAAGACCGTCTTTCTACCTATTAAATATTGTTAAACACTTTCCCATCATTCCTATAAGAACACTCGATCCAAACGTTTATTTCCAGAAATCCCCTTTTCTCTCATAAACCCTAATTTTTTTAAACACATCTAAAATCATTGTCCAAAAATGAATTGTTTTTGTGGTAATCGAAGCATTGTCCGTACGTCATGGACTGATACAAACCCAGGACGTCGGTTTCGTTCTTGTTCAACATCACATTGTCCTTTTTTCAGTTGGGTCGATCCTCCAATGTGTGCTCGTGCAGTTGCTATCATCCCTGGATTATTAAGAGCTAGAAATGTGATGGAAAATGATATGGAGGTTGTTGTTGCTGCAAACCGAAGACTCAATAAACTCCTCATGATTAGTTGGTTGTTCTTTTTGGTTTGATTTTTATTTTGAATGTAATTTGGAATGTTAATGTTATTGAACTTCGAATTGACCAGTTAATTATGTAATGGTCAGTTCATTTTCTATATTCTAATGAAGTTCTATTAAAGTTCTATGATGTTGTTCATAACATTAGCTAATATATTCATTCATTCATAGAAAAACGATTACATGAAGTCCCAAAACAGAACACATTAGCATACATCAAAGAAAAACATAAGCATAAAGAAAAACATAAGCACTTAAAACCATCATAGCCTTTTAGATTTTGCCCTTTCCCTTGTCTTTGTCATTGTTGTTGATGTTCATAGGCCTCTTCCTTAGTTTGTCTTCAATGGAAGACCAAGTCCTTTGACTTGGAAGTCCCAACACGACCCCAGTTATGGGTACAAGGCTTTTGGTGATTGGTTTTGACGAGGTACTTTTGGAAACAGGTATATACTTAGCAGCAGGAATGGATTTGCTAGTAGTTGTTACTGGCTTAGATGATTCACCTTGATTGTCAATGTCTTGTATGCCTTCTACACTAGAGACACTAGAATGAATGGACAGTTCATACCAGTATTCATCATCAAGATACTCAAAGTAGTCAACATATCCATAGAGATTAATGTAATTAAATAGTTACCTTTGCCTTCTGAACTACTATATTGGACAGAATAATACAATGAATGTAGAGATGAATGTAATTAAATAGTTACCTTTTGCCTGTCTGAAATGAATGTGAAATTTGAATTGCTATAGAGCTTCAAATCATCACCCAAACACTTTAAAAACCAAGTCCATAAGTACTGGTTTTCTGATTCTACAATCCCATATGCCAAAGGGTAAATACCATTATTGGCATCCACCCCAACAGCTGTTAGGAGTTGTCCAGGATAATGCCCTCTCATAAAAGCTCCATCTAGACCAAGCAGTTCCCTACCACTTTATTTAAAACCCCTTTTCAAAGCCCCCAAGCAAACATAAATTCTTCTAAAGATCCTAGTAGTAACTTCAGGATTTTCTTCTCCATAGACATCTATTTTTACTGTGGTATCTGGATTACATCTTTGTAACTCATTGCAATAATCCCTTAACGGTGAGTATTGAACCTGTTCATCACCTTTCAAATAGACTTGTGCCTTTGACTTTGCTCTAAAAGCCTTATCTTTGGAAATTGTAACATGAAATTTCTTGTGCATTTGTTCTTGAATGGCTTTAACATGCATTCTAGGATTCATATGTAAAAGATCTGTGATATGTTTGGAAAGGAAAGTGGATGTGCAGTATTTAATCTTTCTAGATTGAAGGCATTTGTGTTCTTCATAGAAAGTTTTGACCACCCACTTCCCTTTATGACCAACTGATAAGTATAATAGCCAAGGGCAGACACTTTTGTCTTCTTCTGCACTACCAACCACTTTTTTTTTCTTTTTACAATTGCCCTGTTATGGTCCTTTAACATTTGAGTTATTCAAAGTTGGCACAACACCATGACAAATTACTCTAATTCGTCTATTATCATTCCTAAGGAAATGCAGATTCCTCCTAGTCTCAACAGCATGTGTCCTAATCAAGTCTTTGGCTATATCCCTATTTGGATATTCCTTCCCAACATAAAAGTTAATCTTGGAACCATCTGAATTGTGTCTCTTGTTTAATTTTCTAAGTCCTAAACTTAGTGCATTATCTGGTAAATCCCCTTCCAAATCACTCTCAAATTCATCAAAGTCTAACACATCTATATCATCCTCTGTTACATTTACATTAGGTTAAATTGGGTCAACACACTCTTCCACATTAGTCCTAGTTGAAACTTAAAGTTATCCATATTCACTTCAACCTCATCAACTATATGATCTTCATCTTCTAACTGATTTTCACCAGCAGTTTCAGAATCAGAATCATCCTCAGAGTTACTAACTTCTTTTTCAACAATCACAACATACACATACATTACCTTATGAATATGCACAAAACTTAATAGGATTTTAAAGTCTTTATCATTTAGCAAAGGTTTAATGCCTACATCTAAGTTTTTCAGTGGGAGGTTGTAAAAAAACTCACTTTAGTTTGCATATCATAACCTAGGCTATTCAAGATGGAAGGCATGATATCAATCTTGAATGTAGCTACATCTACCATGTCCACAAAGCATACTTCACCATCTACGTACTTCTTATTAGGCGAATCAGTAAACTTACCATAGTAATGCACTTTCAAAGAAAACAATTCATTGTAGGTATTAGCAAAACGTATTTTATAGCTGGAATGAGTCAATTAAAAAAAAATAAAAAAAAAATAGAAATTGATTAGAAGTATTATTACCATATAATGCAATATCGAAATCCTCTCCCTCTGTCCTAATTGAAAATTTCTGGAACATTTCATCGCTTGGATAATGATTATCTGGGTCACTCATAATCTTGATGGGGAGGTTTTATCAATGGGGGAAGAAACAGAGGGAGGTAATGAACGGTTTGTGTTTTGAAACGAGTGGGGAAGTTGACTTTTAAACAATCACATAAAAAACCCGTTTAAATGGGTACGGGTTAAAACCCAATCGGTTTATTATTATTTAATGAGGAAAAAGACGGTCTTGCCCCTGATGGAATAAACATAACTGGTCAAAGATAACACTAGGGAGACCGCCTGCTTACTTATCATAAACGTTGGGGAGCTTAAATGCACTTTCGTAAAGTCGGGAAGTGCGCCTGCATTTTAGACAAACCACAGGGAGCAAACATGCATTTCCCTCTTTCTTATTATATTATAAAGAGATTAGATCATCTCAAAAAAATATAGTAATACAACAAATACAATATAATGTAAACATATTAATGCAACCAATAAAATTAAATTTAAGTAATACAATATTTTAATGCATAAGTAAAACTTTTTATCTCTAATATATACAAAGCATTTAACAATACTTAATTAAAACATAATTAATAATGCAATTAAAACACTTCATCATCACAATTTACTAGCAAAATAACACATTTTACAAATCTCTTCTATCATATTTTTTCCCTTTTTCCTTGCAATTATATGTACAAATCACTTTTAAGTTGATCTTTTCATTTAAATGTTCAAAAGAAGTTTTGTCAATTCTCGCACTTAATTGAGTTCCGAAAATAAAGTTACACATATTACATATATGCCACAAGTAATGATATTCCTATATCAAAATTACGTTTTGAAACATATTTTTAGGTGAAAAATATCGCCACTCATAAGTTATTGCTATGAAAGACGAATAACCGAATAACATTTACTCGTAATAAAATTTAATCACTGGGTACCCGCTGTCGCATCGCACGAGTACCATTCTAGTTTCTTATTATATATGTATATTCAAGATTGCCTTTTTAACGCAATGTTACTTGGTTATGGGTTCAATCAGCATCTTAACTCGGTCGAGTCATCGGGTCACGAGATCGATCACCGGGTTAACCTGGTCAAGTTACCCAGTCACGGACCGACCACCGACTCAACCGGCCGAGTCACTAGTTAACTGATTTGACCACTGGGTCAACCGGACCGAGTCACCGGTACACTGATCGCCCACCGGGTCAACACATTCGAGTTATTAGGTTGCCGGTTCGACCACCGAATCGTGAACTATTTTCCGCTAGATATTTTCCCAATTATAGGGGCATATGTACCTTACCGGTGCGGGGTGGCGACGCCCCTCATAGCTCGACCAAGAAAACGAGATTTTAGTGTATTTTTTCTTTAGATTTGAGCGTTTTGTTTAAAATGCCCCCACTCAAATTTTAAATTGCCCCACATTTACACATTGAATTCCAACATTTAACACCGTAAAACCTAGAAATCGTTAACTTTTAAGTTATAATACTTATTTTTTTATTCGTATTCTAGTTTTTTTGCTTTGTTATCGTCAAATTTTTTTCTTTACCCCCACACTGAAATTTCCTGCGTCCGCCACTGACTATACATGAGTATGCGTCTAATCTTTTTTAAATTTATTTAAAAGGAACATTAATACTCTTTGTTAATATAAACATTACATTTTTTAAGCGTTTGATTTTCTTTTGTGTGAGAAAAAATTGCAAGGTTGTCAAGATCCCGATCTTGATCTTAGGATCTTACGATTTTACGATACTGTAAAGCAAAAACGATCCGGATCTTACGTAGGATCTTAAGGTGCTTAAGATTTTATAGGATCCCGATCTTGATCATAAGATCTTACGATATACTACGATCCGATCTTACTTTTCTCGTGCGACAAACTAAAAAACTAAAAATTTACAGTTTCTCTTTTGTATAATCTAAAAAACAACGTATAAATCTTCTTATTCATTTCATAATTATAATTTAGGATCACATTTTTATAAAATATTCGTATAATTTTGTGTTTACGATGTATATTAATTTGTAAATTTGTAAAATATTGCAAAGACTACTAAAAAATTACATTATAGTAGGATCTTACGATCCCGATTCTACTTTACGATATCGATCTTGCAAAGAAAAAAACGATCCTGAGTAAAATCCCGATCTTGAGAACCTTGAAAAATTGTATATAATTACAAAGTTAAAATAATTAAAATTATGTAACTTAGTTCGGTTTTCAGTTATTCAGTTTGATTTTTTCGATTTGTTAAGATTTTTTATAACAGAAACAACTGAACTGAACAACCTGTATATAGATTGGGCTGACCCAGCCCATTTAGCCCAACAGAAAGGTCCAGAACACCACCCTTACAAACACGTGTCACAGAAAAAATAGATAACGCGTGGAAGCAGGCCACCTGAACCCCCAACAAAAAAAAAATAAAAAATAAAAATGAAAATGTCGAATAGTAGTAGTTCAGTTATAGCGTACACCTTCCGCAATATCCCCAATTTAAAACACCACCACCACTATCACCGTATCCCTTTCACTTGCTTCAACCGCCGTCAGCCACCGTTCCGGCCACCGTGCGCCACCTCTTCATCGTCTTGCAGTCTCTTTAGTTCCACGGGGAACTCTTTCTTTCGTAGGATGGAGGTATTTTGTTTTTTAATTTAATTGTTCACCGTTAAAAATAAATAAAGATATTTGACCGAGTTTATTATATTCTTTATAAAATTTATTAAGATTTAATACTTTAATTAGTTATGGTAAAACTGTTAAAAATATTTTTAAACCGTGTGTTTTTAACCGTCACCGTGTGTACTAACTGTTTATTTGATATGAATATTATATGGAAGATTATATTGTTAGTGGCTATTTGTGACTGTTATTATGACTAGGTGATTCATTTAAGGTAGTGTTTGGTACGTTCTAATTAAGGGGTGTTTGGGATTGCTTGTTTAAACAGATCTTAATACTTAAAAATTAAGTAGTACAACATATTAATCATATTAATGCAGCCAAAAAAATTAAAATTAAATTTAAGTAATACAAGATTTTAATGCATATGTACAACTTTATATCTCTAATATATATAAAACATTTAATCATACTTAATTAAAACATAATTAATAATACAGTTAAAACACCTCATCACCACAACTTACAAGCAAAACAACACATCGTACAAATCTCGTCAATCATATGCAATCATATGTACAAACCACTTTAGGTTGATCTTCTTAATGGTTATGTCAATTCTCGCGCTTAATTGAGTTCCGAAAATAAAGTTACACATATTACATATTACATATACGCCACAAGTAATAATATCCCTATATCAAAATTACGTTTTTAGACATGTTTTTAGATGAGAACAATCGTCATCCATAAATTATTGCTATGAAAGACGAATAACCCAATAATATTCACTCTCAAGAAAATTTAGTTACCCGCCGCCGCATCGCGCGGGTACCTTGCTAGTTCATTTTGAAAAACTCATTTTAGAAAATAGTGCTTGGATTTGATTATCCTGTTTGAAGCAATTATCAGATAATTAGTTTTTTTAAGTGTTTGGCAAATTTGATTATTTGATTTTTTATAAGTAAAACGACTAAAATAATCTCATTTTAGCTTTTCTCCATTTTGAAAATGAAATAAGTAGCTCCCCACTTACTTTTTCAAAACTCCATTTTGGAAGCTTCAAAACACAAATAATCACTTTTCTCCATTTATTATCAAAACACTAATTTTACCTTATCTCTATTTTCAAAATGAAAGAACTAGATAATCTAGTTGCAAACGCAATCCCAAACACCCACTAAAGTAGGAATGGAAATATCGTTATGACTGAATGCAAGAATTATGTTTGTTTAGAACTAAAAAATGCAATGACTTACGTGGAATTAAGGCTGAGCATTTTCGGTCGAAAACTGACCTGACTCGACAAACCGACCAAAAATGGGCCGAACCAAACCGAACCGATCTTATTTGGTTCGGTTTTTGGTTTTGTATTTTTATTTTGGTAATGATTTGACACCTAAATTCACAAACGTTCTATTTAATAGACTTGGTTTTGCTATAAAAAATGGCTGTTTGCCTTCTCCTAATATTTAGATTATAATCATTGAATGAAATTTTGGTTTGATCTGTTCGTTTTGGTTTGGTTCGGGTCAAACCGACACTTATTCTGTTCGAACTAGCTAAAATGACCCGACTTAACATTATTCGGTTCGGTTTCGGTTTTGATAGTCGGTTTGGTTCTAGGTTGCGAAATTTTCTTAATTCGGTTTCGGTTTTTTTCGGTTCGGTTCGGTTCTGACTCGATGCTCACCCCCACATAGAATCACTCATTACATTGAAAACTACAATTTTTAGGGTCCCTTGTTTACTTTTTCATTACATCTTGGAATGGAATCATAATGAAATAAAAGCCTCTTATTAACTCTACCCACCAAACATAAAAAATATATCATCAAAGGTTATCTAGTCTTTTTTATAACGATTATATTCCATTCTATCATAACAAGCAAACATGAATATAACCATAATGCGTCATTCCATTACTTCATTACTTCCGGTACGACGTTCATTACATTATATCACTACTTCATTCCGTCATACCAAACAGACCCTAACTTATTGATGCTGAATAATGGGAACCATGGCGGAAAGCGAGTTGAGAGCCACATTAATAGTAGTGAAATAACTCATCTAGTTAACAACAGCAACGATACCCAATCCATGGTATGAGGGAGGTGATATGTAGACAACAATAGGATTTATATTTAGTAGCTAGTCTCATCATTCAGCACTTAATTATAGGTTATGAAAATTTGCTTCTCGGCGTGTCTTTTAATTATAAAATGAAAATTTTCCATAAAAAAAAAGCTTGTAGGTAATAAGTGTGATAAGTATCAAAACGATTTATGATAACTAGGTACGAAATGATAAGTAATCAACCAGTAATCTAAGGATTTGTATAATTAAATTCGAGATTACAGATTGGGAGAGAAGAAAATCAATAGATCAAATGAACTATAAGGGGGTGTTTGGTTTGGCTTATATAACGTAAGCCTATTTCAGCTTATATAACATAAGCCCCAATTTTGTGGCTTATTTGAATTGAAGGTTTATGGGATTATATAAGTTTATTATATCATGATAAACTTATATAAGCAGCGCCTAAGTCTCAAAATAAGCCACAAAATTGGGTCTTACGTTATATAAGCCGAAAATAAGCCATATTTCAGCTTATATATCATAAACCCCAATTTTTTAAGCTTATTCGGAGACTTATGGGCTTATATAAATAATAAACTTATATAAGCTCATAAGTCTCCAAATAAGCCACAAATTTGAGGCTTATGTTATATAAGCCGAAATGGGCTTACGTTATATAAGCTAAAACAAACAGCCCCTAACTACTAATGAGAATTTACAACACATTTTATACTTGATTTCTAACTTCTAACTACTTTTGGCGCCAAAACTAGATAGTCATCAACATAATGGAGCACGTGTCAGTAACTAACACTTCTCATGTGCTTTGCATGTGAGTACACTTTGAGTTATACCATCGTGAAGAGGCTGGTCCACCGTTCACCTTAGTATGCTTGCGGCATGGTTCTCCACTGTTAATTTAGGTGACTTCTTGTTATGTGTTTACTTTTACTTTATACGGGCTAGGGGCACAAGGTAGGAGAAATTTAAGTCACTATGAACCTAGTCCTTGGGCAACATTTAATTTACCAAAGCTTTACTATTGAAAAGCAGGCGTAGCCGCATAGGGATATTGGTGGTGAAGCGTTGTAGGAATGAGTGGAGAGCTAGAATTAGAGTAGGCGGTTAGGTGGTAGACTTAGTGTTTTGCTCTTTTGTTCTTTTGCTTTTTCTGTCTTCGTGCCTTCGTGGTATTTGACCCCTTTGTGTGTTGCCTGCCTGCTTTTGCTTCGTCTTTCTTGCGATGTGTTTCCTTTTGGTTGCTTGTTTTTTGCTATTATGCCTTTCCCCTTGCGTTTGCTTTGCGTGGCTGGTCCTTTAGGACTCCTTTTATATTTTTGCGATTATGTCTTTGCTTGGTGGAGCGATGTGCTCTTTGTGATCTCCTGCCTTGTTGTTTGTTACTTGATCTTTTATTTCCCTTCTCGTTTGGTCGTATGCATGTTGGTTTTTTTTGTAGTACTATGCTTTTTTTTATGCCCAGCCTCGTACCGTTTAATGCTCTCGAGGGGTTTTTATTCTCATGTGATGAATAAAAAAAAATATTTTTTTATTAATAATAGTTTATTTATTTATTTTATTTAAAAATTGGCGGTTTTCGCTTTTCTTTCCCTTGTCTTAGCCAGAGGTCTACTCGGAAGCAGTCTCCCTACCCGCGGGTTTTCCCAAACATAGGGGTATGATCTGTCTACACTTCACCTCCCCCCATACCCTGCCCGGGCGGGATTGGGTATCGTTGTTGTTGTGGTGAAGCGTTGTAGGAACTTGCGTAGCTAGTTTGATCATATAGCAAACGATTCAAACAACGACATATATTAGTTGATCAGTGAGCTCTGAGTTCTTACTGTTAACTTTTCGAGTTTGATGGATGAATGCGTGAAAGAGTTTTTGTATTGACATATTTGTTTTTGCTGGCCGAGTTTTAATTTAGACATGCTATGAAGCGGAATAATGTTTGTCTTTTACTTCAGTATAGTTATAGTTATTTTGTTTGCATATAGCGATATTGGGCAGGAAATAGCATCAATAAGAATAAAGGAATGGTGGAGCATTTGCAGCGTTATGGAGTTATTCAGTCGATGAAAGTGGCTGAAATAATGGAGACGGTCGATAGGGCATTGTTTGTACCTGATGGGTCCCCTGCTTATGAAGACAGTCCGATGCAGATCGGTTTTAACGCCACTATTTCTGCACCTCATATGCATGCTACTTGCCTTCAGTTGTTGGAGAAGAACTTACAGCCTGGGATGCATGCCTTAGATGTTGGATCAGGTAAGAAAAATCTGTTTTTTTCTAATTGCTAGCTGTATTATTGTAAACATTATAACCTAAAAAAGTATGAAGAGCGGAGTTGAATTCTTGTATGATTTTCGTCAAGATGTATAGGTTGGTTGTACACCAGACCAGGGGTCTTTCCGGTTTAGAAATTTGAGGGCTACATTATAATGCAAGAAGTCTTTTGTCTGATTTGTGAGGCCTCGTCACTGTAAGTTAATGATTATTTGAATAGAGAATAACAAAATCCTGTCTTCAAAATGGGGATAACATAGTGCTCCAACAGAGAAGTAAATACGACTCGTATAGCTTTCTTTGGCTAATGAACCTGAAAGAGTGCACTTCTATAGACTTGTATCATATATCAGTTATATCCTCCCTGATTGTTGACTACTGAACCTTTGTAGGAACTGGCTACTTAACAGCATGCTTTGCACTAATGGTCGGACCACAGGGTCGTGCAATTGGCGTGGAACACATTCCTGAGTTGGTTGCAATGTCTCTTCAGAATGTTGAAAAAAGTGCAGCTGCTCCATTACTTAAAGATGGCTCTCTGGCGCTACATGTTGGTGGTAAGTCATGACACTCCTGTACGGAACCAGGTCACAACTAGACCAGGTGCGGCATTTACGAAAATTTATACAAAACGAGGAACATAATTTTTTGGGACCAGGTGCACTTAGGAAAAATTGAGGTTTTGTAGGAAAATTAACACTATGCCGCAAAATTCCATGGGTGTCCCTGGACCCCCGGGACACCCCCTGGTTCCGTCCCTGCATATATTTACCATTTATCTTCTTAACCTTCACGTGTGGGATTGGAGGGTACCGGTTTGATTGTGTCTGTATATGTCTTTGAAAGGTTGTGGGTATTTAAAAACGGGTTGGATAGCCATCGAGTTAGGCATACTTGATAACCACATATAGGGTTGGGTTGGGTTTAGATTCCGTACCCATTCCAGGGGTCTTAAACCCATATAGCCATACCCATTGCCTGTCCTGTCAATATTTTCATATTCCATTGCCTTCTATGCTAAACCAGCTATTTGCATGTATATCAACAGATGGCAGAGAAGGATGGCCAGAGTTTGCACCTTATGATGCGATTCATGTTGGGGCAGCAGCACCAGAAATACCACAACCACTAATCGATCAATTGAAGCCAGGGGGAAGGTTGGTGATCCCAGTTGGAAACATATTTCAGGAACTGAAAGTTATTGATAAGAATGAGGACGGCTCAGTCACTATGCGTACCGAGACTTCAGTACGTTATGTTCCCCTCACAAGCAGGGAAGCTCAGCTTCGTGGCTACTGAGAACACAAGAGGTTGCCCTGGGCTGTTGTAAATTGGTAATGTTTACGTGTTAGTATCCTCGATACTACTTTTCTGCACATAAAGCTCCTGGACATTGTAAAGGTCTGTTCACAGTTTGTTATATGCAAGACTAGAATGAGTTTGGTTTTCGTTGTCAAGTGTGCTGTATATATGATTGATCAAAATAAGCATACACCAAACTAAATAGTCCACGACTCCACGCGATAATAAAATCCACTTAACACCATAATCGCGGCATAGTTCATGCTATCGGCAATTTTCAGTACGAACCATTCTTGTCATCTTATGCGAAGCATGTACCTAAGTAATAATTTGAATGTCTTAACGTTTGATCAATTACTTTGCTGATCTCAGATAATCGGTTAGGCTAACAAATAATCTAATAACTAACATGGATTTTTTTAAATGAAGATGATATTTTGTAATACATTCCAAATAAATGCAAAGATAAATAAGGAAAGTGTATGCAGTTTACTCTTCAACATTCGTAAAATATTTTGTGATTTTATCTAATCCTCAGAAATCTTTCATTAAAATAAAAGATTTTGGGAATATTTTCTTTAACATTTCTGTTATAAATATAACTTGAGTTCTGTGTATTCACTAACAAATCTGAAGACAAGGAGATGCACAAGACCAATGTGACAGTGGAGGAGGCTCCAAATGATGGAACTGAGACGGTATCTCACCATTTCTTTTTTTTTATGTCGAAGAAATCTGGTTTTATGTTATTATCTTTCATAGGCCTGTTAGTATTAGAAAAGCGAAAGTTATGTCTTAAGTTTATGCTAAAGATATGTCATCGATGTCGAAACTGAACTGATCCCGAAATCACAGTTTATGTTCTTTATACCTTTTCTAATTGTAGCTAAGGAGACCACAAGATTAATACAAATGAGCTATACTAATAGAAAATGATATAATTTTGAAGAGTGTTTTTGCTTAATTGTGTTTATGCCATGTATTTAGTTAAGTGTAAACCAATAACTTTTACAAAATCTATGATTCTTTCTGTGGATGATTTTTGCAGAGGCGTTCGTTTACAGTGGTTGTCAAGTGTTGTTGCTCAGGATGTTCAAAGAAAATTATCGACGATCTTGTAAACAAACATGATATCAACAAAAAGAAAGAAGAGTCTCATTGCTGCTGCGAGTGTGAAAAAAGAAAGAAGAAGAAGAAGAAAAAGAAGGAACATTGTTGCCACTCTGACGATGAAGATGAAGAGGAAGAGGAAGAGAACTCAAAGCGCGGAAATGAAACGAAGCGATCTGGTAATTATTGGAATCAACAATCAACTCATAAAATTGAGCCTTACAGGCCGACTCGCTGTGATAAAAGAGTATGTCGGGATGATTTTTGTCCCACTCACTCTATCTTTTACCATAATAGATCAATAATTCGACCATCACTAGTCGAAAATGAAGTACCAATGATGCCAACACCTTTCATCCCAACACATTATTACCCCCAACCAACCCAACCAAAACTACCACCATCGCCATTATTTTTTACTCGGGGTTATATGAATCCACCAGTCCATCCTTCTCATACGTGGGCAGGATCTAGAAGATTTTGGTGATTGATCAAATAAAGGCAAGTTCTCGAGTTTGCAATGTAATAAGATAAGCTACTTATACTAATAAAAGTTTATGTTTTTGTTATGTTTGGAGTACTCAGTATCAGTTTTTTTTTTCTGTTAATGCGTACATATTTAACTTATTCCGACAATGCTCATCAGTACAAATGTTTAGAACTAGAAGTATCTTTTATACAATCATGTTAGCTAGACAAAAGAGTACTAAGAAATGTACGCAATCAGAAAGCACTAGTCTTTCGTCTGTCCCCTCAGCAACATTCACTCTCCCGCCCGACGCTGACCAACCAACATTTGAACGAAAAACTATGAACTTTATTCGAGGGTGCAGCTAAAATGGGTAATTTTAATGGACATTGATGCAGGCCCAAAACCACGTGATTGATCACTTTCATAAATAATTTGTGAATCTTACTTCCCCACTGAAAACTTGCTCAAGGCGACCATTATCCATGTCCCGTGACAGGTTCCCTATATACATTAATTCTGTATAAAGTCCGTCCAGATTTCTGTGGGACTCATTCTGCAGGCTCAAGCCTTGATCCTTTTGGAAATATGAACATAACACCAGTAATTGGAAGCCAAGATTGTTCAATAAACTCGACTTTCTTCAGCAATTTCTTAAACATGCATATGTCTTAAAAGAAGGTTTAACACATAATGAAAATGTTAGATAATACCTAATTGTGGATTTGGGTCTGGTTTGGTTAGCTTGTTCAATAAGCTATGTACGTATTCATTATAAATACATATGTCCTGCTCCTCGGCCAATTTGCTGGTACTATCCCTTCGATCAGAAGGGGTGAAACGGGTGTACACACTAATTTTATGTCATCACCATATAACGACTCCTTGCCCCGACAAACACACGAACCATGGTTGCCCTAACTCTCACGGCCCCACGGTCCACATAAGGTTGGCTTATTGCTATAACAATTACGGATAATTTTAACTATGTGATATGGTTACTTTACAAGGTATAACAACAGACTTATACAACAGAATGACCACTTACTCAACTATACATCCGGTACTTCTCTTCTGTGAACCATTGCACTTTATATATTGTGAATTCATGAATTCTGGACTCGTTATCGTAATGGTACTTATTTTGCAACCCGTTTACCTTGGACATATACTCCGTGTATATGTTATGATTATGAAGAGCAAGGTGTCCCAACCACCATAAGAGGAAACTTTTTGCGAATGGTAAGGCCAGGACGTTCATTCATGTCAAGATCATCCTCTTTCCCTCCATTCGGCAACTCCCAATCGAATTTATGCAAAAGATTAGCCAGTAAATTCTCGTTTGTCGTCATTGCAAAGGAAATCCCGGGACATCCTCTCCTTCCAGCACCAAAAGGAATCAAATCAAAATCATGCCCTTTAAAATCAATAGTACAATCCAAGAACCTCTCAGGTCGAAACTCGTGTGGTTCATTCCACACTTTAGGGTCTCTTGCAATGGCCCATGCATTAATGAAAACCCTAGTTCCTTTCGCAACATCATAGCCCATGATTTGCACGTCTTGGCTTGCTACTCGAGGGACTAGAGTTGGGATTGGGGGATGAAGACGAAGAGTTTCTTTTAAAACGGCTTTCAAGTAGCTCATGTTGTCGATATCGTCTTGCTTTATAGTTTGCTTGCCCTTGAGAACCGTCCTGACTTCATCTTGAACTTTTCGTAAGACACTAGGATGTTTTAAAAGCTCAGTGAATGTCCATTCTAGTACTGTTGCTGTTGTGTCTGTTCCAGCTGTATACGCATCCTATATATACGGTTGCAACAACTTACTTCTTGCTAACAAAAACATAATCGTTTCAATGGCTTTTGCAATAATGCACTAGCCCAATTTGGTTCGTTAGTAATCTAGTTTAACCGGATACAATTGTAGGGCCCATAATTATAGTCCTCTATCATTTCCTTTCGTCCCATTTTACTGTCCTTATTACTATTTTAATTTATAATAAAATATTTTTCAATTTTTTAAATAAAAAATTTAAATTAATTAAATTTTCAGTTTTACCAATGTTATTAAACTTTTATAAAGAAACTAGTTTTGAGTAAGTTTTTCTTTCTAAACATAAAGTATCTACATTCATTAAATTTATTATAAATCTAAAAAATTTGTTGAAAGACTATTATACTACCGGTATGTTGTTTGGTTTACAGAATTTAAAAAATTGTAATTTAGCTAATAATTATATAACAAATAAAGTTTAATTATCGGTATGTTATTTAAGTTCATATATATTATTTAATATTCAGTTATTAAAGTTAAACTAGTTTTAATATATGTGTACGCACAAAACTTATATATAAACGCTAATTTAAAAAATAATTTATATTATTAATTTAAGTAGATTATAGTCATTTTTATATATTTGATTATATTTTTTTTATTTTGCTCCGCATAAAGTAATATAAACCCAATTCAAATTCTATTTACTCTTAATAATTTTATTCATAATAGTTAGTTTTTGTTATTGGTAACAAATATTACATAAATCGTGTGCCCACGCAATTTTGATGGATACTATAGCGGAATTTGGTTTTTAATTTAAATATTTTGACAATCTATAAATTCATGATTTTGAAAATTTTAATATTTTTTTAATAAAATGATACTAACTTTTTAATAATTAAATAGTTACAACATCCATGCATACACGAGTTTTACACATTTCCTCATGATGTGTTAATATGGATTGATATTTTGTATATATATTTGTGGCAATAAAGTTTTGCTTTTGTTTATCTGACGTTTTTGTTATCTCACTCTAGAAATATACGTGTTTGGTAACACATAACAACATTGAAAAAATATGTATCTTTGAAATTTTATTTTTACATAATATTTTTATCATGTGTTAATATCGATCGATATTTTGTATATATTTTTGTTGCATGATTGTCTTTGTTCGCCTGATATTTTTGTTATCTCATTTTAGATATTATTTTTATTTGGTAGCACATAATAATATTGAAGAAAATAACATATATGTTTTATAACTCATGCTTTAAAATTGAAATTTATAATCATTTGTTTACATATATGTTGTGTTTTCTAAAATAACATATATGTTTTATTGTTAGAATAATATATATGTTGTATTTTTAATATAAAAAATATAAGAAGTATAAAGTTTAATAGGCTATTTGTTTATTTTTTAAATTTATTTAAAAATACGAAATTTATAAATTACATATAAGTCCATATGAGCTATTTAAAATCCAGTCACTAAAGTTTAACTAATTAATTTCTCTATTTTATAGTTTTTTTATCACATGTTGACATATATCCTTTTTAATAATTTTTACATTCTACATGGGTTTTTCTAATTTTGACTTTTTATAAGTCATTAGATCGCTTTTCAAAAAAAAAAAGTCATTAGATCGCATAATTTTGTCTAAGTGTCAAAATCAAACGTTTTGATTGGTCCAAATTTTCCCCTTCAACCTCCATTTTCTGTGAAATTTTAAAATGATCTAATTGTTTTATTATATAAAATATTATAATCAAGTTGCGCCATTACATCAAGCGAGAAAATTCAAATTAAATAAGAAATTTGATAAAAAAAAGCTTAAATGAAATTGTAATTCAGAATTTTATAATTTAGAGCATCAATATCTATAAATTATATTATTCTTACTATTATCACTAGTTATAAGTAGGGTGGCAATTTATGACATGACACGAAACTCGACCTGAAATCGAAACAAAATTAAACAGGTTCTGGTTGAGTATAATAGATCTTGAGTTAGGTGCTCAGCTCATTTGACTCATTTATTAAACAGGTTAGATTCGGGTTGGAAATAAATTAAGTTGGTCGACCTGCCAACCCATTTAAGATTTTTTTATATTAAAAATTATTACTCCCCCGTCCCATAATAAGTGTCTACTATAGAATATTCCAAGTTTTTGTTACTAAACTTTAACCATAAATATTTGTATTTGTGTTATATAATACTCGATGAAAATTATACCAATGAAATATATTTTAAAACCGAATCTATTCATATGAGTTTCGTCAAATATTATATAACACAAATACGAATGTTTATGATCAAAGTTTAGTAATAAAAACTTTGAATATTCCATAGTGGACACTTAATATGTGACAGAGGTAGTAATATTTTATTATACGTGTTACCTAGGTTAAAACGGGTCAAACCGTAAACCCATTTAACACGCGTAATGTTCCAACTTTTAAAACTTGTCAAATGAGTCAACTTGGAACCTGTTTAACCTATTCAAGACATGTAACATATATAGCGTCAACCCAAGTATATATATGGGTTAAGTGGGTTAGGTTCAGGTTATGTGTAAACATGTTAGAGTTGATATTACTGACCAGATTATTTAAATTGACCAGGTTTAAGATGTGGTTTTCTAACCCGCCAAACTGACAACCCGAACCTGACCCGAATTACCACCCTAGTTATAAGTGCATACACATAGCTTACACATAAATAAAAAAAAGTTAATATACGAATTTTTGAAAATCTTCATGTACTTAATGTTTTGTAATTGTGATATTATTACAACTAATAATTATGTATCAGGTTCTACATAATTTTTTTTATTATGTATTAATGTAATGTTTAAATAGATTTTATATGTTTAAGAAATAAAATTTAAAAGATATAAAGTGTAAGAAATATTTGTTTATTTTCTAAAGTTAGTGTAAAAATATGAAAATTATAAGTTTCATTTAACTCAATCTAATTTATCTAAAATATGACCACTAAAGTTTTGTATTAATCACTTCATCTTTTACAAAGTTTTTGTTTTTTACAAATTTAACACATATACTTTTATGTCATTTTTTCTCCATCAAATTTCTCCATCAATTTTTCATATCAATTTTATACTTTTAGCCAAACTTGAAAATAATTTGATTTTGAATTTACCTTTAAGAAAAAAAGGAAATAATTTGATCGTTATTATTTTAAAAATCTAAAACAAATATTTACTTTGAAATTTTTACTAATAAAATGAAGAATTAATTTTTAAAACATACAGAATTCTCATAAAACATCTTTTCTTTTATTAAGTAAAAGATTAGTATTCATATTAATGTTATTGAATAATTTAATTTTATAATTATATAATATAAACATATGATGATAAATC
Organism: Glebionis coronaria; assembly: GCA_025667525.1. Classification (NCBI taxonomy): domain Eukaryota; kingdom Viridiplantae; phylum Streptophyta; class Magnoliopsida; order Asterales; family Asteraceae; genus Glebionis; species Glebionis coronaria. The sequence goes on along the minus strand of CM046875.1, from coordinate 639,144,477 downwards.
TACTTATATATAAAGCTCTTATAACATAAAACTGATAATAAATCAAATACCAAATTAGTCAATTATTAATGAAGAAAATGGACATATTGGACGAAGAAATTATAGCACCTAAACTCTACTCGACTCATAATCACTATCTTCAAACATTTTTAAACGTTATAAGTTAAAGATGATTAATTAGGCTAAATCTATAGAAGTGGTGGTAAGTGATAGTGTGGTTAACCGGTTATTTTATTTAAGAAAATGTAGTAATCGGGTATTTATAGTAAAGTGGTAAGCTAAAACAAGATAGTTCAAGATATTTGATTGAATGTTTCCGATAGATCTCGAGAGTCGGGCAAAAAAAGGTTGTATCGTTGAAAAAAATGATTGCATAATCTTAACATAGCAAATAATATGTCTGTGTAATATATATATTTTCAAGATTCAAGGTCTACACTATTTGGTATTTTTAAATTGTGCACGCTCAATGAATTTTGTATCATCACAATGTGGTCTGCATTGTTTCGATACGCTATACTTACATGCCCATTAACACAAGTGTGAGAGTTTTCCTTTACTCGTAATCATGTGATTTTTGTGGTCTAAGTCCATGTTATTTGTCTCATGTGAGCTTGGTTGCATTTTCCACCACGAGATGGTTTAATATGTATGTGATCACAACTCGTTATATAGTTATTTAATTTTTTTTTTCGTCTTACGTATGAGGTACGATTTGTTATATAATAGTTTTTTATTTTAGTTTTATTTGGATCTTTTTATTATAATTAACTTGTTTAAATGTGAAAAAATGACTTTTACCATATTTTTGTTTTTCTTTAATTAGATCTTATATAAGTCTTCTTTTTAACAATATGTATTTGGTTGGAATATAAAAGGTGTATAATTGTATATCTATTTTATTTCATGTTATCGTAAACTTCATTTTCACTGTAGTTGTTGTCTTTTTAACAATATCGTTTGGTTTCTGGGTTTTGTAGTGGGCCCCAGAGATCAAAGTAAAGAAAATATGTTTGGTTGCAATCTGGGTATTTCAAACGGTGATACTAAGTCCAAATTTGTGTAATTTAGAAAAAGGAGTGCTATATGGTGGGGATGTAAACGTTTTCTGACATATATTGTCTTTTCAAGAAAATGAGTGGTTATATTTATATTTTATAGTCCTATCTTTATTTTTTATATATATAATAATTATTTTTATGATTAAATAATAATTTTAAATGACTAGTATTATATTATTTCTATAACTCACACATTTTTAAATAATTATATCAAATCTAAATTTTACCCAAACCTAAACCCTCTACTTTATAAATCCATACCCAAAGTAAAACCCGACTTCAAACCAAACGCACCCTTAGTTGGGATATAAAAGGTCTATAATTTTATATTTATTTTATTTCATTTTATCGTAAACTTCATTTTCACTATAATAACTCAATTTACAATTCATAGGTTTAAGATGATTAATTAGGGTACATGTATGAAATTGGTGGCAAGTGACGGTGTGGTTAACCGGTTATTTTATTTAGAAAATGAACCAAGTATTCAACAGTAAAGTGGTAAGTGAAAACAAGATAGTCCAAGATATTCAATTGAGTGTTTTAGTGGATCTCGAGATAAACAAAAAAAAGCGTGTTGCTAGAAGAAATAGTTGCATAATCTTAACATGGAAAATAATATGTCATTGTAATATATATATTCAAGATCTAAGGTCTATATTTTATGGTATTCCTGAATTGTGCAGGCTCAATGAATTATGTGCTAACACAATGTGGTTTACAGTGTTTCGATACATTATACTTACATGTTTCGATACGTTATACTTACATGTCTGTTTCAATAATGCATCAATTATGTGATATTTTTTTTCTCGCAATCGCTTGATTTTTGTGGTCCAAGTTCATGGTATTTGTTTCGTGCATTTTTCACCACGAGATGGTCTAATATGTGTGTGGTCTGTGTGTGGTCACAAGTTATTATAGCTATTTGAGTCGTGTTATGTATGAGTTACGACTTATTATATAATTTTTATTATTTAGTTTTATTTTGGGACTACTTTATTTTTAAATTAATCTGTTTAAATGCAAAAAATTAACTTTTATTATATTTTGTATTTTCTTTTATTGAGAGTTTATATAATGTGTTGTCTTTTTAAAAAGAAAAAATTTAAGCTACATATATTTGGTTGGGACATAAAAAGTTTATACTTTTATATCTATATTATTTCATATAATCGTAAACTTCATTTCACTGTAATAGCTCAATTTACAATTCATTTCAACTTTATAGATTTTTCTACAAACGTCTTATTCTTGATGCCTTACGAAATGTCCAACTTTAGTACATCTTTCTGAATTTGAAGCACTATTATCAAACTAGAAGACTTCTTTTTCTACGAGAAATATAGGTTCTTAATTAAATGTCGTGCAATTTCGTGTGTTAATCTCAAGGTTTTTAAGATCGGGATTTTACATATGATCGTTTTCGTCTTTGCAAGATCGATATCGTAGAGTAAGATCGGGATCGTAAGATCCTACTATAATGTAATTATCTTAGTATTCCTTGTAATATTTTACAAATTTACAAATTTACAAATTAATACACATCGTAAACATAAGATTATACGTATATTTTATAAAATGTAGACCTAAATTATGATTATGAAATGTACAAGAAGATTTACATTTTGTTTTTTAGATTATACAAAATAGAACCTAAAAATTTGTAGTTTTTTAGTTTTTCGCTTGAGAAAAAGTAGGATCGGATCGTAGTAGATCCTATGATCAAGATCGGGATCTTATAAGATCTTAAACATGCAAAGATCCTACGTAAGATCCGGATCGTTTTTGCTTTGCAATATCGTAAAATCGTAAGATCCTAAGATCAAGATCGGGATCTTGACAACCTTACTTAATCTCATACAATGGATTCTATCTGTTTCGGATTTAAGTGGAGGGCGGAGCTAATAGGAGGACTAGTGGGTGTTGAGTCATCCTCAATCGGTATATTTTGCTTATTATTTATATGTATTACAAGCGATTTTTATACTATCTTCTACATTCAATCTCTCCCAACATTACGAACTTTTAACTTAATTATGTTAGCCTCTTTTAACTAAAAATTCTGGCTCCGCCTATGAGAGGTTATGATTAAATACATTTCATATAGTGATATACTATGTAGCTCTTTATCTATGTACGAGATTACAAAATTTAAAGAGTTACCAAAAGGAGTGCTTTGATAGCAAGTCTGTCGAGATTCACTCCTACGCTATCATTCTTTTGGATCTTGAGTAATATATCAACGAAGTCTTCACCATCACCCGCGCCACAACCACTGACGTTACTCGCTGATTGTTTCCTCAGCCGCTCCTCGATAATACCTTCCAAGAACTCATCAATCTCGCTTGCAACCCTGTCGACTTTAGCATTAAATCCACTTAACCAATCAACCCATGCAAGCTGAGGTACCAAATCCGCTAAATTAAGACCACCTAAAACCTCAAAAAACCCACTCAACATTTTCCTAAACTTATTCCCACTTTCCCCTTCACTATACTTCTGTCCAAACGTAACCCTACACACCACATCGTTAGTAAACTTTACAAACAAGTCACTCATATTAACTGTCTCCAAATTCGTAAAAGATTTTTTGATAGTTTCCACTACTACAGCAATCTCTTCTTCACGTACCTCACGATGAGCTTCAATCTTTTTGTTGCTTAAAAGATGTAGAACCATAATACTCTTGGCTTGCCTCCAATACTCGCCATAAGGTGCTGCAGATACTTCTTTTAGCTCGCAAAGGAGTCTCCTCCATATTTTAACGTCGGGTCTATTGGCAAAGAGAAGATCATTGCTTTTCATTATCTCACGAGCTGCTTCAGCTGATGAGATCACTAGGGTCGGGACAGACCCTAGGTGGATGAGCATGACCGGACCGCCATGGGTTTGGGATAACGAATGGAGGGAGTGATGGAGAAGTGGTCCGATTTGATGGAGGTTCCCGATAACCGGGAGTCTTGGTGGTGAAGGTGGTAGGTTTTTCTTGGTCGAAGATCGAGTAAAGTAGTGTAATTTGATGAGAAAAATGACTATGAACAACAAAGAGAGAATATAGACTAATGGAATTGGAACCATTGTTAAATTCTTTGTTCTTTCTAGGATTAATGATGTCTATATATATATTTGAGCGAAAGTAAAACTAAGGAAAAATTACAAAAATAAAAATAAAAATCATGTGGTTCTTATATTTTGCACTCCAATGTACTTTGAAGAATTCCTTGTGTTGGACATTTTGTGTTCTTTGTAGTTTTGTGTGTTGATCATTGATTTAAGGCCATTAAAATCACAAAACTAACCTTATCCTGTCCCCATTTTTAATTTTCATTTGAATTTATAATTATTTGCATGGTGGAGGAAAATTCGAATAAACTCTGAAACACAAACCCATTTCTTTATAAATCAAAGACTAGTTATAATATTCGTGAACGCACATATTTTTTTCTAAATTTTTTAATTATATCTTATTGTCGATCGAAAAATATCCATCTTACTATATTTATGAATATCGATATTGGTACTAATATATTTACGAAAATCTAAACACACATCACTATTTCATAAGATGATAGCAAACAATGTCAAATGGTATGTCTGTATATTTTTCTCCTTTTTGTTGCTTTATCTATCACAATTCACAAATGGTGTAAGGGACACATCATAGAATAGTGGGAAATGATGCAATGAAATGGCCCTAACTATTTCGACAAAGTCGAGTTAATGTTCGCTTAAGCTCTCTACTACTTCAACATAATGTCCTAAACCTTCGAATTTCGTTTTCATAACCGTACATTGTGTTTTTGATCATTCTTCTTAATATTTGGAAAGTATATCTTTTCTATTAGCCAATGCAAAACTCTAATTGACTCCTTAAAAGAGTCGTAGTAAATGCCCACCATAAGATTGCTACTTGTTTAACTCACCTGCACTTTTAACGAACTTATATCTAAATATGGTAGCTAATTATATAGGAAGTCGTTTATATGGTATTTCATTACATCTAATATGGTGATATAATCTAAATATGATGAACTTCACTTATGATTGTGTCCTATCTCTACCACTATTAATTAAGCAAAGGCACAAAGAATATGTTATATATATTGGTTCGGGAAATATCTCTAACATGGAGAATACCGGCTTTACAACAGTTGGTCATACAAAAAGTATAAACAAAGTAGGCAATGTAAAAGCGTACATGTCAATCGTTCATGAAAAATGAAACAAATCGTCAAATTTTGCTTCAAAGCTTCTTCAATTTGCTGTGGTTTAGTGTAGCTTCAGCTCTTTCCATGTTTCTAGAGATCATGTTATCCGAAAGCACAGTTGAACATTGTCAACAAAAGCAAGGTCGAGTTGGACGGCGTTAGAAAGCGAACGGGTTGTATATTCGAATGGAGGAAGTAAGATTAGATGTTTGGTTTTCAATTACAGAATTTAACTGGATGATCCCGATGTACTGGAAATGAGAATGAGATGCTGAAACCTCTGGTACTCTTTCTCAATTAAGTTTCCAAAGCGTTTCATAAACAACTTTACTTCGATAATGATTATTTATAAATCTCACCACATTCTTCTATACTCTTTTGCAATTCCTCAGCTCGTTTCTTCAGATCAGCCGCTCAATCTTCAGCACCATTTACAACAGAAACTTTATCTCGTCTGCAGACTTTTTAAGTTCTTCAATATGTAATCTGATGTTAAGATGGAACTTATTGCTTGGGCAATTCAATTGGTTAAGTTTTCGGTGTGGGTCAATTGGATGATAATGCAGCATTTGGTAACCTTCCTGAACTTGAATGAACGGATATCACTGAAGGCATCTAGAGTCATCATATAAGAAGATTCATCTTTACTGACTTCATGCAAACACCATGGTTGCTTGTTGACTGACTGTTTTTAGGTATAGGTGATATTTCTGCAACAACACGCCATTATAACAAAATATGCGGTATGTCATTAAAACACGCCATTATAACAGAAATAGTAAATTAGTTAGCTTTACATGTTCAAAAGTCACAATAACTTTGATATTGTTCTTCTCTTCTGGGGGTGGATACTTCTGTTTAACTGACAGAGCAAATCGTGCATTTGTGGTGAACTAATACAAACCAGGGAATGCACCCTTCATGCTAATAGGCACATATCCCACTTCTAAATCTTCAGACGTCTGTTTAAGCAGTCGTACATGGGACTCTGTTACTGCATCCTTTTAGATCAGATCGTACATCGAACTCTGTTATTTAGGTTTTTGATTATTTTGTGAATACCGATTTATTTTTAAATATTTTTTATTTAATGTTTGGGCGTGTGTTGACATTGATTTTCAGTTATATCACAAAAAGTTATGTTTTTTCTTTATAACGACATAAGGTACCGAATAACTTTTTTTGAGGATGTTGTAGGTATAATAAATACAGTTGGCCAACTTTCCATCAAATGTTGATCTTTACTATAATGTTATCTTTTAAGCTCTTTACTATCTGATTGGTTTTCTATTCTTTTGTTGATCTTATCAGGGCCGTCTCACTAATTTTGATGACCCTGTGCCGAATAAAAGAACATGCCATCAAACACGACAATTTAAATGTATTTAGAGAATAGCCTGAGTGTGGTGTTAAAAGGCACTAAAACTACGGTTGCAAAGTAAAACCATATCACACATATCACGTACGTCTTAATTTATTTTCAAAGCAAATACAATGTCAAACCAGAATCAACCTCTAAAAAGATCAGCATGTATGTAAAATAAGGCGAATCAAAGAACTTTGTGACGTAAAAGTATATCTATCTATCCACGTTCTAAAAAAACACATCGATCTATTATTACCCAGTAAAAAATGGACTATATATAACTTCATGTCTTAGTTAGATTATGTACATAAATTTGGGCTAAACATTTGGAGGCCCTCTATAAGATGAGCACTGTGCATATGCACTTGTGGCGCATGCTTTCAACCGACCTTGCATCTTAATTTACATAAAATGTTCATTGTCAACGCTGGTAGTGGATTCAAAATTTCAAATTACTATGAAATACAACAAACGGGTTCTTTATCCAAGAACAACATCAAAGATTTGAGGATTTTAAAGTTCTATTTTCGTATGCAACATATAAGCTCCATATAAAGCTAATCAATCCATGGGTGGACCTAAGATGATTACGCCATGGACTTGCCTTTATTGAACCTAAAACTTCATAACTTTAACCAACTAAAAAATGCAAAGCAAAGTATAGAAATAATACATAGATGTTGATATTACCTGTTGTACCAAACACTACAGATCCAGCAGATCCAGCAGCTGCAACAATAAGTGGCACATCATCAACCGAAGTAGGAATTAAACAGGCGCGCACACACGGGTTATTATTAAATCTCGAAAACGTGGCTACCCGGTTATGTCGAGGAAGTGATTCCAGTGAAAGACATTCGTAATGATCATGATCACCTCAACTTCTATCTATATATAAGTTTCATATTCTTTATGTTGTATATATTGGCCATGAATTTGAACAACCGTGCGTGGTCTATGAGGTTTTTTTCTAAATTTTTATAACGTATTTTTATTTACCATAAACTACTATTTGACCGCTTAAGCCAAGCATGTTAAAAAATCAACTTGCATTTCAGTTCTGTGATTATGCAGGTTAAACGTTGTCTCAAATTACCAAAAGACAAGTCCACATATAAAACAAACAATCATATGAGAAGCCCACTGCTATCAGGAAAAAAAGATATTGGGGCAAATTCAGGACTTTCCATTGTATTAACGGATGCAGTTATATTTATTTCCTAGCAAAGCTAACCAAAGTTGCAACTGGATGGATACATACTTTTATCAGATGCAAGGGATGTTCCATTAGCTAGTTGGTTTGACCCATATGACCCGTTTTACGTCTAATACATCTCAAATCGACTCATTAAAAGCAAATGGGTTATAACACCTACTGCACATCTAGCAATGAGAGCTTATATCTTACTTCAGTACCTCCTTTTTGTTATTGCTTTTAAAAATTTGCAGGCAGACTATGTTTTAGATGAACCCAAAGAACCTAAGGATTTAAAAAAGGATTAGGGATGTTTGGAGTTTTTATGCGTAAGGTTGCATTGTATTTAGCAAGTTCGTGAGGGGTATTTCGTGAGCAAAAAAAGAAATCACTCAAGTGTGACTATTGATGTGAACATTTAGGTCGCGCATGAGGAAGGGGTTAAAACTAACTGATACCACTGACTATGATATTAGGGTATCAATTAACCAATTACCAGACACCACTACTACTTCTTGTGGGAATCGGGTTATTCGAGTTAACTCGAACACTTATCATGGTCGGGTTACATATATAGATAAACCTTATAAGCGTTTCGAGTTAGCCCCGTATAACCCGATTTAAGATGTTCGTTTCTTTAAACTTCTTTTATATAGTGTGTAGTCCAGATTTCGTTTTCTTTGAATATCTTGCTAGTAAACCAGTGAATAAATGATTGCCAACTTTTCATTTTAAGGCCATGTACAATTTTGTTTCTATTAAAGTTTGCTATGTCTTAGCTATTAATCGGAGGTTCATGGGTTGTTTTGTATGAAATAATTGAGTTATTACTTATATGAATGCTAAATGAATGTATGTGTGCTTTATTTGATAAAAGGTTCCATATCAGTATGAACCATAATCATGATACATAGTACTTGCATTTTTGCTTTAATACCCCCATAACCCACACAACCCGACCAACAACATCTGTACCTGATGTACCTTAAGCTTATTAGGCCATGTATGTGTAATATTCTCTGACCTTAAAACTCGAATTACCCAACCCATTTAAGGCTTATTCTAGTCGAGTACACCCGAATAACATTCCTACTTCCAATACATCCTTATTGTATCCTGTTATTGAATAGCTTTGAAATGCACGCTTTGTTACATATATATACCACAAAAGAAAATAATACTGTGTTCACCTTCCACGAGGTCTTATATATATTTTTGGGTAAAGTATGCATCCATGTTCGTCTCACCTGCATATGTAAGGAGTAAAGACAAAATAATCTGAATTCAAGTAGTTTCTGAGCTAAGAAATTAGATTAATGGCAAAAGAAATCATGTGACAAAGGATGGTTGTTCTTACTTGATGTTTAACATACCCCTAATAGGTATATGGCAATGCCCAAGGAATAGCCGAATAACTGGATCATTCTTTCCGATACGACCACCTGATTATATTGTGCTATATCCTTGCAATAAAAAGAACAACAGGAAACTGCAAAACCAAAACATGCATATAAATTGTATCAAATGTTAAAAAGGTCAAAGTAGTTGTTTTCTTATATTTAGTAAAATATAGCTATTGAATAAGTGATTTATGAGTTTTCCGTTAGAAAAATGAGAGAATAGAGAAATGGATATTGTTGCCGACTTGAGAAACATCAGTGAATATAACGAAAACCTTTCTTTCCTGTAAAATTATAAAGAGATTGATGTAATCTTTTCATACAGTAATATTCCTAGCCGTTAGCTTAACAAATTGTATAATAAACTATAAAAAGATGAAGATTTGTAAAGCAAATCAGAGTTGAAAATTATAAAACTAGCCTCTATTAGTGTCCCACATCAGTACTCAATCCATTATTATAATGATATATCAAGGGGTAAGCTTTGTTGGAAAACTAGTTCCTCTACTAGGACCCTAGACTTTATATCCTACCATTTTATCCTAAAACAATAAAAGATATAACTAAATTTCAACAAAGGCCAAAATCTTGAATACCATTATATGTTGACAACTGAATGCTAAGATATAGTTACCATCTAGAAGTTTGTTAAAAGTGTTTCATATAAATAGCATCTTAGCTTGTTAATTCTATACAACCGAGTCTGTATGAATATAGATTGCATATCTAAATCTCTTATTCTTATTCGAGTTCTATTTGAAGTTTAGACCAAATTCACTAAGTTTTGAGTTCAAGTTCAAGTTGGTTTACCAGTTTGAGTTTGATCTTGGCTCTGTCCTAGGTTGAGCAACCGACATGATGCATATACCTATGTATTTCAATATACTATTTACATACACTATTATAACAGAACACAAACTTTGGACGGAGGATTTTTTAAAGCCAATCTTCAACTACAGTTAAAATGTATGATGATTCTATAGTTGTATCATCGTAAGCAATAACTTGAAACTAAAAAACTTGCAATTCTAGATACTCGTCTGCACGTTTTTGTAGTTAAGTTATCGATGGGTTGCCAATTGACTTCAAATTTTAAAAAACAATAATAATATGAAAGTCAAAAAATCACTTCTAAATTAAGAAAGTTCCAAAAAATATATGTCAAAAAGCATTTTGCTTTATTGAGAAAAAGATGTTATTAAAAGCAAACCCACATCAGTGACTTAAACTTAACAGAAACTACTACTTGGGAATATGGAGCTTCGATTATCTTAGTGCGTTTTGATTATCTAAGTATTATCTCAGCCACGACACATCCCAATATCTTATATAGTTCCAATGTCTGATCATGGCTGAAGTTGTTATATATCTGTGACAACCCAAACCCGAGGTCATTTATTTAATATTATATAATATTATTTTTACGAATAATTTTGAAACTTTTGATGAGTTGAATGGAATGACGATTGATGGTTTTATTTAAAACCGACGTTGGAGGTCTTATTTTTATCTTGTTAGTAATAGCGAGGATTATTAGTGACCACGATATCGACGGATGCCCGAAATTTTATGTTTTATCATTTGTTGTCTCGATGTTTATAATTTTGACGTTTTTATTTTAAGTTCGTATTAAGTCGAACCGGGATCATACTATCATCATATTTTGAGTGCGTTTTAACTTTTGAAAAGTATTTTTACGAAACCCGAGCCTCGTAAATATTTTCAAAATTGACAATTTACATTTTCCACCCTTACAACTATTTAATTGCATTTTAGACCAAAACTATCACAAATTGGCAAAACTAGTCCCTCCACCACCATATAAAAGGAAATTCTCTTACCTAAAAACACAAACATGCATGTGTAATAAAAATCAAACACCCTCTCTCTCCCTCCCCTTGTTCTATCTGTCACCCCAACGCACCTAAACACTTTGATTTTTCAAAATTTAGTTTGAATCAAAGAAATCTAACACAAGTCCCATCTCTAAAATTTGATGGTGATTCTAATGGTGTAATTTTTAACAACATGCAAGAACTTTCAAAAATTTGATGATGATCCATGAAGGTTTGATCCATTTTTATGATGGTATATTGTTGTTAGTGTTGTTTTATGTATATTTTAATTATTGCATGTTTAAAATTTTGAATAGGTAAATTTTTGTATGATCATTCAAGGGTGTTATGGGTTAGATGATATGTTGGTAATGATAGTAGGATGATTATAGTGGTAAAAATGAGGTTAAAATATGGTGAAAAATTAATTTTGAATGATTTTTAAATGTATATTTTTAAACAGATTATTAAACTTAATTTTTTGAAAATATGAGTTTGAGTTTGAGATGAACTAACTAGATATTGTTATAGAGAAATTCTTTTAGCTTCGATTTGATATAAGATAGAGCTTCTAGCTCCACACGAGCGTGAAGTTACGTTAGTTTGATTATTCATGTACCGGGAGACGAGTATCGACACGATATATAATTGTTGTCGATATTTGGATCGAATCTCGCGGACTATAAAAAGGATTTTGAAATGTGTCATGGACTGATCTTAAGTGTTAAGTATGAGGATGTTGAGTTTATTTTCAAAATCGAGTGTCGATTTTGTAAACGGAGTAAAATAAATAAGTTAAAAAGACTATATGAGTTGTTGACGTAAAACTGTCCGGTTTTTGTAGTTCAAAGATGTGTCGGGCAGGGAACTTTAAATGTAAAATATTTTGATGGGCTTTTAAAAGGTCTTTCTATATATAGTAAGTGAGATTTCTGATTAGTATCATAAGTATTTGATGTGTTTAAGTGAGGTAAATGAGCTCGTACATTTGGTGTGTACCGGCAGATTTTTATCGAGTGTATGGACTAATAAAGTAAACATATAGAAGGGAGTAACATGTTACTTGTATTGTGTTCATTTTGGGTTGGTTGTGATTTTATTATTTTGAGTTTGATGTTACTAAGTATGGATTTTATTCGAGTTTATTATTGATGAACGCGCCTTATTTGATAGTTTGCGGTTTTTGTGTTTATCGGGCATCACCTATCGTCGAAGATCGTCTTACTACTGCTATTACTCCAGGTGAGTCTATAGCCTCTCTTTTGTAATTGGTTTGAATGATTTTAAAACCCGCGAGGGAGATACATGCTATTTGAAAGTAAAATGAACACAAGTCATGATTGATTGTTTGGACCCGAATGTTGCCTTTGTTGCCTTTGTTGATTTGAATTGTATAAGAAGCTAATTTGCAAAAGTAAATTCATGAGCCATTAACTATCTTCTGACTTGATGTTGTGAGTTGGGAATAACCGCTTATTCTAAAAATAGTACTATTAGGCTGACAACCCTATCTGAGACCAGGGCTTTACGCTGAGTAACCCGCTGGGAAGGATAATTTTACGAGAATGAGAATTGGTATTTTGCAAATGATAACATAGTAGGGGCACTGGAGTTTCATCTAGTCATGCCGGCGTGAGGCGTGGGTGACTAAGTTAAAGGGTCGGTGTCATGAGCTTAATACAATTCAATAGCTATTGCTATATACCAGAATCCCTGACTAATAGGTTGTGTGCACGACAATTCTATTAAATGATCTTGATTGATTTTTCTCTTGTGTTCAAATGATGATTTGGAAAACCTATAGACCCGCTCAACCGTTGTGTTGATGATTTTAAGCATGTATTTCAGGTGACTGAAGTTGATAAATTGCGGAGCTTGCTGGAGAAGGATTGCGGATTGCTTTTGTGGTGATTGGTCTAATATGGATTCCTTTCCCTTTTTGTCATTTAAAAAAATAATAATGTATGGTCATGTACTTTGGTAAATTGTTTGTTGATTTGATGAAGTCTTTGGGGGACCTAAATGTGACTCTGATATTTCTAAAATTGTTTACTTGGGATCGAAAGTTTTAGACAATGGTTAAATTATATCCTTTTATATTTCAAATTTATCATTTTGAGTTTGTTCAAAATGTCTTGTGTAACAATGTTTGTGTTTAGCACCCAAATGTGTATTTCCGCTGTGCAATGTAATTTGAGGGTGTTAAAGATTGGTAATCAGAGCTTTTTAGTGATAGCGAATTAGGTCGATTTTTGAAAAATGTCCTAAACTATAACTTTGGTGTCGAAATTATTTTACAAAAGCAACGCAACTTCTCTGCAAGGCTCCGGTAAGATTATTTGTTTTGTATTGTTTTATTGATTGATGTATCCCTTAAAAATTGAAATGATTTTTAAAGTATTTATTAAGTAAATACTATGATGATGTATTGATGATGTATTGATGTTGTTGAAAGTACGTTGAGTACTTGTTATCGTAATTTTCTTTATGTAATGCATATGTATATAATTTTAAATAATGACCTTATATACCGTCGAGGGTCTAGAACAGTAGACCAGATGATGAACGGTTTTACAACTGATTTCTTGCGACTTATATCGGGTATGAGGAAGTTTGATTAGTTGATGTATAATAGATATGTGGTTGAAATTGGTGTGATTAGAAGGTTGATGTGAAAGAAAAGTTGTTTTAAAGGTTGTATTTGGTATATAGAGAATTGAGTTTGTTAGGACTTGGAAGATGGATGAGATTGCTAGTATTGGGTCGATTGTGATGAATCTGTGTGTTTGAATTGAAAGGTTTAAAGAGAAGTAGGTAAGTTTTAAAGGGATGAGTGAGTGGGAGCCTCATGTGAGATCAATTCTGAGTAGAGTTTGGAAGTTTAGGAATGTTGAAAGTCGTACTGAGATTTGCCTGGTGATCAATATGCCGTGTAGCAGTGAGTATTTGGATTTTGAGAGTGAGAGGCCATCATGTTAGGGATTCGACTTTGGAGAGCGAATGAGGAAATAGACGAGTGTGATGAAGTTGACAGCAATGTTAAGGAGGATGAGAAGCTGGTGTCTAAGGAACTAATCGCGTAATGGATTTCTTTATATCTTATTTTCTTTTTGTGATCAAACTTATTTAAAACCTTGTGTCGTAGCATTGTGATGGAACTTATTAATTTTAAGTTTGTTCGGTAGATGGTTGTAGTGACAGACACTGCCACTATCCTGTTGAATCTTCAACGCAATCTAAATTACACTCATGATCTATGATGTGCCTTTATTAAATCTTTTGAGTTTTGGTTGATGAACCATTGTAGCTTGTGTTGTTCGTGCATGTAGTATCCATGAGATGTCCTGATAAAGAATTCCTTCTTTTATCTTGATATGTATACATATCATGTTTCTTTCTTCTGTGATGATGGAAGAAGGAGTAAGGGAAGCATATTCCTGTCATTAGTGGATAACCACGTGACTAAGTGTCTTGAAATATGTTGCCAAAACTAACGACTGCTACTATGAACACTATGATTGAACAAGTTATTGCTAGAACACTTGAAGCTGACCGTGCTGCAAGGAATCAAGATGCTGGGGTTAGTTGTGCTGGAGATAATGGTGCTGTAGTTGATGCTGCTGAAAATAATGATGATGCTGCTGAAAATAATGATGATGCTGCTGAAAATAATGATGATGCTGCTGAACATAATGATGATGCTGCTAATCCAGATGATAGTGTTGCTGCTGATCTGCAAGTTCAAGAGAATGTACTTATGTTAGTTTTCAGAAGTGTGGTTCTGCGCAGTTTGTGGTATTAGTGGTGCATTAGAATTACATAGTTAGATTGATAAGATGGAAAGTACTTTTGAGATTATTGGGTGTTCAGAAATTAATAAGGTGAAATTTTCTGCTGCTATATTTCAGGATGGTACACTAAGATGGTGGAATACCAAGTGACTACTTTAGGATTGGTTGTGACTAATAGTAAGGCATGGACCATGATGAAAGGACTATTGACTGCTAGGATTTGTCCCGAGAAGGAACTAGGACAGTTGGAACCCGAATTGAGATAATTAGTGCTAAGGGACGATGATATTACTGCTTACTAGGAAATTTTCTGAGCTATATTTGCTATGTCCTGATACTTTTGTGAATGACCGTAAAACAACGAAGCAGTACATTAGAGGATTGTCTAGTAATATCAAGGGTGAGGTTATTTCTTTAAGACCTAAATCTTTCGATGAAGCTGTTCAGATGGCGTTTAATTTAATGGATGTGATAGTGCAAGATAAGAAAGATAGTATTGTTGAAAATAGTAACATAAAGTAGGAATCTGCTTAGTCCAACCAGAATTAAGGTTAGAATCCTAGGGATTACAGTAATAGCAATAACCAAAGACAAAACCGAAATCAGTATTTAAACCCTGGAAGGAGTGAGGAAATTCGTGCTGCCACTGTGTCTGGAAATAACAAGATAAATCTCAAGTGTGTTTGTTGTACTATATACCATGTAGGTAATTTTCCACAATTGCGACTAGAGTTAGGACAACCTGGTCATAAAGCTGCTAAGTGTAGAACAAGAGGATTAGTCATTGTAATTAGTACCCCTGGAGTAGTGATATGTTTTAGCCGTGGTGAGAAAGAATACAAACAAAGGAATTGTCCAAGGAAAGGAAATTGACAAGATAGGAATGTTGCCGCTCCGGTTTACATTTGAATGATGCTGACAAACCTTATGATCTGAATGTTGTAAATGGTATATTCTTACTTGAGATTCTTTATGTCAGTATGTTGTTGGATTTCAGATCGGGTAGAAACTGTAGAAATGTAAAGATTTAGTTGTTTTATCAAAGGAGAGTCAATAAGATTCACAATTATCTATGATGTGGAATTAACCGATGGAAAAGTTGCTAGTGTTAGTTTTACACTGAGAGTGTGTTCCTTGAATTTAGGAAAGTAGGTGTTTAGTATCGACTTGATGCTCAAAGAGTTGGAATCTTTGGATGTGGATTATTGGTATGAATTGGTTAGTGGTGCGAAGTGCTGATGCTGGAGATTGAACTAATCTTCACTATAAATTGATAACTGCTGGTTTAGATTTTGCTACGAAGCTGAGTGTTGACTGTGAAAGGTGATGAGTGAACTTTCCATTTGGGAAGTGTGTCTTGTTTGGAAACAAGGAAGTATGCAGAAGAGGGATATGATGTATTCCTAGCTCAGGTAATTAGTGATATGGTAGTTAAGGATAAGTTTGGAGATCTGTTAATGATTCGAGAGTATTATGAAGTTTTCCTGAAGTTTTGCAGAGTTGTTGCCGCCTCATGAAGTGGAGTTCGTGTTGATTGAGTGTTGTAAACAACATGTGTAGTGATTCTGCGTTTCGTTGTGTAGTGCTGCTGCGTTCTGTTGAGTAGTATTTGTATGCCTTATCATTTGGCACCGTCAGAATGGAATGATTTATCCGATCAACTGCGAGAAGTGATGGATAAGGGATGTATTAGATTAAGTTTCGTTACAGTGACGATCGTCTATTTTGTTTGTCAAAGAAGGATGGATTGTTTCGGATGTGTATTGATTATCGAGAGCTTAACAAATTGACAACCAAGAATCGGTATCCATTATCGAGGATTGATGATTCGTTTGATCCTTGCAACTTGTTTGCATCCAGTGTGTACTCAAAGATCGCTTTGAGTTCTAGTTATCATTAACTGAGAATTAGAGAAGGAAGATATTCCTATAGTTGTTCTTCGTACTTGATGTGGGTACTTTAAGTTTCAAGTGATGTTTTTGGAATTGACGAACGCGTATGCCGTATTCATGGACTGGGTGAATCTTGTGTGTAAGATGTGCTTGGATGAGTTAGTCATTATATCTATTGAAGATATTCTATTTTATTCCAAGAGGAAAGGAGGAACATAAGTAACATATGAGGATAATTTTTGGGATGGTTGGAAAAGGAGAAACTGTATGTAAGGTTTCCTATGTGTGAATGTTAGTTGAAATAATTGTGTTTTAAGCCAGTTGATTTAAAACAAAGGTATTCGTGAAGATCTTGCCATGATTGAAACGATTAAGGATTGGTCGGTAACAACGACGCCGACGAAAATCTGTTAATTCCTTGGTTTAAGCTGAGAATAATCGGAGGTTTACCGAAAGGTTTTCACTGATTCTTAAACCATTTATTAAGCTGACTAAGAAGAATTAGATGTGTGAGTCTCACTTATACATCTAAATTTTTAAGTTTCGAGATTTGATCCTAATCAGATAAGGAAGCTATATTCTGAACACTGAAGGGTAAGTTGTGTTCTTCACCGATGTTGTCATTTTTGAAAGGATCTGAAGTATTTATAGTTTGTAGTTTGCTGTGATGCGTCTCATAAGGGTTATGTAGTTGTGGTGTTTGTTTTGAGATGGTAGAAATATTACTTGTATGGAATCAAGTGTGTAGTGATAAAGGATCATAGAAGTTGCTCCATAATTAATTTCTTGGGATGATAAAAGAAATGAGTAGAGGATTACCAGTTATATATTTCGAGTATTTGAGTATGTTGATAATTATCACTGTGAGTGATTATGACTACGAGATTCGCTACCATCCGGGAAAGGCGAATGTGGTAGCTAATGCACTTATCAGGGATAAAAAGGGGGAAATCTATTAAGATTTGAGTTTTGGTAATGACAAGAAGTGTGGGCTCGATAGCAAGGATATGAAATTTTAAGTTAGTGGTCTGATTTGAGAAGGAGGTCAAGATAAGTGATTTCAACATTTTATCGAACTTATGGAAATGATTTTGTTGTAACGCCAAGTTAGGTATGGTATATTGAGCACTCCTAACATATATATGTTGAGAGAGTGAGACTTAGTGATGAAGGAATCTCACAAGTCAAGTAATCGATACGATTTGGTTTGGATAAAGGTGAAAGTTGAGTTGAGTATTGTGTGTTATACAGAGACTGATGGATAAAGTGAAAGGACGATTCGAACATTAAACGGTATGCTTGTACGTGTGTGATCGACATAGAAATTGTTGGGATTTTTATATGACGATGATTGTCATGCTAGAAATGAGGCTGCATTGTTTGATGGTACATAGAGAACTTCAATTTGTGAAGGGTAAAGATTGTGAGTTATAGACGTAAGATTAGGTTTTCGGGGTATTGCAGAAATGTAGGTGGAATTGAATGACTGAACTAGAAATAATGTTGGTAATTAATGATGAGATTGTATGGGTTAAGGACCATTTGTTAGTAACAAGGAGTTGTCAGAAGAGTTATGTTGGCAATCGAAGGAAATCGATGGAGTTTGAAATTGGGAAACGTGGTTATGCTTAAGGTGTCGTTATGAATAGTGAAATTTGTTTTGAGAACAACAAGGAAAGAATTCAACTTGAAGATAAGTTGCTTTTCAAAGAAAGAACTGTGAAGAGTTCTTATGAGGTCGAAACATAGTAAGGATTATATTGTGAAGATACAAGAATTATAGAAATGGATTTGAAATTGTGAAGGAAACATGAGGATTTCTTTAAGGAAAAGAGTTCTCTTTTGTTCTGGAGGTATGGAATGTAAATATAAGAAGGGCCGAGCGCCGGGACGTCGCTCTCTTTTAGGAGGGTAGGATGTCACAACCCAAACCCGAGGTCATTTATTTAATATTATATAATATTATTTTTACGAATAATTTTGAAATTTTTGATGAGTTGAATGGAATGACGATTGATGGTTTTATTTAAAACCGACGTTGGAGGTCTTATTTTTATCTTGTTACTAATAGCGAGGATTATTAGTGACCACGATATCGACGGATGCCCGAAATTTTATGTTTTATCATTTGTTGTCTCGATGTTTATAATTTTGACGTTTTTATTTTAAGTTCGTATTAAGTCGAACCGGGATCATACTATCATCATATTTTGAGTGCGTTTTAACTTTTGAAAAGTATTTTTACGAAACCCGAGCCTCGTAAATATTTTCAAAATTGAAAATTTACATTTTCCACCCTTACAACTATTTAATTGCATTTTGGACCAAAACTATCACAAATTGACAAAACTAGTCCCTTCACCACCATATAAAAGGAAATTCTCTTACCTAAAAACACATACATGCATGTGTAAACAAAATCAAACACCCTCTCTCCCTCCCCTTGTTCTATCCGTCACCCCCAACACACCTAAACACTTTGATTTTTCAAAATTAATTTGAATCAAAGAAATCTAACACAAGTCCCATCTCTAAAATTTGATGGTGATTCTAATGGTGTAATTTTTAACAACATGCAAGAACTTTCAAAAATATGATGATGATCCATGAAGGTTTGATCCATTTTTAGGATGGTATATTGTTGTTAGTGTTGTTTTATGTATATTTTAATTATTGCATGTTTAAAATTTTGAATGGGTAAGTTTTTGCATGATCATTCAAGGGTGTTATGGGTTAGATGATATGTTGGTAATGATAGTAGGATGATTATAGTGGTAAAAATTGGGTAAAAATATGGTGAAAATTAATTTTGAATGATTTTTAAATGTATATTTTTAAACAGATTATTAAACTTAATTTTCTGAAAATATGAGTTTGAGTTTGAGATGAACTAACTAGATATTGTTGTATAGAATTCTTTTAGCTTCGATTTGATATAAGATAGAGCTTCTAGCTCCAAACGAGCCCGAAGTTACGTTAGTTTGATTATTCGTGTACCGGGAGACAAGTATCGGCACGATATATAATTGTTGTCGATATTTGGATCGAATCTCGGGGACTATAAAAAGGATTTTGAAATGTGTCATGGACTGATGTTAAGTGTTAAGTATGAGGATGTTGAGTTTATTTTCAAAATCGAGTGTCGATTTTGTAAACGGAGTAAAATAAATAAGTTAAAAAGACTATATGAGTTGTTGACGTAAAACTGTCTGGTTTTTGTAGTTCAAAGATGTGTCGGGCAGGGAACTTTAAATGTAAAATCTTTTGATGGGCTTTTAACAGGTCTTTCTATATATAGTAAGTGATATTTCTGATTAGTATCATAAGTATTTGATGTGTTTAATTGAGGTAAATGAGCTTGTACATTTGGTGTGTACCGGCAGATTTTTATCGAGTGTATGGACTAATAAAGTAAACATATAGAAGGGAGTAACATGTCACTTGTATTGTTTTCATTTTGGGTTGGTTGTGATTTTATTATTTTGAACACGCCTTATTTTATAGGTTGCGGTTTTTGTGTTTATTGGGCATCAACTATCATCGAAGATCGTCTTACTACTGCTATTACTCCAGGTGAGTCTATAGCCTCGCTTTTGTAATTGTTTTGAATGATTTTAAAACCCGCGAGGGGGATACATGCTATTTGAAAGTAAAATTAACACAAGTGATGATTGATTGTTTGGACCCGAATGTTGCCTTTGTTGATTTGAATTGTATAAGTACCTAATTCATAAAAGTCCCTAAATTCATGAGCCGTTAACTATCTTCTGACTTGATGTTGTGAGTTGGGAATAGCCGCTTATTCTAATAATAGTACTATTGGGTTGATAACCCTATCTGAGACCAGGGCTTTACGCTGAGTAACCCGCTGGGAAGGATAATTTTACGAGAATGAGAATTGATATTCTTGCAAATGATACCCTAGTAGGGGCACTGGAGTTTCATCTAGTCATGCCGGCTTTAGGCGTGGGTGACTAAGTTAAGGGGCCGGTGTCATGAGCTTAATACAATTAAATAGCTATTGCTATATACCAGAATCCCTGACTAATAGGTTATGTGCACGACAACTCTGTTAAATGATCTTGATTGATTTTTCTCTTGTGTTCAAATGATGATTTGGAAAACCTATAGACTCGCTCAACCGTTGTGTTGATGATTTTAAGCATGTATTTCAGGTGATTGAAGTTGATGAATTGCGGAACTTGCTGGAGAAGGATTGCGGATTGCTTTTGTGGTGATTGGTCTAAAATAGATTTCTTTCCCTTTTTGTCATAAAAAAATAATAATAATGTATGGTCATGTACTTTGGTAAATTGTTTGTTGATTTGATGAAGTCTTTGGGGGACCTAAATGTGACTCTGATATTTCTAAAATTGTTTACTTGGGATCGAAAGTTTTAGACAATGGTTAAATTATATCCTTTTATATTTCAAATTTATCATTTTGAGTTTGTTCAAAATGTCTTGTGTAACAATGATTGTGTTTAGCACCCAAATGTGTATTTCCGCTTCGCAATGTAATTTGGGGGTGTTAAAATATCTGACAACGTGCTACTGCCCATCTTTATTTAGCAGTCTGCATAACCCGACTAATCAAAATATCTCAAACTGTACCATATACCCAAAGCTTATTACTGTCAAGTATCGACTTTAGTGTGTTTATGAGTAAGAACAACCAGTAATTTAAGTGTAAAAAAATTAAAAGTAGACTATATGTGCTTATTTTAACTACTTGCCACTCTTAAGTAAGCTACGTATATCTATTATAAAAGCATCGGCTGGTTCATTAAGCACTTGTTTTACACTACTCACCTCATAACCTCAACCATAGCTACGGGATCATAAACTAACATTTGACCTACAAAAGTTAACAACCACATATTTAAGTCATCATGAGCATCACATTACCTAGCTAAAATAAGCATAATGTACTAAATGGCTAGTTCGCTACGCACACGTTTACCACATTTCACTTTATAAACTCAATCCTAACACATACTTTCACAGTCAACGAATCTAAGCTTTACAGTCAGCGTGTAACATTTCACCTACAAATCCTTTTATAGTTCTCATAACCTTGGAATTATTTCCTGGGCATCTAACCTTGGACTGTTAACATACCTTCGGATCTCCGACTAATGACTCAGCAACAAATGCCTCATGTTCCTACCTCTCATCTTAAAAAAACTTGAGCATAGCCTGCATAAAACGACGCGTACATAAACTTGTTGCATACTCATGAATGAGTTAAAAAAGTATGTCACATTCGAAAGAAAAGAGAAAAAGCTTTAAATTTTACCTCTAGCTGGTAACTGAGGTCATAAAAATGGATATGTAGCGACCAAGGTTCCTGACATGTTCAAAGGTACGAACATCATATTGTCTCAACTAAAACAGAACAAAAGTCTGTTGGGAATAAATCTATGTATACTGGTTACCCCTGCTAGTTTATTATTCGTACCCCTGCTAGAGTAAGTTCCCCCTGCTCAATAACAAAGGCAGGGGGATTGGTTCCCCTGCTGAAGTCAAAGGCCCTGCCGTCAAAGATAAACTTGGAATAGATTTTTACGCGTTTCTGTTACTACTCCTTAATACTTTCCAAGTTTGTTAGTAGTGATCTTGTACGTGAGTCCTTATGCCTATAAAAGGACTCACTAGGTTAACATGCAAAGTGTGTCTTTTCTCTATTGTCTTTCATTATCATACTTTAAGGTTTTGTAAACCCTAATACCATTTTAGGGTATTCGTATATCATTGATATATTAAAGTTCAACGTTTGCTTCATTCATATTGTTCTTGTGCTAAACATTATATTCCACATCTTGTTTAGTTACTTTGCTTTGCAAAGTTTCTCTTGTGTTAGATTGAATACTTTCTTTCTATCACAACCCTTAAACAAGCTATTAAGGTTTAAGATCTGAGTTTGGGATCAACAAGTGGTATCAGAGCTTGTTGAGAAACTTTGTCTAAACCAAGAACAAAACCATCATACCAACCATGTCTTCAGACTCTTCCTCAAACAACAACAACCACAATAATCTCAAATTACCTATGTTGGATCCTGAAAACTTTGAATTATGGGAATTCAGAATCCAACAATACCTCAAAATGGAACACTATGTTCTCTAGGAGATCATAGAGTTTGGTGATCAATTCAACAAAATGATGGATGTTGAAGAGGGCAAGGAAGAAGATAAAGGTGAAAGTTCCAAAGGTAAGGACAAGAAGAAATCTGCTGCTCTTTGTGATAAGGAAATACTAGCCAGAAGGCATGATGTCAGAGCTCACAGCTCATTGCTGTTGGTTCTACCTGATAGACATCAACTAAGATTCAGAAAGTACAAAACAGCTAAGGAACTATGGGAAGCCATAGGCACAACTTTTGGAGGAAATGAAGCCACAAAGAAAAAGAAGAAGAATCAGATGCTTGATGATTTTGCTTCTTTCAAGGCAATTGGTGATGAATCAATTGGCGCTATTTACAATAGGCTTCAAGATATAGTGGCCCAATTGGAGTTCTTTGATGTTGAAGTGACAAGAGAACAAGTGAATAACAGGTTCCTTAACAGCCTACAGAAGGAATGGTTTGTCTACAAGGCAATTTGGCAGAATAAGGATGACTTGGATAACAAGAACATTGATGACATATACAATAACTTTAAAGTTTTTGAACCTGTTGTCAATGAGATGAAGTCAAAAGGAACGATTCCCAACAACTCAAGTGGATCTACTGATTCCCCTGCTAACATGGCATTCATATCACAAAGCAGTGGAAACTCCAAAAACAGTGGAATCGAAGTAACCCCTGCTGCTTATTCCCCTGCTACCAGATCTAGATCATCTTATGATGAAGAAAGGCCAGCTACATTCAGTCTTGACACTGCTTGTGCCTTTATAGCATCCCAAGGGCCACAAGGATCTACTGTGTTGCACGAAGATCTAAGTCAAATCAGTAAGCAAGGACTAGATGATATGGATATCAAGTGGAACATGGCTCTACTTAGCATGAGAGCCAACAGGTTTTACAAGAAGTATGGAAAGAAGATCTCAATCAATCCCTCTGATGTGGCTGGGTTTGACAAAACAAAGGTTGAATGCTACAACTGTGGCAAGAAGGGTCATTTTGCTAGAGAATGCAGAGGACCTAAGACTGGGAACAGCTATAGGAAGGAAACCAGAGATGATGATTCTGGTGCTAAAGCCATGGTAGCCATGCAAGGGATAGATGGAGCAAGTGGATGGGATTGGAGTGCCATGACAGAGAATGTGGAAAGAAATCAAGCATTGATTGCTGAGGAAAAGGAGGAAGATTTTGCACTTATGGCCATGTCAAGTTCCAGCTCAGACAATGAGGTATACGATGATTCATATTGCACTAAAGCCTGTAGGAAAAATACAGAGTCATTGAATGATCAAATCAGAAAGGTTAAAGCTGACTATATCAATTGTGATAATGATCTTGATAATTATAGACGTGCTTTAGAACAGTTAGAGTCCACCATAAGAGAGTTTAAACAAAGAGAAAGTGATTATAGGGATCACATTGTGATTTTAGAAAGAGATGCTAAGGAGAATAAAAACTCCATTAAGGAGTTGACTGCTGAACTTGAAATTTTTAAATCTAACATAAACATTGATGATGAAACTGTTGAAAAATTTGGAAAAGCTTCAAAAGTATAACTAAAGCAGTTGAAATTGGTCAATCTCCTAGGGACAAAACAGGGGTTGGGATTAAAAATGAGCATGCTACCATACCACCACCTCCTGTCAATATTCATGCACCTTTTCCTATAAAAGACTTGTCTTGGACTGGTCTCCCTTATTTTCAAAAACAGGATGATATTGAGTTTGACTTGAGTGCTTACATACCTAATAGTCTTGATACTGAAGAGCCACTAGTGAAAACTAGTATTATTAGGGACTTTGAAAAGGAACAGATTGTTTTAAAACAATGGAAAATTGATAACCCTGTTCTATTTTCAAGAGGAGGACTTTTTGGTAGTGACTCTAGTTCTAAGAGTAGTTCACCCAAATCTAAAACCAGATCACAGTCCCCCAAGTCCACCATTAAATATGCTGGTATATACAGGCCTTTCAAAGGTAATCAAAGAAATTGGAATGACTAAAAGTCTCATCAATTAGGAGAAGACTTTGTGATAAATACAAAGCCCTGCTTCACATGTAGCAGTTTTGATCACACTTATCAAGAGTGTAAGGCACCAATGGAATTTGTGGCTTCAAATCCTTTAAAGGATATGCAACCTAAAGCCATTCTTCTAAATGCAGGGGCAAAATCCTTTTCCCCTGCCAAGTATGTTGCCCCTGCCTTGAGAAACAGGGTCACTGACAAATATGTTGTACCTGCACTTAGAAAGGTGAATGATGTTCATACAAAGCCCAGCACTTCCATGACCAACCAAACACCTCATAATGCATATAGATCTGTCCCTAGACCTTACCAACACATAAATAGAGGACAAAACAAAAGATGGGTTCCCTCTGCTAAGCATAGGGATTCCCCTACTAAACCTGGGGTATCCCCTGCTAGCAAAGTTTTGCCTTCTAGGAACATGGGTAGATGGGGAAAAGCTGTGAAAGCCTCAACTCGTTGGGTTTGGGTACCCAAAAGGGGTACTCAATCTAATGGTGTATCTCTAGTTTTTGATAAGCTATCCTACATTGATACACGAGGTAGATCCAAGTCTGTAATGGCTTGGGTCCCCAAGAAAAACTAATTTGTTTTTCTTTTTGCAGGTGACAAAGAAGACAAGGGATGATAGAGCATATTGGGATAGTGGATGCTCAAGAAGCATGACTGGACAAAAATCTTATCTGTCTAACTTTGTGCCCCTGCATGATAATGATGGTGTTTCTTTTGGAGATGGGCATGGAACAATAACAGAAAAAGGAACTATTGTCACCAATGGGATGACCTTTGATAATGTCTACTTGGTGAAGGAACTCAAGTACAATCTCTTTAGTGTGTCACAGATGACTGATAACAAGAATTTTGTCTTGTTTACTGACACTGAATGCTTGGTGTTAGGAAAGGAGTTTGTCTTACCACCAGACACTCCTATTGTACTCAGAACACCAAGACAAAAGAACATGTACACAATTGATATCAAAGACATCTCTCTACAAGACAATGAAACCTGTTTCATTGCCAAAGCCTCAGTTGATGAGTGTAAGAAATGGCATAGAAGACTTTGTCATCTTAACTTCAAGAACATGAACAAACTGGTGAAATATAATCTGGTTCATGGTCTTCCTTCCAAGTCCTTTGCCAATGAACATACTTGTGCTGCCTATCTGAAAGGGAAGCAACACAGAGCATCTTGCAAAACAAAAACAAGTATGTCCACTACCAAGCCATTGGAACTACTGCATATGGATCTGTTTGGTCCTACTTTTGTGGCAAGCATAAAGAAGAAATGGTACTGCCTAGTGATTACTGATGATTTTTCAAGGTTCACATGGACATTCTTTTTATTTGAAAAGAGTGACACAGCTGATGTACTCATTGGGTTCATCAATCAGATTGAATTATCAAAAAGCATGAAGGTAGTAACCATGAGATCAGACAATGGTGGTGAGTTCAGAAATCAGAAACTGGACTCTTTCTGCATAAACAAAGGAATCAAGAGGGAATTCAGCATTGCAAGAACACCTCAACAGAATGGAGTTGCAGAAAGAAGGAATAGGACACTCATTGAAGCTGCAAGAACTATGTTGTCTGATTCCAAACTTCCAGTTATCTTTTGGGCTGAATCTGTATCCACTGCTTGTTATGTACAAAACAGGGCCTTGGTGGTTAAGGCACACAACAAGACCCCCTATCAGTTGTTCAATGGATGACCTCCTTTAATTGACTTCTTCAGACCTTTTGGATGTCATGTGATCATCTTGAACACTATTGACAATCTGGGCAAGTTTAGTGAAAAGGGAGATGATGGATATTTTGTTGGTTATTCATTAAACAGCAAGGGATATAGGGTCTTCAACAAGAAGACAAGAAAACTCACAGAAAATCTTCATGTGGATTTTCTTGAAGACAAGACTGAAGATGTTCAAACAGGTCCTGATTGGTTCTTTGATATAGAGGTTCTTTCAAAATCTATGAATTATGTACCTGTTGCATTGCAGAATACTAACATTTCAGGTACACAAGAACCAACTGGTGCAGAGAAGCCACCACTGAGGTACATGAATGTACCCTCACTATTTCCTATTGAAGCTGCTGGTGAAGAAGATGATCCTTCTCTAGGAAAAGAACAGCCAACCTCTTCCCCTGCTATGTCACTTTCTGAAAGCAGCGGAATGGCTGAAAGCAATGGAATCCAGCATTCACCTGCTAGATCAATTGCTTCCCCTGCCACAAAGGATCATGCTGCTAATGATATTAATGATGAAGAAAGAGTATCCCCACTCATTTCCTCATCTACACCCATATCTGATGGTCCTCTTATATCCAGCAATGGAAGCGGAATAATTAAGAGTGGAGGTCCAAGTTACTCAGAGCTACATTCAGCTCATCAGCATCCATCCCTAGGTCATGCTGTATCTTTTGGAAGTTCTTTTAAGGACTTTTTTCCCAATCAAAATAGCCCCATCAATTCTGATTTGGAAGAAGATGAAACAGAAGTTATCATGCAGCCTACCTACAGAATCAATAAGGATCACCCTATCTCTCAAATCATTGGTGATCCTGAAGCCCCTAGACATACAAGGTATACAACAAAGGAGCATAGCTTCATTACTAACATCACCATGAAGTTCAATCATGACAATATGCAGTGTTGTCTGTTTACTGCATTTCTATCACAAGAAGAGCCAAAGAAAATTTTTCAGGCTTTAAATGACCCAAGCTGGGTTGAAGCCATGCAAGAGGAGCTCTTACAGTTTGACATTCAAGAGGTTTGGATTCTAGTAGATTGTCCAAAATGGGCAAGGCCCATTGGGACAAAGTGGGTACTCAGGAACAAAAAGGATGAAAGGGGGATAGTTTTCGGGAACAAAGCAAGACTGGTAGCACAAGAGTATACACAGGAAGAAGGAATTGATTATGAGGAAGTATTTGCTCTAGTTGCCAGGATTGAAGCCATTAGATTATTCCTTGCTTATGCTTCATTTATGGACTTCATAGTGTACCAAATGGATGTAAAAAGTGCCTTCCTGTATGGAACCATTGATGAAGAAGTCTATGTTATGCAACCTCCAGGTTTTGAAGACCCAGAACATCCAGACAAGGTATACAAGGTGAAAAAGGCCATGTATGGACTCCACCAAGCTCCCAGGGCCTGGTATGGAACTCTATCTAAATATCTATTGGATAATGGCTTCAACAGGGGGAAGATTGATCAGACCCTGTTTATCAAGAAACAAAAGGGTGACCTCCTATTGGTACAAGTCTATGTTGATGATATCATCTTTGGATCCACAAACTCTATGCTTAGCAAAGAGTTTGCCAAGTTGATGAATGATAAATTTCAAATGAGTGCCATGGGAGAGCTAAACTTCTTTTTGGGGTTACAAGTTCAGCAGCGGAAAGATGGGATATTTATCTCACAAGACAAATATGTGGCTGAGATTGTGAAGAAGTTTGGCATGTCTGATGGAAAGAAGGTGTCCACACCAATGGACAAGGATCATCCATGGGGCAGAGATGGTCCTGGAAAGCTTATAGATGTCAGGAACTACAGGTCTATGATTGGGTCTCTCATGTATCTCACAGCTTCAAGACCTGACATCATGTTTGCAGTCTGCTTATGTGCATGATACCAGGTGGCACCAACAGAGTGTCATTTATTTGCTATAAAAAGAATTTTTAGGTATCTAAAGTGTCATCCAACCTTAGGACTTTGGTATCCCAAAGATTCACCATTTGAGTTGATTGCTTACTCAGATAGTGACTATGCTGGTGACAACAATGATAGGAATTCTACAACAGGGGGATGCCAATTTTTGGGAAGCAGACTTATATCTTGGCAATGTAAGAAGCAGACTATTATGGCCACATCAACAACTGAAGCTGGGTATGTAGCAGCTGCTGCATGCTGTGGTCAAGTACTTTGGGTTCAAAATTAACTGCTTGATTATGGGTATAAAGTTCTTAAAACCAAGATATTTATTGACAACAACAACACCATTTGCATTATTAAGAACCCTGTTTTTCATAGCAAAACTAAACATATTGAAATAAGACATCACTTTATCAGAGATTGTTTTGAAAAAGGACTAATTATCCCTGAGAAAATTGATACAGAACTTAATGTTTCTGATCTTTTAACAAAAGCTTTTGAAGTGGGGAGGTTTCAGTACCTGGTTGCAGGTATTGGAATGGTTACTCCATAAAAATTGATGTCTATTATGTCATGTATATTCAGGGTTGCTTTATTGCTGTTGTTGTATAACTGTTAGTCAATTTTTCCATCACATTTCATTCCACTGCTTTTGAACACAGATCCCCCTGCTGGTGGTTCATTCCCCTGCTAAGAGAGTTTTTCTCTTTAACCTGGGTTTGTTCTTTTTAAAAGTGGTTATATGTGGTTTTAGACTAACAATGCAGAGATCCAAATGGTGCATACTACTCTCATTGGTGAATCAGGTATTATGATCTATGTTTAAGGGTAAGTTAGGTCACACCTTTAGGACTCAGGGTATCCTTAGGATGCTCATATATGATCTTAGATCATATCCATTGGTGAGTAAGGGTTCAGGGTGATGAAGGCTTGCTGCAAAGCTTGTCAGAACTCTGAAACCTTGAGGCACTGTAATGGGTTCTTGTACTTCTCTATCCAAACAGCTTGTTGTTTAGGTACAGATGTGTGGAACACATTACCAAGACTAACTGACCATAGGTAAGGGAAAAGGTAGGGATGGTGACTAGGGTATGCATATTTTCTTGGGTTGACCAGGTGCAGGGTGACTTATGTGTTAACTTTTTGTGCTTAGACCTTTGCTGAATAGAGGACTCTTGAGTTTCTATGTATCTATCTTGTGTATACAAGTGTGTGCATTAGAGCAGAGCTAGTTAGCATTGGTCTCTCCATGATTAGTTCAATACCCCTAGGAAAGTTTCCCCTGCTTTCACCTTTTGCTTCCCCTGCTTTAACATCATTCCCCTGTTTGACCTTTGACCGACAATACCGTTACCCTGTTCATAGCCGTTGGGCCTGCTTGCACAAATTTTGGTTAGGGAATATTTTATTGTTTTTAAAAGATATTTAAGGCGCGTTCTTTGCTGATTGGTAATCTTTACTTTATTATTTCAAATAAATTACTTTTTTATCAAGATATATCTTTGATATTTTTGCAATTTGAAAAATTGGTCCAATCATAGCTCTTCAATTCGCCTATAAAAACTTAATTCCCTTCACAAGCAGGTCCATCTCTCTCCCTCGACTAAATCCCACCTACCTCTCACCTTTATAAACCTTCAAAACATTTTCAAACTTTATCATGTATCTCAAAATTGCTGCTAATCATAATCAAATCGCTTTATTACATGATGAACTAGTAGAGTTTGTTGATGCTGTGGCCTTTCTAAAGTCCTTGTATTTTAGAGTGGCCTTTCTCATCAATCCTAGAATTTACACCTCACACATTCAGCAGTTCTGGTCTAAATCCATGACCAAAACAGTGAATGGAGAGGTCACAATTCAAAGCACTGTAGATGGTCATTCCAAGGTGATTACACTTGCCTCCATCAGGGACAATCTTCTTCTTGATGATGAGGATGGGATAACCAACCTATCTGAGGCTGAAATCTTTGAGGGTCTTGTTAAATTGGGGTATACTCTTTCTAAAGACCAAAAATGTAAGTTTGCTAAAGGTCAGTTTGCCCCACATTAGAAATATTTGATTCATACAATTTTGCAATGTTTGTCACCAAAAACCACTGCTTTCAATGAATTTGGTAGTGAGATGGCTTCTGCCCTGATTTGTTTAGCAACAGGGAGGAAGTATTGTTTTTCTCAAATGATTTTCAAAGGAATGGTTAAAAATGTTTCAAGCAATTCAAAGTTTTGTATGTACCCAAGGTTCATAGAACTTCTGCTGAATATGAGTGAACATGGTCCAATAAAACACAAAACCTACTTTTTAGCAACCAAGCATACCACCAAACTATTCACCACACTTCTTGCACCATCACCACAGTTTTCTGGCAGGAAGAAGCCAAGACTCAAACAGCTAAACACAAACCTTCTGATTCCCCTGCCAAAAAACTACACCCTGCTAGTTCTCTACCCCCTGCTGATCCACAACATGAAAGGCGATCTAAATCTAGGTTTGCCAGGTCTCCCTTGCCTGGTGTGTTGGGTCCAATTATTGAGTTGATAAGTCAAAACACAACAAAATAAGAAGACAAGGGCTAAAAAGTACAAGTTGCAAAAGAACAAGCCGTTGGAGTCTTTTTATTACTTTAGCTTTCTTTGTAAGCTATGTTTTCTAGTATATAAAGAAAACATAGACGTAGGTTTTTATATAATATCATTCAATCACAATGTAAACCCTAAAGTGTGTGTCGCACTAGACGTGGGATTCAATGTATACACGTCTAGTGGATGTTTGTTATTAATATAATGAACATCCCCATTTGTTTTAATTCATGTGTTCCTTGTGCCTAAACACCTTGTCATGATCATTGTTCTTTTCCGCTATGTTATCATATGAACGATGATCAAACCTAGATATAATGGTTCATAACCATTAAGCCCAACGATCTATAGGTTCCACAATTGGTATCAGAGCCTAAGGCTCGTGATATCTAGGTCCGACGAGGTGTTCGTGTATGGTGAAGAAGAAAAATTCGTATTGAGTTTTTCTGGACGTTTTTGTGTGCGCAGCAGTATTCAGAAGGTCATAACTTTTGATCTAACCGTTGGATCGTCACGAAATTTTAGATGTGTGTTCTACATACATAGATCTAAACATCCACCGGAGGGATTGTCGAGTTTTATCCCCAGGCAAAAGTTATTAAGCGTCGAAGTTGGCTGATCAATGATTTTCAGTTTTTCTGCTTTCACATGAAATCATGAACTAGGGTTCTTCAAACCCTAGATCTACTTAAAAAGCAGGAAGAATTGAAATTGGTGGCTGTTAATTCGTGTGAAGATATACGATCTTAGGTTATTCATAAACCCTAATTAGGGTTTTGGTGCTTAAAGTTTTAAAACCCTAGATCGTAGTTACAGACGTGAAGGTTAATGCAGATTCGTGGCTAAAGTTCATCATTCGTTTCTCATTGGTCTTCAAACTTTCATTCACATGGATCCTCAGACGTGATTGGTTAAAACCATGTGTGTTCACACGGTATATAAGAAGTGTTTCTATTGGTTCTTAGCCCTTGTGTTCACATGGTTTGACAGGTATGATTGGTGGAAATCAATCATTTGCATTCACACGATTATACCCTAATTTGTTATCCAAGTATCCCCTACATGCTAGTGCATGGAATTACCGTAAGCCTTCGTTCCCATTGGTGGAGAAGATTATGTTCACACGGATCTAAATTTCTCATTGGGGGAAATTCTTTGTGTTCACACGGAAGATAACAAAGTTGTGAGACGAGTGTATAATTGAAGAAAAGGTTTGCGTTCACACAACCAAGGAATATTGATTGGTTTAGAAGTCTGTGTTTATACGGTATATGATCAAACGAATCTTTATTTACTTATTTTATTCAACGTTGATATTTAATTCAACGTTGACAAGTGAAAAGGGTGTGGACGCTGACAAGACTTCATAAGACGCTGACAAGGTTTAACATCGACGCTGATGTTTGAAATCTAAACGCTGACAGCGTATATTATTGACGCTGACAAGAGTTATGGTTGGCGCTGACGTGTGTAATTCAAGCGCTGACAGAAAGGGTTTCGACGCTGACAAGGAATAAGTCAACACTGATAGGTTGACAGTGTCGTCCGATATATGAGTTTCAACGCTGATACGTATTGTCAGATATCGGACAATACATCTGACCAAGATATTGGACAGAAGAGATGTTGGATGACACATGGATAGCTGCTGTTTGAGAAAACTGGTACGTTTTAAGCACACAAAAAGGAGGAAATTATACACACAAAGGTACATGGAATCTCCGTTTTATTTAGAATATCGTTTTGATATTTATGGCTCGGATATTCTTCTTAAAAGACGTATATGATTAAGGGGAAGAATTCTTATGGTAAGTTTTGATGATTAAAGAAGATTTTCACAAGTTTGTGTTCTATCATATCTTAAAGTCGTGGTGTTTCCTGTGGCACTCACACTTTAAAGGTAACTTGTTCGTGCTTTACATGGATGGTGATGAAGACTTGTCATAACACTTGAAGGAGTTACATTATCGTGCTCAGTGTCTCACATAGGATGAGAATATTGACAAGGGATCGAGGTCTACTTATATTTTTTGCATAATGTGGTATAAGTTCTTCATCACATGGATAAACAAGACATGGAACATAAGATTGGGTTATCTAATTCAACATCAAGAATACTTTATTTATTTTTCTTCAGGATCATTACATAGAGCTACTTTTGGAGAATCTACAAGATTGCATACTTTCACATATTCCCTATTGATGTGTCAAAAAGGGGAAGAATATGTGCTATACTTAAGGGGAAGCTTCTTGGAGATCATGTACTACATACAAAGGATTCATGCTTAAGAGGAGTGTTTTGACATCATCAACTAGGGGAAGATTGTTGGGTCCAATTATTGAGTTGATAAGTCAAAACACAACAAAATAAGAAGACAAGGGCTAAAAAGTACAAGTTGCAAAAGAACAAGCCGTTGGAGTCTTTTTATTACTTTAGCTTTCTTTGTAAGCTATGTTTTCTAGTATATAAAGAAAACATAGACGTAGGTTTTTATATAATATCATTCAATCACAATGTAAACCTAAAGTGTGTGTCGCACTAGACGTGGGATTCAATGTATACACGTCTAGTGGATGTTTGTTATTAATATAATGAACATCCCCATTTGTTTTAATTCATGTGTTCCTTGTGCCTAAACACCTTGTCATGATCATTGTTCTTTTCCGCTATGTTATCATATGAACGATGATCAAACCTAGATATAATGGTTCATAACCATTGAGCCCAACGATCTATAGGTTCCACATGGTGAATCTTCACAAGCAGCAGAGAGGAGAGTCTCCAAGGGTTTGGAGCAAACTAAGGGTTTGGCTGCCACTACTGTCTCATCCTCAAGGGGTGAGCAGGATAGTGACACCATCAGTAAGTCCTCTCCCTCACTCCATGATATCCAAAAAGGGGAGAAATTCCTTTCTAGGGTTGAGAGCAGCATGAAACCTATGACTAATTTGGAATTGATGAAAATGTGCATGAGTCTGAAAAGGCAGAATGCACAACTTGTACAAAATGTCAAAAAGCAAGGGCTGGTTATCAATAACTTGGAAACCAGACTTGCCACACTTGAGGGGAGGAGAAAGCCCAGACTTATCATATCCACAGATGAGGATGCTTCCAAAGGGGAGGAAGTTCCAAATACAGAAGAGTCTACTTAGTACTATTTATATCCTGGTGGTGTACAAGGAAAGATATCAAGTGCTGAGAAAGGGATTGAGAAAGGAAGTGCTGATAAGGGAAGTGATAAGGGGAGTGCTACTAAAGAGATTGCTCAAACATTGCTAACTATGGGCAACCAAGAAGAAGCCACTGCTTCAAAAGTTTCCCATGCTATTGCTGATCCCACTGATATAAGTCGTTCCCCTGCTAAGCCTATTACTCAAACTATTGTTAGAAAGAACAGAAAGCAACCAGCTCAGAAGGGAATTACTATTAAAGAACCTGCATCTAGAGTTAAATCAGCACCAGCAATGGATCCAAAAGACAAAGGAAAAGGAATCATGATTGAACAACCCAAGAGAAAATACAAGCATAGAACTCCTAAACAGCAAAGGGCTCAAGAAGCACATGATGCACAAGTAGCTCTCAGGCTACAACAAGAGGATATGGATATGTAGGATCAGAGAATGCAAAAGATGAGGCCTAAAGATATGCTCAAGCAGGTTGAAATTATGCATAGAGAGCTGGATGACAGGGTGCCTCATGTTGGAGAATTTCTGGATCAATGGGAGAAGGAGTTAATCAATGCTCCTTTGGAAGACATGTATGAGTTGACTTGCCTTGTTTACAAATATCAAACTGAATATCTGGAAAGGAGGGAAAATCAAATTCAGAGAGAGAAGTATCTAAGTTCTGAGAAAGGGCAACTTGAATACTACAAAGTTTTGTTCAAGAGACATAAGAAGTGGAAGGATGGGGACTTCACAGATATGAGTTTTGAAGCTATAAAAAGAGCCGTCAGACCAGTCTTAAGAGAATATGATGTGGAAGATTGGATGCCTATGAACTCTCCTGAGGAAGCTGAGTATCTTAGGAGACAAAGTGAAGTGTTACAGAAAGCTAGGGAATCCAAGAAAAGAAAGGCTGAAGGAACAACTTTGGAAACTACACAAGCAGGTGCATCATCCCAAGCAGGTGCATCATCACAAGCAGGGGCATTACATCAAGCAGGTTAAAGTTTTCCAGAGATTGAGAAGTCTGTACTTAATGTACAAAGAGTAGCCAAAAGACTCAAGATAATGGAGAAAGTTGGCACAGTTACTAAAGAGTCTCAACGTCCTTCAAATGAAGAAATTGATAAACAACTGATTCTCCAGGAAAATGATGATATCTCACCTAGTGAACTTGGAAAGAAGTTTGCTATCATAAAGTATGCTGTTTATGAACACAAAGGGAGGACTTGGTGGAAGCTTACAAGAGCTGACAATACAACACAGACATTTCTAAGTCTAGATGTTATGTTTCAAACCTTAGATAGTGAGGACTTAGAAGATCTGTGGAAGATTTTAAAAAAGACTTTTGCTGCAAAACCTCCTACCATGGATGGTGTGGAGAAGGATTGGGTAATCTAGGAGTGCATGCATAGGATGTATGAGCATGAGTTATTTGATCCTATATTTGATGCAGTGAATAAAGAAGATTTGTTGTATTGGAAGCTGTTTACCAATTCTGGGGTCTATGAGGTAGTAACGGAAGGAGTAAGTGTGTACTTGATCAATCATCGTTATTATCCCTTCACTCAGGAGACCTTGAAGAAACTAGCACAGTCTAATTTGATTGTAGATGCTAAAACACCTGTTGCTTATGATCTGGTAAGGATGATGCATAGTCAGATTTGGCCAGAAAGTTTGTAAGCATCCTCATCAACTAGGATTTATTCAGAAACTTGTCTTTAGGGGAAAGCACAAGTTTAGGGGAGGATTGTTGGTAATAAATCTATGTATACTTGTTACCCCTGCTAGTTGATTATTCGTACCCCTGCTAGAGTAAGTTCCCCCTGCTCAATAACAAAGGCAGGAGGATTGGTTCCCCTGATGAAGTCAAAGGCCCTGCCGTTAGAGATAAACTTGGAATAGATTTTTACGCGTTTCTGTTACTACTCCTTAATACTTTCCAAGTTTGTTAGTAGTGATCTTGTACGTAAGTCCTTATGCTTATAAAAGGACTCACTAGGTCAACATGCAAAGTGTGTCTTTTCTCTATTGTCTTTCATTATCATACTTTAAGGTTTTGTAAACCCTAATACCATTTTAGGGTATTCGTATATCATTGATATATTAAAGTTCAACGTTTGCTTCATTCATATTGTTCTTGTGCTAAACATTATATTCCGCATCTTATTTAGTTACTTTGCTTTGCAAAGTTTCTCTAGTGTTAGATTGAATACTTTCTTTCTATCACAACCCTTAAACAAGATATTAAGGTTTAAGATCTGAGTTTGGGATCAACAAAGTCAACCCATTTTAACTAACTGAATTTGTCATTCTATTCGTGGAACGAAGTGCAGAAGCTAAAAGCTACGACTCCAAACAAAACAAATTACAATCTGTTAAATTGTGGTTTTATATAACATAAGCAAATTTTTTTCCCTTATCACATTTAAATCCCAATAAGCTCATAAAGTCAAAACTTGCTTGGCCAAAATCACCCATCCAAAGAAACTAACATTTTCGCACAAACTACCGAATGTCGCAACCAAAAACAAAATCGAAAATCTTTACCAGAGAATTATATCGGAACCCATAAACTGCCTTCGGAGGTGCCACCGCAATCCACTCACTCGTAACCACCGCTTTAAACCCATTTTGGCATCTTAACAGCCTTACGACAATAACTCATTCAAGGATGCTGCACAATATAAATTTAAAAATTATCACAAACAATTTTAACAAACACAAAAAGACTACACCTCAATCTGATTGCTATTTTTTTCTAATAATTTTCTTATACAAAAAATCAATCTTACCTTATTGCAAGTAAGTCGAGACTTGCTTGCTCATGGCATCAGGTCTATTTGCCAAAAATCACCTTCAAGATAATAAGAAAAAAAGATCTGGAAGTGCCGATCGCTATGTTTTGGTGGTTTGGATAAATCACCCAGAACATGAACTGGCCTTTGACTTTATCCTTTCTAGTATAATTTATTAATAGACCAATGGGGTAAAAGACGTGTAGCGGAACTTATGTTTGTGTTTAGTACGCTAGAGGAGCAGCGAGTGGTCTCATTATATACAGACTATGATATACATTTACGTTAATTAGTGGATCTGCACATGGCTATATAGAGGTAATACTTGCTGCTATTCTGTCTTGTATCTCAGTATCCTCAGGCAAGTTTAACAGGTTGGTGTCGATCGTTGGATCTTTTTTCTTCTTGTTCAAAATGAAGACAATTAAATGATCAAATTAAAGCTAAACCAAGGAAGCAAATTAAATGATCAAATTAAAGCTAAACCATGGAAGCAAATTAAATGATCAATCACCTCCTTGCATTAATCTTATCATCTTGTCATTACTTGTACATAAAAATGTCAAGAACCTGTCATAATAAGGTTAGCGATAAGTAACAACGTTTTTTGGCGAAATTTTCATGGATTGTGCTCTAACGTTCCATAGTACCTATGATCATATAAGCAAATAATTACATCCATACAACGATCAACTGGACCTGTAACATCATGCAACTTTCAGCATTCCCTCCAACTCCAGGTCTTTTGCAATAAGCAATCCATTTTTGCATCCATGCTCATGATTTAGAGCTTCTTGAGACTCCCAGTTTAAACTCGCCCAAATATTTGCTACCATCTTCACACGCATAAACACCACAACTCCACAACCATGACACTACCGCTTACACCACTCACCAACATACGTATCCCTAGTATAAAACCTATAAAAACCATAACCATGCCTAAACCCCTGCTGATACTACCCCTATGACGAACCTATTTTGCACACTTCCCCACACCAAAGCCATCATACTTTTGGTCAACTCAGTTACCTTCATATCTCCCATTCAAATTTTAAAAATAAACTCACTTTGAGAATACTTTCCTTTATAAAACTACCGACATAAACATCACCATAGTATCATAGTTAATAAATAAGGTGTTGAACTAATAACATAGCCCAAGTCATCATGTTTATACATAAATGGGTCGATATTGCAATCTCTAATAAACTTAAACCATATCTAGTAGCATTTACAAATTAAACATTATACAAACTGATAACACCCAATATCTAGTAGAGAAACATACCTTTAATTCTCCTTTTATAGAAAAACATATTATTGATTTCCATTCCAGATAATGAAACCAAAAGACGATGGTTTTTCACAATTGTAAAAAAACGATTTCATGATATTTTCAGGTGGTTGGACATGAATAAGAACTATCCGAAAATGGTTCAAGTGGGGATTGAGTATTTAGGATTTGTAAAACATAACAAAATATCTTAATTGTTCATGATATTTGTAAAACGCAAATACAATCAATATATGGTTGCTTCGGGTTTTAGGTTGTGGTGGTGTTCCACGGATGGGGTTTTAAGTTCTGGTAGTGTTCAGATGATACTGGTGGGTTGTTGACTTTTCTAGTATTCACTCCATCGTCTCTGACACTAAACAGTGTTGGATAACCGTGAAACGCCGTCGTTTGATCTTCTTCAGCACCGTCGTGTCCACGTCACCACATCTGTCATGAATTGGCAGTTGCGTTGGAGTTTGATTAGAAAGTCAAGGTTTGTGTGTTTGTGTGTCTTAGTTAATTATACGAAAGTGGGGATTCAGTACTTAGGATTTGTAAAAACTTTAAGGTTATCGCGTTTGAGGTTGTGATGGTGTTCTGGTAGATGCGGTTTCATGTTCTGGTGGTTGTGGTAGTTGATTATTTAAAATTTTGGGGATAAAAGAATTAAAAAGGGGATTTATACCCCTAAAGTTTTCTAACTCATACTGATAACCTTAAAGTTTTAAACATTTTGAACCATTTTTTATAAGATTTTTCCTTTACAGTTTTGACACTTATATTTTTAACGCGGAATTTAAAATATCAATTAAACATAGCACGAAAATCAGACTTTTAATACTAAATTAAAGAAGACAAACTCTTTTTAAAGGAATAAATAAAACAATTATTTCCTACTAAGGAAAGAATCCTTTGAAAAAATCCCTATTTTTGGTTTTGCTTTAAAAAGAAAAAGATTTGATAAAAGCTATACTCAATGCTGGAGTATTTCAACTTTAAAATAAACTATTTCGATTTAAACCAACATCTTTAAATCCATTCAAACATATAACCATTTTTGCGAATATGTAAGATTTATTTGTAAGAGGGTGGGTTTCGTTACATTTTGTTATGTATGCTTGTATTTATAAACACACACAGATGTATGTAAACATGCAGATCTATGAATTGAACTTCAGATCGTCTACCTGTATATTCTCTATTGTGTACATTAGATGATGAAGTAGTGTACTAAAATCCGATCTTCATGATGTGTTA
Organism: Glebionis coronaria; assembly: GCA_025667525.1. Lineage (NCBI taxonomy): Eukaryota > Viridiplantae > Streptophyta > Magnoliopsida > Asterales > Asteraceae > Glebionis > Glebionis coronaria. Next base: position 639,104,847 of record CM046875.1, on the reverse strand, counting down.
TGTTTAGTCTTTATTTATGCCTATGTCGAGTCTAGGGGTTAAGAGTCTTGTTTCCTAAGTTAGCTAAATAAGTCTGTTGGTTGTGTCCTAGCCCAACCCGACCCGTAGGTCATTGTATGAGCCGGTTCCCCCTCATCTTTATAAAAGGAGGTGAGGGGAACAAACCAAACACGTCATTCTATCAATAACTAATCAAGAATCGGTTAGGGTTTACCTTGTGGGCGTCGTCGTACTTTTCTGTCGACTCTGCTTGTGTGTGTGTGTTCTTCAATCCGCATCTAGTAGTCAGGGTTGTAGGGATTAAACCCTACAATTGGTATCAGAGCCAGGTTTCGATGGTCTCGCTGATTATCTAGGATCGATCGTGAAGTGGTGTTCTTGTTGATTGGGTTTAGATCGACAAGGGAGCAACTTGAATCGCCAGAAAAGGGTTCTTGATCTTTGGTTGTTGTCTGCCATTCTTTTTCTTCTGTGGAGGCTGCATAACAAAGAAGAAGACAAAGAACAATAAAGGTTGGTTGATTAAATTGAAAGTCAACTAGCCATTCTTCAAATTATACATACGTTTTTTTAAATAAAAAAGGTTTTGGGCCAAGGGTTAAAATATTGGACCAAGTATTGGACGAAGAACTAATATTGGGTTAGAAGTTGTTTTTTGTTTTGTTTTTATAAAACAAAAGGTGTATTATATAATTTGAAGGGATTTTTACACAAGGGGACTTCGTAATTCGTGATTGTGAGGTCTAACGTATCACAAGGTTTAGCGAGTTACCGAAGGGACTTTATTTGATGACGTATAGTTGTTACGCTCACTATTCGTAACCCCAAACCATCATCGTTTTGCTAAAAATAGCCCATTACGAGTGGAGCCATATGTTACGAATAACCCACGAGGATGTCCTAGCAGCAAGCCGCACGCGGTTGTTTAGTGAGCATGATACACGAATGAGTCTAGCATAACATGATCATGGACCATATCATACTAGACTGGTGGACATGTCGACGTACAGTCGGTAATGGGCTCGAGCCGACAGGCCCACGACCCACACACGCCTTACTTATCCTACAAGAAACCCTTAGCCTATGTAAACAGGGGTAGGGGTCTCATTATAAATCAGGTTATCTCTCACAACTACACCACTTTTACAACATATCATCACGATACTAGCTTGACCGTCGGAGGTGGACCCCGGGGCTCCGGCCTCGGGTCCACGTCTAACCGGTTCTTCTTTGTTTGCAGCATTACTCAGCACCAGCGAAGACGATTAACGGCCCAGGAGAGTCGTCAGACCGGCCCAGCCAAATTGTGCTCCAACAAGTTGGCGCCATCCGTGGGACCCTGACTAAAACTATGTTCGGGCTCTCACATATCATCGGAAAGCAAAAGTTAATATAGAACGTCGATAATTCTAAACTCTTTCTGTTTGTTTTTCACTTTGCGCATCTTAACATAGATCGAAAAAAGTAGTAATCATGTGCATTTATTCAGCGTGGGACACACTTTAGCAACTTAAAAAGGAATAACTGTAGCATTATATTCTATGGATATTACCGTAGCATTCTATCACACAGTCAATCATGTATTCTATGAAATTGCATAATGGAGAATATAAGAAAACGTATTATAAGTTTTGGCATGATGTTGGATCACATGGTCAGTCAGTATTTTTAGCAAAACAATTCTTTTACATGTATTTATTCTGCCGCCATTAAGGTTTTCTACAATTGGACACCAAAAAATACCACGAGTTATTTTTGGACTCGATAAAAGTCGCATGATTTTAGGAAAAAATAACCTTGAAAGTTTGAAGGCATGTAATCTTATAAATGTATAAAGGATATTGTTATTAAGACTTATGCATATTGTGTATCTTGTCCATCCTTATAAAATTATAAATCTACGTTATGTTTATACCCATTTTTTAAAATAGGGAGATATCTTTTAAACTATAACGTATCATCACATATTATTGTATGAATAATATCTTTTACATCGACTCCTTGTTACGTGATTCACCGCGATATCTCTTGTGTCACATAGGTACTTATTTCTATGTATCTTTTCAAAGATTTTTGTTAATAAGTGATATTGCGGTTATTTTTTAATCGTGTATATTTAATATATGTCGTGGCTTGACCTAATGATAATGGATCGGGACACGAATTTTTTTTATGGTCACCGTATATCCTTCCGCGACCGTGTGTACATCCGTACCTATCTTATTTTATTTTTCACTACGGTCATGAGCCGTGTCTTCCATATTAATTCGTGTGTTCAGATATATTATTTATATTAATAACAGATATTACACATATCATTTAAATTACTGCAATATATTCTTTAGGATATATTCAGATATTTTTTTATTATATATATCTTTTAAATCGGTAATATATATTACATATATTTTTTAAAATAATATGTTTATCATTCGCGGTCATGGTACGTACATCCGTGCTAGTCCGTACACTCGGATATCTTTAGCCTACGGGTGTACATGTACACATCGTTCCCAAGCGGAATAAGAAGATTGAGTGAACCTAATAATTCAACTTGCCGTGTAAGAGGGTTGCAAACCCAACGACCACGGATCATGTATCCTTGTTAGACACCTTGCTATCAAGTCGTTATAGTAAGTTACGCAAACCACATGACTTATGATGGACTTGCAAAAGACACGTTGTGTACGTCTAACAACATTTTATCAAAACTTTGACCGTCCTTATGGTAGTAACATAGCTCATCCCATAAGTTAGTTAAGATACGTCTTATACTATGTGACAATTTGCGGTTATGGCAAGACCCATCCGCGTTGGTTCACACGCTCTAACCCAATTTCTATCTTTCGTACGCGGCTATGGTAAGTCCATTCGCGTTGGTCTACGTGATCATAATTTTTGATTACTTGATTAAGTTTAATACTACTAATCGAGTGTAGCACCATTGAACTTGGGGGGCTACCAGGGTATAATAATACCGCTGTTTTCGTGCATGTCATGCAAATATCATTGGATATATTCCTTAGCTGTAAATGTCCACCTTCTGCTGGTTTATTCCTTTGCCACGGAAGTATCTCTTCCGTTGGCTTATTCCTTCGCAGCGGAAGTACTCCTTCCGTGCGCTTATTTCTACGCCACAGAAGTATCGCTTCCGTTGGCTTATTCTTCGCAGCGGAAGTACTCCTTCCGTGCGCTTATTTCTACGCCATATAAGTATCTCTTCCGTTGGCTTATTCCTTTTCCACGGAAGTATCTCTTCCGTTGGCTTATTCCTTTGCGACGGAAGTATTTCTTCCGTTGGCTTATTCCTTTGTCACGGAAGTATCTCTTTCGTTGGCTTATTCCTTCGACGCGGAAGTACTCCTTCTGTGCGCTTTCTCTATGCCATGGAAGTATCTCTTCCATTGGCTTATGCCTTTGCCACGAAAGTATCTTTTTGTTCATGCGCCGTGGAAGTATTCTTCTACGTGCTCATTATCATTCGCCGTGGAAGTATTATTCCACATGCTTATTATCATTCACCGTGGATGTATTCCTTCCACAGGCTCATTATCATTCACCGTGGAAGTATTCTTCCACGTGCTTATTATCATTCGGCGTGGATGTATTCCTTCCACAGGCTCATTATCATTCGCCGTGGAAGTATTCTTCCACACGCTTATTATCATTCGCCGTGGAAGTATTCCTTCCACAGGCTCATTATATTTCGTCGTGGAAGTATTCTTCAAGGTGTTCATTATCTTTCGCTGTGGAAGTATTCTTCCACGTGCTCATTATCTTTCGTCGTGGAAGTATTCTTCCACGTGCTCATTATCTTTTTCCAGTATTCTTCCACGGGCTCACTATCTTTCGCTGTGGAAGTATCTCTTCCATGTGCTCATTATCTTCGCCACAAAAGTACCTCTTTCGTTGGCTCATTATCCTTCGTCGTGGAAGTATTCCTTCCACTGGCGCGTTGTTTCGCTGTGGAAGTATTTCTTCCACGAGCTCGTTATCTTTCTCAGTGGAAGTACTCTTCCACGTGCTCATTATCTTTCGCCGTGGAAGCAATCCTTCCACGAGCTCATTATCTTCGCTGTGGAAGTATTCCTTCCACCGGCGCATTACTTTCGCCGTGGAAGAATCCTTCCACGACCTCATTATCATTCATCGTGGAAGAATCCTTCCACGAGTTCATTATCTTTCGCCATGGAAGAATCCTTCCACGAGTTCATTATCTTTCGTCATGGAAGTATCCATACACGGGTTCATTATCTTGGTCGCGGAAGTAATTCTTCTGCGCACTTGTTACCTTTTTCGCGGAAGTAATTCTTCCGCGCACTCATTATCTTCGCCGCGGAAGTACGTCTTCCGTTGGCACATTTATTTGTTGCGGAGTACGTCTTCCGCGACGAATTACTTTACCCGACCACAAAGTGATTTTTCCAAAGTTTGCATTGTTGGACCTTAATTAGGCGAAGCCTGATCAACTACGTTTAGTTCAGGAAAAACCGTGACAAATTTTTTGAAGTCATTATCGTATGTCGTGGCCGCAGGAAGGATGTATTATCCGCATCACCTTGCCACAGAAGTACATGTTTTGTTGGCCTTAAGCCGAATGAAATATTCGCAATATGCTGCATCATTAGTGGGTATAAGAAGCACACCTTAAATGTTCACGATGCAGCATACGGGTTCCACCTCCACCTTTACAAAACCTTCTTATCATCCTCACGTTAGAGATGATTAAGAATGATACCTTGCCAATGCCAGTGTTACCCCAGCTATAGAACACGTTTTCTTCTTACGGGGTACTTACCGTCTAATCACGGGAAACCAAGCATTCGAGCACAACCACCCGTCTTACGTATATGTGTTTTCTCATTTCTTTCGTCGTGGATACGCTTACAAGTACCAGATATGGTGTAAAAGTCTAGTAACCTTGGTGACGACCTCGCATACTAGACTGGGGGGACATGATGACGTATAGTGGTTACGCTCACTATTCGTAACCCCAAACTATCAACTTCTAGCTAAAAGTATCCCATTACGAGTGGAGCCATATGTTACGGATAACCCACGAGGATGTCCTAGCAGCAAGCCGCACGCGGTTGTTTAGTGAGCATGATACACGAATGAGTCTAGCATAACATGATTATGGACCATATCATACTAGACTAGGGGACATGTCGACGTACAGTCGGTAATGGGCTCGGCCCGACAGGCCCACGACCCAAACACACACCTTACTTATCCTACAAGAAACCTTAAGCCTATATAAACAGGGGTAGGGGTCTCATTATAAATCAGGTTATCTCTCACAACTACACCACTTTCACAACATATCTTCACGATACTAACTTGACCGTCAGAGGTGGACCTTGGGGCTCCGGCCTCGGGTCCACATCTAACCGGTTCTTCTTTGTTTGCAGCATTACTCAGCACCCGGGAAGACGATTAACGGCCCAGGAGAGTCGTCAGACCGGTCCAGCCAAATTGTGCTCCAACATTATTCGTTTGTGATTGTGAGGTTTTTCACAAGGTTTAGCAAACTAATAAAGGGATAAAGAATGACGGGAGCCAATTTTGACATCGAGAAATTCGATGGAACTGGTGATTTCGGGTTATGGAGAATCAAGATGCGTGCTTTATTAATCCAGAACGGATGTGAAGCAGCTTTGGAGGTTTTACCCACGAATATGGAAGCTGAAGAGAAATCTAAGCTTGACAAGAAAGCTCACAGTGCCATGATTTTGTGTTTAGGTAACAAGGTCTCGAGAGAGGTTACTAGGGAGACGACTGCAGCGGGGGTTTGTTCAAAGCTCAAGTCTTTGTACATGACAAAGTCATTGGCCAACAAGTTGTACCTAAAGAAGAAGTTGTATACATTCTACATGCCGTCTGGACGAAAGATTTCCGAGCATAGAGATGAGTTCAACAAAATTGTTCTTGATTTAGCAAATATTGAGGTAAAATTCGAGGATGAAAATCTTGCTTTATTGTTACTCACTTCTTTACCAGCATCATACGAACACTTTGTGGATACCTTGCTTTATGGACGGGAAGCTTTGACTTTGGAGGACGTGATGGCCACACTAAATTCAAAGAAAATCGAAGAGAGATCCAAGGCGAAGGGGGATGATGGTGAAGGGTTATACGTGAGGGGAAAAACAGATCGCAGGAATTCGCATCAGTCAAAGGGAAAGTCAAGATCGAAGTCTCGAGGTGGAAGACTCAAATGCTTTATTTGCCAATCTGAGGAGCACTTGAGAAGAGACTGTCCGAAAAATAATCGCAAGAAGTCAAACGGTTACGTCAAGAAAGATAATCAACCAAGCTCCGGTGGTTCGATTTACGACGATTCTGAGGTGATGATGGTGATGAGTACAGAAAGACTGCAAGATTGGATCATGGATTCAGGAGGTTCATATCACATGTCACCCAAGTTAGATGTATTTTTTGATTTTCTTGAATGTGATGGGGGCAGCGTACTGTTGGGAGACAACAGGGAGTGCAAGATCAGGGGTATTGGCAAGGTAAAGGTACAACTGAAAGATAGGTCAAGTTTTGTGTTACACAATGTCAGGTACATTCCTGAATTGAAAAGACACTTGATATCGCTGGGAACTCTTGAAAAAGAGGGATATACCGTAAAATTGCAGTCAGGAAAAATCAAGGTGATTAATGGTTCTAGGGTGATTATATCTGGAACCCGAAGGGAGAACTGTGTGTACTATTTGGATGGCCATGCATTGGCCGGTGAGCTTAATACTAGTGTTGAAGAAAAAAACATTATTTTGTAGGTTTGTCATAAAATACTATGACATATCAGTGAGGCGGGACTACACGTGCTGGAAAAGCAGGGTTTGTTTGGCAAGAAGCGTTTAGGTAAGCTCGACTTTTGTGAGAATTGTGTTTTGGGAAAGTCACATCGAGTCCGTTTCGGTGTAGGAAGGCATACTACTCAGGGAGTGATAGACTATGTCCATTCAGACTTATGGGGTCCGTCTCAGGTGTAATCATTGGGAGGTAAGAGGTATTTCTTATCTATAGTTGATGATTATTCCAGGAGGGTATGGGTTTATGTTCTCAGGTTCAAACACGAAGCATTTGGGAAGTTCAAAGAGTGGAAGCAGTTAGTAGAAAATCAGACTGGGAGGACTGTTAAGAAGCTTAGGACGGATAATGGTCTTGAGTTCTATAACCAAGAGTTTAATCAGCTATGCACTGAGAGTGGGATTGAGACATTTGACAGTTGTCGGGACGCCGCAGCAGAATGGGTTAGCAGAACAGATGAACAGAACTCTCATGGACAAGGTACGCTGTTTATTAATACAGTCTGGATTGCCCAAGACCTTCTGGGCGGAAGCGACATGTACGGCCGCATATCTTATAAATACGTCACCATCGACAGCGATTGAGAAGAAGACACCTATGGAGATGTGGTCGGGACATCCTAGTGATTATGGGATGTTGAGCGTTTTCGGCTGTGTCGCATATTCACACGTTAAACAAGGTAAGCTCGAGCCGAGAGCGGTAAAATGCGTTTTTTTTGTATCCTAAAGTTGTTAAGGGATACAGACTATATAGGCTTGATAATGAATCACCTAAAATAGTCATAAATAGGAACGTGTTCTTCAATGAAAGTGTCATGTACAAAGACACGTTGAAGGATTCTGGTGTAGGAAAAGATAAGTCTGTTGAGGTATTACAGGTTGAGGTGGAACTACAGAGGTTAAATAATCATACGCCTGAGGAAGACCATCCAGGTCAGGAAGATCAAACTGGTCAAGAAGATCAGACAGATCAGGAAGACCAGACAGATCAGGAATATGGCTATGATAAAGATGCAGGGGTTCAAGAAATTGATCATCCACCGGATCTCACAGATTATCAATTGGTTCGGGATAGAGAGCCAAGGACGAGAACGAAACCGGCGAGGTTTCGGAATGAGAGTAATATGGTTGCTTACGCGTTTGCTGTAGCAGAGGAAGAAGATACTCATGAACCATTGACATACCAGGAAGCAGTTGCTTGTGAAGATAGTTCTAAGTGGAAAGCTGCTATGAAAGAAGAGATGGATTCTCTGAGGAAGAATAAGACCTGGGTGTTAGTAGATCATCCAGCTGGGTAAAAGCTGGTGAGTTGCAAATGGCTGTTCAAAATAAAGGAAGGGATTGAAGGTGTTAAAAAGCCTAGGTACAAGGCAAGGTTGGTGGCTCGTGGATTCACACAAAGGGCAGGTATTAATTACAATGAAGTATTTTCGCCGGTAGTTCGACACACATCTATTCGGGTTATACTTTCATTGACTGCGTGTAAAGATTATGAGCTAGAGCAGCCTGATGTAAGGATGACGTTTTTACATGGAAATCTTGAAGAAGTGATCTACATGAGGCAGCCACCGGGATTTGAACAAGGTAACAAGGTATGTTTGTTAAAGAAATCTCTTTATGGTTTGAAGCAGTCACCTAGGAAATGGTACAAAAGGTTCGATGAGTATATGCTGAGCAATGGGTTTAAGCGTAGCAGTTACGACAACTGCGTATATTACAGGAGTTATGCACCAGGGGAGTATATCTATCTATTGTTATATGTAGACGATATGCTGATTGCTTGTAAAAGCAAGGCTGAGATCGCGGCTACCAAGTCTTTGCTTAAAAGGGAGTTCGACATGAAAGAACTCGGGGAAGCAAAGAAGATTCTTGGTATGGAGATCGTCAGGGATCAGAGTCGCAAGATTCTGAGGGTGTCACAATCCGGGTACGTTTCTAAAGTTTTAAACAGGTTTAGAATGGACAATGAGGAGTCGGTTCAGACACCATTGGATGGACAATTCAAGTTGTCGTTGAAAGATTGCCCGGTTAGGGATTGTGATGTTGAAAGAATGAGTAGGGTGCCATATTCAAATGCAGTTGGGAGCTTAATGTACTTGATGGTGTGCACGAGGCCAGACATAGCGTATGCAGTAAGTGTAATTAGCAGATATTTGGCGAATCCGGCTAAACTCCATTGGGAAGCAGTGAAGCGGATTATGAAATATTTGTAGGGTACTGTAAACGTGGGTTTGCTGATTCAGACAACGCTAAGGATCCGGATAAAGGTAGGTCTCTCACTGGTTGCGCATTTTTAGTACATGGATGTGTTGTAAGCTGGAAAGCAATGCTACAACACGTGGTGGCTCTTTCAACTACAGAGGCGGAGTATATGGCTCTTACGGAGGCTGTGAAGGAAGCTATTTGGCTAAAGGGACTCTTGGAAGAGTTGGGCGTGAAGCTCAATACGGTTGCAGTTAATTGTGATAATCAGGGCGCGATTCACTTATCGCGGAATCATGTTTTTCATGAAAGGACTAAGCACATCAATGTACGCTATCACTTTATCAGAGAAGTCTTGGAAGCAAAGACGGTTGAAGTTCTGAAGGTGGGTACTGAACACAATGCTGCGGATGCCTTGAAAAAGGTGCTACCTAGACGCAAGTTACAACCACTACTAGAAAAATAGCTTTTACCCACAGCAAGTTCCGTGGGAAATCCAGTGGGAAAGGGCCCTTACCCACGGAGTTCCCACAGAATTGTTCCGTTTGTAAAAACATCGTGGGTAAATATTTTCCCACGGAATTTCCCACAGAGTGTTGACCATTTTCCCACGGATTTCCCACGGTTATTATTACACATTTTTAACATAAATGATGTGATATTTTTTCCCACGGATTTCCCACGAACTTTTTCCCACAGATTACCCACATACATTTTCCCACAGATTACCCACGACCATATTCCCACAGACATATTCCCACAGATTTCCCACAATATTTAGTAACCATATATTCCCACGGATTTCCCACGGACATATTCCCACGGACATATTCCTACGGATTTCCCACAATATTCATTAACCATGTATTCCCACGGATTTGCCACAAATATTTCTCACGGATTTCCCACAATATAATTTGATATTTTCCGGATTCCAGAATATATAAATATGAAAAAAATGATATTTGAAACAATAAAACCCATTAATATATCACCAAAATATACAAATCAAGTAACCGGGATACATAAACGTGTCGCCCATTGGACATAAATCCGTTTACTAAAGTGTTATTTACATACTACAACCCAATCTTGTAACACAAAAACTAGAGACTATTAATTAAACTAGCTAAGACCTGTGGTGGTTTCTTTCTTGCTCAGTTTTGAGACTGGCTCAGTTAGCTTTCGAAGAGAGTGTCACCACACCTTCGCCTGCCAAGAGATTAAAGATAAAATTATACAAATCAAGTTTCAAATTCCCTACAAAGAATCTATCTTGTTTCTATTACAAAACTGAAAAAGGTAACTCAAGTTGAATAACATTGAGTAGGATGCATCAACATGTACCTATCCTGGTGTTCTCTAAAATAATTACCAAAAGGAGGTTTCAATGCATGTCTAAGAAGGTGTTTGATTTAGAATTGATTATATGATATCATTGAACATTGATGAGATAATGAAGTTCTGATTAGGAGAAATCATCACTAACCTTATCTAAGATGATGCAAGATTTGGTAAATGAAGCTTCTATTGCGACGTTTGATCTGCACTCTCATTAACTAAGTACCTGACAAAGAAGAATAAACAAGCCAAATAACTTAAAAAATAGCGCTACTTGAAACTGCAGAAGTAGGATGCAAAAACAAAAGAAGCTGAGCATTACCTGCTTAGGTTTTGGCTTTACAACCACATCCAACATTTTATCAGTCTTAGGTTTACTATAAATGTCTGCATCAGGTGGTGTCATCTGCTCAGACTCTTCTAATGTGTCATTTAGACTGTCATCAAGGCTTTTCTGCACCAGATCGGAACTCTCAACATTCCTACTCACTTCACAATTCACCTTGTTTAAATACTGTTCTTCACTAGCACTTTTAGGTGTCTCATGAACAGGTGAATGAATATAGAACACATTTAAGTGTCTGATCTTTTGAGATGTAGATTTAAATTTTATAAAATACAGACCACAATATTATTATTATCTATACAACAAATAGGCTCACCAAGTTTAATGTCAAAGTTCCGATTTTGTTACTACATATAGTAGTAGCAGAACCCATGGTTTCACAAGCAGGAAGTCTTCTAACCTGCATTTGGAGGATTTCCAATGTTAAGATTAATAATGCAGATGAAAAGTTGGAGAAACTAAAATGAAATGTGATCAAACTTACAAGTGCCTTATCAGCCATCATCTTGCGCATCAAGTATGCAAGCCTGTCAAACATAACAGATACATGATGTAATAAAGCCAAATTTTATCCATCTATATCATCACTAAGACTAGTTTTGCCACCAATAAACTCGATAGTTTTATCAGGCTTCCTCGAACACTCAGTGAAATACCTACCATACAAAAAAGTACACCCTTAATCAAAATTACATGTTAAAATATCGAGTGACCTGTAAAGAATAATAATGAGAACAACTACGTAACTTAACCTGAAAATGCCAAACCATTTACTCTAGGAATGGGTCGATATGGAATATATAGTTTATTGTTAACGGGTCCATACAGAAGTACTAGCTTAAACAGAAGTCAAATAGACTGAATGTGCCAAACGGGTAAAAAGTAGCGGGAATATGCAAGTGAGACGTGTAAATAGGATACAAGTACAAAAATGAATACTACATGAATTAAACTTAATACTAAGCATACTACACCACTAACTAGAGATTTGAAAAAAAATCGAACCCGACGAAGAATCCTATATCCGTCCCTGGTTTGACCGAGGAATCCCCGAGTTGACCGGGTATGGGAATGGAGGCGGGGAATCCCCGATTCTAAAACGCGGGTATGGAGGAGGGGATAGTAATACCCTCGAATCCCCGAAACCCGTCCCCGAATCCGTCCCAGGATATCTTTTCCGTGTAAATATAATTATGTATACAGATTAAAGAAGATAGAAATTATCAACCAATTAAGAGTGAATATACTCTTTCAAAACAAACTTCAGGAATTTGGAAAATAAGGTTGTCACCAAGTCACCATTCAATCGTCAATCTCCTATAACTAAACAAGATATTCATTCTTAAAGAATGTCCCTAATATGCATATATATTATACAGCCGTGTCGATTCCTACATCATTTTTTCATTGTCTACATCATTTCTGCACTCAAAGTAAGCATGAACAAACTCATCAGTTATCATTCTAAATGTATGTATTAAATTTTTTATCGTTGAATATTATTGTGATTAGTACTTAATTAGTTTTAATTCATACAATATATTATCATTTAAGAAAAAAAACTTAGACCTTGAGATGTCGTAATCATGAGTAATATTGACACTTTTTGTAACACATTAAATCGTTTATAGATAAAGATTATTCCTTTCTAGTAAATCATACATCTATAGTTATTTATGTTGTATAGTTGATTGAGTATGCATGACCTAGTATCATATTTCGTACACATATATACATGATAATTATATGTTGAATTATTTACTTAATATTTCTTATGGTTCCACTCAAGTACCATAAACACCAAACATTTCCCCAATCATACCAGAAGATAATACTAACAGTCGATTATTAAAAACAAAAAAAAAAAGAGTTGAGTTTGGGTAACAACCTTGAGGAAATCAACCAGACCAACATATCTTCAGCTGTTCAACAAAAAGATTAATTAGTTAAGGATTTACAAGAACCCTAAATAAATTAGTTAATAACAAGAAATGAAATGTTTAAACATGATATAGATTCAGATTTACATGAACCCTAAATCCTAAAGTCAACCAAACACAAAATTAACTCATAAAAAACTTCAATTGACGATTAAATGAACATATAACACATTAAAGTACCTGATTCATATATAAGTAGATCTGAAATCGAATAGGTACTAGCTAATCGCCAGCGTTTGTGGTGGAAAAGATGAAAAATCATTAGTTGGTGGTTGGCGGTGGAAACGAGAGAAATTATGAACTTTTAGATGTAGGGGATGAGATATGATAGGATAAGGTAGAAAGAATAGGCGTGTTTAACTTTTGGGCAAATAGGCGGCCAATTTGAGTTTTTTGGAAAAACAATGGCGGGCAAGTGAAAATGTTTTTTTTTTTGGAAATACATGGGTATTATACACGCCCTTTTCTCACGGATATTTTTGTGGGAAATATGTGGGTAATTACCCACAAATTTCCCACGGATTTATTATGTCCGTGGAAAATCCGTGGAAAATTACCTACGACTTTCCCACGGACATGATCTTTTCTCTTTACTTTTATTGATATAGTTAAATATTCCCACATTACACATCCGCATGTCGACATAAAATACATCAATAGACATAATAAATGTTAACAGGGTAGTCGATATGGTATCGTTGTATACGAGATGTTCAAAGGAGTAGTCGATATGGTATCGTTATATACGAGATGTTCAAAGGAGTAGTCGATAGGGTATCGTTGTATACGAGATGTTCAAAGGAGTAGGTATCGTTGTATACGATATGTTCAAAGGGTATCGTTGTATACGAGATGTTCGAAACAGTAGTCGATAGGGTATCGTTGAACACGAGATGTTCAAATGAGTAGGCGATAGGGTATCGTTGTATACGAGATGTTCGAAACAGTAGTCGATACGGTATCGTTGTATACGAGATGTTCAAATAAGTAGTCAATAGGGCATCGTTGTATATGAGATGTTCAAATAAGTAGTCGATAGGGTATCGTTGTATACGAGATGTTCAAATAAGTAGTCGATAGGGTATCGTTGTATACGAGATGTTCAAATAAGTAGTCGATAGGGTATCGTTGTATACGAGATGTTCAAATAAGTAGTCGATAGGGTATCGTTGTATACGAGATGTTCAAATGAGTAGCCGATAGGGCATCGTTGTATACGAGATGTTCAAATAAGTAGTCGATAGGGTATCGTTGTATACGAGATGTTCAAATAAGTAGTCGATAGGGCATCGTTGTATACGAGATGTTCAAATGAGTAGCCGATAAGGCATCGTTGTATACGAGATGTTCAAATGAGTAGTCGATAGGGCATCGTTGTATACGAGATGTTCAAAATAGTAGTCGATAGGGCATCGTTGTATACGAGATGTTCAAATGAGTAGCCGATAAGGCATCGTTGTATACGAGATGTTCAAATGAGTAGCCGATAGGGCATCGTTGTATACGAGATGTTCAAATGAGTAGCCGATAAGGCATCGTTGTATACGAGATGTTCAAAATAGTAGTCGATAGGGTATCGTTGTATACGAGATGTTCAAATAAGTAGTCGATAGGGTATCGTTGTATACGAGATGTTCAAATGAGTAGCCGACAGGGCATCGTTGTATACGAGATGTTCAAATGAGTAGCCGATAGGGCATCGTTTTATACGATATGTTCAAATGAGTAGTCGATAGGGTATCGTTGTATACGAGATGTTCAAATGAGTAGCCGATAGGGTATCGTTGTATACGAGATGTTCAAATAAGTAGTCGATAGGGCATCGTTGTATACGAGATGTTCAAATGAGTAGCCGATAAGGCATCGTTGTATACGAGATGTTCAAAACAGTAGTCGATAGGGTATCGTTGTATACGAGATGTTCAAATAAGTAGTCGATAGGGTATCGTTGTATACGAGATGTTCAAATAAGTAGTCGATAGGGCATCGTTGTATACGAGATGTTCAAATAAGTAGTCGATAGGGTATCGTTGTATACGAGATGTTCAAATGAGTAGCCGATAGGGCATCGTTGTATACGAGATGTTCAAATAAGTAGTCGATAGGGCATCGTTGTATACCAGATGTTCAAATGAGTAGCCGATAAGGCATCGTTGTATACGAGATGTTCAAATGAGTAGCCGACAGGGCATCGTTGTATACGAGATGTTCAAATGAGTAGCCGATAGGGCATCGTTGTATACGAGATGTTCAAATGAGTAGTCGATAGGGTATCGTTGTATACGAGATGTTCAAATGAGTAGCCGATAGGGTATCGTTGTATACGAGATGTTCAAATGAGTAGCCGATAGGGCATCGTTGTATACGATATGTTCAAATGAGTAGTCGACAGGGTATCGTTGTATACGATATGTTCAAATTAGTAGTCGATAGGGTATCGTTGTATACGATATGTTCAAATGAGTAGTCGATAGGGTATCGTTGTATACGATAAGTTCCCGCCAAAACTTCCCCCCCTCCCAAAACTTCCCGCCAAAACTTCCCACCATAAGTTCCCGCCAGAACTTCCCACCAAAAGTTCCCCCCAAGATTTCCCCCCAAAAGCACCTTTTTTGTTACCATAAAAGCATCTTCATAACCAAGAACTAAACAGATCACACACACTCTTGCCATCTCAACGACCAACACACACATTGTAATTATTAAGATGGTGGCATATGAAGCTTTTACGTGTACTTGTGGAGCCGGAGATGTAGTTCTAAGAGAATCGTATAGACACCATACCCGTGGTAAACTATACTATGCTTGTCCACTATCGAAGGTGATCAATCACATGTGTTTTTATTTGTGTAGTTTACAAATAATATGATTAGGTATGTTTAATGAATAAATTTTCCTTACTCTTTAATTAACAGCCTCGGGAAGGTACTTTTGGATGTGAATTTTTTCTATGGAAAGAGGATCGAGTTCGTCTACTACTTGGTTCTCCTGGAGCTTCAATGACTTCAACTTATTCACCAATACCTTCAATGACTCCAGTTTCCTCTCCAAGCTCTTCAACACCTCCAATCTATTCTTCGGGACCTTCGAGGTATGCAGAGTGTGCAAACTGCAAGCTCTTGACTACAAAGCTAAATATACTCGAGGCAACAATGGAAACACAAATGCATCCCGAGCACCACACAACGAATTCAAATGCACTACTACATGAGCTTTACAATAGCGTGGGAAACATTAGTTTGCAATAGTTTGTCATTTAGCATCTCGACTTCGTAATGTAATTCGTATGTTTTATCTACTGCGTAATGTAATTCGTATTTTTTATCGACTTTGTAATGTAATTCGTATGTTTTATCATCTTTTTAGTGTAATTCGTATGTTTTTTAGACTTTGTAATATGATTCGTATGTTTTATTATTTAACTTTTTATCGACTTTATAATGTAAGTTATATGTTTTATTGAATAAACTTTTATCAACTTTCTCACGGATGTATAAATCACAAAATATTGGTAGTCCGTGGGAAATATGTGGGTAATATGTGGGAAATTCGTGGGAAAACCGTGGGAAATCTGTAATCCGTGGGAAATCCGTGGGTAAATTACCCACGGATTTCCCACGGAAATAAAATAATATGTTTTCCATGGGAAATCTGTGGGAAAGTTCCGTGGGAAATCCGTGGGTAAATTACCCACGGATTTCCCACGGATGGATAAATAATAAAATAATATGTTGTCCGTGGGAAATCCGTGGGTAAATTACCCACGGATTTCCCACGGATAGATAAATAATAATAATAATGTGTATACCGTGGGGAATCCGTGGGTAATTTGCCACCGCTTTCCCACGGATGTGTAAAATAACTAAAATAGTTTTGTAATCCGTGGAAAATCCGTGGGTAACTTGCAATCCGTGGGAAGTCCGTGGGTAATTTGTCACGACTTTCCCACGACTTTCCCACGGAAAACCTTGGTCAATGCTTCTGTGGGAAATCCGTGGGTAATTTCCCACGGATTTCCCACGGAATTTTTTTTGGTCATTTCTGTGGGAAATCCGTGGGAATACCGTGTCAAATTTCCCACGGTTTTTGTTCTGTGGGAAAAATTTCGTGGGTAAAACCAGTTTGTGTAGTAGTGAACACTGCTTGGAGTTGCTGAGTGTTGGGATAGGCTAATATAAAGTCTAAGGTGAAAATTGTTATGTTTAGTCTTTATTTATGCCTATGTCGAGTCTAGGGGTTAAGAGTCTTGTTTCCTAAGTTAGCTAAATAAGTCGGTTGGTTGTGTCCTAGCCCAACCCGACCCGTAGGTCATTGTATGAGGCGGTTCCCCCTCATCTCTATAAAAGGAGGTGAGGGGGAACAAACCAAACACGTCATTCTTTCAATAACTAATCGAGAATCGGTTAGGGTTTACCTTATGGGCGTCGTCGTACTTTTCTGTCGATTCTGCTTGTGTGTGTGTTCTTCAATCCACATCTAGTAATCAGGGTTGTAGGGATTAAACCCTACATGATGAGAGTATAATCAAGACGTCTTTCTTATTTGACTGCAACATTTCGTATTAGATAAAGAATATATGGCTAATCTCAAATCTTTTATTATGTTATTAACCTATGATGTACAGAATTGAGTGAGGAAACCTGATGCATAATCCAAACGACAATACCAGTATACTCGACTATACCAAGATAATTATGGCTTTGAGTGATGAATAGATTTACAGCATATGTAAAAGCTGATGATTAGGACGATTTATGCTCAGATGGTTTTAGGGGAAGGTTCCCTCTCAAGTTACATGTCACGTTGTTATTTTCACTCACTTTAACAAGTTGCGTGATATCAATTGTATAATTAAGTTACAATTAGCAAACATAACTTTAACAAGTGGCGGGATATCAATTTGATAACAAAAAATACTGAAACAGTAAAACTCAGACTATGTTAAACGTGGTTAAAAACTTACGGTGCTAATTTTTAAAATGATTTTCATTTGTTTTTTTACTCATCAAACAAAAATTTCTCACAATACTTTATGCGATTTATGAAACCTATAGAACTTATTGAAATTTCTCAAATATTTTTTTATTTTGTAATAAGTCGCATAAGTCGTATTGAGTATTGTGATAAATTTTGGTTTGATGAGTGAAAAAGCAAATGAAGTGCCATTTCAAGAATTAGCTCAAGCTTAAAATACATATGAATTGAAATACACGTTATGTTAAAGCCAATAGAAATATATCGAAATGATAGTAAACTTACAAAACATAATGACCACTTACTCAACTATACAAAATCTTGGACTACATCACCCAAAAATAAATAAAACATGCAGTACTTCACTCCTATCAACCACTTCATTTTAAATGTTGTGAATTTATAAAAGAATATATAAAAACATGAATTATGGTACATACTAGTACTTATTATGCAACCCGTTTACTATGGATACACTCTTTATAAGATCACTTATGAAGAGCAAGGTGTCGCAACCACCATAAGAGGAAACTTTTTGCGAATGGTAAGGCCAGGACGTTCATTCATGTCAAGATCATCCTCTTTCCTTCCATTCGGCAACTCCCAATCGAATTTATGCAAAAGATTAGCCAGTAAATTCTCGTTTGTCGTCATTGCAAAGGAAATCCCGGGACATCCTCTCCTTCCAGCACCAAAAGGAATCAAATCAAAATCATGCCCTTTAAAATCAATAGTACAATCCAAGAACCTCTCAGGTCGAAACTTGTGTGGTTCATTCCACACTTTAGGGTCTCTTGCAATAGCCCATGCATTAATGAAAACCCTAGTTCCTTTTGCAACATCATAGCCCATGACTTGGACATCTTGGCTTGCTACTCGAGGGACTAGAGTCGGGAGTGGGGGATGAAGACGAAGAGTTTCCTTAAGAACAGCTTTCAAGTACTTCATGTTGTCGATGTCGGCTTGGTTAATATGTTGCTTGCCCTTGAGAATCATCCTGATTTCATCTTGGACTTCTTTTAAAACCTTAGGATGTTTAAGAAGTTCAGCAAATGTCCATTCTAATACTGTTGCTGTTGTGTCTGTTCCAGCTGTATACGCATCCTATACGGTTGCAACAAATTGTTACATGATATATTGTAAATGAAATTTTTACAAATACTTTCCAAAATGTCTAGAACAACTTTTATTTGCTGCTATTCACCATTACTTCAACACATGTAACAAACTTTCAAATATGTAATGCTACTGACAAAAGTTATTTTGGATTTTTGTTTTTTAATACATTTCAAGGGACAAATCTTAGCTATCCATTATCTAAAATTAAAAAAATCAATAAAAAAGTTACTTTTTTTAAAAATCCAAAAGTTGTAAAAAAATGACGGGTAGACTAAAATTATAAATATGACGAAAAATGACTATCACTAGTGACAAAAACCATAAAATAACACATAAAAAATAAAATATCACTAGTGATATTTCATAAACATATTTACGGTGTAATATCACAACGATATTTATTTAATTTATTACTAGTGATATTTCATTTCTTTCGCTAGTGAAATATCACTAGTGATAAATCATTGCTTCGTCATATTTGTAACTTTAGTCCCTCCGTTCATTTTTACAACTTTTGGACATTTTGAAAAAATGGGTTTTTGTGTCTTTTTTAAATCTTAGGTTAATCTCCATAATTGAATTAAAAATAAATGAAATATAGGGATTTATCCTTTAGTTTGTAGTAAAAAGTAAATATGCGAAATAACTCATCTCAAACACTATTAGGTAAGAGGTTAGGTTTAGCTCCGTTTTTACAAATTGGAAATCTTCAAGTTCTTGAGAAAAGATTATATCGGATTAGAACTCCGAGCTTTAGACTTGAGTCTAATAATATTGCTAAGTTTGAAAATTTTGTTTCAAATGTCATAGCAAGCTTTATAAAAAGAAGGGTGTGTGTTTGATACTTTGATATGACTTCCAAATCGAATCATTTAACCACACCTGACCATCTTTCTTCATCAATAATTTACAAAGGGTTTCATACCACAAGAGATCATGAATATTTCTGTTATAATCGTTTGACTCGTCAATTGTTTTGATGGAGTTTTGGTTTTGTATATTGTTGATTGTACAAAGTTATTGTTCAATCGTGTTTGTTGTAATCTTTGATTATGTTAATAAATTGAACCAAGGGTTAGTTGGTTGGGTTCTATGTACTTTGATATTTTCTACATCGTATTAGAGCATAGTTGCTCTGAATAGTGATTTTGATCTTTAGGGTTTTCATCAAGATTTGGAGGTTTCTTGTTCTTAAGGTGTTTTTGGTCAATCGATGATTGGATTGGGGGTTTTTCTTATTGGTGGTTTTTGGTTGTTGTTCTTGTTGCCTGGTACTCTTGACTAAGTGAATCAAGAGCACAAGTTGCTGATTTTCGGTTTCTGTTGTTTTGTTTCTCTGCAGGTTCTCTCTCTTGTGTTTAGGTCACTTGTTTTGTTAAAGAGGGTGCAAACAGGTTAAGTTAACATCTTGATCCTTCAACTTGACTGGTGTGAATACCTACTTTGGCAAATCTCTGTCCTCTTAAGAGGATTGTGTGATCTTGTTTAGTTTCTTTTTTCTTTTAGGTTGAAAGGGAGTTATGAGGATTGTGTGGAGGTATTGTTTTGTGTTGTGATTGTTCTTGGTTATTTGTATATCTTATATGTATTTTAATTTTCTTTTGTGTGTTATTTTTTGTTTAATCTTTAATCACGGTTAGTGTTGCTTGTAGTAGTAATGATCTCATTAGTAATTTAGATCTTGGTAATGTTCTTCATTTACAAATTAGTGATTTTAATTCTTATAAAATTGTTTTTGTAATAATAACTAGGACTGAAAACTATAGATTTTGGGTTGCTGCTATGGAATTAGCGTAGATTACTAGAAATAAAACTGATTTTATTAATGGAACTTTTGTTAGACTTGCCTATGCTAATAGTCAATATTTATCTAATCAATGGGATAGATGTAAATTTGTAGTCTTGGTTACTTAATTATGTGTTTAAAGACTTGTTTTGGTCAAATGTTCACTGATGATGTTGTTGAGGTTTGGACTGATTTAAAAGAAATTTTTGACAAATTAGATGGATCTGTTACTCTTAATCTATTTAATAAAATTAATAATTTCAAACAAGGTGAATTAATTGCCTCTGAGTATTATTATAAACTTAGTTCTTTATGGAGAGAATTTAATATCATGACCAAATTTCCTAAATGCTCTTGTGCTTCTAGAGAAGATGTTTTGAAATAAAATCAGTTTATGAATCTTATTCAATTTCTTGTAGGTCTTAATGATGTGTTTTAACCTATTAGAACTAGTCTCTTATCTAGTAAGACTCTTCCTGAGGTTAAATATATTTTTTGCTATTAGTTTTAGAGAAGAATCTCATAGAGGCCTTGTCTGTTCTTATGTCGTTGTCCCTAAAAATCACTAATTTTGTGTCTAGGACTAACTTCTTTCTAATAATAATGGGTACATAAGATTTTATTATAAAAGGGTAAACAAGTCTGAGAATAAGTCTTTTACCAGTTGTAATAAAAGAGGACCTAATCTGAATTTAAACTGTAAAAATTATAGAAAAGTTGGCCATACTATTAATAGGTGTTTTAATCTTATTTGTTACCCTCCTGGGTATAATAAAAACTTTTCTAAACCCGGTGTTAAAAAAACTTATAGTGATAATATTGAGCTTAATCCGACTTCTACCTAGAATGTTACTACATTGTCTTTCACCAATGAACAAATGAAGAAATTGATGTCTCTCATCAGTGAGGTTTGCGACTTACACTTATATAATAATGTTGTTCTTTATAATATGTTGGTTCTTTTTGAGTATTGTGTTAGTCTTATTTTTGTGCATAAGTTGATTAGATATAGCAAAATGTTTTTTGGTTTTGATGAGAATAATGTTATATTTAGGACCTGGCTCAAAACAAGATTGTGAGGATTGATAGTGAGTCGTGTGGCCTATATATGTTTTACCTACATTCTAATCATATTGTAGATAATAATATTGATATTGTTGCTTGCGTTTTTAATTCTCAGTGGCATAATATGTTGTGTCATCCTGTTAATCTACTTATTGACGTGTTACAAAAAAATTTGTAGATGACTCATGTTTCACCCTATGACATCTGTCACAAGGCTAAACAAACAAGGAATCTATTTCCCTTAAGTGATCATATTTATACTGTTGTTTGGGATTTATTTCAAATTGACCTCTGAGGCCCTTATAAAGTTACTAGTAAGGAAGGTTTTAGATACTTTCTTACCGTGGTTGATGATATTTTTAGAGGATTTTCGTTATATATTATAAAAACTAAAGTTTAAGTTTTTAATATGTTTACCTCTTTCCAAAAATATTAACAGTTCAAGTGAAAAGTTAAAATTGTTAGAAGTGATGATAATACTAAGGTTCTTAATTAAAATCTGGGAATGTTTTTGCTCAAAATGATATTATTCTCCTTATCAAAACAGAATTGCCGAAAAGAAATATAGACACCATTAAAATAAGGCTAGGAGTCTTATGTTTCAGGGAGGATTTCTTTATATATGTAAATTAATGTGTGCTTAATACTGTATAACTTATAAACATGCTACCCTCATATATTCTTAGTGTAAAATGCCCCTTTGAAATGATTTATTGAACTAAAACTAAGTTTCTCACATTAAATGTTTTGGTTGTCTTTGCTACGCTACTATTCTGAATAACAAGGATAAGTTTTCTAACATGTCTAGTAAGTGTGTTTTAATTGGTTTCTCTACTGAAAAAAGGCTTATAAACTTCACAGTCTTGATGACAAAAATGTTTTCTTTTCAAAGATGTAAGATTATATGAAAATGTATTCCCTTTTAATATGAATTCTAAATTAGTTCCTAAAAGTATTTCTGTTACTTCTGATAAAGATCTGCTAAACAACTTAAACTTTTATGATACTTTTGATGACTATCCTTCTAAAGGTCCTTATAATAAAGAGAGCTTCGCCACAAAGATGAGGGTAGTGTCCCTCTACTCCGAGTCATTCCAAAAATTGTAGTGAGGGTGGCACATCAACTTCTATATGTGATAAAAGCATCTCTATAGGTAATTCTCAATAAACTAAAACGTTTTGTTATTTCAAGATGAAATGTTGCTACGTTATTTGTTCCTTATTCTTCTAACACTAAGAACATTATTTAGGAGAATCATGCCATTAGAAAGTCCGCAATGATATTGAAAAGTTTTTGGAGTAATCTTATCGTAATTCTGGAAACTATTGTTTTTCTACTTATTTAAATAAATATGTTGAACCTAATACTTTTAATAAGGTAATTAAAGATCAAAATTGGGTCATGAGATTAAAAGATTTAAATAAAAATAATACCTAGACTGTTACTACTTTGCCTAAAGGTAGAAAACCTATAAGTAATCAATGGATCTGAAAAATCAAATATAAAGCTTATGGTGAGATTAAGAGATATAAACCTAGGCTTGTTACTAAACAATTTGAGCAAAAAGAAGGCATTTATTCTAATAAAACTTTCAGTCACTATAAGGTGCTTATTCAATGTTGATGTTCAAAAAGGTTGGCCTTTACATCAGATTGATGTTAATAATGCTTTTCATGGTGACTTATTTGAAGAAGTTTACATGACCTTACCTGTTATTTTGCTAAAATGATAATATGGTTTGTAAACTTAATAAATCACGAATTAAAACAAGTTTCTAGGCAATGCAACGCTAAACTTGTTGCTGCTCTCTCTGAATATGGTTTTATTCAAAGCAAGTTTGATTATTCTTTATTTACTAAGGGTTTTGGCAGTACTTTTGTTGCTTTACGTGTCTATTTTGATGACATTGTTATTATTGAAAGTGATATGAAACTAACTGATAAGTTTAAAATTTTCTTAAAATTCAGTTTTAGATAAAATATTTAGGCTTATTAAAATATTTTGCAGGCATTGAAGTTTTGCAAAATAAAAATGGTATTTGTTTGTCTCAAATAGAGTATTGTCTTGTATTACTTCATGAGTGCGGATTATTAGCAGTTAAACCTGTTTCTAGTCCTTTGGTTGTAAAATTTTCTTTAAATCACAATGAATGTGAGGATGATAAAGCTTTTGTTAATATCGCCAATTACCAAATGCTCATTGGAAACATCATATATTTAACTCATACTAGACCTGGTATTTTTTACTATGTTCATTGTCTGAGTCAACATATGCATTTCGCTTTACATTATCATCTTAAGATTGCCTTAAGAGTCCTGAGATACCTTAAAGGATCCCTTGAATGCGGTATTTAGATTAATAAGACTCAATGTTTTGAGTAAAAGTTTATAATGATTTTGATTGTGCTAGATGTTCTATTACCGGAAATTTTGTTTCTCGTTTTTTTGCTTTCTTAAATGATTCTCTGTTTTCTTGAAAAAGTAAAAAACAAGCAACTCTAACCAGATCTTCTATTGAATCTGAATATAGATGCATGGCTTTTGCTACATGTCAGGTCATTTGGATTTGAAACGTCTTGATTGAGATTGGTATTACTGGTGTTTTACAATGTTTTATGATAACATTTTTGCGTTGCAACTTCTTGTAAATCTTGTTTTTCAGGAAAAGTCTAAGCACTTTGAGATTGATTTGCATCTCTTTTTTTGAACGGCAAGTTAGTAGTTAGTGATTTGAGCTTACAGTGACATCCAATTGGGCAGTATGCAAGACTCGAACCATCTTCTTAGGGGATAAACCCCACTCCTTCTTCTTAATTCGGGCCCCTGAAGGTTCTTGGTGAGATTGATTTGCATCTAATATGAGCAAAAGTTGATGTTGGTATTGTTAAAACCTTTAAGGTTAATACAACTTAGCAGATTGCTGATATTTTCAAAAAGAGACTTGATGTCGAGTAACATTAGGTTTTGTGTGGAAAATTGAACATGAAATACATGTTCAGTGGCAAAGTTTAAGGGAGGGTGTTATGAAGATAAACTTTTCTTATTATGTACCGGGGCTTAAACTATACAATTTACTCTTCTAAATATGTGTTTCCCTAGTCAAGGGACTAATTTTGTCTTATTCTTATTTTCAGGTCCTTCTTCGTTAACTCTTGAAGGACTTGTGTTGCCAAGTTGGTTAAAGAGCAAAGGATTATATTGTTGAAGTGATGAAAGTCGTGGACTAGAGTGCAGCCCAAGTTTAGTTGGCTATATATACCCTTTTCTAGCATACTCTCTCTCTCTCTCTCTCTCTCTCTCTCTCTCTCTCTCTCTCTCACACACACACACCCTCTTTATCTCTCTCTAAAACGTGTAACACTAATCTCTCTCAATCATTGTCTAGTCTTTCTGTTGTAATCGTTTGACTGATCAATTGTTTTGATCTAGTTAACACTTGGGTTTATTATATTGTTGATTGTACACAGCTAGTGTTCAATTGTTTTTGCTGCAATCTTTGATTCTATTAATAAATTGGACTAAGGAGTGGTTGGTTGGGTTTTAGAGTTTCTTATTTTTAAAAAAAATCATGATTGCATTTGTGCTAAAGAGAGTGGTGTCTCGGTTTTATATAGTTTCAGTATTGGTTTCATATATAGTTTTAGGCTCGTTTTCAGTGGCAGGCTTATTTTCAGTTTGAGACCGTGCTTCATATATAGTTTTAATCTGGGCTAACGACTTAAAAAGTCATCTAACTTATCACTTTTTACCGTTCTGTGTATCCATCTTTTTTTTTCTATATTATCATTAAAACATTGTGATTTCGAACATTGTGTGTATCCAGTGACTTGCTTGATTGGTCAACAGGTTACATTAACGATATTTTAACTTTTTATTATAATGTTAGTCCTTTATATTAATGGTCATTAATACAAACATTAAAAATTTGATCTTTTTTAGAAATAAAACGTTCCACTCTAGAAAAGTATGTAACTTTGGATAAAAAATTTCTTCAAAAATATATATATGCGCACATTTTACATAGAAAAAGTTTTAAAAATATTATTATTTTTAAACATGTTTTATTTAACTTTTAAAATTTATATAAACTGTGTTTAATATAAATTAATTTTTTCGTACTTTATAAATCTTAAATTTTTTACTTTTTAAATTTCACTTTAAAAATATTTGCACAGCTCAAAAATGTTTTTTTGTAACTTTAAAATTAATTTGTACTTTAATACAAAATTTTAAAACTTTATAATTTTTATTTATATAAACATGTGTATATATAACTTTTTATGAAAAAAAATTTACAAAATTTTAATTTTTCAATTTTTTTTGCAAAATCTTACTTTTTTTATATAATTTTAAAAACAACTTTGAACATTATTTTAAAACTAAAAATCGTACTTCTTTAACAAATTTTTAACTTTGAAAAAAAAATTATCATAAACTCAAAAAAATTTATTTTATATTAAAATCATACTTTTTTTTACAAAATATTTTGGAAATTGTTATTACAAACCCTCGTACTTTTTCACAAAATTTTCAAATTCTCAAAATAAAATATTTTCATTAAAAAAAAATAAAATGTTTATTAAAAATAAAAACTAAAAACATTTCTAGTTTTTCGAAAGGGTAAAGTGAATTTTTTAAAATTAAGATTTTATAGAAAAAGTACGATTTTTGGTTTAAAAAAATAAAATTTCCAAAAAAAAATCTAAAAAAGTATGATTTGAACTTTCAAAATTTAAAATTTTAAAATCTCAAACTTTTTATAAAAAAAAAATTCAGAAAAAGTACGATTTTAAATTTCGAGAATGTCAAAATTCCATAAAAATATTAAAATTTTGGAAAAAAAGTTTCTTGCAAATATAATATATACATACATTTATATAAAAGAAAAAAACAAAATTTGTGAAATTTGTGAAAAAAAGTTCGGTTATTTTTAAGAGAAAAAAAAGTAATAAAGGATGATTCTTTTAACAAAAATATTAAAGAGTAAAGTGCAATATTTTTAACTTTTAACAAAAATATTAAAGAGTAAAGTGAAATTTTTTAACAAAAATATTAAAGAGTAAAGTGCAATTTTTTTAACAAAAATATTAAAGAGTGATGTGCAATTTTTTTAACAAGAAATAGACTTTTTTTTTTAGAAAATCAAATTTTAAGCATTTTATGTTGACGGTCGTTAATGCAAGGACTAAGGTTGAAAAAAAAATAAACATTCGTTAGGTTAACCTGCTATAACAAGTCAAACAAGTAACAAGTACAAATAATGTACGAAATCACAATTTTAATGATGATATATGAAAGAGTAAAATGCATTGTTCGTCTTTATGGTTTACGTTTACCGACGTCCCTAATCCTTTGAATAAAAAAAGTACACCGTTCAGCTGTAACATGCAAACGTTTTCCACCGTTGGTCCCTCACTTTAACTGGGCCTACAAACGGATGTTTTCTTGTTTGGCTGAAATTAACAAAATCCAGTTCGAATTCGGTTTCTTTTGCTGAAATCACAAAGCCCCATTTAAAATTGAATCAAAATAACTAGAACCGAGATGGGAATTTTCATAGTCATGGAATTTTTTATAAAATAAAAGACCCATACGAGAAATTAATCAATATTTTGGTTTAGGTCAAGTTAAAATGGCAGTGCATGCCGATCATGTGGGTAGTGATGTATTGGGTTGTATATAAAGATTGTGTTTGTATGTTAGTTAAAGAAAATAGGGTTTTGATTATTATAAAAGTGGTGAATATAAGAAGATGAAATTAAAGATGAAGGTGAAAACTGGTGTGAAAATGGTGTGGTGGTGGTAGAATGGTCAGCGGCGTCGCATAGTGGTGGTAGAATGATCAACGGCTTGATGGTGGTCGATGATAAGGTTGGTGTTGTGTAGATCTGGATCTTATAGTGAGAGAAACATTTTTAATTTTATCTTTATTTATTTATTTATGAGTTAATGAAAAAATGAGTTTACACATGTGGCAAAGTGATATAATTAGGGCAATTAAAGTGAGGGACCAATGGCAAAAAATGTTTGTAAGTTAAGGCTAAATGGTGCAATTTTTTTTGTCAAAAGACTAGGACATCGGTCAACGCAAACTATAAGGACGAACGACATATTTTACTCTATAGGAAAAAAATAGATAACTACACAAAAACGTAAAAGGTGACAAGTTAAATTTATTTTTAAGTCTATGACTTTCCTTTTAAGAGCACAGGGTATGGTCATTCACCACTCAAACCATAGCCAAAACGCGAAGCCCACGGCGCTAAGTACCATACACTCGCTCGCATCCCCCCCTCGCTCCGTATTTTCAAGTCCAGAATGGCGGGAAAAACGCGAGACCACGGCGCGAGAACTGCATCGTGCCTCGCGTTGTTGTCTCGCGCCATGAGGTTGTACTATTTTTTTTTATTTCTTTTTGTAGATCTGTTGCTGCTAGTGCGTTTTTTAGGGAGGAAGAAGAAGAGGTATTTGTTTATTATATGGGCTAAATATTTTTATATGGGTAATTTTATATATGTTTTTTTATATGGGCTATTTGGATTAAAATGTGATTTTATTTAAATTTAATTAAAAATATATTCATAAAAAAATATGTGGGACCACTATAACATCATAAATCAGGTGTTAACCAAGGAGATACTTTTTTGGTGTTATAAAAATTTGGATGTTAGAGATTCTGATATTATAAAGTGAGTTGCTACGTGACACCTATTTTTTTCATAACACCACCGCACAACATCAAACCACACCATATGCTCTAATTTGCGGAACTTTAAAAATAATGATACTTTTGACTTTAAAAAACCCTACTC
Source organism: Glebionis coronaria (assembly GCA_025667525.1). Taxonomy (NCBI): domain Eukaryota; kingdom Viridiplantae; phylum Streptophyta; class Magnoliopsida; order Asterales; family Asteraceae; genus Glebionis; species Glebionis coronaria. The sequence continues at coordinate 639,076,447 of CM046875.1, read as the reverse complement.
ATTAAATTTTAATTTCCTCTAGGCATAAAATCTTATTAGCCCCTTTAATAGAATTTAGATTCTTTAAAACATTTGATATTTACTTTTATTTTTCAACCAAATACAACTAGTGGAATTTAAAAATTCAAAACATACTCCTCAATATCTACCAACTAAATAACTTTAAACTTTTGAATGTTAATATATAAACCTAATAAGAAGATTTAAAAATAGATTTAAATTTATGTGTCAGTGTTATAATTAGTGAAATGTAGGGTCCACTATTTTATATATTCCTTTTCTTTATCTTAGTATTTCATTATTTCACTTGTCTCAATTTTATGATTAATCATCTTTTTAAATATACGAATTAGATATCTTTGTCATTTTTTTAATTTGTTTTTGAGTAGTTTATTTCTAAAAATTCTTTTTCACAGGAAAATAATGTTAAACGGGTCTCCTTCAAATTTTACAAAAAGTAAGACGTGTTGTCTGGAAAATATGAGAATTAGAAAACAAAAGATAAAAACTAGGAACCTCTTTGACTGGGTGCTTAATGATCGTGAAAAGAACTGTCAAATTATAAGATAAAATTACCAGAAGGAGTGCTTTGAGAGCAAGTCTGTCGAGGTTCACTCCGATGCTATCGTTTTTTTGGATCTTTAGCAATACATCAACGAAGTCTTCACTACCACTCGCTGATTGTTTCCTCAGCCGCTCTTCGATGATACCTTCTAAGAACTCATCGAGTTCGTTTGCAACCCTGTCGACTTTAGCATTGAATCCACTTAACCAATCTACCCATGCAAGCTGAGGTACCATATCCCCTAAGTTTAGAGCACCTAAAACCTCAAAAAACTCACTCAACATTTTCCTAAACTTATTCCCACTTTCCCCTTCACTATACTTCTGTCCAAACGTAACCCTACACACGACATCGTTAGTAAACTTTACAAACAGGTCGCTCATATTAACCGAATTACAAGATTTCTTAACCGTGTCCACGACTATAGCAATCTCTTCTTCACGTACCTCACGATGATCTTCAATCTTTTTGTTACTCAATAGATTTAAAACCATAATTCTCTTGACTTGCCGCCAATACTCACCATAAGGTGCCACGGATACTTCTTTAAGCTCACAAAGAAGTCTCCTCCACATTTTAACGTCCGGTCTATTGGCAAAAAGAAGATCCTTGGTTTTCATGATTTCATGAGCTGCTTAAGCTGATGAGATCACAAGGGTCGGGACAGACCCTAGGTGGATGAGCATGACCGGACCACCATGGGTTTGGGCTAAGGAATGGAGAGATTTGTGGAGGAGTGGTCCGATCTGATGGAGGTTCCCGATAACCGGGAGTCTTGGTGGTGAAGGTGGTTGGTTTTTCTTTGTGGAAGATCGATTAAAGTAGTGTAACTTGATGAGAAAAATTAGTATGAGTAACAAAGAGAGAATATACACTAATGGAACCATAGTGAATTTCTTTGTTCTTTCTATCGTAAATGCATGGTGTCTATATATAGTTGAAGTAAAACTTTGAAAGTTAGAATACGACAGTTACATTTTAGCTAACGTAGAGAATTGGTATAAGCTACTAAAGAAATTCACATATTATATGTTTCCAATTTATGGATTACGAATGTTCAACTTTGCATAATATGAAGTATAATACGGCAAATATTATATCACCCACACTTTTGGTCTAACCTATGTTGCATGAATCATGGATGTATTAAGAAAGAAAACGTTGCAATCAAACAAAATTTGCACTCGACATATAATAATAAATTAAACGTAGAAACGACAATTGGATATTGGTCTGAGATCTTGACTAACAACCCCGTAGATTTTATTGCGTTTTTAATTGCAACTTTTTATCTAATGCTTTAATGCACGAAGAAGGAGAACAAAAAGGCTCTCTCTAAATTCTAAAATAAGAGATTATTAAAACGAAATGGATAAACTTATTAGAATGAATACGTATAGCACACCAATTTAGTACTTAATAATTAGGTCACCAATTAAGTCGATCGGAAAATTTCACCAACTAAGAGCATCCACTACGGTGATTTATAAAAAGGTTCATAAAACCTTAAAAAGGTCTAAAACTTGTTCACCATAGTAAGCACCATTTCAAACTTGGTTTTTATGAAGAGGTCCAAGATATTGAACCTCTTCATAATTTAATGCATGTGTTTATGTGATAAGTTTATAAAATATTAAAAGGTTTAACCATAGTGAGGATAGGTTTATAAAACCAAAAAGTTTAAAAATTAATGACAAAATTCAATTATAAACCTTTTTAAAAGTTTAACATAGTGGATGCCCTAACGGTCATAGGTTGGAAATAGTCGTTATAACATCAAAATTCTTTATTTTCGTGTCAGAATTAACTTATCGAAACTAACTAACTAAATGTGAGATGAATTACGTAAGTTCATCATATATAAGATACTACCACGCACAGAAAATTTATACTTACGTACTTGTTACGAATTGTTCCAAATAATCTCATTCTGGCACCTTTTATGTTGTTGAGGGACTTATTTTGTACTTTGTGTCATCTTGTTATAACAGGATAAATTAGATAAGATGTGAATGAAAGATATGGATAAGCTCAGGGACTAAACATGCTAAAGCTTGGAAGTTACTGAGCTATGCTATAAAAGGAAGATTGACTTCAGAAAGTCATTCATCTATCTCCCCATTATTTTCACACACAGAAATTACTCTCTCTTGTTTTCATTGATTCTTTAGATCGTCTTGACCTTATTGTAATAAAACTATTATCAAATTAGATAGTAGGAGTATAACAGATTAGTTGGGGTACTCTGTTGGTTTGTTGCTTAGTTGATTGAGATCAACTTATTGTGATTCTGTTATTGGTTGTTTTCGATCTTGATTAAGATTCAAGATTAGAAGTTAATAATAAAACATTTTATGGTATCAGAGTCAGGTTATCTTTTTGCTCCGAAAGTTTTTGGGTTTTCGGGTTTTGTAAAATTTGGAGGTTTTTCTTAAAAACTTTTTTAATCAATCAATTGGTGGTTTAATTAGTATATTTTGTGATTAATTGAGATTAATCATGTTCAGATTTGTGAAACCCTAATTCTTGAAAATTAGGGTTTGTTTCAAATTTGGGAGTTCTTGGTTCTTGAGGTTTTTGGTGACTATTGGAAGTTGGATCTTGAAAAATATAATAAGATCTTGAAAGTTTTGTTCATTTACTTTGATTTTTTTTATCAAAGTTTGTTCGTTGGAGTTCATAAGGTTCTGGGTTTCTTATTATTCCTTTGACTAAGTGAATCAAAGGGTAATAGGGAAAGTCTTTCGCTGATTGTTTGCTGGAGCGCACTGTAACACCTCTTTTATTTTTTATTATCTCTGTTTTTGTCTTCTTGATTGTGTTGTGTGCTCTGTGCTATTGTTCTTTTATCTTTTTTAGTTTCTTGTTTTTTTTTGTTTTCTATGTTACTAGATCCTTGTGTCAGCTTACCCTTGACCTGCCTACTTGATTGGTTTAGAATCCTAGGAATTTAGTTGGTTGGCATAAGTTCTTTTCTTTCGATTGTTTTTGTTTTGATTCTTTATTCCTTCATCATGTCTGTCTATGGTCTGGCTAATGAGGAGTATGTGCATAATAGTGATGCTGATTATAATAGTGAGTGTACTAATGTGGTTACTAAGATTAGTAGATTGGATGTTAGTGATCCATTGCATTTGCATCCAAATGATTCTGCTGCTCTTACTGTTGTGTCTATTAAGTTGAAAGGGACTGAGAACTATCATGTTGGGTCATGTGCTATGTTACTTGCTTTAGAGGGTAAAAATAAAGTGAGTTTAATAGTTGGTTCTTGTAAAAGGTCTAATACAGATGAAGTGTTTGGTAGACAATGGGATAAAGTCAATGATGTTGTTCTTGGTTAGATTTTGAACTCTATTTCAGAGGAATTGTTGCTTGGGAAAAAAATTTCTAAAATGGCAAGACATGTTTGGGAAGAACTAAAGAGACCTATGATAAAGTTGATGGTTTTGCCACTTTTAATTTGAATAATAAAATTCATATTTTTAAATAGAATGGCTAAACTCTTGCTGATTATTATCATGTGTTAAATGCTCTTTGGAAACAGTTTGATGCTTTGATTGAATTGCCTAAATGTAGTTGTCATGTTGTTGTTGAATTTAAGAAACATATTAAACTTATGAAATTAATGCAATTCTTAATGGGTTTGGATGATTCTTATGTGGCTATTAGAAGTTTTATTCTTTCTAGGGAGGTTTTACCTGATGTGAGGGGTGCTTATGCAACCATTTCTAGTGAGGAATCTCATAGGGTTGCTTCTGGTAGCATGTTTGGATCTTCCCAAAAGACTCAGACCTCTGCTTTTGTTTCTAATACTCCAAACATGAATAATTTTCAGAGAAATAATAATTTTAATAACAATACATTCAGGCCTAATAACAACACTAATTTCAGACCTAATACTTCTTTTGATAATCCTAATGGGGGTTTTGGATTAGTTTCTGAGAATTGTAGGTTCAATGGACATACTATTGACAGATGTTTTAAATTGATTGGGTATCCTGTTGATTTTGGGAAAAAGAAAACTGGTAATAATTTTAAAGGGAAAAATCTTTCCAATAATGGTGTTAGAAATAATTCTTCTGGTTTTTCTCAAGTCTATTCTTGTGGCTCTTATTAAAAAAAACTTTGTCAATAGGAAGGGTGTTCATTCTAATATGGCAGGTACATTTGTGAACAATAGTAAGATGTTTGATGAAAATTTTGATAAATTCTTCTGTTCTAATACTATTATGCGCTCTAAGCTTGAAACTAATGGGATTATTACAGACTCTAGGACTAATCAACACATTACTTTTTCTGATAAAAGATTAGTTAATGTAGTGGATATTTCACATTTGAATATTAAAGTTACACACCCTAATGGTATAGATGCTTTGATAACTTGTTGATCCCAAAGTCAGATCTTAAACCTTAATAGCTTGTTTAAGGGTTGTGATAGAGAGAAAGAATTCAATCTAACACTAGAGAAACTTTGCAAAGCAAAGTAACTAAACAAGATGCGGAATGTAATGTTTAGCACAAGAACAAATGAGATTCAAACGTTGCACTTTAATATATCAAAGATATACGAATACCCAAAGTGGTATTAGGGTTTACAAAACCTTAAAGTAATAATAATGAAAAACGAAATGAGAAAGACACACTTTGCATGCTAACCTAGTGAGTCCTTTTATAGATGCAAGGACCCACGTACAAGATCACTACTAACAAACTATGGAAAGTATTAAGGAATAATAACTGAAACGCGTAAATATCTATTCCATGTTTATCTTGACAGCAGGGCCTTTGACTCCAGCAAGGGAACGGATCCCCCTGCCTTTGTAATTTAGCAGGGGGAACTTACTCTAGCAGGGGTATGAGTAATCAACTAGCAGGGGAAACAAATAAGCATAGATTTATTCCCAACAATCCTCCCCTAAACTTGTGCTTTCCCCTAAAGACAAGTTTCTGAATAAATGCTAGTTGATGAGGATGCTTACAAACTCTCTGGCCAAATCTGACTATGAACCATTCTTACCAGATCATAAGCAACAGGCTTTTTGGCATCAACAATTAACTTAGCCTGTGCTAACTTCTTCAAGGTTTCCTGAGAGAAAGGATAATACCTATGATTGAGTAAATAAACACTCACACCTTCCATTACTACCTCATAAACCCCAGAATTTGTAAACAGCTTCCAATACACCAAATCTCCTTTATTCACTGCATCAAATAGAGGATCAAATAATTCATGCTCATACATTCTATGCATGCACTCCCAGATTACCCAATCCTTCTCAACACCATCCATGGTAGGAGGTTTTGCAGCAAACGTCTTCTTCAATATTTTCCACAGATCTTCTAAGTCTTCACTATCCAAAATTTGAAACATGACATCTAGGCTTAGAAAAGTCTGTGCTGTATTGTCAGCCCTTGTAAGCTTCCACCAAGTTCTCCTTTTGTGTTCATAAACAGCATACTCTATAATAGCAAACTTCTTTCCAAGTTCACTAGGTGAGATTTCATCATTTTCCTGTAAAATCAGCTGTTTGTCAATTTCATCATTTGATGGTCCTTGTGACTCTTTAGTGATTATGCCCACTTGCTCCATTCTCTTGAGTCTCTTTGCTGCTCTTTGTGCATTAAGTACTGACTTCTCAAGTACTTCTGGAAGACTTTCACCTGCTTGGTGTGATTCCCCTGCTGTGGATGATGCACCTGCTTGTGTAGTCTCTCCAGCTTTTCTTTTCTTTGTTGCTCTAGCTTTCTGTAGCACTTCACTTTGTCTCCTAAGATACTCAGCTTCCTCAGGAGTGTTGATTGTCATCCAATCCTCCACATCATACAACTTTAGAACTGGTCTGACTGCTCTCTTTATGGCTTCAAAGCTCATGTCTGTGAAGTCACCATCCTTCCACTTTCTATGCCTTTTAAGCAGAACTTTGTAATGATCAAGTTGCCCTTTCTCTGATGTTCTATACTTCTCACTCTGAATTTGCATTGCCCTTCTTTCCAGATATTCAGTTTGAAATTTGTAAACAAGGCAAGTCAACTCATACCTGTCTTCCAAAGGAGCATTTTTCAACTCCTTCTCCCATTGATTAAGAAATTCTTCAACATGAGGTACCCTGTCATCTAGTTCCCTATGCATAATTTCAACCTGTTTTAGCATATCTCTGGACCTCATCTTCTCCATCCTTTGATCCTGCATATCCATTTCCTCTTGTTGTAGCCTGAGAGCTACTTATGCATCATGAGCTTCTTGGATCTTCTGCTGTTCAGGAGTCAGATGCTTGTATTTTCTCTTGGGCTGTTGCACCATGATTCCTTTTCCTTTATCTTTTGGATCCACTGCTGGTGCTGGTTTTGCTTTTGTTGCAGGTTCTTTGATTGTTATCCCCTTCTGAGCTGGTTGCTTTCTGTTCTTCCTAACAAATGTTTGAGTTATGTTCTTAGCAGGGGATAAACTTACAGCAGTGGGATCAGCAATGGCAGGGGAAACTTTTGAAGCAGGGGCTTCTTCTTGATTGCCCATGGTGAGCAATGTTTGAGCAATATCCTTGGTTGCACTTCCCTTGTCACTTCCTTTATCAGCACTTTCCCTTTCCATTCCTTCCTTAGTACCTGTTATCTTTCCATGCTCCCTACCAGGATATGAATAATACTCAGTAGATCCTTCTTTGGTTGGAATTTCCTCCCCTTTGGAAGCATCCTCATCTGTGGAAAGAATCAGTCTGGGCTTTCTCCTCCCCTCAAGAGTGGCAAGTCTGGTTTCCAAATGAGAGATAACCAGACCTTGCTTTTTGACATCTTGTACAAGTTGTGCATTCTGCCTTTTCAGGCTCATGCACATTTTCGTCAATTCCAAGTTTGTCAAAGGTTTCATACTGCTCTCAATCCTAGAAGGGAATTTCTCCCCTTGTTGGATATCATGGAGTGGGGGAGAGGACTTATTGATGGTGTCACTATCCTGCTCACCCCTTGAGGATGAGACAGTAGTGGCAGCCAAACCCCCAGGTTGCTCCAAACTCTTGGAGACTCTCCTCTCGGCTGCTTGTGAAGATTCACCAGGCAAGGGAGACCTGGCAAACCTGGATTTGGAACGCCTTTCTTGGTGTGGATCAGCAGGTGGTAGGTTCTTGGCAGGGGATTCAGCAGGTGGATTGATGGCTGTTTGATGTTTGGCTTCTTCCCGTCTGATTTGGTCTAGCATGATTGAAGTGAATGGAATATTTCTGCCAGAGAACAAAGGTGATGGTGCAAGTAATGTGGTGAAAAGTTTGGTTGTGTGTTTGGTTGCTGAAAAATAGTTTCTGTGTATAATGAGACCATGATCACTCATATTCAGCAAAACTTCTATAAACCTTGGATACATACAAAACTTTGAGGTGCTTGAAACATTTTTCACCATGCCTTTAAAAATCATTTGAGAAAAACAATACTTCCTTCCTGTTGCAAAGCAGATCAGGGCAGAAGCTATCTCACTACCAACTTCATTAAAAGCAGTGGTTTTGGGTGACAAACATTGCATAATAGTATGAATCAAAAGTTTCCAATGAGGGGCAAACTGGCCTTTAGCAAACTTTAATTTTTGATTTTCAGAAAGTTTATACCCCAATTTTTCAAGACCTTCAAAAATTTCAGCCTCAGAAAAGTTGGTTATTCCATCCTCATCATCAAGGAGGAGATTCTCCCTGATGGAGGCAAGTGAGATTACCTTGGAATGACCATCAACTGTGCTTTGAATTATGACCTCTCCATTCACTGTTTTGGTCATGGCTTTAGACCAGAACTGTTGAATGTGTGAGGTATAAATGCGAGGATTGATGAGAAGGGCCAATTTGAAGTACGAAGACTTTAGAAAGGCCACAGCCTCAGCAAACTCGGCTGGTTCATCATGAAGCAAAGCTATTTGGTTATGATTAGGAGCAATTTTAAGGGTCATGATGAATGTGGAAAAAAGTTTTGAGGTTTATAGAGATGGGAGTTAAGTGGGATTAGGTCGAGAGAGATGTATGGACCTGCTGGTAAAGGGAATTGAGTTTATATAGGCGAATTAGAGAGCTGTGATTGGACCAAAATTTTCAAATTGCAAAAATATCAAAGATAAATCTTGATAAAAAATTAATATATTTGAAATAGAAGGAAAAGATTACCAATCAGCTAAGAAAGTGCCTTAAATATCTTTTAAAAAGAATAAAATATTCCCTAACCAAAATTGAAGCAAGCAGGCCCAACGGCTATGAACAGGGTAACGGTATTGTCGGTCAATGGTCAAACAGGGGAATGTTGTGAAGGCAGGGGAATAAAAAAAATAAAAGCAGGGGAAACTTTCCTAGGGGTATTAAACTAGTCATGAAGGGACTAATGCTAACTAGCTCTGCTCTAATGCACACACTTGTATACACAAGATAGATACATAGAATCTCAAGAGTCCTCTATTCAGCAATGGTCCCAATACAAAAACTTAATACATAAGTCCCCCTACACCAGGTAATCCCAAGAAATCATGCATACCCCAGTCACCATCCCAACCTTGTCCCTTACCTATGGTCAGTTAGTCTTGGCAATGTGTGCCACACATCTGTATTTTGAACAGCAAGCTGCTTAAATAAAGAAATGCAAACACACACCACAGTGCCTCAAGGTTTCAGAGTTTAGACAAGTTGTGCAGCAAGTCATCATTACTCTGAACCCCCACTCACCAATGGATATGATCTAAGACCATATATGAGCATTCTAAGAATACCCTGAATCCTAAAGGTTTGAGCTAACCTCCCCTGAAACATAGAGTATATACCTGATCCACCAAGGAGAGTAGTATGCACCATATGAATCTCTGCATTGTTAGTCTAAAACCACATAAAACCACTTTTGTAAACAGAACACACCCAGCTTAAGAGAAAAATTCTCTTGGCAGGGGAATGAACCCCAAGCAGGGGAATCAGTGTTAAAAAGCAGTGGAATGAAAGAAATGGTAAAATTGACTAACAATTATACAACAACAGCAATGAAGTAACCCTGATTACACATGACACAATTAGACATCAGATTTTAAGGAGTAACCATTCCAATACCTGCAACCAGATACTGAAACCTCCCTACCTCAAAAGCTTTTGTTAAAAGATCAGAAACATTAAGTTCTGTATCAATTTTCTCAGGGACAATCAGTCCTTTTTCAAAACAATCTCTTATAAAGTGATGTCTAATTTCAATGTGTTTGGTTTTGCTATGAAAAACAGGGTTCTTTATGATGCAAATAGTGCTGTTGTTGTCAATAAATATCTTGGTTTTAAGAAAGTTGTACCCATAATCAAGCAGTTGATTTTGCACCCAAAGAACTTGACCACAGCATGCAGCAGCTGCTACATACTCAGCTTCAGTTGTGGATGTTGCCATAATAGTCTGCTTCTTACATTGCCAAGATATAAGCCTGCTTCCCAAAAATTGGCATCCCCCTGTTGTAGACTTCCTATCATTGTTGTCACCAGCATAATCACTATCTGAATAAGCTATTAGCTCAAATGGTGACTCCTTTGGATACCAGAGTCCTAGGGTGGGATGACATTTGAGATACCTAAAGATCCTTTTCACAGCAAATAAGTGACACTCTGTTGGTGACACCTGGTATCTTGCACATAAGCAGACTGCAAACATGATGTCAGGTCTTGAAGCAGTGAGATACATAAGAGACCCAATCATAGACCTGTAATTCCTGACATCAATAGGCTTTCCAGGACCATCCTTGCTCCATGGATGATCCTTGTCCATGGGAGTGGACACCTTCTTCCCATCAGACATGCCAAACTTCTTTACAATCTCAGCTACATATTTGTCTTGTGAGATAAATATCCCATCTTTCCGCTGCTGAACTTGTAACCCCAAAAAGAAGTTTTGTTCTCCCATAGCACTCATTTGAAATTTATCCTGCATCAATTTGGCAAACTCTTTGCTAAGCATGGAGTTAGTTGATCCAAAAATGATGTCATCCACATAGACTTGTACTAGCAGAAGGTCACCCTTTTGTTTCTTTGTGAACAGGGTCTGATCAATCTTCCCCCTGCTGAATCCATTGTCTAGGAGATATTTGGAAAGAGTACCATACCAGGCTCTGGGAGCTTGGTGAAGGCCATACATGGCCTTTTTCACTTTGTATACTTTGTCAGGATGTTCTGGATCTTCAAACCCTGGTGGTTGCATGACATAGACTTCTTCATCAATGGTTCCATATAAGAATGCACTTTTCACATCCATCTGAAAAACAGTGAAGTCCATGAATGAGGCATAAGCAAGGAATAATCTAATAGCTTCAATCCTTGCTACTGGAGCAAACACCTCTTCATAATCAATCTCTTCTTCCTGAGTATACCCTTGTGCTACTAACCTTGCCTTGTTTCTGACAACTATTCCCCTTTCATCCTTTTTGTTCCTGAGCACCCACTTGGTCCCAATAGGCCTTGCCCATTTGGGACAATCAACCAGAATCCAAACCTCTTGTATGTCAAATTGTAAGAGCTCCTCTTGCATAGCTTCAACCCAGCTTGGGTCATTTAAAGCTTGAAAAATCTTCTTTGGCTCTTCTTGTGACAAAAATGCAGTAAACAGACAACATTGCATGTTGTCATGATTGAACTTCATGGTGATGTTAGCAATGAAGCTGTGCTCCTTTGCTGTATATCTTGTATGTCTGGGAGCTTCAGGATCACCAATAATCTGAGAGATAGGATGATCTTTATTAATTCTATAGGTAGGCTGCATGATGACTTCTGTTTCATCTTCTTCCAAATCAGAATTGATGGGGCTGTTTTGATTAGGAAAGAAGTCCTCAAAGGAACTTCCAAATGTGACAGCATGACCTAAAGATGGGTGCTTGTGAGCAGAATGAAGCTCTGAATAACTAGGACCTCCACTCCTGATGATTCTGCTTCCACTGCTGGATATGATAGGACCATCATTTATGGGTGTAGATGATGAGATGAGTGGGGATTCTCTTTCTGCATCAGAAGTCTCATTAGCATCATGATCCTTTGTGAGAGAGGAATCAATTCCTCTAGCAGGGGAATCCAGGATTCCACTGCTTTCAGTCATTCCACTGCCTTCAGACATAGCAGGGGATGAGATTGGCTGTTCTTTTCCTGAAGCAGAATTATCCTCTTGTTTATCAACTTCACTAGGAAACAATGAGGGTACATTCATGTACCTCAGAGGTGATTTCTCAGCAGCAATTGTTTCTTGAGTACCTGAAATGTTAGTGTTCTGCAAGACAACAGGTACATAATTCATGGACTTAGAAAGTACATCTATATCAAAGAACCAGTCAGGACCTGTTTGAACATCTTCAGGTTTGTCTTCAAGAAAGTTCACATGAAGATTTTCTGTGATTTTGCTTGTCTTCTTGTTGAAGACCCTATATCCCTTGCTGTTTAAAGAATAACCCACAAAATATCCATCATCACCCTTTTCACTAAACTTACCAAGATTGTCAATGGTGTTCAAGATGATAACATGACACCCAAAAGGTCTGAAAAAGTCAATTAAGGGAGGTCTTCCATTAAACAGCTGATAAGGGGTCTTGTTGTGTGCCTTGACCACCAAGGCCCTGTTTTGCACATAGCAAGCAGTGGATACAGCTTCAGCCCAAAAAATAACTGGAAGTTTGGAATCAGACAGCATAGTTCTTGCAGCTTCAATGAGTGTCCTATTCCTTCTTTCTGCCACTCCATTCTGTTGAGGTGTTCTAGCAATGCTAAATTGCCTCTTGATGCCTTTGTTTATGCAGAAAGAATCCAGCTTGTGATTTCTGAACTCACCACCATTGTCTGATCTTATGGTAACTACCTTCATGCTTTTTGACAGTTCAATTTGATTGATAAACCCAATGAGTATATCAGCAGTGTCACTCTTTTCAAATAGAAAGAATGTCCATGTAAATCATGAAAAATCATCAGTAATCACTAAGCAATACCATTTCTTCATTATACTTGCCACAGAAGTAGGACCAAAAAGATCCATATGCAGTAGTTCCAATGGCTTGGTGGTGGACATACTTGTTTTGACTTGCAAGATGCTCTGTGTTGCTTCCCTTTCAGACATGTTGCACAAGTATGTTCAGTGACAAAAGACTTGGAAGGAAGACCATGAACCAGATTATGCTTTACTAGTTTGTTCATGTTCTTGAAATTAAGATGACCAAGTCTTCTATGCCATTTCTTACATTCATCTGCTGAAGCTTTGGCAATGAAACATGTTTCATTGTCTTGGAGAGAGATGTCCTTGAGATCAATTGTGTACATGTTCTTCTGTCTTGGTGTTCTGAGAACAATTGGAGTGTCTTGTGGCAAGACAAACTCCTTTCCTAATACCAAGCATTCAGTGTCAGTAAACAAGACAAAATTCTTGTTATCAGTCATCTGTGACACACTGAAGAGATTATACTTGAGCTCCTTCACCAAATACACATTGTCAAAAGTCATCCCATTGGTGACAATAGTTCCTTTTCCTGTTATAGTTCCATGCCCATCTCCAAAAGAAACACCATCATTGTCATGCAGGGGTACAAAGTTAGACAAGTAAGCTTTATGTCCAGTCATACTTCTTGAGCATCCACTATCCCAGTATGCTCTATCATCCCTTGTCTTCTTTGTCACCTGCAAAAGGAAAAACAGATTAGTTTTTCTTGGGGACCCAAGCCATTACAGACTTGGATCTACCTCGTGTATCAATGTAAGATAGCTTATCAAAGACTAGAGATACACCATTAGATTGAGTACCCCTTTTGGGTGCCCAAACCCAACGAGCTGAGGCTTTCACAGCTTTTCCCCATCTTCCCATGTTTCTAGAATGCACGCCTCTTCTAGCAGGGGATACCCCAGTTTTAGCAGGGGAATCCTTATGCTTGGCAGAGGGAACCCACCTTTTGTTTTGGCCTCTATTCATGTGTTGGTAAGGTCTTGGGCCAGTTTTATATGCAGTATAAGGTGTTGGGGTAGTCACAGAAGTGTTGGGCTTTGGGTGAACATCATTTTCCTTTCTAAGGGCTGGAGCAACATATTTCTCAGCTACTCTATTTCTCAAGGCAGGGGCAACATACTTGGCAGGGGAAAAGGATTTTGCCCCTGCATTTAGAAGAATGGCTCTAGGTTGCATATCCTTTAAGGGATTTGCAGCCACCATCTCCATTGGTGCCTTACACTCTTGATAAGTGTGTTCAAAACTGCCACATGTGAAGCAGGGCTTGGTATTGATCACAAAGTCTTTTCCTAATTGATGAGACTTTTGGTCATTCCAATTCCTTTGATTACCTCTGACATTCCTGTACATACCAGCATATTTAATGATAGGTTTAGGAGACTGTGGTCTAGCCCTGCTCTTAGAGTTTGGATTGCTGCTAGAACTTCCTTCTTTTGAAAATTTAACAGGGTTGTCAATTTGCTTTAAGCCAACCTGTTCCTGTTTAATATCCCTAATGACACTAGTTTTAACTAGAGACTCTTCTGTATCAGGATTATTAGGTATATAAGCACTCAAGTCAAACTCAATGTCATCCTGTTTTTTAAAACAAGGGAGACCAGTCCATGACAAGTCTTTTCTAGGATAGGGAGCATGGATGTTAGCAGGGGGTGGGGGTATAGTGGCATTCATGTTCTTAATTCCAAACCCTGTTTTGTCCTTAGGAGATTGACCAATTTCAAATGCCTTGGTTAAATCTTTTGAAGCTTTTCCAAATTTTTCAACAGTTTCCTCATCTATCTTTTGGTTAGCTTTAAAAATTTCAAGTTCAGCAGTTAAAACATTTATAGATTGGTTATTCTCCTTGGCATCTCTTTCAAGAATCACAATGTGATCCCTATATTCACTTTCTCTTTGCCTATACTCTCTTATGGTGGACTCTAGTTGTTCTAAAGCACGTTTGTAGTTATCAAGATCATTATCACAATTTATATAGTCAGCTTTTACCTTTCTGATTTGATCATTCAAAGATTCAGTATTTTTCCTACAAGCTTTAGTACAGTATGAGTTATCATATACCTCATTGTCAGAGCTGGAACTTGACATGGCCATAAGTGCAAAGTCTTCTTCCTTTTCCTCAGCCACCAAAGCTTGGTTTCTTTCCACACTTTCTGTCATAGCGCTCCAGTCCCATCCATTAGCTCCATCTATCCCCTGCATTGCTACCATAGCTTTAGCACCAGAATCCTCATCCTTTCTATGGCTATTTCCAGACTTAGGTCCTCTGCATTCTCTGGCAAAATGACCCTTCTTGCCACAATTGTAGCATTCAACTTTTGCTTTATCAAACCCAGCCACATCAGATGGATTAATTGTGATCTTCTTCCCATACTTCTTGTGGAACCTGTTGGCTCTCATGCTTAGCAGAGCCATATTCCACTTGATATCCAATTCTTCCAGTGCTTGCTTACTGATTTGACTCAGATCTTCATGCAGCACTGTAGATCCTTGTGGCCCTTGAGATGCTATAAAGGCACATGCAGTATCAAGGCTGAATGTAGCTGGTCTTTCTTCATCATAGGAAGGTCCAGACCTGGTAGCAGGGGAATAAGTAGCAGGGGCTACTTCTATTCCACTGTTCTTGGAGATTCCACTGCTTTGTGATATGAATGCCATGTTAGCAGGGGAATCAGCAACTCCACTTGAGTTGGTGGGAATTGTCCCTTTTGACTTCATTTCATTGACAATAGGTTCAAAAACTTTTAAGTTATTGTATATATCATCAATATTCTTGTTGTCCAAGTCATCCTTATTCTGCCAGATTGCCTTATAGACAAACCATTCTTTCTGGAGGCTGTTAAGAAACCTGGTATTTACCTGCTCTCTTGATACCTCAATATCAAAGAATTCCAAGTGGGCCACCATGTCTTGAAGCCTATTGTAAATAGCTCTAATTGATTCATCACCTATTGCTTTGAAAGAAGCAAAATCATCCAGCATTTGATTCTTCTTCTTTTTCTTTGTGGCTTCATTTCCTCCAAAGGTTGTGCCTATGGCTTCCCATAGTTCCTTAGCTGTCTTGTATTTCCTGAATCTGAGTTGATGTCTATCAGGTAGGGCTAACAGCAATGAACTATGAGCCCTGACATCATGTCTTCTAGCCAGTATTTCCTTATCACATAGAGCAGCAGATTTCTTCTTGTCCTTACCTTTGGAACTTTCACCTTCATCCTTGCCTTCTTCAACTGCCACCATTTTGTTGAATTGATCACCAAACTCTATGATTTCCCAGAGAACATAGTGTTCAATTTTCAGGTATTGTTGGATTCTGAATTCCCATAATTCAAAGTTTTCAGGATCCAACATGGGTAACTTGAGGGTATTGTGATTGCTGCTGTTTGTGGATGATTCTGAAGACATGATTGCTATGAGGATTTTGTTCTTGATTTAGAAAAAGTTTCTCAACAAGCTCTGATACCACTTGTTGATCCCAAAGTCAGATCTTAAACCTTAATAGCTTGTTTAAGGGTTGTGATAGAGAGAAAGAATTCAATCTAACACTAGAGAAACTTTGCAAAGCAAAGTAACTAAACAAGATGCGGAATGTAATGTTTAGCACAAGAACAAATGAGATTCAAACGTTGCACTTTAATATATCAAAGATATACGAATACCCAAAGTGGTATTAGGGTTTACAAAACCTTAAAGTAATAATAATGAAAAACGAAATGAGAAAGACACACTTTGCATGCTAACCTAGTGAGTCCTTTTATAGATGCAAGGACCCACGTACAAGATCACTACTAACAAACTATGGAAAGTATTAAGGAATAATAACTGAAACGCGTAAATATCTATTCCATGTTTATCTTGACAGCAGGGCCTTTGACTCCAGCAGGGGAACGGATCCCCCTGCCTTTGTAATTTAGCAGGGGGAACTTACTCTAGCAGGGGTATGAGTAATCAACTAGCAGGGGAAACAAATAAGCATAGATTTATTCCCAACATAACTAAAATTGGAAATATGCCATTAACTGATTAGTTGACATTTTTTGATGTGTTGGTGGTTCTTGAGTATTGTGTTAGTCTAATGTCTATGCATAAGGTTGCTAAAGACAGTAAGTTGATTGTTGGTTTTGATGAACTTACATGTTATATCTTAAATCGGGATTTGAGGGCAGGAAAGATCTTGGGGACTGGTAAACAACTAGAAGGGTGGTATTACTTTGATAGTTCTCAAGGTAGTGATATTAGAACTAGTTATATGAATAATGTTTGTTTTCTGTCTAGATATACTTGGCATTGTAGACTTGGTCATCCTGCTGACCAAGTTTTAATGTTTTGAGACCTGGGTTGTCATTTGAGAATGATAGTCTGATGTTTGTGATATTTGTCAAAAGGCTAAACAGACTAGGGAACCATTTCCTCTTAGTGATCATGTGTATACACAGATTGGTGAACTTGTTCATTTAGATTTGTGAGGGCCTTATAAAGTCACTAGTAGAGATGGTTTTAGATATTTTCTCACTATGGTGGATGATTTTTCTAGGGTTGTTTGGGTCTATCTTTTGAAAAATAAGACTGAAGTGTTTGAAAACATTTTGGTTTTCTATAATCTTGTAAAAAATCAGTTTGATAAGTTTGTTAAAACTTTTAGAAGTGATAATGGGACAGAGTTTGAGAATCATGTGTTTACCAATTTTTGTGAGAAAGATGGTATCATTCATCACACTTCTTGTAGTTACACCCCTCAACAAAATGGGATTGTTAAGAGGAAGCATAGGCACCTTATTAATGTAACTAGATCTCTTATGTTTCAAAGAGGGTTATAATATAGGAATTTTGCAATTATTTTTAATCTCTAATTTTTCGTTCCTCGACTCGACTCGAATTGAAATCTGATTTTATCCCAAGATTAATTGTTTTCGGTGAATAGTACGTGTTTTGGTATTTAAAACCAAAATTTCATCTATTAAAAAAAAATACTTTTACACTATTAAAATATTTATTAAATTAAATTAACTATTTAGAAATATAAACTAATGTAGACTATTTAAAATAAAACTATTTAAACAAATTTAAAAACTATTTAAAATTTAAACAAAACTTAAATCTAATTTAATCTATTTAAAAAGAAATTACTCTCACTTTTTTAATTTAACAAAATCTATTTAAACTAATTTTATATAAAAATAAATTAATTAAAAACTAATTTATTTAAACTAACTTTAAAAATAATTTAAATTCCTAAAAATGAATAAAATATTTTTTTTATATTTTTTAAAAGTAAATTTTAGAAATCTATAAAGTAAATTTATAAAATGAAATTCTAAGAATTAAAATAAAATTAAATCTGACAGCCCACTAACATACTATATTAATCCCAAAGTCTGTAATTTAACCAAAGAAGCAAGCTAGTCAAGCTGGTAATCACGTTGGAGCAGTGAACAGGAGGTCAGGGGTACGAGTCCCGTTGAGGACCTTTTTGGATGATTATATATATATATATATATATATATATATATATATATATATATATATATATATATATATATATATATATATATATATATATATATATATATATATATATATATATATATATATATATATATATATATTTAGACAACAAAAATTAATCAAGTGACAGGAATGACTTTTTATAGCTATTTTGGACAGATAAATCAACAATTACACTCACAGACCAATTGAGTCTGTAAGCTTTTGGTAAACAGCAAAGAACAAAAAAAAATCAGCAAGCACAAGCTAGCCAATCAAACAGCTAAATTATTTAACTGCATCATAACAGCATTCTTCAACTCAAATCTGATAAGTTAACAAATTCAAAAGCAGTTTAAATAGAACTCAGCACCCTAAATTTAAACATACAAATACTCAATAATATACTAAATCAACAATAACAGCGAAACAAGACTTAAACCAATTACCTTAAAACAGATATAACAAATTAAGCAGACTCAAATATAAAAAATCGACTAGCAGACTAAATACAAATAAAACTAAAAATGACAGAATAATCTATATCAGTTTAAAACTTAAATATTAAAACTCAATAACTCCTAACTTATATCAGATTATCCTATCAAAATAAACCTAACTCATTTTAGTAGACTTCAATCAAATAAAGTACCAAGTTTAACTCAACAGGCAAAAGCTAACAGATTCGATCACAAAGCTCAATTAAAAATTCAGTAAAGATCTAACGACATTCAAACTATTAAACAAACAAATTAAACTACAGATTAAACTAAATATAAATGAACTTAAAAAGAAAACGAGCTTAACCCTTAATCGATGAAACCATTGAGCAGAAGGTTGGCGCTGAACCACCTTAGACTAAGACGATTCGAGCCACCAAATCATTACCAACCTCGAACTAAGCTTGAACCAAACACCTTATTCTCGAACCACCCTTTATGGCTTGAAGCAAACAACTCACATCGATTCAACAGCTTCTTTTTAATCTAACCAGTGGGGTTAGATTTATACCCAAACTCACTTTAAATCTTTCATGTAAACTATGACGAAAGTTTATATGAATGAATGATATTCATAACGCCAATTTAATATATTAGAAATTGCAAAGTAAATCAAACAATAACAGTAAAGTGAAACGTGGGCAAGAAATCAATTAAACTGAAAATCCAACTTTATTTATTTCAAACTGTCATTACAATACTATTAAAAAGAAAATACAATAATCTAATACTAAACTGACATTATAACTTTAAAAGAAAGAAAGGGATGCAAAATACAGAAAATAGATGAGGTATTTATAGGCAAACCCTAGGTGTTGAGGTGAAAACTTGGTGAGAACGACCCTTAATCTTGATCATCCATTCGACATCTTTTCTTCTCTTTCTTCCCAAAGCTTGATCAAACGGTGGATAAATCATCCATCTTCACAAGGATCGCCAGCGTGTAAGATTTGTGCTTCTTGTGTTTCTTCAATGCTGAGATGGCCTATCTTTATTGGAGGATCTTTAAGGGTGAGGTGTTTCCACCAATCAGGTACAAGGAAAGGGCCACGTCACCCATTCTCTTCCATATTCATGATCCAAAATTGTTGGGAATTAATTTCCCCATCGTGGGTATCACGCGCTTAAATCAGTAAAAGCCCCAATTTTATTATGATTTAGGGTTTGTGGTGAAAAGGGTAACTGGTTTATTTCTTTGGGAGAGAGAGGGTAAACTTCGTTTGTAACGAAAATAATGTGTGGTGTGGGTGAGTTTTGTGGTTAATAAACGTTGACTAAAATGTTTATAACATTTCGTTTCACTGACCAAGCCCAAACGTCCCATATCTTTTAACCTTGAATAGATAATGGGCTTTTGAGCCCATGTAACTTTAATCCGTCCAATGATCTATCCAAATTGGGCCTTTAATGGGTTTGTAGCCATTTAACAAGTAATATATGTTCTTCAAATGGGCTTTTGAGCCCATTAATCCAAATGTGGGACCCACAAGCCCAAATAACTCCATTAAGATTAAAATCCACTAAAACAGACTTGTTTTGGCTTTGCTGATCTTTTCTTCAAAATCGTGCTGATTATACCGGTTTTCGCGAACTTCGGTACACTTTTGGCTCTTTGACTTTGACTTTGTCTCTTTCTTTGACTTTTATTCAACAAATGACCGTGAAATCCCGTGTTTTCTTTCCTTTTGATCTTTTGTACCTATTTCACACAAAAACACAAAACCACGCATAATTCCGGCTTTTACGATATTAAACACATGATTAGGTCTTGTTTTTCCTTGATTTTAGTGGTAAAAGGATAAGTGTTTACACACTTATTAAATCCCCTACACTTGACCATTGCAATGACCCCATGCAATGCATAATTTTAAAGCATAAAGTTACATTTTCCTCATAATTAACCCATCTTGGTCTTTATTAAGATATACTATTACTACTCCGATAAAAAGAAACTAAAGGACGATGAAAAAAACTTTATTCAAGGAAACAAAAGTTATAATAATTTTCATTAATTTATTAACTTTGAAATTGTTTGATACGAGAAACTCGTAAAGAAATCTAAGACTTAAATTAAGGCTTTGGTGTCATGAATATTAATCACCCTCAAGTTTCACGTTCCCCATACCAAGCTTAAAAACAAGATCATTGTTTACCACAAGTTCTTAAGTTAAAACCACTTATATAAGATAATTATGTAATACTCTTTCTCCAATTTCCTAAGTTGTATCTCTAGATTTTAAAGATTGTAATTCACCCGTAGGCTCATTTAACTTATTTAATAATCTTTAATCAAAACATGAAGGCGTACAAACCCGACACTTAGAACCTAACCTCGTCCTCAAAAACGTTGTCACTAAAGAAAGCCCACATCAAGGATAATTTAACACGATTTGGGAAATAAATTCCCGGATCCGAAATTTGGCCAATAGTACTACTTATTATTTTTCCTCCAAAGTCATGTAGACTTTATGTGGAGTTTAGCAAATTCACATCATATACCCTTAGGCTCTTTAAGATGTAAAAATGCTCCTCATCTATGGTCCACACCCTAAGGCTCCTTGAACCATAAACAAGGGAATTAATTTTTTGATCAATTTGTATTCAACACTTACCATGCCATACACCCTAAGGCTCTAAAGACAAGGTTCGTGCTATATGCCCCACACCCTAAGGCTCCTTGAAGTCATGTTTTAATCTTATTCTTTCTTTATTTATGATATATATATTAGGCCAAATTCCACGGTCCCATGGTCTGAATACCTCCTACTTAGTGGTTATGAGCCACCTTAGTCGGAAGTCCACAAAGCTGGCACCCTCAATGTGTTCATGCTTTAATTACAAGGAGATAAAAGATTTGGGTAAGAGCTAAGATATCGAATCTACACCGCAAAAATCCTCATTTATTAAGCAATTAAATATACAAGCGGGAAGAAAAAGCCATAAAACTCATATAAGCAAGAATTAACCCTTAAACTTATTATCAACTCTATCATCTCTCATTCTCCACAATTTAAAATCTCAAGGAATGAGACTCGTGGATGTTTACCCTAATAAACCAATTAAGGTCCATATAGTTAAGGATACTAGCTAGAGTAAACTTGGATAGGTAAACTCGGGTTGAGTCAAAATATTCACGAGGGGCCTAATATATTAAAGACATCTAAACTTGTTAAAACCATTTTATTCAAATTTTTTTTTTGACTTTATTCTTGAAATGGAATTTATTCATACAATGCGATGACAAAAGAAAATAAAAGAAAATAAATGGAATACTACTAGGCCAAAATAGATCAAAAATTTGAAAAATGTTGAAATTTTTTAATTTTTCAGTTAAATGAGGTCAAATCCATGGAAAAGCCCAATAAAACTCGATAGAAGTCCCCCTACAGTTAATATAAACATTGCCCTCAATGTTTAAGCATGTGGGAGAATGAACTTCCCTACACTTAGGACATTGAGTATGTTGTTTAAATCGAGCTAAGGAAGAGACAACTAAAGTGATTACATTTATTCAACTTATTTATATACATGTATGAATCACAATAGTTTTGATAGAATCGGGTACACGAAAACACGGGATCACGTAAAAAACACCAAAAGTGGATCATTAAAGCACACATCCCTACACAACATCATAACACAAACAACCTACTTGGCTCCCCTACACTTATTGGTGAAAATGGGTGAAGGTGAAAAAGGGTGGAAAGGGTGGAAAAGGTAAAAATCTAACCTAGTTAAACGATGCTTGACTTATTTATCACGAGTCTCTAGCTCGACTCGATTTCCCGAATTAATTCAAGGGAAACGTGGAGAGGGATGGAATCATCTCATGAGAGATGTCCTCTCCAAAGTACAACTTAACCCGTTGGCCATTCACCTTAAAGTTGGGCCCATTTGGTTGAGATAACTCAATGGTTCCATAAGGGAAGATTTGGGCCACGGTGAACGGACCGGACCAACGGCTCTTAAGTTTACCCGAAAAGATTTTCAACCGAGAGTTAAAGAGTAAAACTTGATCACCAACGTGGAACTCTCGGTTCTTAATCTTGGAATCATGAAGGAGCTTAGTCTTCTCCTTGTAGATCAATGAATCCTCATAAGCCTCATTCCTAAGTTCATTAAGTTCATTGAGTTGGATTTTCCTAAGATCGTCGGCTTTGTTTATGTCAAAATTAGCCCATTTCAAGGCCCAATAAGCCTTATGCTCCAACTCAATGGGGAGGTGGCCGGCATTTCCGTACACAAGGCGATAAGGAGTACAACCTATAGGTGTCTTATAAGCGGTACGGAAAGCCCACAAAGCATCATCTAATTTATCGGCCCATGAAGCACGATGCTCTCCCACGGTACGCTCTAAGATTCGCTTAAGTCCACGGTTGGAAACCTCGGCTTGACCATTAGTTTGTAGATGATACGCGATGGAAAGTCGGTGATTGACACCATACTTAGCCATGACTCGTGCGAACTGATCATTGCAAAAATGAGTCCCGCAATCACTAATAATAGCACGAGGCACACCGAATCGAGAAAACAATTGTTTCAAGAAGTTCACAACCACCCTCGCATTGTTAGTAGGTAAAGCCTTTGCTTCAACCCATTTTGATACGTAGTCAATGGCTACGAGGATGTACTTGTTCCCTTTGGATGATGGAAATGGCCCCATAAAGTCGATGCCCCACACGTCAAAGATTTCACATTCTTGTATGAAATTTTGAGGCATCTCATCTTTATGTGTGATCTTGCCTTGTCATTAGCAAGCATCACAATGCTTAACCATTTCATGAGCGTCATGATAAATGGCGGGCCAATAGAATCCGGAGTCAAAAACTTTCTTAGCGGTGTAGTTAGGACCAAAGTGACCACCGGAGGGTCCTTTGTGGCAAGCTTCAAGGATTTGTAAAGCCACCGGCCCATCAACACATCTACGAATGATAAGATCCGCACATTGCTTGAAAAGATAAGGGTCGTCCCAATAATAGTGCTTAACATCCTTAAAGAATTTTTCCTTTTGTTGGGACGTTAACCCTTCGATAAGAACACCACCCGCCAAATAGTTTGCAACGTCCGCAAACCATGGGGTATCATCAAGATTGGAATTAATAGACATTAAGGTCTCAAGGGGAAAAGATTCATTAATCTTTTGATTTGGAAGTTCCCCTTGATAAGGATACTCGAGTCTACTAAGATGATCCGTGACTAGGTTTTCCGCTCCCTTTTTATCACGAATGTTGATTTTAAATTCTTGTAGGAGCAAAACCCAACGAAGGAGTCTCAGTTTAGCATCTTTCTTGGTCAACAAGTATTTCAAGGCGGAATGGTCGGTGTAAACGATGGTGGTGGAAAGCACAAGATAGGGGCGGAATTTCTCTGTTGTCCCTAATATATGATGTTATAATCACACGAATTAAAGAAAGAAAGGTAGATATGAGAAGAATTCTAGAGAGAGAAAGTAGTGAGAGTAAGTAGAGATAAAATGGTTGGTGAAACTTGTGGAATATTAGATTAGAAGAAAATGAAATGACCAACCAACCTCTCCTTACATGCAAGGAGAGGTTTATATAACCTTGCCTACATGTGGCATAATGGGCTATATGATCATGGGCCGGGCTTTACTTTCGGGCTTTGGTTACTTATTAATGAACCTTAGCTTAAAGTTAAGCCCGTAATAACACGACTAATATACTACCTATTACAACGTTCTAAAATACGATACATAATAAACATATGACCGAGCATTCTTGTTTGGCTCAATATTTTGAGGCTAACAATCTCCCCTAATGAGAGGTCATAAACCTTGGTCATTTAGGAAATTTGTAGAGATTACTAATCTCGCCATAAATGAGTCTTGAACGTGTAATCGTAGTCTTGTTCCTTCATGTTGTGATCTTTGAGCCTTTGTCGTTGTCTTTCGACTTTGTCTTTAAGCTTGAGATCTTCAAACCATCCTTGACTTGTCTTTGCCATCTTGCGATCTTGTGTCTTCATCCACATGCTCACACTATTAATTGTTGAATATGTCTTTAGGCATGAGTATGTGGTTTCTGAATCATTGACTTTGCTGTGTACACCGTGACGCCACCTTCTCGAGACAAAACATAGACACGGACTGAATGGCTTTGACATTCATCCTAAATCGGTAGCGTTTTACCTCCGGTCGGTGAAGACCGTTCTACGATATTAAATATCGTACCTGTGATCAGGTAGATTCAATTAAGAATCTCCTTGACAGGGTTTCGCGGCTGTACTAGCCGTTCTCTTTACTCGACCGTCTCAAAGCAAGACTGCGAACATAAAGAGTGAATCAATTGGATAGATATCCGTTTGATTAAAGTCGTCAATTCAAATTCCTGGAACAAGTGTGATTCGTAAAGAATCTTACCATTGTTGCTTTCCAGTTGACACAAGTTTGATTCATAAGAATCTCACAAGTCACCTACCGTAGCGCTGTTTGATGTTGACGCTAGAAGGATTTCCATTCGTCACTGTGGATTTTAATGAATATCACGCTGAATGTTCTGGCAAGACCATAAAGATATTGCGTAGAACGAGTTTGAATCAATTCAGAATCAAACCGCTGTTGCTTTTCAGTTTTGCACATGTTCAATTCATAAAGAATCTTGCATATGACCTACCGCAGTGCTGTTTGATGTTAACACTGGAAGGATTTCCACTCATCATTGTGAATACTAAGTAGTATCACTCCGAGTGTTCTAGTAATATCACAAGGATATAGCGTAGGACTCTCTTGATCTTCATCCATGTGTCCTAACGAGATTTGATTGATCTCTTGGCTCTAGACTCGATTTGTGCACTTTTAGTGGTCGGAGGCTGGAGCAGATGCCACCTATTCAATATCAACTATCTCGGAGTGAGAAAGTCAATAGAAGTCGTGTTGATCTCTGTGACAATAAAACAAACTTCTTTTGAGAGAAGCCTGAGTAGCTAGGAAAGGGTTGTGCTTCACATCACTAGGTCCATGATGAGTTTGTCTTCATGATGAGTTGACCCGGTTTCTGCCTAAGTTGTATGGAGGGCTTCTTTCTTTACACCCTTTATCCTTACATTTCTTTTTCATTCTTCAACCCCTTCAATGCTTACCAAGACATCATTACTAGCACCTTGTTGTGATTGTTCCAGTGCTAGCATCAATACTTAGTTGGCATTCAGCTACGTTCACATTCTACTCCATCTTTCCTAAGGACTTCTAATAATCTATTGGATTGTCCCTGGGAAGATCCCTCCGGTTCTGGTTGGATCATAGGACTTAAACCTAACCACCCTTTTGACACCAATAACGTCGTGAATTAAAGATGTTGTGGGTATTTGATCGTAACCATGAAAACCACTTTAAATTCTAACAAAGTGTTTGAACAACATTTAACACCTTGCTAGTTTTGTCGTTTCAGAAATGCTTCCCCTTCACATGTGCATCGATAATCGAAAGTGTTTCGCACATGTAGGTAGGAGTCAAAGTGCTTGAGTCTTATATTAGATCACATTTTAATCACATTTTCTCCCCTATCTCTAATATATAAAATCTTTTGATATTAGAGATACCAAATTTGATTAAAATATATGTTGAAAAATAGTCTTGAAAATCTTTGGGAGAAAGATGTGTCAATCTATGCATGAAGTTGAAATGCTCCCCCTCAAAAATTGATCTAATTGAATTGTCATTGTGAGGATATGATCCACATTTTTCTTTTTGAGGATGGGAGTTGTTGAACGCACAATTTTTGAAAGATTTTGAATAAGCATTGAGAAATTCTTGAAAAAATTGTGTTCAACGCTTTTTGAAAAATCCTATTTCTTTTTGTCGAAGAGGGTTTTCTAAAGCATAAACTTGAGTTCATAGACTTTGAATGTCTTGACGAATCCACTCAAGTGTAAGAAGATTTAACTTCTTTTGCTAAGGGTAAGAGCACGAAATCGTACACTCCCCCGTGAATATAGTTCCGGGTTGCAATCTGAAAGTAATTACAAGCCATTGTGTTGAGCTCAAAACGTTGAATGTTTTGTGACAAGCTCAACCCGTGATAGATTGCTCTACCCGTTGTTTGGAAATATTTGTCCAATATAGACAATTTCCTTTTATTAAAATAAGAAATGACATGTTTTGAAAAATATTTACAACTTTCATTCGAGCTTTATGTACACACCCGTGTCGTTATTGAGCGACATTTCTAGGCACGTCCATATTATCGATACTGAAAGACATGTCAAGAAGAATATTTTTGGATTTTGAAAGATTTTTAATTTTGTGTTTTGCTTTTATGTGTTTTATATTTTTGTATTTTGCTTTTTCAAAGATATATACAAGTTGATGTTTGATAGATAAATCAAGCAGGCACCTTTGCCAGAATCTCCAGGTCTGCTGGAGTCAAACATCTCATACCAATTTGCCTAACGAGGTACTCAAACCTATCTTTCGACAGAGCTTTCGTAAACAAGTCGGCTAATTGGTAATCCGTTCCAACAAAGTATAATTCAACGATACCTCTTTCAACTTGTTCCTTTATGAAGTGGTATCTGACATCGATGTGCTTCGTGCGGGAATGCTGTACCGAATTGCAGGAGATGGCTATGGCAGAATTTGAGTAACAGTAGATAGGTATTTTATCAAAGTGGAAGCCATAATCCGTGAGTTGTGTTCTCATCCTAAGAACTGGAGCACAACACGCAGATAGAGACACATACTCCGCTTCGGCTGATGAAAGTGACGTGCAATCCTGCTTCTTGGAAGACCATCCCACGAGCTTATCTTGTCCTAGAAATTGTGCACCACCAGAAGTACTTTTACGTGTATCAAGACACCCTGCATGATCAGAATCTAAATAGGCTGTTAGAAAGAAACCGGTTTCCCTCGGATACCAGAGTCCCATGTGAATGGTATTCTTAAGGTACCGAAAGATCCGTTTAACCTCCTTGAGGTGATTTTCAGTGGGTCGTGCTTGATATCGTGCACAATAACATGTAGCATGATGAATATCAGGTCTGCTTGCTGTCAAGTACATGAGGGAACCAATCATGGAACGATATCTCGTTTGATCGATGGCATTTCCCTCCAAGTCAGCATCTAGCGATGTGGTTGATAATGGTGTCCCAACGGGGTCACATGAAGTCATACCATGCTTTTTGATTATCTCTTGACAATACTTAGCTTAGTTTATAAAGATACCACTTGGGGATTGGTGAACTTGAATTCCTAGAAAGAATTTTAGTTCGCCCATCATTGACATTTCAAATTTGCTGTGCATTACTTTTTCAAACCATTTTGAAAGTTTTGGGTTTGTAGACCCGAAAATAATGTCATCAACATAAATTTGCACAAGCAAAATGTCATCCCCATATTTATAAGTGAACAGAGTTAGATCAATGGAACCTTTTGAGAAACCTTTGGATACCAGAAATTTTGAGAGCTCGTCGTACCACGCCCTTGGAGCTTGCTTGAGTCCATAAAGTGCTTTGTGGAGACGATACACCTTGCCAGGATAATGAGGATTGACGAATCCTTCCGGCTGCGTGACATAGACTTCTTCCTTCAAAGGACCGTTAAGAAATGTCGTCTTTACGTCCATTTGATAGACAGTGAAACCCTTATGTGCAGCATAAGCAAGAAAAATCCTGACTGCTTCCATACGAGCAACTGGTGCAAATGATTCATCAGAATCAATTCCCTCTTTCTGTCCATACCCCTTAGCCACTAGCCTAGCTTTTTCTCTTGATGATCGTGTTTTCTTCATCCATCTTGTTTTTCTAGATCCAACGAAGATTTAAAGGAGTCACATCGTATGGTCTGTCAACAAGTTCCCAGACTTTAAGTCTTTCAAATTTTTGAAGTTCATCCGTCATCGATTCAATCCAAGCATGATCAACCATGGATTCTTTGATGTTTTTCGGTTCAGCTGTACTCACGGCGAGTGCGAACATACAAACATCGCAATCGGTGGCTAGTTGCCGTCTAGTACGAACAGGCTGTGAAGGGTTTCCAATTACGTGAACCAAAGGATGATCTCGGGTCCAATGATGTGTTGAAGGATGTCGTTGATAAAACGTATGCATATTTGACGGATCAACATGGCGAGTAGAAGACTCTCCAGTTTCGTGTACTGGTGTACCGAATGGGTTGTGAAAATCGTCATCGTCAAATAATGCACCGTCTGCTTGCTTTGTGTTCTCTGGAGCAATGACAGTAGTTGTGGATGTTGTAGGATCGATTGTTGAAGGAATATTCTGAGGAGGTAAATCTGCAACAACCCGTGTTGAAGTAGATGAAGTTGTATCCTTTTGTTGACGATGAACGGTATCATCATTCTTATCATGAGTGACAGCGGAAGACTTCGATGCAACTTGTTTCTCCCCCGTGAAATATTCATCATACATTGGTCCATATAACATTTCCAACTCTTCAAGTGTCGTGTCCACTGTCATATCTGCTCTAGGAACATGTTCAGGAACCAGCTTTGAACTTGACGGTTCATTGCTGTGGTCTTGAGTTCCGAGTTCCGTGCGGTTGTGAACGGAAGTCGTTTGTCGTTGTGGATCGGGACTTAAAATGCTTTGTTCAAGTGACATTTCTTGTAATTCATCGAATCTGATATGAATAGTCTCGACTATCAATTTTGTTCTCTTGTTGTATACTCTGTATCCCTTAGACTGAGTTGCATATCCCACTAAAATGCATGCATCACCTTTCTCTTTCATCTTGTCCAGATTTTCACCATCTCGAATAATGTAACACGTACATCCAAAAACATGAAGGTGTTTGAGTGAAGGTTTGCGATCATTAATTATGTGATATGGTGTCTTTTCGTGTCTTGGGATAACTAAGGAGCGGTTTTGTGTGTAGCATGCGGTTGACACGGCTTCGGCCCAAAAGTATAGTGGAAGTTTTGAAGCGGATAATAATGTTCGAGCAGCCTCAACTAAAGTACGGTTTCGTCTTTCAACGACGTCGTTTTGTTCGGGTGTTCGAGCAATAGATGTTTCATGTTCAATTCCTTCGGCTTCAAAATAATTTCTCAGTTTTGAATTCAAAAATTATGTACCTCTGTCAGTACGAACCACTTTAACTTGAGCTTGAAGACCACGTTGTATCACTTTAAGGAAGCTGATGAGAACATCGGGTGTTTCATCCTTGGATCTCAAGAAGTGAGTCCATGTGTACCTTGAGTAGTCATCGACAATTACCATAACGTATTTCTTCCCATTGATACTTTGAACACGCATGGGACCACACAAATCTATATGAAGAAGATCTAACCGTCCTTTAGAGCTTGGTGTAGTCTTTGTCTTGAAACTACTCCGTTTAGCTTTACAAAGCTCACAAGAAGAACAAAGATGATCTTTGATGAATTTCAAGTTAGGAAGGCCTCGCACAATATCTTTCTTGGAAAGCAAGTTGATGGTGTCAAAGTTAAGATGAGATAAACGTTAATGCCATAACCAAGCTTGAGTCGTTGAAGCTTTAGCTATGAAACAGATTGGAGTTGAAGATGTGGAGTCTTGTAGTGAAATAGTGTAGAGATCAGTACCCCGTGTTCTGGTAAGTAAGTCATTCCCATCATAATCACGAACAAAACATGTCTTCTTTCTAAAAGCAACCTCCAAATCCGCATCACAGAATTGACCAACCGAGAAAAGATTGTGATTGAGCCCTTCGACGTAGTAAACCCTTTTGATAGTGATATTCCCCTGAACCAAGTCTCCATATCCTAGGATCGGTGCAAATTGATCATTTCCGAATCGGACCGTACCCTGGAACTTCTCCACGAAGTTAATTAGAAGCTTGAGATTCCCCGTCATGTGCTTCGTGCATCCGGAGTCCAGTATGAAGAGAATTATTTCGATCACCTGCAGAAGAATTAGAACACGATGGAGCATTTGCTAAATTGGATTCCATGTTAGTTATGATTTCCGATTCATTAGTTTCCCTAGTTTCATCACTTAGAGGCACACTAACGCTCGTAGTCACATTTTCTGTCCTAACCTTAGGCATCCATTTATATCCTGGAGGACATTGATTAGCAAACCACCATTTTCAAGGCTTGCTAGCAGATTCATATAATTCCCTAATTCTGCTTCTAGGGTTCTTAGTGGTGGAGTCTGATGCAATACTTTTCTTAGGGGGGTTGCACCAAAATGGTTCACTTTGCGTTTGGGTTTTCTAGCACTAATCGGCATCACAGTTTGCTTCTTAGTTCTAGTTTCTACGCCTTTGGCATTATTCGAAACACACATAGCATGATTAGCATTAGCACACTTTCCACATTTCACACAAACAAACTTAACTTTCATAGCATTCAAAGTCGAATCATTCAAATCGTCATTACACGCGATTACAGACGTTTTATTCTGAGAAACATTGAAAATCCTAGGGTGGTCTTCTACTTCCTTCATCTTCCCTTGACTTTTGTTTTGCCAGACCTTTTCATTCATGCGAGTGCTCTTAAGCTGGGGCCGGCTAACACTAGCAGTGGGGACTACTCCTGTAGTAAAAGACACACGTCTATTAGTGTTTCTAGAAGTCTGAGGTGATTGACTTTCTTTGTTTTGTGTGGGTTTAGTGGCCAATCTATACATCCCTGGTTTAACCACATTTGTGTTCTTAATGCTTTGTGATCGAATATGTGTTTTGGGAGTGTTTTGTAGTAACCTATCCTTCCCATCCGTCTTGGGGGCAAACGCAGGTTTTGCAAATGCAGAGTTAGAGAAAACAAATGGTTTTCCCAAGACAGAGGGTCTAGTCACTTTTTGAGCATTGGGTTGTCCTACAACAGGTTTCTTAACACTAGGTTCCACAATCTTCCTACCCATCTTAGCAACGAGTTTCTGCAACTTTGCTATCGCTCTGTCCCTGTCTTGTAACTGAGCTTTCAACCCTTTAATTTCCAAATTCTGTTCGTTCATTTCTCGAAACGTTTGGGAAAGTTTTTCTTGCAACTTATTATCATGTGGAAAACTACCAACGTCTTTTTGCAAAGCAAGTTCAAGAGAATGACAATGTTTTTGAAGGAAATCAGTTTTGTGTTGAAGTAACTCAAAAGCCTTTTTATCAACATTTTCTTTATGTTTCGAAAGCTCAAGTTCAAGACGCTCACACTCTTTGATTTTATCAAGATATTTGCATGCAACATCAGAATATTCATCGATATCAGCACAAGATTGAAGAGTAACACACAAAATATCTTTGGAGAGACATTCTTCTAAGAGTAGATCATATTCGTTTGAAAATTCTAATTTGTCATTTTGAAGGTCATCAATTTCTTTTTCAAGAGACTCAACATATTTCAAATCATCAAACATTTCAGACTGAATTAAATTTTCAAACTCAAGAACATGTTCTTTTATTATCTTCGTATTTGGTATTAAAAGTTCTTTCACAAGCACAGTTATGTCGTGAGGAATCTCGGTTTTCCACTTATCCTTTTGACGTTTCTCCCAATTGCTTGCAACAATTGATTGAACATTATTAACGTGGTGTTTAAGAAAACAAAGTATTTTTCTACTTTTGCTTTTAGAAGCATCTAGAGGCAAATAGTTAATATATTTAAAAACATTAGTTTTCCTCTTAGTGGCAAAAGCTTTTTTCCATTGAATTCTTTTTTGTTTGCATTCTAAAAATAATTCCTCACGAGACTTCTGTTTTTGTGGAGTGAAAAGACCATAAAGACTATTTTCATAAGCATAGTTATATGGTTTCACAAAATCTTTATTGACCGGTGATCTACTCTTGTCATCCCAAAGGGACATCTCTTCACTATCGATGTTAGCTACTGGGCAGTCATTATCAGTCCATTCGGACTCATCAAGATATAAGTGAGGGTTTGCAGCTTGAGCTTGTTCGAGGTACTTGGGGGGGGGGCAAAGCTAGGTTGACCCTTGAAAAACGACCGAGGTGTTATCATTCTTACGGTTTGAATAGAGTCATGTGTATTATAAACAACTTTTTTCAAAAAATCGACTTGTTCTTCGAGATCCTTTACTTTTTCAGTATCTTTGCTTTGTCTATTTTTGAAATCTTGTTTTAATGTTTCAACCTCTTGTTTCTTCTCGTCAAGAATTTTAGCAGAATCGGTGGTGTTCATAGAAAGCCTCTGTTTAAGTTCATTAACTTTTGTTGTGGCAAGGTACGTTTTTTGACGTTCATCACTTAATAAAACATTAAATTGTCGTTTTTCTTTAGTTAACAAAGCAAGAGCTTCATTGTATTTATTTTCAAAATCGTCCTTTTTAACGTTGATGAAACGACTTTTGTACCCCTCAAGCTCGTTGGTCTTTTGAAGAAGCTCAGCCCTATAACTATCAATAGTCTCACTAGATTTTATAAGAGCGGCTTTGCATTCTTCAAAGTTTTGAGTGAGCGCTGCGTTTTCCTTCTTTAATTGCTTTTGATTCTTTCTATTTTCATTGACATCTTTTTGTAAACTAGCAATTAAATTAGCAAGCGCGACACGCTCCTCGTCATCATACTCATTTGCATGTTGATCATCCTCAAACTCATTATTGCACATGTCTGATGAATCGGGTGTGGTATTGCTATCAACCGTTTCCATCATACACGTGTCAGTAATTGTTGTTGGTAGATCACTATGCTCATGTGTATCACCAAATACATTATATTCAGCATCATCTTGTACCTTACCAATTGGCTCGGTATCAAAGATAGGACCATTGTCATCTTCAGTGACGTTAAGGACCTCATGAATCTTTGCCATGTATGAATAATGTGCCTCGAGTTCTTGGTCGGAGAATTCATCATCTGTGTCGTCAAGCATTTCTCCTTCCTCAGCTGATAACTTGATTCCAGCTTCCATTTCTTGCACAGCAGCATCTTTTCCTTATGATAACTATAATCTTTAACCCTCTTTGGCTGCCTGCATTCCTTAGCCAAATGCCCAAAACCTCTGCAGTTAAAACACTGAATCCCACTTTGTTGCACAACTTGAGTACCAACAGTTTCCCGATTTCCAACAACAGTAGCCACCCTCTGATTATCATACTTAGGTTGTCGATCATACTTTGGAGGACTCGCAACACGTCTTCGTGTGTCATACCTTGGAGGACTCTGTGCATGGGTGTTCCTTGAGTTTGAAGATGTTCGAAGGTTGTTGTTGGCGGGTTTGTAGATTTTCTTATATTGCTTCATAACGAAAGCCATTTGTTGCTTGAATTTCCTATCCTTTTGAGCTATTTCTTCATCACTGTCTTCTTCGGATGATTGCTTAGGTGTGGGTGATGGTGCTCTTGCAACTTCTTTGCCTCGGGATCGTGTTGGAACATGTGACTTGGAGACAATGGATGATCGTGGTGATGATGATTGAGTAGAGTAGGTCTTTGAAGTACGGGAGTGATAATCTGGGTAATGTTGAGTGATAGACACCAAAGCAAGTGGATTGGAAATCTTTGCAACTCGTTCAGCTCGAAGTTCATTTGCCTCATTTTGAAATTGTTTCAAGATGTCAAAGAGCTTGTGATATGAAACTTTGTCTAACTTTTGTTGTTGTTTCACCAAGGTGACAAACCGTGTCCACTCTGGTTGAAGTTGCTGTAGAAATTGGACATTGACTTGCATGGTGGAAACTTGCAAGTTGTTTCGGGTCATATCATTCATCATCTTGTAGAATTGGGAGTAATAAGAATCAATTGATTCCCCATCCTTTGATGTAAACTTGCCAAAGTTCCAAAACATCTTAGTTTTCACATCTTGTTAGTTAAGTGATTCACCTTGTTGCAATCTTTCAATAGCCGTCCATATTTCTTGAGCGGTAGGGCATGCGTCAACCGTAGAGTAAATTTCATCTCCAATTCCACTGAGAATTAAGTAGATTGCTTCCTTCTCTGCATCAAACCACGCACGGTTCTCTGGGGTGAGGTCGGTCCTCTTCTCATCACGTTCATATACGGGTTGTGCGTCACTTGTGTTTGTGGCTGGTACTGCAGGAACTTGAATCCTTGAGAGTTTATAGGGTCCTTCCAAAATACATTGCCTTAAAGCATCACCGTTAGGTTTTGTGTCAAGGTAACGTATAAAACGGGATTGCCATTGATCATATCGACCCGACACAAGCATTGGTGGTCTTTCCTTGTTACCTGCCACCATTATGTTGTTGTTCGTCACACGATATTCGGCAGTAGAATCCATCTCAATATTCTCTGAAATGATGAATCGAATGTGGATCTTAAGTAGTTGTGTTGTGATTGTTTGGTTGTTGAAATTCCGAAAATTGCGATTTTTTCTCAGCCCGACAATAAATTCCACAGTCCGACAAAACGGTAGACCTAAAAAATTTGTAATCACCAAATTTTGAAATTGAGCTAGAAATTTCCTAAAACTAGTATGGAAAAATTTTGATTTTACTTGACCTAAACTACGTTCCGAAACTAGTCTAGATGGTGGCTAAATCTAAAAAAACTCAAACAAAATTTAGCTAAACATGTCATCGGAATGTGCCATTGGAATGCCCATCGGAATGTTGCTTAGATCGGAATGTCCTTTAGATCGCAATGTGCACCTGTCAGAATCCTTAGATCGGAATGTGTACTTGTCGAAATCCTTCAGATCGGAATGTTCAAATCGCAATGTGTACCTATCGAAATCCCAGATCGGAATATTCAGATCACAATGTGTACCTATCGAAATCCCAGATCGGAATATTTAGATCGCAATAATCTGTCGCAATAACACCTATCGCAATGTGGCTGTCGCAATGTGGGCAGAGTAACGTTTCAAGATAGCCTTAAATCCGTCGCAATCCACGATCGCAATAACGATCGCAATAAGCGTCGGAATAAGGGGGCTATCGCAATACTGATCGCAAAGTAAAACCCTAGGGTTATTGCGATCGAAACCGTACTTACCTTTTCCGAAATTTAAGCTGTCGCAATAAGGGACCTTATTTCCAACTTTTTAGGCAACGATTTTAGCAACTTTTAGGCAACAAATTTAGCAACTTTTAGGCAACAAGATCGTGTTTTTAACCAAACCAAAACAACCAAATCTCTACAACAAGTATATAGAAGATTTGTAGCAAGATATAGAACACGAAAAACACAAAAAAAAAAATTTGAATTCGAGATGATTTATGGATTAAATCATACGAATCAAATATAATAACAACAACCAATCACAAAACTACCCCATGGCGATTGATACCAATTGTTGTCCCTAATATATGATGTTATAATCACACGAATTAAAGAAAGAAAGGTAGATATGAGAAGAATTCTAGAGAGAGAAAGTAGTGAGAGAAAGTAGAGAGAAAATGGTTGGTGAAACTTGTGGAATATTAGGTTAGAAGAAAATGAAATGACCAACCAATCTCTCCTTACATGCAAGGAGAGGTTTATATAGCCTTGCCTACATGTGGCATAATGGGCTATATGATCATGGGTCGGGCTTTACTTTCGGGCTTTGGTTACTTATTAATGAACCTTAGCTTAAAGTTAAGCCCGTAATAACACGACTAATATACTACCTATTACAACGTTCTAAAATACGATACATAATAAACATATGACCGAGCATTCTTGTTTGGCTCAATATTTTGAGGCTAACATTCTCAAAAGCATACACTACAGCTAAAAGCTCTTTTTCGGTAGTGGTATAATGCAATTGAGCCCCCGTCATTGTCTTACTAGCATAATGAATTGGTTGGAAGTGTTTGTTAACTCGTTGACCTAAAACCGCTCCTACCGCGAAATCACTAGCATCGCACATGAGCTCGAAAGGTAACTCCCAATTTGGAGAGACTAAGACCGGTGCCTTAGTTAATTTACCTTTAAGAAGTTCGAAAGAGTCGAGACAATCTTGAGAAAAGATAAAAGGAGCATCTTTCTCTAAGAGATGAGTCATTAGACGAGCTATTTTAGAGAAATCTTGGATGAAACGTCGATAAAATCCCGAATGGCCTAAAAAACTTCTAACTCCTTTGACGGTGGTAGGTGGAGGCAACTTAACAATGGCGTCAACTTTAGCACGATCGACTTTGATACCGGGTTTTGAAATTTTATGACCAAGGACGATGTCTTCTTTTACCATGAAATGGCATTTTTCCCAATTAAGAACGAGACGAGTGTCTTCACACCGTTTAAGCATACGTTCTAAATTGGCAAGGCAAGAAGAGAAAGAATCACCATAGACCGAGAAATCGTCCATAAAGAGTTCCATAGTTTCTTCAACCATGTCATGGAATATAGCCATCATACACCTTTGGAAAGTCCCGGGAGCATTGCATAGGCGGAAAGGCATTCGTTTGTAAGCAAATGTTCTATAAGGACAAGTGAATGTGGTTTTCTCTGGGTCTTTTGGATCGATGAGGATTTGAAAATATCCAGAGAAACCATCTAAGAAGCAATAGTAGTCATTACCCGCTAAACGCTCGAGCATTTGATCCATGAAAGGAAGAGGAAAATGATCCTTACGAGTGGCATCATTGAGCTTACGATAGTCTATGG
Source organism: Glebionis coronaria (assembly GCA_025667525.1). Classification (NCBI taxonomy): domain Eukaryota; kingdom Viridiplantae; phylum Streptophyta; class Magnoliopsida; order Asterales; family Asteraceae; genus Glebionis; species Glebionis coronaria. The sequence goes on along the minus strand of CM046875.1, from coordinate 639,039,499 downwards.
AAACTCGCCAACCCGTTACGAGTCGAGTAGGAATCAACTCGTTGTTTTCATTGGGAACAACGGTTATTCCGCCTTTCTTAGGCACACAATGGACGGGACTAACCCATGGCGAATCCGAAATAGGGTAAATCATGCCGGTATCTAGAAGTTTGATAACTTCTTTCTTAATGACTTCATGAATTTTTGGATTAACCCTTCTTTGATTTTGGATTGCAGGTTTAAAGTCATCTTCCATGAGAATTTTATGAGTGCAAAAGTTAGGATCAATTCCGCAGATGTCGGAGATTTTCCAAGCAATTGCTTTCTTATGATTTTTAAGCACATCGATAAGTCGAGATTTTTCATCTTCTTTTAAGTCCTTAGCAATAATGACGTGTAACTTATCATCCTCTTATAAGAAAACGTATTCTAAATGAGATGGTAAATCCTTAAGCTCTAAATCCAGTGGATTGTCGATGGAAGGCTTAGTCAAATTAGGATCATCGTTTGTAACTTCCTTAGGAGTAGGTGGAGAAATATGGTCCTCATTGAGAAGTCTCTCAATGGTACGAATGTCTTCTTCCCAATCGGTGGGAGAATCGTCATATTTTAAGTCCACATCCCTTAAACTTGCTTCAAATTCTTGTAAAAGAAAGTCACTTTCTCCAAATGGAGTCAATGATGGAGCAATAGAAGCTACGTTCTCGACATGAGGTAAATGAGAAATCCCGCTCTTACAAGCCTCGTGAAAATGTTCTTCACATGCTTCGCCGAGCACATCGATGTAATTCACGGATTTGGGCTCATCGAGAAGTTTGGAAAGTTTACCCATGTTAAAGACGATTTTATCATCCACGACCCTCATGATAAGCTCACCCGCGGCTACATCAATCAATGTACGCCCGGTTCTCAAGAAGGGTCGTCCTACAATTAAGGGAACACGGGGATCCATCTCATAGTCGGCTACAACGAAATTGGTGGGAAAAGTGAATTTGTCGACTCCTACGAAAACATCCTCGGCTATCCTCACTGGATAAGCAACCATACGGTTAGCTAATTCCAAGGTCATATGAGTGGGGACTAGATCGGGTAAAGATAATTGTTTCCACACGGACAATGGCATAAGATTGATACTCGCTCCGAGATCCACCAAGGCCATACAATTCTCAACACCCGGAAAATTGCAAGGAATAAGGAATCGACCGGGATCTCCTAACTTAACCGGTAATTTTCTCAAAAGAACCGCGGAACAATTCTCATTCAATTAGGTATTGGCAATATCGAGTAATTTTTCCTTATCACTTAAAAGGTCCTTAAACATTTTAGCATACTTAGGCATGTGAGCGAGAGCCTCGACAAAGGTGATATTAAAATTCAATTGTTTGAACATTTTTAAGAAGTTCGAAACTTGAATATCATCCTTATTCTTCAATTTCTCTTTCCTCAACCTTGAGGGATAAAGTATATTGGATTGAGATGAAGGATTTAGAGTGGATTGCTCACTCACATCCTTTGGTGGAAGAGGGGTAGAAATGGAAGGTGAAGGAACCGGTTTGGGAACCGAAGGTGTGGTATAAGATTTATGTAAAGGTGGAACATAAGGTGTAGACGAAGGCATAACGGGTGGTATGTCACAAGTAGAAGGTGAAGGAGGGTGGGTAGAAGAAGAAGGAATATCGGGTCCTTGTTTAGGTGGGGAATAAGAAGGTTCTTCGGTGGTCTTACCGCTCCTAGTAGTGATGGCATTAACGTTAGCCGCCTAGGATTGGTCACGGTGTTAGAAGGGAGGGCGCCTTGGGGACGAAAGGTTTGAAGCATTTGCAAAAATTTCTTATCGTTCGATTCTTGCATTTATCTATTATATTCTTACATCTCTTTCATGGTTCGCTCATGTTCGGATAATAGAACCAAGTCCATTTGAGGATTATGCATGTTCATTTGATTATACCCTTGATTAAGAAAACCTTGGTTTTGATATTGATTATAACCTTGATTAAAACCTTGATTTTGAAAACCTTGGTTATTAAATCCTTGATTTTGCCCTTGAAAATTCCTTTGATTTTGATTAAAATCCCTTGTATTTGAATTCCCTTGAAAATTACCCCGTTGAGGACCTTGGTTCCTATTTTGGGCGAGTGGGGGTGGTCTTTGTGGAGCTACAAAACCCGGGGGAGCCAAATAGTTATTAGACTTATAAGTCAAATGGTTAACATCAACGTTTGGATTGAAATGAACCCGCTCATTTTCATTGTTATTATAAGCATAAACTTCTTGTTATTGATTGTAAACCTTGTCACAATTATTGTACGAATGTGGTCCACCACAAGTTTCACACGTTTCACAAGTCTCTTTTAAGGCATTTACTTGCACATTGTTCTTAAAATGTAAAGCAAGTTCGGTCATGATTGAAGTAAGCTTGTCAATTTTCTTGTCGGTCTCACTAGTGCTAGCACTAGCCATAGTGGCCCTAACACTCTTGGTTTGCAATTTTGCCTTGTTTTCAATTATTGCCCAAGCCTCGTTCATGGATTTCAAAAGAATATTGCCCCCCCCCCCCCCCCCCCCCCCGCGGCACTATTAAGCGAGTCTTGGTCATTAAGAGTTAAACCATTGTAAAACATATTAATTTGATGCACTTTTGTAAAACCATGTTGTGGACATTTTTGTAAAAGCTCCTTAAAATGGTCCCAAGACTCACTAAATGTTTCCCATATTTTTTTTCAAAGGTAATGATGTCATTCCTTAAAGCGGTGGTCCGTGATGGTGGGAAAAAGTAGTTAATGAACTTGGTCTCTAAATCAACCCATGTGGTGATACTTTGGGGTGGTTCCTTATCAAGCCAAATCCGGGCTTGTCCCTCGAGGGAAAAATAAAAGAGGAGTAAACGAATGGCCTCTTGTGGCACCCCATTGTATTTGACGGCGTTTGCCAATTGTATGAAACGTTTTATATGAGCTTGTGGGTCATCATTAGTACGGCCTAAAAATGGTGTAGCGAAAACCATTTGAATAAAACCTGTTTTTAGCTCAAAATTATTCGCTCCAATATCCGGCACCACAATCACGTCATCATTCCCTCAAAGTGAGATTATAAAATCTCAATCATTGGTCGATTATCCGTTGCCATCGTGTTGTTCAAAGCTCGATTCTCGGGATCAGCTTGATTGACGGTCTTTTGTTCTTCTTCTTTTTGTTGGAAGAATTAGAAGTATTTGGTACACCACTCGGTATGTGTGCACGCGCGCGAGTGCGCATACAACTAAACTTGATGAATGAGGTAGGAGACCTCGGTCAACTTTGAGAGGGAAAGGGATTATCCCTCTCGAGGTTCAATATTAAAAAGCTACAAAAAATATATACGTAATACTACTTGAGTTGGCAAACCAATAATCGGTCGTCTCACTCAATATACGCACAAGCAAGCGGGGAAACGAGGTGGCACAAAGCACTTAAAAACCTTTTTCCTTAGACGGCCTTTTATAGCGCGTCGCCTTATACCCACCTTATAGTTTGTATAAATCGAGTTCAAACTTTTTACTAGTATTTATCTATTTTGCCTTTTTTTTCGTTTTGGATTCGAATAAAGTAGCTAGGTGATGAAATCCCAACTAAGCTCTTATTTGGAAGTAGGTAAATTGATTGTTCTACGTAATACAACATAGAAAAAGAAAAATCTTTTTGCATTTTTTTAGAAAAATATATATTCACAATAAAAAGCGAAAGAAATCGAAATAAAAAAAAAATTATAATACGTAATTTTTTGGTGTAATACTTTAGGAAAAGTATTACTTTTGGATTTTTTTAATTTTTTTGGTGCAAATCCTAGGAAAGAGTTTGCTTTTGATGACTTTTAGTTTTTTGTATTTTTAAGTTTTTGATTTTTTTATGTTTTTGATTTTTTAACAATAAAAATAACGTTCAAAATTGTACGGATCCCAAAATCCAAAGCTTCTCACGAAAAATTGTCAATCATAACGAGCGAAGCGGCAGCGGCGCCAATTTAATATAGGAATTTTGCAATTCTTTTTAATCTCTAATTTTTTGTTCCTCGACTCGACTCGAATTGAAATCGGATTTTATCCCAAGATTAATTGCTTTCGGTGAATAGTACTTGTTTTGGTATTTAAAACTAAAATTTAATCTATTAAAAAAAATACTTTTACACTATTAAAATCTTTATTAAATTAAATTAACTATTTAGAAATATAAACTAATGTAGACTATTTAAAATAAAACTATTTAAACAAATTTAAAAACTATTTAAAATATAAACAAAACTTAAATCTAATTTAATCTATTTAAAAAGAAATTAGTCTCACTTTTTAATTTAACAAAATCTATTTAAACTAATTTTATATAAAACTAAATTAATTAAAACTAATTTATTTAAAAACTAACTTTAAAAACAATTTAAATTCCTAAAATGAACAAAAAAATTATTTTTTTATATTTTAAACTTTTTAAAGTAAATTTTAGAAATCTATAAAGTAAATTTATAAAATGAAAATTTCTAAAATGAAATTCTAAGAATTAAAATGAAATTAAATCTGACAGCCCACTAACATACTATATTAATCAAAAAGTCTGTAATTTAACCAAATAAGCAAGCTAGTCAAGCTGGTAATCACGTTGGAGCAGTGAACATGAGGTCAGGGGTACGAGTTCCGTTGAGGACCTTTTTGGATGATTATATTTTTATTTTTTTATTTTTTTAGACAGCAAAAAATAATCAAGTGACAGGAATGACTTTTTATAGCTATTTTGGACAGATAAATCAGCAATTACACTCACATACCAATTGAGTCTGTAAGCTTTTGGTAAACAGCAAAGAACCAAAAAAAATCATCAAGCACAAGCTAGCCAATCAAACAGCTAAATTAGTTAACTGCATCATAACAGCATTCTTCAACTCAAATATGATAAGTTAAAAAATTCAAAAGCAGTTTAAATAGAACTCAACACCCTAAATCTAAACATACAAATACTCAGTAATATACTAAATTAGCAATAACAACAAAACAAGACTTAAATCAATTACCTTAAAACAGATATAACAAATTAAGCAGACTCAAATATAAAAAAACGACTAGCAGACTAAATGCAAATAAAACTAAAAATGACAGAATAATCTGAAAGTCCCTAATCAATGCAAGAAACCCTAATCTTAACTTAATCAACACAAGGTATTACTTTTCAAACGTAATCTTATTATTGTATAATAAAGAATTACAAGTGTTATGGATAACACCGTTTGATGACAATGTGTTGTGCACACTTTGAACAACAATAACCTTAACTTATGAATACAGTCGTAGCTGTTTGATTCACTAAGTTACATGCACTAATGTTCTTAATATCTCAAAGTGTTAAGTATTAATGCAAGGATACACATCCTATTTATAGTGTTACGAGGTTGACTTGAACAGTACCTGATGTCGACTACACAAGCTTTTACAAATTCCCACATCAGTCACATGATGTCCTTCTATTCTTGGTAGTCTTCCATTATGCTTTAAGGAACAGTTTCCTTATTCTTCATATTCTCGAACACACAAATGGCATGTCCAAAGTGTGCTGAGAGTTATCAGGGTATTGCCACCCCTGTTAACTCTCAACCCCTCAGAGTCCCTAATACATCTTGGCTGTTATCCATCACAGCCAAGGAGTATGTCTTCAGGTAATCTTCGACTTCCCTGACAATGTCTCTGACATGGACTCCTCTGAGATTGCTCACAGAGATTCGGATCTCTGTGAGTCTTGTGAAACTTGCCTGCCTCCTAGGCACAGGCAAGGGACTATCTATCAGCCTAATTATGTTTAAATCAATGAACAGGGAATCTAACAAGTTTAGATTCCCAACAATCTCCCCCTATTTAAACATAAATAGTGCTAGATCTAACTAAGTTAAGGTAAGTGAGTTTAACAGCTTCTTCTTACACATAACAGATCTAAACAAACATACCTCATGATTTTATTAAGACTTAAAGAGAAATTACAAGTTCATTACATAAGTTAAATAAAAGATGAAGGTAAAAGGGCTGATACTATCTTCAATAGTCATCATTTTTGATTCTTTCTTCAGCTTCGGCCACATCTAATCTGTTATCAATTTCATCCTGCAAAGTCTTTGCAAACTTCTTGGAATACTCTGAGTTGATCTTGAGACACTTCTTGTGACAGAGTAGCTGAATAGTTGAAGCCAGGCAAAGCTCATCTTCCCTCTGAAAAGCATATTGGCAGGCTTTGTTCATAAACGCCATTCCTCTTTCAGGCACTGAGTATGTCTGACCATCAACAGGGCCAACAATACCATTAGGAAGGATCAGATCCCTGTGCATGCCATCCACGCGAACATCTTCAGTAACAAAAGTTTCATCAATGATTTGGGAAATTCTTCTTCTTTTGTTGCCTGTCTTTGGGGGTCCTTGTTCGAAAAGCTGTGGTGGGGGATCAATCTTGAGTTTGGCAGCTGTTTCCTTGATCCAGTTAAACTTAGCCTTAAGAGTTTTAAGCAGAAGGAAATTTGCCTGTCCAGACTTTTTGGCAGCTAAGGCTTCGAGTTCAAACCATTCTGATAACCCAAGTGTTTTTAACCTGAAGTTGTCAAACACATCCATATTCCCCGTTTGATTATCCCTCCATAAGATCATCTGTGGAGTGTTTGTGGACTTGTGAATGGTGTATCTAAACTTGGTTATCTTGCCAGCAGCATACCTGTTGTTCACGCAGGCATCATAATCAGCTTTGACTTTCTTTAAGGCCTCAACGCGTTTAAGTTCCATTTCCCTCAACCTTTGTTTTTGTTTTTCTTTTTCAGGTGGTGTCATCTTCCTCAGAGTTGCTTCATTTAATTCTTTGGTTGCCTTGAGCTCACTTAGTCTTTTGAATTCCTCAGCCTGTTGCTCTATTTCTTCAGGCGTTAAAGGTCTCTCATCGGAAGGTGTAAAGGTTGAAAATTGGGAAAGGTCTGTTGTGGATCCTCCTGTCTCTAGCATCGCAGCTATCTTCTTAAGTTTGGTGTCAGTATCAACCAAAACTATCTCTTTACCTTTCTTTGAGACAGAGGACTCCACACTTATGTTTTTCAAATCATCAACTCTTTTGAGGAACGCTGTCTGAGCCTGATTTTGAATAGATTTTGGTAGGGAGCTCACAGTGAATTTAAGTTTCTTGGCTGCTGGTTCATCATTATCCTCATGCTTGCTGATGTTAACTAGGATCATGGATTTAGATGAGTCAGCACCATCTTGTGTTTGTTGCTCCCCCTGAGTCTGATCCTCATCATCAGGTACTATAACTGGTGTGATGACTTGAAGAGGAACAGGTGTTGTTGAAGGATTGGCTGAAGATGAGCCTTGTTCAGCAGATGCAAGGCTGAGTGTAGTTTTCTTCTCCCCCACACGTTCATCCTTACTTCTCTTATGCTTGGATGAACGCGCCTGAAATCTTCTTGCAATCTGCTCCACAGAGGCAGCCATGGCACGCTGTCTTTTTCTTGATGCCCTGGCAATCTTCAGCAATAGGTTGGCATTGGCATTGGTATTTGCCTGAACTCGCCTGACAATAAAACCAGCATGGTTGTATTGCTTGTTGCGCACTGCATTGAAGTGCCTGTTAATGTTGGTTTCTTGTTCTTGGAACAATGCAGGCACAACTGAGTCAATTGCATTCTTGATTCGTGTCGAGAGATGACTTAGTCCCTGAGCCACACCTTTTCTTGTACCCTCCTGAATAGGCTCAGTGACAGCCTCAGTCACAGCCTTCTTTATAATACCTGGAAAGGTGACAGTAAAATTGTGCATCTCTGACTTGATCACGTCCAGCTTTCTTGATAAGCGCTCAATATCAGACTGATGGTGTACAGGCTGAAGATTCTTGATATTGAGGCTTTGTTGAGCAAAATCATCCTCCCTTGGAATCAAGTCGAAGTTAGTCTGGGTAGGATGATCAAACAAGAGGAATTCAGCTGTTGGATCATATGATGGTCTTTGGAAGACTGTTGTTGCAGATGTAGCAGAGTTTTGTGTGTCAACAGCTTCCTTGAGAGGAGAAGTCTTGTCATCTTCTTTAGGAGGAGAGGCTGACAGCTGGTCATCCTCATCTTCTTCCTCCTCTTCATCAAACATTCCCTCAGGGAATTCATCTTCAGGCATTGGTTCAAACTCAGCGACATAATCTTCTACAGAAAGCATTTCTTCATCAGCATTGAGCACAAGTTCTTCTTCAATCGGAATGTCCTGAGTTATTGTTTCAGCCTCCTTTTCATGTACCTGAGGTTCTTGGACTGGCTGTACAATTTCAGCCTGCAAGTTTGTTGTAATTAGTAACAGGGAAAATATAAAGTGAATGGTCGCCATTTCGCTGTCCCAGAGAGGCTGAGGGTGATTACTCAGCCACTCCAAAGGATAAATCCTTGGGATTCTTTTAAGTGTGAATGAAGTGTGGTTAATGGTCACCATTCGCTGCCCCTAGGAAAGCTGAGTGTGATTATTCAGCCCCCCCAAAAGGTAAAAACCTTTGGGACTCTTTTGATTGTGAAACATATGTTGTTTAATGATCGCCATTCGCTGCCCCTAGGAAAGCTGAGTGTGATTATTCAGCCCCCCCAAAAGGTAAAACCTTTGGGACTCTTTTAAGAGTGAAACATATGTTGTTGTAGGTCGCCTGTTACGCTGCCCCTAGGAAAGCTGAGGGTGATGATTCAGCTCCCCCTGAAAGGATAAATCCTTTGGGACTCTTTTAATGAGGGAACGAAGAGGCTGTGTGAAGTACAGCCTTCAAGGTTGAGACATTAATGTATTCAGGTTGTTGTTAGCCTGAATACTGTCTAGAGGGTTCAGGGTCATCGGGGTGCTTTATAAACACAAATGAATCACTCCCTGGTGCAAAGACAGAGTGTACAGAAGTCTTAAAGTATTCTAAGTGAAATGACAGACTTCTATGGGTCGAGGATTACCCTAACTTCACCACTCTCTCCTACAGACAAATGAGAGTGGTTGATTGTGAACCTCTAAAAATGTACACTGATTACCTGTGAGATATCAGCTTGGTTTGGCTGGTTTCCTGTAGTCTCTGCTGACCTAGAGACACTAGACGCCTGTTGTTTGTCAGCCAAAGATTCTGTATCCACAAGAGTATCTGGACCAGAGGCGGTGTCAATCTTCTTTTCCTTGGCCTTACTAACAGCTTTAGGTTGGGAAGAAGAGAGGATTTTCTTCTTCTTTAGCTGTTGGCCAGATGAAGCCTTGGACTTAGTAGTGTGATGTCCAGAGGTCAAAGACGTAGACTTGCCAGCGACACTAGAAGTATTCACCTTCTCAGAGGAAGGGATCAAGGACTTCTCAGCGATGGGTACCTGGTTTGCAACGTTCAGCATGTGAGCAGTGACAGGGAAATCCTCAGCTCCAATCTCTTTGTAGATGGCGCCAGTGATACGATAGGGCTTCAGAGCTGTCAAGGCCTTGTTATGATAGTTCTCTCCAAGCAAACTCTCAAAGATCAGGGACAGATAACGCACATAGCAGATGTTCTTTTCCCTGACCTGATTCCTTCCCTTTAGTTGTTCTACCAGGTTAGAGAAAAGAAGGCTTCCAACGTCAACATCAGCTCCCCATATTAATCCATACGCAATAGTCTGATGTTTGAACGACATTTGATCTTGTGATCCCTGCATGCCTCCCAGGGACTTCACAATGTGGGTGAAGAGGACACGCCACATAGGGGAAAAATACTTAATCTTCAGAGGTGCTTTAGCAAGGATTTCAGCTGGTGTGAGGGCAGGGTTAATGTCATGACAAGGGTTGAGTGTGGCCAATGCTTCCTTGACAGCCTTTTTGTCAACTGTCTTCAGGCATTCATCTCCATGTTTAAGTCCGGCCACACTGGCAAAATCAGCAAGGGAAAAGTCAAAAGGATGTTCATTGCAAGAAAGGCTAAAAGTAATGGTGTCTTCTTCAACTTCAGCAGAATACCAGAATTCCCTAAGGTATTCTTGGTAAAAGGTGGATGGAGTTTTGGTGAAGGCTTCGTTTAGGTCACAATTCTGCATGAAATTTACCAGATCTGAGTAGGTGTTGTTGGGTGCCTTGATCCATCCAATAGCGTTATTTGAGGCGATGATGCTCTCGTTGATCTCGAAGTTCACATTGGAGGCTTTTGGTACGGGAAACGCCATTGATTTAAGGTTGAAGGAGAATGAAAATGGTGGATGGTTGAGAGAGATAAGAGTTTTAGAGAGAGAGAATGATTTTGAGAATGGTGGTGGGTGAGAAGAGAACGAAGACAATATATATAATCAAACTTGAGTGAACAGTTATTCAACCGTATTAAATGCAAAAGCGAAAATGACTGCTCAAGTGGGTCCCCTTGACCTTTCAAAAAAATTTGTCTCCTCGTTATCCGAAACTTAAATGATTAAAAAATGTGAGAATGTTTTTCGCATTTACTTGGAACGCAACTACCTAGTTACATGTGAAAAACATTTAATAAAACATTTAATATAGAATCAATCATTTAATGAACACATTTAATATCAAGCCACAGGCTTTGAAATATTGAGCATCCCTAGCTCAGCAACTAGCCTGTTGAACGTAGGTTCAGCCAAAGGCTTTGTAAAGATATCAGCTAGTTGCAGCTCTGTGGGAACAAAATGCAGCTCAATATCTCCCTTCATAATATGATCCCTGATAAAATGATACCTGATATCAATGTGTTTGGTACGAGAGTGAAGAACAGGGTTGTTGGATATGGCAATGGCGCTGGTGTTGTCACAAAATATTGGCACTTTGTCATACAAGATTTCATAGTCAGCCAATTGACTTTTCATCCAGAGCACCTGAGCACAACAGCTGGCTGCTGCGACATATTCAGCTTCAGCTGAAGACATAGCCACAGAGTTTTGCTTCTTAGCACTCCATCCAACCAATTTTCCTCCTAGGATTTGACAGCTGCCTGAAGTACTTTTCCTGTCAATACAGCATCCAGCATAATCTGAATCTGAATAGGCCTTGAGATCAAAGCCTGATTCCTTTGGATACCATAGTCCTAGGGATGGTGTTCCTTTGAGATACCTGAAAATTCTCTTAACAGCCACTAGATGGGATTCTTTTGGGTTAGCTTGGTACCTTGCACAGAGACATGTGGAGAATTGGATATCTGGACGACTGGCTGTTAAATACATCAGTGACCCAATCATGCCTCTATATAAAGTCTCATTGACAGAGACCCCTGACTCATCAGGGCCCAAGTTGTTGGGTGGAAGCATGGGGCATTTCACTGAAGCACAATCAGCCAAGTCATATTTTTTAAGTAAATCCTTAACATACTTTTCTTGACAAATCGAAATTCCCTTAGGACATTGTTTAATTTGAAAACCCAAAAAGTAAGTTAACTCACCCATCATACTCATCTCATATTTCTTGGTCATTAATTTAGCAAAACGTTTACTAAGATTGACATTTGTTGACCCAAAGATGATATCATCCACATAAATCTGCACAATGATGAAATCATTCTTGTCCTTGAAGGTAAAGAGCGTTTTATCAATAGAACCCCTGATAAATTTGTTTTCAGATAGGAAATTTGAAAGAGTTTCATACCATGCTCTTGGAGCTTGTTTCAGACCATACATTGCCTTGTGAAGTCTGTACACATGGTTGGGAAACTCGCTGTTCTCAAATCCTTCAGGTTGAGCAACATAGACTTCCTCAGCCAAATCACCATTGAGGAAGGCACTCTTTACATCCATCTGATAGACAGTGATGTTCATATAGGCAGCATAAGCAAGAAAGATTCTGATGGCTTCAAGTCTAGCAACAGGTGCAAAAGTTTCATCATAATCAATTCCTTCAGTCTGAGAGTATCCCAGTGCTACCAATCTTGCCTTGTTCCTGATGATGTTCCCAATTTCATCCATCTTGTTTCTATAGATCCATCTAGTGCCTGTGATATTCTTTCCAGGTGGAGCTGGCACTAGTGTCCATACTTTGTTCCTTTTGAACTGATTGATTTCTTCTTGCATAGCAGCTACCCATCCATCTTCTACCAGAGCCTCAGCAACTCTTTTAGGTTCAATTTGAGAAAGAAATTCAGCAAATAGACATTCATTGGCTGAGGCTGACTCAGAGTCTTGGATTCGCTGTCTGGTTGTGACCCCTGCATTTGGTTCCCCAATAATGTTGACAAGAAGAATGTGTTGATCTCTTGACCACTTATTTTGAGGAGCTGGAGTTTCAAGAACAGGGGTACTTGAGGGCACAGCTGGAACAATTTGAGTCTCATCCTGCTGACTAGGAGGGCTTTCTTCAAAGACTACTTCAGTGTCTGAGTCTTCTTCAGCCATATCAAGGGAAGCAATTTCATTATCAGCAGGAGCAACTTCAGAGGTTTGAAGAATTGGTGAGTCATTAATATCATGAGAAGGACCATCAGAGATTTGAGGTTCTTCTTCATCAAGTCCCTGAGAGGTAGGAACTTCTATGTTGTGAGTAGACAGAGGATCAAAAGCAGGAACATAAGGGGTGAGAGTGTTGGAGTGGTGATGACTGGTAGGTCTGGGTTCTGTGAACTCATCACTTGGGAAAGAAATATTTTCATTAAAATCTACTTCATCACCCTCTGTTCCTGTTCTCTGTATGACTTCATCATCTTCATTAAATCTAACATGGAAAGTTTCTTCTACTTCTTGTCTTCTGATGTTGAATACTCTGAAGGCTTTGGCTGTTGGAGAGTATCCCAAAAAAAATCCATCATCAGCCTTTTCATCAAACTTTCCAAGTTTATCCCTGTAGTTATAAATAAACACAGGGCATCCAAACACATGAAAATAGCTGACGTCTGGAGATCTTTTTCTGAAAACTTCATAGGAGGTTTTGCCATGTCTTTTGACAATGATTGATCTGTTTTGAGTATAGCAGGCAGTGTGTACAGCTTCTCCCCAAAATTGCTTTGGTAAGGCTGCACCATTTAACATAGTTCTTGCTGCTTCAATCAGAGTCCTGTTTCTTCTTTCAGCCACACCGTTTTGTTCAGGAGTGCCAGCTGAAGAGAAGTTCTGTGAAATCCCTTTTTCATCACAAAATGATTCAAGTTGATGATTCTTGAATTCCGTACCATTATCACTTCTTAGAGCTTTGACTCTAATATCATTCATATTTTCAACCTGTCTGATGAAAGACATGATGGTGTCAGCTGCATCACTTTTCCTTCTGAGGAAAAACACCCATGTATATCTTGAAAATTCATCAACTATGACCAAGGTGTATTTGTTGTGATTAATGGTTTGAGGTTTGACAGGCCCAAACAAGTCCATGTGAAGGAGATGTAAGCACTTGTCAATAGAGAATGATTGCCTAGTCTTGAATGAAGACCTGTGATGTTTTCCTTTGACACAGGCAGAACAAGTTTTGTCTTTGGAAAACATCACTGAAGGTAGACCAGCAACCAAGTTTTGAGTGGCTATCTTATTGATGTTCTTGAAGTTGAGATGAGACAGTCTTTTGTGCCACAGCCAGTTGACACTCTCAGAGGCTTTGGCAAGAAAACAATTTGAGCTGTCTTCAGAGCACACAACCATGTTGATGACATACACATCTCTCCTTCTGGGTGCCACCAGCACAACATCATTATTTTTGTTGAATATGGTTCCCTGAGTCTTAGTAAACAAAACCTTATAATCAGCATCACATAACTGGCTGATGCTAATAAGATTGTGCTTAAGACCATTCACATATGCAACCCTGGTAAACGTGATCCCATTGCAATTCACTGAGCCATATCCTTCTATGTCACCTGAAGAGTTATCTCCAAACACCACTTTGGGACCTGGCTCCTTTGAGTATCTGTGCAGGTATTGTTGAATCCCTGTCATGTGTCTAGAACAGCCACTATCTAGATACCATACCGATTCCTTGAGATATTTCTGCACAGATACATAGAAACAGATTAGTTCCTATGGTGAACCCACTTTCCAGTGGGTTCCCTGAATTGCTTGTTAGCAACTCTTGTGTTCCTGAAAAACTTTTGGCGTTGGGATGGACAGTTCATTGTTTCATGGTTATAACTCCCACAGATATCACACCCAGGGAAGTCACCACACTCGTCTGAGTGATGGTCTGTGAACCCACAGAATTTACAGGGAGGATAAGAATTGTAATTTCCCTGTTGTCTTTTGGAACTCTGTGGTCTGTCCCTAGAGGGTGTCTGAGCTCTTTTAGCTGCCATGTGTCTGTCATGATCTAAGGTCGAGTGGTGAGTATTCTTACAAATATTGCAATAAGGTTTGATTAACCTTTCCCTTTTGGGTTCACCTAGGACAGACTTAGGTTCATGAGAAGTAGAGCATTCAGCGGAAGGCATAATGTGTTGTTTTAAGAGTTCTACTTCTTTCATAAGAGACAACAGGCGATCTTCAGTGGTGGGGTCAACCTTATTCACAGCTTTAGTAGAAACAGGCTTAAAAGCTACTTGTTTACCAGTTGGTTTAGCAGGCACACGAAAAACTTTGGCTGGAGGATTCTCAATATCTATCTTAAGTTCATCCTTAGCAGATCTAGAAGAACTGCTAGGTTCAACTCCAGAGAGTTTGGGCAGGGGTGGAAGCTCAGCCACATCTTCAGAGACAGGGTCATTAGTCAAAGAGGTATCTGACATATGAATAGTCTCTGTAGATTTAAAGACAATGTCTTTGGGTTTGGTGACAATCCTCAGCTTTTTATGCTTAGCAGTTATATCCCTGTTTAAGTCAGCAGGCACTTCATCCTTAAGCAATTCATCAATAGTAAACCTAGCACACAGCCATTTTTCAATAACTTTGTTTAATTCAGTGACTTGATCATTTAAAGCTAAGTTTTTCAAGGTTAATCTAGCTAATTCATTTTGCAGGGATATTTTTTCTAAGTTAACCCGCCTGAGAGTTTCACATTCAGCCTTAGCATTAATCATTTCAGTTTTAACAGAGTGAAACTTGTCAAGTAGGTTCTTTCTTTGTTCCTCAACAAAGTGCAAGTCAACAATGGTGTAATCAAGGACATGCTTACGTTCATCACAATCAGTCATAGATAGAAGCCTGTGTACCTTTTTCATTGTGATGTCGACCCATTGTCCTGATCTTGCATCACCTTTTCCAACAGCTGGTTCATCCTCAGCTATTGCCATAAAAGCC
Organism: Glebionis coronaria; assembly: GCA_025667525.1. Lineage (NCBI taxonomy): Eukaryota > Viridiplantae > Streptophyta > Magnoliopsida > Asterales > Asteraceae > Glebionis > Glebionis coronaria. Next base: position 639,024,361 of record CM046875.1, on the reverse strand, counting down.
CTGACTCTTGTGGTGTCTTCTTCATCTGAAGTCAATGGTTCATCATTCCAATCATAGGTTTCAACAACCAACCCTTTCTCAGCCTTTTTCTCACCACCTTTCTTTTTGGACATAGCTTCTATCTTCAAGTTCATCTGTTCTAACTCAGCCTTAAGTGCCTTGTACTTATTTTTGTAATCTTTCTTCTCAGTGTCTGAAGAATTGGATTGAGATGAGTTGTTATGTTGTTTGAACTTGTAGGGTTTGGATGAAGATGATGGATAAGAGGGTGAGGATGTTTTGGTGGAAGGACATTCTTTTTGAAAATGTCCAAGCTTTCCACAGGCAAAACATGTTTCTTTTGACCTGTCAGTTGGTTTGCTAGCTGATCCTACTTTTCCAGATCTTTTGTAGTATCTTCTTTGGTTGGCTAGCAATGCTCTTTCATGAAATTCTGCATTGAGGTCTGACAAGAATTCTTGGCTGCTACGGGTATCTTCTTCAATATCAGAATCGCTGTCAATAGGATGTGTTGCAGAGATCAAAGCTTTGGAAGATGCTCCTTGGACTACAAATCTTTCAGTCTCTGATTTGTAGATAGTATCGATCAGCCCTTCTTCATAATTGTACTTTCCATAGAGCTGAGCAAGGGTATCATTTTTGATTGAGTTGTTAGCTCTCTGTGTCTGATTCATGCTCAGCCACTTTCTTGGAAGGCTGTTGACAAAAGTGGCATTGATCTCAGCTTGACCAATAGTAACATCATTCATAGCGAGGTCATTTAGAAGAATCTTCAGCCTAGTATAGGTTTGCTGAACTTTTTCACCTTCAAGAGACTTAAAGGCATTAAACTGAAGTCTGAGTGCCTGAATCTTTGTCTCTCTTGTTTCAGAGGGTCCTTCATGGCCAAGAATGAGGTCTGTCCACATTTGTTTAGCTGTGGGACACTGAATGACAGACTTCATGATATGCTTTGGAAGACAGGAAATTATGATGCTTTTGAGACGTTTATCTTGGTTTGCTAATTTCCTATCAGCTGCGGTCCATTGTTTGACAGGCTTGGGAAGAGGGTTTTCTTCAGTAGAAGTAAGTGCCATGGGAATATATGGACCATTTTCTAAAATTTCTAAGAGAAAAGGTTCAAGTCCATCAAGGTATACAAGAAATTGACTCTTCCAACTGGCAAAGTCTTCTTCATCAAAGACTGGTACACTGGTTACGTGTGATCCACCTCTTGAGTCAAGAAGTTGTGGTAGATCATCGTCATTTGGTGGGGGGGTAAGTCTTGGTGAAGATGGGTTTCTGGAAGGTGAGTGTGGATCCCAAAATCCAAAGCTTCTCACGAAAAATTGTCAATCATAACGATCGAAGCGGCAGCGGCGCCAATTTAATATAGGAATTTTGCAATTCTTTTTAATCTCTAATTTTTTGTTCCTCGACTCGACTCGAATTGAAATCGGATTTTATCCCAAGATTAATTGCTTTCGGTGAATAGTACTTGTTTTGGTATTTAAAACTAAAATTTAATCTATTAAAAAAATACTTTTACACTATTAAAATCTTTATTAAATTAAATTAACTATTTAGAAATATAAACTAATGTAGACTATTTAAAATAAAACTATTTAAACAAATTTAAAAACTATTTAAAATATAAACAAAACTTAAATCTAATTTAATCTATTTAAAAAGAAATTAGTCTCACTTTTTAATTTAACAAAATCTATTTAAACTAATTTTATATAAAACTAAATTAATTAAAACTAATTTATTTAAAAACTAACTTTAAAAACAATTTAAATTCCTAAAATGAACAAAAAAATTATTTTTTTATATTTTAAACTTTTTAAAGTAAATTTTAGAAATCTATAAAGTAAATTTATAAAATGAAAATTTCTAAAATGAAATTCTAAGAATTAAAATGAAATTAAATCTGACAGCCCACTAACATACTATATTAATCAAAAAGTCTGTAATTTAACCAAATAAGCAAGCTAGTCAAGCTGGTAATCACGTTGGAGCAGTGAACATGAGGTCAGGGGTACGAGTTCCGTTGAGGACCTTTTTGGATGATTATATTTTTATTTTTTTATTTTTTTAGACAGCAAAAAATAATCAAGTGACAGGAATGACTTTTTATAGCTATTTTGGACAGATAAATCAGCAATTACACTCACATACCAATTGAGTCTGTAAGCTTTTGGTAAACAGCAAAGAACCAAAAAAAATCATCAAGCACAAGCTAGCCAATCAAACAGCTAAATTAGTTAACTGCATCATAACAGCATTCTTCAACTCAAATATGATAAGTTAAAAAATTCAAAAGCAGTTTAAATAGAACTCAACACCCTAAATCTAAACATACAAATACTCAGTAATATACTAAATTAGCAATAACAGCAAAACAAGACTTAAATCAATTACCTTAAAACAGATATAACAAATTAAGCAGACTCAAATATAAAAAAACGACTAGCAGACTAAATGCAAATAAAACTAAAAATGACAGAATAATCTGAAAGTCCCTAATCAATGCAAGAAACCCTAATCTTAACTTAATCAACACAAGGTATTACTTTTCAAACGTAATCTTATTATTGTATAATAAAGAATTACAAGTGTTATGGATAACACCGTTTGATGACAATGTGTTGTGCACACTTTGAACAACAATAACCTTAACTTATGAATACAGTCGTAGCTGTTTGATTCACTAAGTTACATGCACTAATGTTCTTAATATCTCAAAGTGTTAAGTATTAATGCAAGGATACACATCCTATTTATAGTGTTACGAGGTTGACTTGAACAGTACTTGATGTCGACTACACAAGCTTTTACAAATTCCCACATCAGTCACATGATGTCCTTCTATTCTTGGTAGTCTTCCATTAAGCTTTAAGGAACAGTTGTCCAAAACAGTTTCCTTATTCTTCATATTCTCGAACACACAAATGGCATGTCCAAAGTGTGCTGAGAGTTATCAGGGTATTGCCACCCCTGTTAACTCTCAACCCCTCAGAGTCCCTAATACATCTTGGCTGTTATCCATCACAGCCAAGGAGTATGTCTTCAGGTAATCTTCGACTTCCCTGACAATGTCTCTGACATGGACTCCTCTGAGATTGCTCACAGAGATTCGGATCTCTGTGAGTCTTGTGAAACTTGCCTGCCTCCTAGGCACAGGCAATGGACTATCTATCAGCCTAATTATGTTTAAATCAATGAACAGGGAATCTAACAAGTTTATTATGACCTAGGGTTTGTGGTGAAAAGGGTGACTGGTTTATTTCTTTGGGAGAGAGAGGGTAAACTTCGTTTGTAAAAATAATGTGCGGTGTGGGTGAGTTTTATGGTTAATAAACGTTGACTAAAATGTTTATAAAATTTGTTTCACTTACCAAGCCCAAACGTCCTATATCTTTTAACCTTGAGTAGATAATGGGCTTTTGAGCCCATGTAACTTTAACCCGTCTATTGATCTATCCAAATTGGGCCTTTAATGGGTTTGTAGCCATTTAACAAGTAATACATGTTCTTCAAATGAGCTTTTGAGCCTATTAACCCAAATGTGGGACCCACAAGCCCAAATAACTCCATTAAGATTAAAATCCACTAAAACGGACTTGTTTTTTTGGCTTTTTTGATCTTTTCCTCAAAATCGTGCTGATTATGCCGGTTTTCTCGAACATTAATACACTTTTGGCTCTTTGACTTTGACTTTGTCTCTTTCTTTGACTTTTCTTCAACAAATGACCGTGAAATCCCGTGTTTTCTTTCCTTTTGATCTTTTGTACCTATTTCACACAAAAACACAAAACCACGCGTAATTCCGACTTTTACGATATTAAACACATGATTAGGTCTTGTTTTTCCTTGATTTTAGTGGTAAAAGGATAAGTGTTTACACACTTATTAGGTTACCTCTTAATATGTGGATTGAGTGTGTTCTAGCTGCTACTTATTTGATTCATAGATTGCTTACCTCTGTACTTAATGAAAAATCACCTTATGATTTAGTTTATAATAAGGCTCCTTATCTCAAACATTTAAGAAAATTTGGGTGTCTTGCTTATGATACTGTTTTAAACAATCATGATAAATTTGGTTTTCGATCTGAAAAATGTGTCTTGGTGGGTTATTCTTCTTTCAAAAAGGGTTATAAGTTTTTTAGTCTTGATCATAAACAAATGTTTTTTTCAAGAGATGTAAGATTTTTTGAAGACATATTTCTTTTTAAGTAAAATATTGATGAGTTTTCTGTTCATGACTCAGATTTGTTAAAAAAAATTATGTTACTGTGGATAACCTGCATGACCCATCCAATGATGATGAGAGAAGGAACCCCAGCCTTAATAAGGAGGGTAGTTCATTTAGTCACTCTAGTAGCACTTCTAAATCAACTCATGAAGATGAGAGAGGGCATCTTTCTGATTCAGGGGTTATTGCCAATGATTTAGAGGGGACTGCATCCTTTGAGGGAAATGTAATACTGTGTCTGAGGATGATATTGTCCCTATATTTCAAGAGGAGGTTATTCCTAGTACATCATATGTTTCTAGTCTTAGGAGATCTTCTAGGCCTTCTGGTTTTCCTAGAAATTTTAATGACTATGTTGTTGAGTCTAAGGTTAAAATGGTATAGAAAAATTCGTGAATTATTCTAATCTTTCTTCTCATAACCTTTGCTTTACTTCTTCTTTGAACAAGTCTTCTGAACTTGTTACATTTTTTAGGCTTCTAAGCATCAGCATTAGGTTGATGCTATGAATGCTGAAATGGAAGCCATATATAGGAATAATACTTGGACTTTAAGTGATTTACCTACAGGTAGAAAGGCTATTCCTAATAAATAGGTTTGGAAAATTAAATATAACGCTAATGGTGAAATTGAAAGATATAAGGCTAGACTTGCTATGAAAGGTTGTTATTAAAGGGATGGAATAGATTTTGATTAAACCTTTTCTCTTGTGGTTAAGATTGTTACTGTTAGATGTCTTGTTAATCTTGTTGTTCAATCTGGTTGGTCTTTATATCAGTTAGATGTTAATAATGCTTTTTTTTATAGAGATCTAGATGAGGATTTTTATATGGCTTTACGTGTTGGTTATTTTTCAAAAGATGATACTAGAGTTTGTAAACTTAAAAAATCTCTGTATGGTTTGAAACAAGCTCCTAGGCAGTGGAATGCTAAGCTTACTTATGCTCTTATTGATAATGGTTTTGTTTAAAGTGAAAGTGATTATAGTTTGTTTACTAGGCAAGATGATAATTGTTTCATTGCTCTTCTTGTTTATATGGGTGACATTATAATTACTATTAGTTGTGTATCTGAAATTGACAAAGTTAAGGAATTTCTTAAAAGTCAATTTATGATTAAAGATCTTAGAAAATTAAAATATTTTCTTGGAATAGAAGTTTTGGAAACTAAAAGAGGAATATGTTTAAGTCAAAGGAAATATTGTTTAGAATTGATTGATGAATTTGAGTTGTTAGCTAGAAAGCCTTCATATATTCCTATGCAGCCTAACATTAGCCTGGCTAGTGAGCCTACTGTTGATGATCCTTTGCTTGATAATATCACAGATTATCAGAAATTAATTGGAAAACTCAATTATTTGACCACAACTAGGCCTGATATTGCTTACATGTTTCTTGTCTTAGTCAATTTATGCATAGTCCTCTTAGAAGCCATCTGAAAACTGTACTTAAGGTAATCGGGTATCTTAAAGGTTCTCCTGGTAAGGGTTTGGATGTATTTAAGTATTATGCACCAGGTATAAGTCTCAAAGCTTATACTGATGCAGATTGGGCTAGGTGTATTGGGACAAGAAGATCTATCACAGGCTATTGTGTGTTTATGAATGGGTGTTTGGTCTCTTAGAAAAGTAAAAAACAAAACACTATTTCAAAAAGCTCTATATAAGCTGAGTATAGAGATTTAGCTTTTGTAACTTCTGAAGTTATTTGGGTTTTGAAAATACTGGCTGATTTAAATTGTAAAAATATTTTGCCAGTTCAAGTGTCTTATGACAATAATTCTGCAATCAAAATTACAGACAATCCTGTTTTTCATGATAGAACCAAACATTTAGAGATTGAATTACATTTTGTAAGAGAAAAGATTTTAGCTGGGTTATAAAAATTGAAAAAATAGATACTACAAATCAAATTGCAGATATCTTAACTAGAGATTGGACATTAAGCAACATAACCTATTATGTCACAGGTTGGGATTGATTGATATGTTCCAGAATAAGGTTAAGGGAGGGTGTTCCAAATAATCTCATTCTGGCACCTTTTATATTGTTGAGGGACTTATGTTGTACTTTGTGTAATCTTGTTATAACAGGATAATTTAGATAAGCTGTGAATGAAAGATGTGGATAAGCTCGGGGACTAAACATACCAAAGCTAGGAAGTTGCTGAGATGTGTTATAAAAGGAAGATTGACTTTAGAAAGTCATTCATCTATCTCCTCATTATTTTCACACACAAAAATTACTCTCTCTTGTTTTCATCGATTCTTTAGATCGTCTTGATCTTTTTGTAATAGAACTATTATCAAATTAGATAATAGGAGTACAACAGATTAGTTAGGGTAATCTGTTGGTTTGTTGCTTAGTTGATTGATATCAACTTATTGTGATTCTGTTATTGGTTGTTTTGGATCTTGATTAAGATTCAAGATTAGAAGTTAATAATAATTGTTTCACAAACACAAGATTTTTATCTTATTTTCAACTCGTACACTTTCGTATAATCACAAAGTATTCTGACTTTCTAAAACTAGGTTACCAATTTTTGACTCGCACCAAAATTAAAAAGTTTAGTTAAGTAAGAATAAATTTGAGTCGGGTGTGGGTCATTTTATCTGGCCTATTTATTAAACAGGTCAGGTTCGGGTCGAGAATAATTAAGTGGGTAGATCTGTTAAACCCTTTAATTTTTTTTGTAGATTTTAAATTATTTATATTATATTATACGGGTTAAATAAGTTAAATATGTCGACCTACAAACCAGTTAATCTATTTAACCAATGTAATATGTAGACTTCTAAATATAACACGTGTTAAACTCATGTAATGTATCAAATTCTGTATATAAAATAGGTTGGGTAACTCGAAACCCGTTTAAACTATTCAACCCATGTAACTTATTTAAACGGCTAACCCAAGTATATATATGGATAAATATGGTCAGATTCAGGTTATGTTTAAACAAGCAAGGTTGACATATTTGATGCGGTAATTTAACTCAGTCGTGTTCGAGTTGAAATTTTTTAACCCGCCAACCTATCAACTCGAACTCGCCAACCCGAATCGACATAAACTACCACCCTATCTAAAACTAGTGAATTACAATTCATAGCTTGCATTTTCTTAGCAAGACGAGATACATAAAATTGCAAGGAAATAGTCTATATGAAAATTAAGAAGATACAAACAACATCGCCGGATTAATTTTGCTTAACTGGTGTTGTTTGTCTCTAAATCTGAATCTATTTCGCATATCTCAATTTAAATCTAAAACAAAAATGTCTGAATATAAAAAAAATTTTTTTTTAGAAAGACGTTTAAATGTTTAATTATCATAACTAGATGATTTAGTACCTACGGCTCCATCCCACTTTTATTATCCTCATTTGACTTTTTGTAGTTTTACTTCTTCAACTTTCAAATTCATTTGGATACCAAACTTATTTAAGATATGAGGGGACTCATCACCACCCTCCATCTCCCTACCATCTAATGGTTGAGATTAAATCCACATTTTACACTACAACAGTATTTTCGTCGGTTCACCCGCCCACTATATAAATCTTTTTCTCCATTCTTTCTCAAAACACACACACACACACATCGTTCTATCACTTTTATCTCTAACCCTCGATCTAGTTTCTCTCTCTATAAATTAAAACGCATAATCATAAATCCATCACGAATCGATTAACCATCATGAATCGATTAATTAGATCATTTAATTAACACGAATTTATATCAGGTTTGTATTCTCATAATCTATTTTTATTTTTTAGCTTATTTGATTTTGAATAAGCTTATTAATTTATTATCATTAGCTTATTTTGAACAAAATATTATGATTGATTGGTTTCATTTTGATCGAATTATTCTGATTAATTGTTCTTATTTTGATCGAATTATTTTAATTAGGTGATTTATGTGAATAAGCTTATTTTTTTGAATAAGATTTTAAATTAGATGAAAGTTATGAATAAGCTTGTGATTTAGATAGGAGTGATGAGAATTATGAATAAGCTAGCTTATTAGCTTATTTTGGCAAATCATACAGTGTTTTATATAAGTTGAATTAAGTTTGTTGAAGCTGAAATAAGCTTGATATATCATATATGATAACTGATGGTATATCATATATGATAGATATATCATAATATGATATGATATATCAAACAAATCACAAGAAAATGTAAGTTGAATTAAGTTCGTTGATGTATACTGAATTAAGATTGATATATCATATATGATAACTGATGATATATCATATATGACAGATATATCATATATCATATATAATATATCATTAGTTATCATATATGATATAACAATCATATATGATATATCAAATGAATCACAAGAAAAAACAAATTTTGTATGATTATTTTTTAGAAAATCTGTATAAACTCTTGAACCCCTTTTTCTATCATATATATGATTAATTCATTTTGGTGTTAAAATTTAGCATAATATGTTCTTTTCTTTCTTTTATAAATGCAGTCAGACGGAGATGGTGTAATTTCTTGATTTGGAGCAAAGTAGAGAGGGATGTTGATTATAACAAGAAGATGTGCACGGATATGTTTTTAAGGATCAAGACGGAGTAGACGTTATTCATGAATTCATCATTTGATAATCTATTTTAAGAATAGTTTATTATTGAAAAAGAAGAGTAGTTTCAATAATAATGTTGTTTGCATCATTTGATTTTGTATGTATGGTTATCATATATGATATCATATATTATATTAGATGTATGTCATATATGATTTTACATCAGGTTACGTTCTGTTTGAATTATCATATATGATTCTGTTCAAAAGTACATTTTTTATGTCATGAACAAGTGTTTAATTATTAATTGTGCATACTCTTTGTTGTAATCATGAATTCATCATATTTTTGGTTTAATATATCTAAGTTTTTCTTGAGTATTGATGTGTGGAGATATGTATATGTGATAATTTGAGATACGTTATAGGGTAAATTAGAAAATTACCTTTAGGAAAAAGTAATAGACTAATATTACCAATGACGATTCAATTAAACACATGATGAACCAAGTTTGTTGTACACGAAGATCGAGTGAATTTGAGACGTTTTGCTTTGATTTGGAAAATTGATTCGAATGGGTTTTCGGTTTTTAAACTCAAATTAAAATATACCAATTTTAAACTATTAAATCTAATCCTAAAGTGCATGAATCGTTAACCCCGCTATTATTTAATTCTAAAAACACAATTATTTAAAATAAAAACTATATAAAAATTTAAACTATTTAATAATCTATAAAAATTAAACTATTTAATAAAAATTACTTTTACACTATTTTTAGAAATCTAATTAAACTTTTAAAACTAATTATATTTATAAAAAATTACTTAAAACAAATCTATTTAAAAACTATTTTTATTTAAATCTAAAATTATAAAAATCTATTTAATAAAATAAACTATTTAAACTTTTTAAATTAATAAAGACATTTTTTATTTTTTATTTTATTTTATCAAGATACTGATTATTATTTTAAAAACTTAAAATTTACTTAAATAAAAATATTAATAAAACTTTACCTAAAACTAAGACTTAATTAAACGTTACTAAAATTTAAAATCTGCCAGATTAGTAATACTATATTAATTACGTAACGGAAAGTAAACACCAAAGAGCTATTAGCTCACTTGGCAAACACGCTTGACTGTGAAACAGTGGGTCTCGAGTTCGATTCCCATTAGTGACATCTTTTTGCTAATAACTCCTTTTTGACAGTAAAAGGTTAAATGTCACAGGAGTGACTTATCTCTCAAATTTTATGAAAAGTCTGATAAGGATACCAGATCATGAGTTCATAAGAATGATAGATTCTGATAACATTCGACAATAAACAACTTCAAAAAGCAGTAACACTAAAACTTAAATATCAAACTTTTATCCCAAAACCAAAACAAACCATCACTAAATAAACTCAATACAAAACTACTATAGCTAAATTACCACAACAATTAGTAAACAACAGATTAACAACTTAGTTATATAAAATGAAGAAAATCTAAAACTGACAAGCACTACTCAAAACCAAGTGAAAATCAAACTGATTAGATCAAAGGTACCTAGCAGCTATCTAAATATCAGTTAAGGAACCAAATCAGTGACTATCAAGCATTATATCTTTAACAGCTAACATTAACGAATTCATCAAGATCTATAAAAAACTCCATATAAAACTCCACTTAAACTCACATAACGGTTTCATAACAGCTTATACAGATTAGCAGTTATTATCTAAACATATTAAACTAAGCTTTTCAGGTTATCATTTTAATTTCTCAAAATCATAAGTTTAGCCAGTATAATAGAATTACATAATCAAACTCCTACAATCCTAGTCTCATATAAGCTAAGCTAATCAATAGATGCTAACAGTTGACACCAATTCAATAATCCCTAGCAGCCTAAATATTACCACTCAAACAAGACTCTCTTATTATGCAGACAAAACCAAAATCGATCATTCATCAAAGCAACAAATAGATTCATATAGTCCTATAACATTTATATCATTCATAAACAAATAACTTAAACATCATATTAGTAGCATAATAATAACTAGTAAACATACCTTTTGAAGAAAACCTTTGAGATGAAGGAAAGCGCTGAGCTTCCTTATGAACCCGATTCTACACCACCATAACCATCACCACCATTTTTAACCGAACCACAAACACCAGCGAATCGATCCAGACAACAGTAATGAACCACTTTTTATAAAAACTTTCAGTAAGAAAGTTTTGCTCCCAAATTCAGTTTTTAGATTATTTAAATCAAGCTATCATTTAGCTTATCTAAAAATCCTTTTATTATTATACTAATCAGTAAAAGAATAAATTGCAATACTTAAGATTTGGCAGAAAGTAAATAACAAACTCAATTAAAACAAAATTATCTTTCATTAATAAACGAAAATGAGTACAAATCTAAAAAAGAAATACAATTTTATCTAAACTAATTTAAGCATAATAACACTAAAACTAAAAGAGGGATGAGATTACAAGTAAAATAGGGGGTTTTTATAGCCATCCCAAGGCTTGCTGAGGAGGGATATCCGCATCTTTCTTGGCATATTCCTCTTCATTTTGAGCCCTTAGATCTTTGTTCTCTCTCTCTTTGTTGATCCTACGGTTGAGAGGACACAACTAGCATACGGATTGCCAACGTGGCATCCTTGTGTGCTAGTTGTGTTTCTTTGTAGCCATTTGATTGGTGGAATGGGGAGTGTGAGTTGTTTATTCCAATCGAAATCTGCCATGTATCCCTAGCATACCATCTCCTCTCTTCCTTAAAATTAGGGGAATTAATTCCCCCACACGTGAATTAACCGTGTGATGAAAAGCCCCAAATAATATCAAGTAAATAATGATTTAGGGTTTCGAAACAGTAATTATTTACTGGTTATGGTGGGATGGGGAAGAAAGTAGCGCATAGAATGTATCGACATTAAATAAATGTGTGTGTGAAAAAGTGTGAAGTAACGTGTGGTGTAAATGGGTTTTATTTATTTGTGTGAAAGTTTGTCTAAAAACAAACGCACATTCGTTTGTATATATTGCAAAAACCCTAAAAGCCCATTAGATTCACTTCATTCGTTCCTTATTCATTTCAGATATGAAAACATTGGGCTTGAAGCCCATAAATAATTTCCTCCTTCATATTCAGTTTGGGCTTTATTTAATTTGGGCTTCATTTGATTAGGTCCCAAAAATATTTCCATGTTTATCCAATATTTTGGCTTTTAAGCCCAAATGCTCCAATGTGGGACCCACTAGGCCCATTTACTCAATAAATGATGAAATCCGCTAAAGTCGAGCTCAATTTTGGCTTCTTCAATCTTTTTCTTCAAAATCGTGCCAGTTTTTGCCGATTTTCGCGATCTTGGTACCTACACACATTCAAACAACACAACAACATATACAAGGCATTATTGATACATTAATTGCAATATTTAATTGTTTTATGATATAATTGATATGACTAAAATAGCTCATATCAAACTCCCCCTTGCTAAGCAATTGTTGTGTCCTCACGCAATGATAAGATAAAATTCTAACTACATTATTATTCAACTTTTGACAACTTTATTTTGCAAAGACATAATGTATTGCTTTCATTATTGAAAAATAACTTTTAGGATCATAAAACTCAAATAGATTCATCGTCCCCGACTTTTCACTTTTCCATGCCAAGTGCAAAAACAAGATCATTGTCAATCATAAGCCCCAAAATTAAACCAACTCATACAAGTAATTTGTGTTAAACTCAATCTCCTATTATTCCTATTGTATCTCTAGATTTTATTTGTCATTCACCCAAAGGCTCATTTGACTTTATTTAATATTTATTAGTCCAAAAATGAAGGCAAGAACGGTGTAAACTCAACACTCAAAACCTAACCTCGACTTCAAAAACCGTTGTCACTAAAGAAAGCCCACAACAAGGATAACTTAACACGATTTAGGGATAAATCCTGGACCCGAAATTTGGCTAATATGGCTACTTAAAAGCAACAATAAAACCTCCAAATTCAATTATGACCTTATTAATGGAGTTAGCAACAATCATATCATAACACCTTTTGGCTCTTTAAGATGCAATTGTGCTCCTTATTTAAAATCCACACCCTAAGGCTCCTTGGACAAAAATAAGGGAATTGACTTCACCATCCCACCTTACGAATCATAATGATGAAGCATTTTTTATTCAACACGCCCCTTTACATACACCCTAAGGCTCTAATGACAAGGTTAGTGCTACATGACTCCCACCCGAAGGCTCCTAGAGAACATGTTTTTATTTATTCTTCTTTATTAATATGATATTTATAGTAAGCCAAATTTCCGCAATCCCATGATCAAAAGTCCATGACGCTGACACCATTAATATGTTCTCACTTTAAATACAAGGGAAGAAAAAGAAGGAGTTACGAGTTAAGATATCAAGCCTAAACCGCTAAAAACTTCATTTATTAAGCAATTATTATTCAAGTGAGGAAAGTAAGTACGAGGAGATTAAATCAAACACAAAAATACTTGCACAAAGAAGAATTTAACCTTAGAAACTTATGAATGAACTCTATCATCTCTTGTTCTCCATATCGAAAAATTTCAAAAAATGTGAAATCAATGGATACTTAGCCTATTAAATCAAAATTTTGGGTTTTCAAGTCATCTATAGGATCTTGCACCTTCTTATACTTTTTCAAGTTTTAGAATTTGCGTTTTAAAGTTCCCTTGATAAACGACTTTCTAGGATCAATTATAGGAACTTGCGAAACGTTCTTGTTCTTAACTCGTATGAATTAAGACTTTCGCGTTTTAAAGCTCCCTACATAAAAGCCTAGCAAAACTTAATTCAAATACGTTAAGGAAAAGCTACGGTTAAAAACCGAGTCGAGTCAAAAACTATTCTTATTTTCACCAACGGAAAGCCTACATTCGTGTCAAAAGCACTTATTTTATTTATTAAAACTTAAAAATAACACTAAAAAATTAAAATTTTATTGAAAAATGAGAAAAAGAATACGTTTGGACACGACAAAAGCAATTACAAGCGATTATATCGATTGACACCCCCATGCTAAAACCAGACATTGTCCTCAATGTTTCTTAGCTCAAAAGTAACACCCCCTTGCTAAAACACGAAGAGTCTAATGCAAATTCTTAGCATGGAAAGAGTACGCAAATCTATAAGCCGTTTATTAATTATGCCTCAAGATAAAACGTTAGTCGATAAAAATCAAGGGTAAAAGAGTGTGCCCCTTTTTGGCATTCAAAGAATGGAAGATCAAGTGGACCGGCAAAAACCGAACACGAGAGTCTTCAAATATTAGGGTTATACCTAAGATTCACAACAAAACAAAACACGAGCACGAGCTTGAAAGATCAAGCCTTATTAGTGTTAGAAAATATAAATAAGATAGAATGTATGGGACTCCCCCACAAGGCACCTCGTTTTTGTTCACCGAGTCATGAGCTCGACTCGATCCCCGCATTCATTGGTCCTTAGGGAAAATGGTAAAAACCGGCATATAAAATCCAACATAAAGCATGATGCCGGGGTCAAAGATTTCATCCTCGTTGTCGGATGACAAACGAAAGGATAAAACTCTAACACAAATCTCTAACAAGAGATGGTAGTCACAAATAATGGTATGGATGTAGCATGCTCCCCGAGATAAACTCGCACCAAGATGATCGAAAAATCTTTCAATTATTGCATCGGTGAAAGGCCGAGATTTCCCTAAATCAACGATTCCGGGGTCGAATACCTCGTCCTCGGTGGAGAAAGGAATAGACAACAAGGTGTCTTCCCCCATGCTAATACTACATCATATGAAGCACATAGTAATGGTGGCATAAAAGTCTCAACACTAGTTGTTTCAACTTGCATGACTTTGATGACCTTGTCACTCTTAGGAATGTGAACAAAGGGGTCATGTTACTCAAAACGAGTCGCATGAAAAACCCGCACATTAAGATCAAAGCGAGTGGGAAGGATAATTGGAGCAAAAGTAATTTCTCCCTCCGGGTCAACATTATCATCATCATAAATCGGGTGATCAAACCAAGAGTCTTCATTACCGTCATTAGACTCTTCCTCAAATTCCGAAGGAATGTCTATATAAAGAAACTCATCAACCTCCTTCATGAGAAGCTCATCATCACAAAGGTTGTGAGATGTAGGAGGTGTGATGTTCTCAAAATCCTCTTGAAACAATGGATTATTGTTCATTGAAGCTTCAAATAGAGGATTTGAGTAGGTCACAAAAGTGTCATCAATCTTGTCATCACAAGAGATATCCGACAAAGTATCAAGTGTGTCACACTCGGATACTAGATCATCATTCTCATTTGAAGGCAATTCATCGGCGAATTCCTCGAGAATGGTAGGTAAAACACAATAATCACGCTCGATCTCAAGATCGATAACATCTTCACTTCCCCGTGGAAGTGGATCAATGATAGCAAAAAGTTCATCTATGAACTTATCACATGAATAGTCACTAACCTCACTCGGTGTGAAGTTAGGAATCAAAGGCTCTTCAATAGAAGATTGTGCCTTAGGAACATCAACATGATCCTTATAAGAGAGTGAAAATGAGTCAATTTTCAAAGATTGTTCAATTAAAGCAATATCACTCTCGGGATCAAGATTCTCACTAACAAACTCACTAGCATCAAATGGCTCACTTAAGTAATCATCAATTTGTTTTTCAATCTTATCATCCTCGTGTGGAGTGAGTGTAGATGAGGAAAGGTTACAGCATGTTTCAACAAAGCAAGTTTCTTCATTTGAATTTAACTTTCCTTTACAAAATGGAGTTTTTAAAATTGGAAAAACACCTTTATCAAAAAGAGCTTTCTTATTACTTTCAATTGTTTCAATAAGTTTAACACTTTCAACTTTCTTAGAAGCAAATCTTGGAATCTTTTCCGGTTTAAAAACAATGCTCTTATCTCCATAAAACAATTTCATTTCCTCTTTCCTCATATCAACTTGAATTTGAGCCGTGCACAAAAATGGTCCTCCTAAAATAATAGGCACACGAGGATTGGTCTCATAATCAACTATAGCAAAATCGGCTAAGTACAAGAAATTTCCCACTTTCATAATGACATTTTCCGCTATACCAACCGGTCGAGTGGTGGTACCATTAGCAAGCTCAATGATCATACGAGTGGTACTAAGTGGTGCATAATCAATGGTTTTCCAAAGAGCTAGGGGCATTATGTTAATGCTAGCTCCTAGATCGGCTAGGCCTTTGCAAACCCCAAGCTTATTGAAAACACAAGGTATCAAGAATTGACCCGGATCTTTATACTTTTCGGGAAAGAAATCAAAGAAAACTGAGGTACTAATCACATTCAAAGTAGCCTTGGTGACTTCTAGAAAAGTTTCCTTAGGTGGAGTACTAAACACAATCACTTCAACTTCATCTAAATTATCACAATCATCATAAACGGTTATGGCCTTAAGCTCTCCCTTCGGGTTCGGAATGGTGTTACTAGGTAAGCAACCTGAAGAAGATGATGGTTTAGACATGAATCTCTCAAACATCGAAAGCAATTTATTTTGACCTTGTTCCAAACTTTGTTGCATACGATTGTGACTTTGCTCTAATCTTTGCTCAAAACGGTTTTGGTTTTGTTCAAGTCTTTGTTGATTAAGCTCAATCTTATTGTTTTGCCCTTTAATCGTATTTTGAAACTCATTTTTCAAAGTTGCCATTTGTCCTTGAATGTTATTTTGAAAAGCTTTCAAATTTGCCTCATTTGATTAAATGTAGCTTGACAAATCATTTTGATTATTGCTTTGAAAACCTTGATTGTTTTGATTAGCATTAAACCCATTTCCTTGATTGAAATTCCCTTGGTTACAACGGTTAAAATTATTCCCATTGTTTCCATTGTTGTACCTATTTTGAACCGGTGGAGCAACATGATTTTGACGAGGAACTTGACCGTTGGAGCCATAAGTTCCCGTCGCGGCAAAAGCACTAGCTTGATCAAACCCCGTGATTGAACAAGCATAATTAGGATGTGCTCCACCACATGATACACAAACATTCTCAACCATATTAATGGATCCATGAGGATTCTTCCTAATCTCACTCAACAAAGTCGCGAATCCACTATCAATCCTAGAGTCCAATCTAGAAATCTCGAGATTCACATTAGAAACAACCGGTGTGTTTCGTGAATATTGTGCTCTAGACTTATCCTCAATTATTCTCCACGCGTCTCTCGGAGTTTTTCTTAAAAGATTACCACCCGCGGAGGCATTTAAAGAATCTTGTTCAATCATATTTAGCCCATTATAAAAAGTATTTATTTGATGCAATTCCGAGAAACCGTGGTGTGGACATTGTCTCAACAAATCTTTAAATCTTTCCCAAGCTACCCCAAACGATTCATGCACTTTTTGCTCAAATTTAGTGATCTCGTTCTTAAAGTGTGTTGTCTTAGATGGTGGAAAGAGGTAATCCATAAACTTAGACACTAAATCATCCCATGTTAAGATCGAACCCGGTGGTTCTTTCTCATACCAAAGCTTAGCATTACCCTCGAGCGAGTACGGAAAAAGCATGAGCTTAATCACGTCATTCGGCACATCTCTAAACTTGAGAGTCGAGGTAATTCGATTAAAATTCCGTATGTGAGAATGCGGGCTATCGGTCTCATTGCCATGAAATTGGTCGGCACGAATGAGCGATAAAAGACCCGTCTTAATCTAAAAATGATCCGCCAAAATAGCCGGCACAACGATTGCTTCCCCATACCCTTCGGTGGGTGCACGGAGAAATTCCTCCATTGTTCGGTTATCGGCCATCTCTACAACAATAGGTGGAAGCTCGGGTTCCACTATTCGTTGTTGACGATTTCTATTTCTACGAGGAATATTTTCAAGCCTATTAAAATGAATCACAAGACGAGAAGAACGTAATTGCATACACTAAAAAGACGAGAATTTAGAGGATTGAAGAAAAGAAATTAGACAAGAAGAAGATTATTTTTGGTATTTTATTTGGTATTGCTCAATCAATAATGATCGATAAAAACAAGGAATAAGGATAACTACTATGGAAGTAAATTACCCTCGGTCGACTTTGAAACGATAGGTGAAAACCTAAACGTCTCGAGGTTCAATAAGTAAACTACAAAAATAAGATTTATTACTACTTGAGTCGGCAAACCAATAATAGGTTGTCCCTCTCAATATATGTACAAGCAAGCGGGGAAACGAGGTGGCACAAAGCACTTAAAAACCTTTTTCCTTAGACGGCTTTTTATAGCACGTCGCCTTATACCCACCTTATAGTTTGTATAAATCGAGTTCAAACTTCTTATTAGTATTTATCTATTTTGCCTTTTACTTTTGTTTTAGATTCGACTAAAATAGCTAGGTGATGAAATCCCAACTAAGGCCTTATTTAAAAAGTATGTAAATTTATTGTTCTACGTAATACAATATATTATTCACAAAAAACGAGAAAAACGATACATACTATATAATAGAAAAATAACAAAACTTTCCGAGGATGGAAAGGGTCTTCAAATCAACGATCAACAAATCTTCACAAAAGCGAATCGTACACAAGATCCCCGGCAGCGGCGCCAAAATTTTTGATGTGTGGAGATATGTATATGTGATAATTTGAGATACGTTATAGGGTAAATTAGAAAATTACCTTTAGGAAAAAGTAATAGACTAATATTACCAATGACGAATTCAATTAAACACGTGATGAACCAAGTTCATTGTACACGAAGATCGAGTGAATTTGAGACGTTTTGCTTTGATTTGAACAATTGATTCAAATGGGTTTTCGGTTTTTAAACTCAAATTAAAATCTACCAATTTTAAACTATTAAATCTAATCCTAAAGTGCATGAATCGTTAACCCCGCTATTATTTAATTCTAAAAACACAATTATTTAAAATAAAAACTATATAAAAATTTACACTATTTAATAATCTATAAAAATTAAACTATTTAATAAAAATTACTTTTACACTATTTTTAGAAATCTAATTAAACTTTTAAAACTAATTATCTTTATAAAAAAATTACTTAAAACAAATCTATTTAAAAACTATTTTTATTTAAATCTAAAATTATAAAAATCTATTTAATAAAATAAACTATTTAAACTTTTTAAATTAATAAAGACATTTTTAATTTTTTATTTTATTTTATCAAGATACTGATTATTATTTTAAAAACTTAAAATTTACTTAAATAAAAATATTAATAAAACTTTACTTAAAACTACGACTTAATTAAACGTTACTAAAATCTAAAATCTGCCAGATTAGTAATCCTATATTAATTACGTAACGGAAAGTAAACACCAAAGAGCTATTAGCTCACTTAGCAAACACGCTTGACTGTGAAACAGTGGGTCTCGAGTTCGATTCCCATTAGTGAAATCTTTTTGCTAATAACTCCTTTTTGACAGTAAAAGGTTAAATGTCACAGGAGTGACTTATCTCTCAAATTTTATGAAAAGTCTGATAAGGATACCAGATCATGAGTTCATAAGAATGATAGATTCTGATAACATTCGACAATAAACAACTTCAAAAAGCAGTAACACTAAAACTTAAATATCAGACTTTTATCCCAAAACCAAAACAAACCATCACTAAATAAACTCAATACAAAACTGTTATAGCTAAATTACCACAACAATTAGTAAACAACATATTAACAACTTAGTTATATAAAATGAAGAAAATCTAAAACTGACAAGCACTACTCAAAACCAAGTGAAAATCAAACTGATTAGATCAAAGGTACCTAGCAGCTATCTAAATATCAGTTAAGGAACCAAATCAGTGACTATCAAGCATTATATCTTTAACAGCTAGCATTAACGAATTCATCAAGATCTATAAAAAAAACTCCATATAAAACTCCACTTAAACTCACATAACAGTTTCATAACAGCTTATACAGATTAGCAGTTATTATCTAAACAAATTAAACTAAGCTTTTCAGGTTATCATTTTAATTTCTCAAAATCATAAGTTTAGCCAGTATAATAGAATTACATAATCAAACTCCTACAATCCTAGTCTCATATAAGCTAAGCTAATCAATAGATGCTAACAGTTGACACAAATTCAATAATCCCTAGCAGCCTAAATATTACCACTCAAACAAGACTCTCTTATTATGCAGACAAAACCAAAATCGATCATTCATCAAAACAACAAACAAATTCATATAGTCCTATAACATTTATATCATTCATAAACAAATCACTTAAACATCATATTAATAGCATAATAATAACTAGTAAACATACCTTTTGAAGAAAACCTTTGAGATGAAGGAAATCTCTGAGCTTCCTTATGAACCCGATTCTACACCACCATAACCATCACCACCATTTTTAACCGAACCACAAACACCATCGAATCAATCCAGTCAACAGTAACGAACTACTTTTTATAAAAACTTTCAGTAACAAATTCAGTTTTTAGATTATTTAAACCAAGCTATCATTTAGCTTATCTAAACATCCTTTTATTATTATACTAATCAGTAAAAGAATAAATTGCAATACTTAAGATTTGGTAGAAAGTAAATGACAAACTCAATTAAAACAAAATTATCTTTCATTAATAAACGAAAATGAGTACAAATCTGAAAAAGAAATACAATTTTATCTAAACTAATTTAAGCATAACAACATTAAAACTAAAAGAGGGATGAGATTACAAGTAAAATAGGGGGTTTTTATAGCCATCCCAAGGCTTGCTGAGGAGGGATATCCGCATCTTTCTTGGCATATTCCTCTTCATTTTGAGCCCTTAGATCTTTATTCTCTCTCTTTGTTGATCATACGGTTGAGAGGACACAACTAGCACACGGATTGCCAACGTGGCATCTGTGTGTGCTAGTTGTGTTTCTTTGTAGCCATTTGATTGGTGGAATGGGGAGAGTGAGTTGTTTCTTCCAATCGAAATCTGGCACGTATCCCTAGCATACCATCTCCTCTCTTCCTTAAAATTGGGGGAATTAATTCCCCCACACGTTAATTAACCGTGTGATGAAAAGCCCCAAATAATATCAAGTAAATAATGATTTAGGGTTTCGGAACAGTAATTATTTACTGGTTATGGTGGGATGGGGAAGAAAGTAGCGCATAGAATGTATCGACATTAAATAAATGTGTGTGTGAAAAAGTGTGAAGTAACGTGTGGTGTAAATGGGTTTTATTTATTTGTGTGAAAAGTTTGACTGAAAACAAACGCACATTCATTTGTATATATTGCAAAAACCCTAAAAGCCCATTAGATTCACTTCATTCGTTCCTTATTCATTTCAGATATGAAAACATTGGGCTTGAAGCCCATAAATAATTTCCTCCTTCATATTCAGTTTGGGCTTTATTTAATTTGGGCTTCATTTGATTAGGTCCAAAAAATATTTCCATGTTTATCCAATATTTGGGATTTTAAGCCCAAATGCTCCAATGTGGGACCCACTAGGCCCATTTACTCAATAAATGATGAAATCCGCTAAAGTCGAGCTCGATTTTGGCTTCTTCAATCTTTTTCTTCAAACTCGTGCCGGTTTTTGCCGATTTTCGCTGATTTTCGCTATCTTGGTACCTAGACACATTCAAACAACAAAACAACATATACAAGGCATTTTTGATACATTAATTGAAATATTTAATTGTTTTATGATATAATTGATATGACTAAAATAGCTCATATCAAGTATCTGTTGGAAATTCACTTTATGTGACGACATTTAAGAATTCCCATTAGTTATCATAGTCACACACGCTTAGACTAGACTAGGTACAATGTATAGTTAAGTGTTTGGTGTGTGGCTATATATACCCCTCCTAGGCTTCCAAGGAGGGGTGTTGATTGTGTTTTCATTTCAAGTTTAATACACTTTTTCTTATTTCACACACAACCTCTCTTCTCTCTCTCTCAACAATGGCTTCCACCTTCCAGCACCCACCTAGACCACCGGATTAGCTAAAAGCAAATCCACAATTGGCATCAGAGCCTCGGTTCCATCCTTGGATCGTGTTCTTGTTTTCGATTTGGTGGTCTAAAATATTTTTTTGTGTCTCGTTCTATATATTTTTTTGGTCCGATTTGTCACTTTTTTGTCACGATGTTTTGTGTTTGTGGTATCCATTTATTAATCAGTGTTCTTTCTTGGTTTCATCAAATCTTTGTCTATTTTTACACGTCTTTTTGTTCCTTACATCTATCAGATCTAATTTTTATTGGGACAAGGACAGAATACAAAATAAATGGGAAGATCCACCATTTTCGGTTTTAAAACCCTTTTCCGATAAACCATTTCGATGGGTTTTCCGACAGCTTATTCCGATGGGTTTTCAGATAGTCATTCCGATGGGTTTTTTCAGATGGGGATTCCGATGGGGATTCCAATGAAGCTTATTTCGACTATGCTTATTCCGATTATGCTTATTCCGATGGCTATTCGGATGGTTATTTCGATGGCTATTCGGATAGCTATTCCGATAGGGTGTTTGATTGATTCCGATGGAGACTTAAAAACATTCCGATGGAGCATTATTTTTTCTGAAAACCGAGACCTATAACAGTACCACACATCCAACCTTATTTCTCCCCAACACCAACATCATCTATCCTAAACCCGTCGACACCTATCTCATCTACGACTCGAATCTTACTCAAAACAAGTAAAACAGAAAATTAATCTAGATCTCAGATTAATCAGTTTTCGTGTAACAACATGCAAACCATGATCTAATCAGATCCCTACACGAAAAAATTTATTTCATCATTGACCATATGTGTAGGATTTAACACCCTTTTAATTTTCGACAACAAATTTAGATTAATAACAATCTGTTATTTTCTATATCTTTGTTTCGATTTAACTCAAACCAAAAACAACATGCAACCAATTACAAACCTGCCCGAGACCAATTTTAATTGATCATGATGTATAATCGTCTTCCACCTTTCGTTGATATCATGATTCATCACAGAAACTTTGGTTGTAATACCTAGTTTAATCGATTGTGTCTGATCTTGATGGGTGGTTCGTAATTACGTTTGGAGATATAAGGATGAAGGATTATTCTGTTTTTTGGTTTAGAGATCTTCTTATTCGATTAATTGATGTTAGTTTAGGATGGTGATTGTTTATTTTTGGTGGCTGAGGAGATAAATAAAGATTGGGGGACGGAGGTTTCTAGGTTGACTGGGAGGAGATGAATTTGGTGGGGCGGATTTTACTAGGAGATGTGTGAGATTAGGGTTAGTCTACCCTAATTATTTGGGGATAGGTTTTATATACTCTAACCGGGTATTGCAAGGGTTTTGTGAACCGGGTCTCGCATCATAGATGGGTCAAGTGGTGGGCTGCTATTTCATTTGGACAAAAGATTGGATGGGCCGAGATATATAATTTTTTGGCTAACAATTTGTTACATCAAATTATTGTTTAATCATTTTATTTTCTTTGAAAATATTTTTATTAACGGTATTGAAAGTGACTAAAAGACGAGACAAAATATGACGAGACAAATGTGACAAAATTATTTGACGAGACCGAAGAAAAATTTGGCGATTTTTTAGTGGCTACGGATTTATTTGACCGGGTATAAATTATGTGAAGTTGGAGACGGATTTTTCGAAGGCGTGTATTTATTTTATCTTCAAAGATAACTTGCTCGTGCTTAATCCTAGAATGAAGACTTGTTTATCTAGTTTCCGGGTTCGGGGTGGATGGTTGATGACTCGGCTAACTATCACTTAAAGGGGTTACATTGTTGTACTCAGTGTCACATGCTTAGTCGACGTGGATAATTTCAAGAGGTGTTGTGCTTATAGACTTCTTCGGTGATGCATTGGGTACTTACAGATTTCTCCACCGTTCTTCATTCAACAATTGTGCAAGCTTAAGTCACAAGATCGAAGGATTCTTATTCAGTTTCACGTTTGATGTATCTGGTTCATTCTTTCAGTGGTCACTTCAAATTTGCCTACAAGTGGGTTGGTAAAGATGCCATGGAGAGTTTATGAGTAGAGATTTTCTATCAGCAGCTGATTCTCACAAAATATATAATTCATCTTATTTATTATTCTCACGAGATTTCAGGTTCATGTGCGTACGATTTATTGATGGTTCCGAGTTTCGAAACCATCAAGGGGGAAGAAGAAGACACATTGAACGCACAACGAGTACACGTGATGAACTTCATACCTTCTTTTGATTTGAAGACATTCCGGGATGACATTTGTCATAGCCACAGAGAAAATCAGTGTTTTAACTCGTGGCGTTATCAATCTCTAAACGGTACACTACTGATTCGATGTTTAATTGTTTGGTTGTTGCAATTATTCATCATCATTATCCTATATAGAGAGATATGCATTCCCGGGACTTAATTGACTCTGGTGCATCTCCGGAAGAAGATATGTGCATTTCCGGGACTTAATTGACTCTGGTGTTACGATGTCAACTTCATGAATGGGATAAAGTGTCTACTTTAGTATTTGAGCTTCATACTCGGGATTGATTTACTTTCTTCAACTATGTGGGGGAAGAAATGTCTTGATTCTTTCTAGTATGCATAACTTGAACTCTTAGGGGGAAGAAAAATTTAGAAGAATTATTCAAGCGTGAGAAGAGAAGTTGTTGATCTACTTGGTGTGCCCCAAGCTTTCAATCCCTCTTAGCAACGTTATCATGTTATATGATGGGATTTGCTTGTTAGATTCCGCTATGCGCTTAATCATTCTAAGCTTTATTGAAAGCTTTGAAGTTGCTTACAAGGATTGTCGGTTTAGGGGGAAGCTATTTAAAAGCTTCTACATCAAGTTTATGTGGCATGAATTAGGGGGAAGTTAATTCAGAAGCTTCTCCTTAACCAGAAGTACATGGATTACTTAGTCGTGTCGTTATAGTATTTCTTCTACAAGTTACTTTAAAGATAAGTCGTTTTGAAGTCAAAGGCCTCATAAGACATCATCAGCATTGGACGCTTCATGAAAGTTTTTGTTCTTAATCATTATGTACTTGTTAGGAAGAATATTGTAAGGAAATCTACACGTCGTCCCATGGGGGAAGATTGTTGGAAATTCACTTTATGTGACGACATTTAAGAATTCTCATTAGTTATCATAGTCACACACGCTTAGACTAGACTAGGTACAATGTATAGTTAAGTGTTTGGTGTGTGGCTATATATACCCCTCCTAGGCTTCCAAGGAGGGGTGTTGATTGTGTTTTCATTTCAAGTTTAATACACTTTTTCTTATTTCACACACAACCTCTCTTCTCTCTCTCTCAACAATGGCTTCCACCTTCCACCACCCACCTAGACTACCGGATTAGCTAAAAGCAAATCCACAGTATCATATATGATAATGCATTATCATGATAATGCATCATCATATATGATAGCGCATTATCATATATAGTTTTTTAAATGTTAGATGAATTATCATATATGATAGTGCATTATCATATATGATACTGTATTTTTATAAATAGCTTAATTTATCAAAATCATCATGACATGATACCAAGAAAGTTAAACCATGTTAACAAGACGTTGTACCAAATACCAAGAGATTACAAAATCGTCCATATACGTCAAAACTCCATTAGGAGATTACAAAGAAAAAACAAACAATAAACGTAAAATAGAAATTTATGAGCTTCTTCATTAAGTTTCTTGGCCTTTTGGATGCTTGTAATATTCAACATCCTTGTAAACGACCTTCCCTACACAAAAAAAATTTAATTCAATTTTCAAGCACATAATATATTTTAACATATATGATATTTTAGCTTATATCATATATGATATAGTATATCATATACTCCCTTCGTCCCAATTTATTTGTCCACTTTTAACTTTTCAAGTCTTTATTCATCAACTTTGACCTTGAATTAAAAAATTTGTATTATATAATATTTGATGAAGACTATATGAATGAATTGAGTTTTAAATGTATTCTTATTGATATAATTTTTATTAAATATTACATAACACACAAAATTTAAATTTATAGTCAAAGTTAAAAAAAGACCTTAAAAATCTAAAACGGACTAGTAAATTAGGACGGGGGGTATGATACTTCACTAACAGGTCATATTAAATTTGTTCAGCGATATTAAGCCATAAAAAGATTTAATTCAATTTTCAAGCACATAAGCATATATGATACATTTTATCATATATGATGTTTTA
Organism: Glebionis coronaria; assembly: GCA_025667525.1. Lineage (NCBI taxonomy): Eukaryota > Viridiplantae > Streptophyta > Magnoliopsida > Asterales > Asteraceae > Glebionis > Glebionis coronaria. The sequence goes on along the minus strand of CM046875.1, from coordinate 638,998,339 downwards.
GCTTATATCATATATGATACTTCACTAACATGTCATACTAGATCTGCTTAGCGAGATTAAGCCATAAAACCTTATAAGTCATGAAAATAAGCTAATAAGTTATCTTATCATTCGACACGTTAAATTCATGTAATTTTTCAAATAAACTATAAAAGAATAAGATAAATTATAAGCTTATTCACATCGAATAAGCTAAAAAAGATAAATCAAAACAGATCGAATAAATTTTACCTTATTTATGAAAGGGATGATCGATTTACGAAGGTGATGATCGATGGGTTTGATATTTTTGATGATAGATTTAAGATTTGAAATGTGTGTGTGTTTTGTATATATTTTAAAAAGAAGAAAAAAACATCGATATTAGATCTAGGATGTGGAGTGGTAGGTGGTGTTAGGTGGGAGAGGTAAAATGACGAAAATGCCTCTCCGGCCTTTTTAATTAAAAAATAAGGATTAATCTAAGTTTTTGATCAAAATTAGATGGAAGTTGTAGATTGGTCCCCTTGTATCCAAATTAATAGATAATAAGGAAAGATGTGAATATAACTTTGTTGTAAATAGCTTTAAATAGGATCCTTATGTATATCCCAGTGATTGTGCAATCCCTGTAAATTAGGGTAGTTTGTCACATCTTGTACGCTATATATTGATCAATGAATATCTCTCACAAATACAATGAGTTTTCACAACCTAATATGGTATCAGCCTAATTTCCTGGCTCCTTTGTTTCCTTTTCTTTTATCATCACCATGTCTGGGGAATCCTCACTCACTAACACAGATGCCCCTCTTCCCCTATCTATTGTTCTCCATATGATCCCTATAAAACTTAACTCTACCAATTACCTTTTATGGCACAAACAAATGCTTCCCCTTCTTGCTTATCAGCAACTTACGGGGTACACTGATGGTTCCATACCTAAACCATCAGCAACCATTATCACCGGTGATGATTCTTCACCGAATCCTACTTATGCTTCCTAGATCGCTGCTGATCAGCGTGCCCTGATATTAATCCAGTCATCTCTGTCTGAAGAAGCCATGGCGGAAACTTTAGGTCATTCTACATCTCATGATGTTTGGTCCGCTCTTGCAGATACTTATCAACATGATTCTCTTGAGCGTACTCAAACGCTTAGGGACTCACTTCGTCATCTCAAGAAAGGAGATTCCACTGTTTCTGAGTTTTCTCACAAGTTTAAAGCCATATGTGATCAACTTCAAGCTATTGGTCACCCTCTTACTGAAGATGACAAGACTCACTGGTTTCTTTATGGTCTTGGATCATCCTTTGAAACTTTCTCTAGCACTCAACGCTTGATTACTCCACGACCTAAATTTCGTGATCTTGTCTCTCAAGCCGAGAGTCATGCGATGTTTCTACAGTCCATCATTGATTCCCCTGTTGCTCCAGTTGCTTTTAACACTACTCATCGAGCATCCACTAATTCCTCACGTGGACGTGGCTCCGTACGTGGAAGATCCACTTATCATGGTTCTTCTAATCGGGGTAAAGGTCGTGGGATTAGGTGTCCTCCTCGTTGCCAGTTATGTCGAACAGAAGGTCACTATGCTAATGAATGCCCCGATCTTCCAACATTTGCACGAAGCCCCTCTACAGTTGATGCACATCTTGCTGAGGCTTTTGCATCTCAATGCAATACATCTACTCCTGATTGGTTTGTTGATACAGGAGCCTCGGCACACATGACCCCAAGCTCGTCAAATCTTGACACAATTTCCTCATATTCTGGTAATGATACTGTTATTTTTGGCCATGGTAATGGTGCCCCTATTTCTCATATTGGCCGATCACATATTTCTCCTAATATTTCCTTGCTTGATGTTCTTGTGGTTCCTAAGTTTACCAAAAGTATTCTTTCGGTTAGCAAGCTCACACAAGATAATCCGATTGATGTTGTGTTTTCTGACCCCATGTTTCTTATTCAGAATCGGCACTCAAAGGAAATCCTAGCACAAGGAAAACGTAGAAATGGACTATATGTTCTTGAACAAGGAAACCAAGCGTTTTTGGTCAAGCTCTCTTCTAAGCGCATTAGTGCTTCTTTTGATTTATGGCATAATCGATTAGGGCACGTATCTCATGACTTGATTTCTATTTTGAATAAGATGGGTTGTTTATCCCTTACTTCAGTTTTACCAACCCACGCCTATGCTCTTCTTGCCAATTGTCAAAGAGTAAGCATCTATCTTTTGATATTAATTCAAAACGTTCTATGCATGTGTTAGATTTGGTTCACTCTGATTTGTGGGGACCCTCGCCTGTTATGTCTATTGATGGGTTTCGATACTATGCTATATTTGTTGATGATTATTCCAGGTTTACTTGGTTTTACCCGATGAAAGCAAAATCTGAATATCCCATTGTGTTTGCCACATTTGTTGCATTGGTTCAAACACAATTTTCGTGTAAAATTAAGGTTTTTCATTCAGATGGTGGGACAGAATTTACAAGCAATCAAGTGCGCACTCTTTTGTCTAAAAATGGCACTCATCATCGGTTTTCTTGCCCTTATACTCCCCAACAAAATGGTCGTACAGGACGTAAGCATTGACACATTGTTGAAACTGGTCTTGCTATCATGTTTAATGCTCATGTTCCTGTTATCTTTTGGTCTCATGCCTTTAGTTCTGCTGCTTACATCATAAATCGGTTGCCTACGAAGCTTCTCGACAACAAATCTCCATATGAGTTATTGTTCTCTATGCCACCTAATTATGGGAACTTTCGTGTTTTTGGATGCCAAGTTTTCCCATATCTTCGAGATTAATCCTCTCATAAACTCGCTCCCAGAAGTGCTCCATGTGTTTTTATTGGCTATAGTACGCAATACAAGGGCTATAAGTGTATTGATATATCTACCAGTCAGGTATATATTACTCGCCATGCTCAATTTGATGAAGCTCATTTTCCATTCCAAGGGCATCTATCTACCAGTTCTACGGATTTGCTTTTATTATCCACCTATTGTGATGACTGCCCTGCACCTATTTCTTCACCTGAGCGTGAGCCTATACCAACTCCGATGTCACAGCCAGCTTCCACTCCTCCTTGTGAGTTATGCACGGACACGTCTTCTGTTACACCTCTTGTTGCAGTCGCACCACCAAATGAGCAGCCTCCACCTTCACCACAAATACCACCTGTTGTGTCTTCCCATGAATCTGGTCATCCCATGGTTACAAGGTCCAAGAATGGTATATTCAAAACTCGCCATTTTGCCGATCTTTCACATGTCGCTACATCAGGTTTACATCGTTCTCTCCTTACTTCGAAGGAGCCTAAGGGTTTTAAATCTACTGCTAAGGATCCCAAATGGTTTGCTGCTATGTGTGATGAGATGAAGGCCTTACGACTTAATGGGACTTGGGATTTAGTGCCACGTCCCACCAACTTTAATATTGTTGGGTCTAAATGGGTGATTCGTACCAAGTTTCTTGTTGATGGTACCATTGATAAATTTAAAGCATGACTTGTTGCTCAAGGTTGTACTCAAGTTCCCGACATTGATTACTCTGCCACTTTCAGCCCGGTTGTCAAAGCTTCTACGGTTCACATTATTCTCTCTCTTGCTGTCCTCAATCGATGGCATCTTCATCAATTGGACGTCAAGAATGCTTCTTTGAATGGAGAGTTATCTGATATTGTTTATATGAAACAACCTCCGGGTTTTGTGGACTCGAGATTTCCTAATCATATTTGTCGTCTCAAAAAGGCTCTGTATGGTTTAAAACAAGCGCTTCGTGCATGGTTTCAACGTTTGAGCTCCTTTCTCATTAGCATTGGTTTTACGTGCAGCCGAGCTGATACATCCTTGTTTGTTTTTAAAAAGAATGCTAATATTCTGTATCTCTTGGTGTATGTGGATGATCTTATCCTCACGGGCAACAATGCGGATCTCATCCGCCTTTTTATTTCACGACTCAATAAAGAGTTTCTTATTACAGATCTTGGTAAGCTTAATTACTTTCTTGGACTTGAGGTTTCCTACCATGACTCTGGCCTCTTTTTATGTCAGTCGAAATATGCCCATGACATTCTTGCTCGCGCTCACCTTTTGGATGCCAAACCAACTGCTACGCTGCTCTCTACTTCAACATACTTCACGAGTCAAGGCACTCCATTTCATGATCCTACCCTATATCGTTCTCTTGTTGGAGCTCTTCAATATCTCACTATTACTCGCCCTGATCTATCCTATGTGGTTAATCAAGTTAGCTAGTTTCTTCATGCTCTAATGCAAGCTCATTTTCAAGTAGTGAAACGGATCATGTGCTATGTTAAGGGTACTTTGTCTTATGGTCTTTCGTTTTCCCACGCTACTGCTCCTACCATCCTCGGTTACTCGGATGCTGATTGGGCCCGTTGTATTGAAACCCGACGCTCCACTTATGGTTATTCTATCTTTCTTGGTGGAGTGCAAAGAAACAACCAACCGTGTCTCGCTCAAGCTGTGAATCTGAATACAGGGCCTTGGCGAATACTGCTGCTGAAATCATTTGGGTCACTCATCTGCTTCGTGAGCTTCATGTCTTGCCTTCTGGACGTCCCACTCTTTTATGTGACAACCGCAGTGCACTCTTCTTGAGCCAAAATCCCATTTCTCACAAAAGAGCAAAGCACACTGATATTGATTATCATTTTGTACGAGAATTAGTTCTCTCCGGAAAGCTTCACACTCGTTATGTTTCTACCCAAATGCAGTTGGCTGACATTTTTACCAAAAGTCTTCCACGACCGCTATTCGAAGATTTTCGATCCAAGCTTCGAGTTGGTCCTTTCCCCTCTTCGCTTGCGGGGGGGGGGGGGGGGGGGGGGGGTAATAGATAATAAGGAAAGATGTGAATATACCCTTGCTGTAAATAGCTTTAAATATGATCCTTATGTATATCCCAGTGATTGTGCAATCCCTGTAAATTAGGGTAGTTTGTTGCATCTTGTACGCTATATATTGATCAATGAATATCTCTCACAAATACAGTGAGTTTTTACAACCTAATACAAATAATACAAGGTATCCAACATAACATTTCTCTTAATCTTTAGTAATTTTATTTGTGTTATATAATAATAACTAGCTAAAAGACCCGTGAAATTCACTGGTATTTTAAAGAAAACATTGAAAAGGTTAATAAATTACAATGCATATTAGGAGGATATTATTTAAAAAGAGCCACATATGAATAAAGAAACATAAAATATACACTTGTAGCATTGAAATATATGCTATATGAAACATTATAGTCATAGCGCAAAAAAATAAAAATAAAAACACCAATCCTTTATTCTATAAACGGAACATATATGTAAAAGTGATCATAAATTGTGTAGCACTTCTTTATAGATCGCGTTGGTGGTGGTATTAGTAGTATTAGGAACGACTACATATAGTTGTCCGTGTGTAAAAACATGTCCTGACAAATACAACCTACTTGCCCGAGACATTATCCGTTAAATTTTTTTGATGTCATCAGGAAAGATATGGGCATGGGAACTACTTCATTACTATTTTTATCGGAAAATATTTATCATACATTGATATTTCTATCCTTTATTCTCACCAGTGTTTGCGTTACTCAAGCCGACATTCTCGCTTCTGCTTCGTCCACTACCACTCGCGCGAGTGCTTCACTCTAAGGTGGAACGCTCCCCTACCGATGTATTTTTACAACCCACAGCTTCGGCAGATCGCTTAGCCCCGTTCATCTTCGACGAAATAAGGGGAGTAGCTATTCCCATGAAAAAAATATTTACGATGTTCAGTAGCTTTTCCATGGCTTCCATTGCATTATCGGATATGAGTGGTTTAGTTTCAGAAGGCGATAAGCACTTGTTTACAAAAATGAATTTTGTTAATCATAGTGGCATGAATGACACTTTTTATTAACCGATCGACACGAAGTATTGTTTCGTTGCACAAACTATTTGATTGATCAATGTTTTGTAACAACATGGCTGGTACACCAACTTTCAGTTTAAGTTCATGGTTGGGTACATCGTAGAATTTCATACCATTAATGAACTTTGAATATAATACGGTTATATTTATACTTGGATCTTATGTTACTTCTAGATATTGCACAAATTTAGTATGTAACTTCTTCGCCTAGAATAACCAACAACCTTCTCTCTAGTGTCAACAACCTCATTCGTAGGGAAAGAATGGATTTTTATGTCAAATATTTGTTGTCGTCAAGGTTTTCCAACATATTAGGGGAAGAAAAGTATACGATTGAGCTTACTGTGTCACCTAAATCCTTCTTGATCATTTCATCAAGTATGTTAATGTTAACCTCGCCATCTTTGTGACACCAAGCTCTAGAATCCACTCAACAATGTCTTTAATAACATTGACAACTTCATGATGACAACCAACATATACTCATATTGTAAGTTAATTGTAACACTTTACCATGGTCTCACAAGTAAAACTATTTTAATTAGGCCGACACAAACAATACCTTGCAAAATCCTTATGGGATGATAGGAAGAAACTACCTGAAATCGCCACCAAAAACCAAAGCCATGTTGCCGAAAGGAGTGTCCATCGTGTCATAATTTGACTTACGTGAATGTCCCTTAATGATCATTCTAATTCCTCAGAACAGTGCTTGTGAGTCTTGGTGTTACATCCCATATAATTATTTTGCATTCGAATCGATGAAACCATATCACTTTGAAGATTAATATAATGTAACATGTAGATAGTTCACCAATGTCAATTGGAATTTTGAATCATGGGTGTGGAGTTAATAAAGATGTTGTGTCGCTCGATTTCATGTTCAAACATCACCATTCGTCTTATCCCACCCGCTAGTGTTATAGCTATTTTGTTTATGTTTTTACCACTCTGCCTCTGTTACGCTTTCTTACACATATTGTCTATTTGTATATGTTCTACTGTGTCATATGCTCCGTTGAGCTTGGTTAGTTAGTTAAAGTAATAGTGCATGTATAAAAGACATTTGGGTAACTTAGGTTTTCCATGATCAAAGATTTTAAACTGATTATCCATTACATTCATTAATTCATATTTTTAAGACATTTTTTCATTCGATTTAACATAAAACGAATAAGCAATATTTTGCTTAAAAAAAGACCCATAAATAAAAACAATCAATTTCTTTTATGAATTGCTAAAGATGTACCTTCATTAAAGCAATACTCTTCAAGTTTTTCACAATATCTCTTTAAGACTTATTCGTCCATCAATACAAAGGCATGCGTGTATACTCTTTTTTTTAATGGCAGTTTGGTGTGGCGGAGTATCTTGCGTGCCACCGAGGCATCAAGTCTCTCGACCTGAGTTTGAATCATCTCACGAAGAGAATACCAACCCCCATGCTAGCCATCCAGTTTCCTATTAAGGGGCTTCAAGGCATTGCGATGGGATTCAAACCCGACTGCTAATTCTGGGAAAATCCCCCACATGGGGAATGACAGGAGTCGAACCCCTGACCTCCCCACATGGAGACTATAACCAAATGCATCCATCCAATTGAGCTAGACTTCATTTGCATGCGTGTATACTCTTTTAGTATAATTTTTGTCCAAGTATTGCACAAACCCACTATAAATAAAAAATCTGAATTCGAAAAGAAACAAAGGAGGACAGTATGGGTGCCGCACTCATAGCCCAAATATATATCAAAATATTTTGTGAAAAAATAGTATAAATGTGTGATTTGTTAGTATTAATATAAAGTTTGTCTAAGAGGTGCTCATAGAGCATGCACTCGTTTGATCTACTTTACTAAACTTAAACTTTCATTTCAAATAAGAAAATGCATGTAATACCCGTAAATTAAACAATATATATAAGTTAGGGCCAAATTACCACAATTACATTTGATTTCAATTTAATATAACTCAAATTTTTATTATGATACAATTAAATCGTGTGAGCAATCGTTAGACAAACTCGTCAATAAATATAGCATGCATTCTAAATTACAAAATACATATAAATCGATAAAATAGGATATATAATATACGAATAACAAAATTTCGCAAAAAGCCTTTCCGAATATAATGTTTATTCCATGGTTCTAAATAGCTCGATATAGCTCGCCTTAAGGCGCGCTAAAGCTTGAGGCGCGACCTCCACGCAACGCAATAGGTTAAGGCGTGCTACGACATGAATATTCGTGCAATAGGTTGCTGTGATTTTTTGAATTCAACTTCAAAAAATGAATTTTCCTGCATGTAATGAGAGCTTTTAACTTTAATTATTATGTACAACACTTATTGTGAACTCAATGTAAATATTATATTGAAATATGATAAAACAAATAAATATTTTTATGTGTTGTGCCATCATAAGACACGCTTTAAAAACGCTATAAATTCGCCTTAGTCGCTAAAGCCGGCAGCTTGGACATGCCGCCACGCCACGCTTCACGCTATTTATAACCATGGTTTATTCAGAATGAAAAGAAAGAAAACATCAAGATAATGCTTGTTTCCTTTTTTACTCATCTATAATGTAATTGTGTATACAAGCGTGTATTGTCAAATGAATAAAAAAAGAAATTATTATATTAGCTAGAGTGCAACTCATGCAATAACAATAGTCATTAGAGTGTTTTATTCCATTCTAATTAATGCCGTTTTAATACCGTCATAAATGGTAATTGTAAAGAATCTGTTTCCGGTGAAAGCGTTTTTCATTTAAATGAATTACGGTAATTAATATAACTTTCTTAAGCGATCGGCAACGGCAAGTCGCGGCCGAATCGTCTCTCGGTCGACCCGTTGCGGCGATCGGGTCGACAATTTTTTTTCCAATTGGGTCGTCTGCACTATCTATTTGGCCATTCGGTCCTCAATTTTGTTTCTTCCTTTTTTTTCTTTGTATATATTTTTTAATAAATTATATTAGTTTTAATTAAGTTTTAGTTAGATAAATTTATAAATTTTTTTAATATATTGAGTTTTGTTTAATTCCTCACAGCATATATTAATTTGATCATTTTTAGAGTTAGTTTTAACTAATGTTTTTTACCCTCTTTATTTCTAATTAAATCTTTTTTAATCAATTCTTTAATAATACTTAAGTATATAAATATTATTGTAATGTTTTTTATTTTATTTAAATAATTATTTGAATAAAAAATATATATTAAAAAATTGAACTTGGTCGTAGTAGGTCGCCTTGTTGGGACAAATAGGTCGCATTAGATCTCATGAGAGAGAAAGATAAAAAAATAAAGTCGTTAAAAGTCGTTGTTCAAGTAGCCTTACTATATCACTTGTTATAGTCAAAATCTCAAATTAATGTCGTTTTATTATGGCCATACAGTTGTTTTGATACTAAACCAACATTTAAAGGGAAGCGTTTTCGTACATTTAGTCAAAAGGGGGAAATTTGATACGATTGAATATGGGATGAAAAATAATGATCGACTGTGTTGTACTTTCCAAGCTATCTTGAAAATTATGTAAATTAAAGTCAACTGATTATAATAAATGATAAAACAAAATTCTGAAACTAAAACATGTAGGATTCAACCTTTTTCTAAATATTAAATTTGGTAGCAAATTAAAAGAGTTTCAAAAATTCAGTTGTACATGTGGCGTAATAATAGGTCTTAGTATTTTTAGAAAAAATTAATTAGGGGTTGCTTATATATTTGTACATTGACTGCTTTAAAAACTTGTAAAAAACTTTGTCTTATTAGATATAATATATAATAGATCATATATAAAAATACATTTAAAATTTAATCTATTTATATATTTTGCATTAAGTATTTGTTTTACTACAAACAAAAATATCTAAAATTAAAATTTAAAAAACAAGATTTTAAAAAATCAAATAAAGATAATTAAATTAAAATAGAGGGAATAATATATAACTTTCATATATGGTTCATTTTCTTCCATTAGATTTATGAAAACAAATTACTTGAAACAAAAAATAATCACGAGATATTGCAAGTAATTTGTTTTCTTCCATTAGTTACGCCAGAAAATTGAAACAAAAAATAATCACGAGAATCAAATTTTTACTTTTAAAAAACAGATAAATATAATAATATTATAATATCATCAAAAATATTCTTTTACAACTTTATAAGCACGAGATATTGCAAGTAATTTGTTTTCATAAATCTAAAATAAAAATTATTTTTAAAGTTATGTGAAAATGATTAAAAAAATATATATTTTTACAAAAAAAATCTATTTCTCTCAATTCTCTAAAAAACAACAGAAATATACCCTAACTAATAACACTATCAAACTCTCTCCAACTCTCCGCCCATTTCTCTTTAATTCTCCACTTTTTTTATTTCTCCGTACCAAACAAGAGAAATAAACTCAACTTCATTCCCCTAACTCCATTTCTCTCTACCAAACATGACCTTTGTATAAACGAGTGAAGGATTTGGTTTTCCTTGTACATGACACGTTGAAAAAGTTCACGTATCAAATCGCTATATTTGAAAAAAATTGTAGCTATTTTCCGACCAAACCGAAACATTAAATATTACACACAGATTTTTATTTGCTAAAAATACCTTTTTATCCGATAGTAAGTTAATCGTGATGCAAAGTAACAAAAACCTGAAAGTTCGTTACATTAAGTGTACAATAAAAACCATCATCAAATGATCTAGTGGTAAGGTCCTTCACTTTTAAAAGGGAGGTCAAAGGTTTAAACCACACTAGGTGTGTACATTTGAGAGTGATCACAGAGGTTCACATGCGACGACTATGAACTATCCAAAAGAGTAGTCGCCTTTAGATTAGTCGACTCGTAATATCGAGTCAAAAACTTAGATATAATCAAAAAAATGAAAACAATAAATAGTTCACGTGTAAAATGATACATTTGTAAAAGTATATTGTTATTATACGACTAAATCCTTTTCCAGCAGCAAAGGTATTGCAACGAAATCGTGCATCAAATTTGATGCGACACCCCATTCGGTGAATATGCGTCATCAAATGGGCGTCGCCAGTTCATCTCACCCAACATTAGGTAGACTGACACCAAAGGGAGTTTGAACCTTGAACCACTAGTCAAGATACTTAAGAATACAAGAACTAGTAACGGAAAACATAAGCATATTGATAATCGGTATAAATCCTAGTCAGTCATTTAATAAGACAAATAAATTTCTTAAGAAAATACCAAAGGCCTCTTGGTCTAGCGGTATGTGAGTGGTCCTCTAACCTTAAGGTTGTGGGTTCAAGTCTCGGTGGAGACATGTGTGATAGAAATTGTGAGATAGTTGATGTGAGTTATAAAAAATTGCAAAAAAAAAAATTCTTAAGAAAATATAAGTTTTAGTTCAAGTGGTCAATCCATGCCCAGAGTTAGCACATGCCAAAGACTTAAGGCCCTTATTTTGGGCATAGGACTTGGAATCCAATTTTGTCATTAGGGTATCAACATGCTACTTTGTTTGTACTTATTATACTTCTACCTTATTTTAAATCGTGTTTAGTTATCTGAACATTTTAGTATGCTAATCAGCTAATACTCCATAAATCCATACTAAACATAATGTGTATTTTTGCAAAAGTAGGTATTCATGAATCATGACTCATGAGTAATTAACATTAGAATTATACAATTACAGGTGTGATTTTACTATATTCATAATACAAAACCTAATTATGTTCTTTTAATATTTTTATTTACCATCCGTATAACTATTATGTTTTCAGTATTCTCTACGCGTTTTTTGGACTTTTTCAGTAATTTCTATATATTTAATAACTCGGTATTATTTTTTTTTTGGACATTTTTTGTAGAAAGATCAACACTTTAGATGAAATTTGATACGATTAACAAGAGTGGTTCAATATATATTTCTCTAATGACTAACGTGAAGACTATCTCTTATTTGCATGCATGTAGTTAGTTAAATCATGTTTCTATATTTCATTTTTAGTATTGTTAAGAGTAATCCGTAATGTCTTATGTTACATCCACATAAAGTTTACAAAAATAAATTCACATAATGATGTGTAAGTTAATTAATAGATGCACATATTTGAATAAAACAAAAAGTATGAGAGAGTATCAATCATATTCATGAATAATGACACATCATTATTGGATTTGTATTTGTAAATTTTATGTGAATTTAATATTTCTCTTATGTTTATTTAGTATTTTATATGCAATTTGTGAAACGGTTTGAGATATAAGGAAAATGAATGAAAATTAGAGTCTAATTTTTCTCTATTATTTTTGGAGTCTTGTCCATTTTAAAGTCTTTATCCGTCCGTTTCTCGTATTTACTTCTTAGAAGATTGACTATTATAATCGATCTATAACAAAATCATTTAAATGTGCTAGTTAACGTCTAAACAAATACTACCTATATTTACAAGATAAATGAAACACTAGGCCATTTTGATCGCAATTCAAAATTTTTATCCTAATATAAAGAACCCACCTGCAATACCTAGGCCATTTTGATTGGCTGCTATGAAAGAACCCACCACCTGCAATACCTAACCCCTGCCATCGGCCCCACTACAACCGCCCAGATAAAGCATGAAAGAAACAGCAAAAACACAAACGACATGCCCTTATAAAATAAACTATCCATAATCGATTCAAATCTTTTAAATAACATCTGCTTCCTCCGTCCCTAAATAAGTGTTCACTTTTATTTTTTGCGGTTTTTTTTCTTCTCCGTCTCTAAATAAGTGTTCACTTTTATTTTTTGCGGTTTTTTTTCTTTAATTTTGACCGTAAGTATTTTTTCTTGTGTTATACAATAGTTGACGAAAATTATATCAATGAAAAATTAATTTAAAACTCAATTCATTCATATATTTTACATCGAGTATTATATAACACAAATATAAATATTTACGGTCAAAGTTAAACAAGAAAGATCGAAAAAAGTCAAAATGGACTATTATTTAGGAACGGAAGACCTAAAAAAACAAGGCAAAACCGCATGGACCTAGTCATGTTGCCAATCTATCAATAACTGCATGGACCTTAACCTGCTGCAACAAATATATTAGTACTCGGGCATTCCATAGGGCTAAACTTGCCTCGTTCTAGTTTGATCATAAGTGCTTATGAATTTAATGGTACTAAGTTAGAGGATGGCAAGACACAAACGTTGTGCATGAGAATGTTCATACTTTCTTCAACCTATTTGAACTCATTGATTTTCTTCAAGTATACATAGATCGTAACTGAATTATCTCATCATCTAAGTTTACTTATTAGACGATAAAAACCTTTCATACATCGTTGTCACTCTATGTTGAGATTACTAGCTCCAAATATTTCAATACTCATGAGTCATGTCGGAGTAGACTAGATATCGAATTACATATAATGATAAAATTCAAAAGTTTATTTTGGTCGATTTTTTAAATATGGCTCATTGGCACACGAGCAGGTAGTTTCTTTTTAAGATTGTCTGATAAGCACTAGGGCTGCTTCATGAATTTCGGATGCCTGTTCAATTACACTAGTACAGTAGATATGCCACGACTTCTCTATAGGAATATATTACACTCGTAAAGACTACATTATTCAACACAAACGTACCGATACATATCTTCAACAAGAACGACTTGGGATATATCTTACTTATTAAGAGAAAGGTATCGGGATTGCCAAAAGAGGGACCTTTTTACGTACCGTGAGTCCAGGTTGTTCATTCATATCTAGATCATCTTCTGTGCCTCCATTAGGCAACTCCCAATCAAACTTATGCAAAAGATTGGCCAATACATTCTCATCTGTAGTCATTGCGAAAGAAATACCAGGACAACCCCTCCTACCGGCACCAAATGGTATCAGATCAAAATCTAGCCCTTTGAAATCAATAGAACAATCCAAGAACCTCTCGGGTCGAAACTCATTTGGTTCATCCCACACTTTAGGGTCTCGAGCAATGGCCCATGCATTTATAATAACCCTAGTTCCTTTTGAAACGTCATAACCCATGATTTGGACATCTTGGCTTGCTACTCGAGGAACTAAGGTAGGGATCGGAGGATGAAGACGTAGAGTTTCTTTAATCACGGCCTTTAAGTACTTCATGTTGTCAACATCGTCTTGGTTTATTATGGTTTGCTTATCTTTCACAACGGTTCTTATTTCATCTTGAACTTTCTTCATAACTTTAGGATGTTTCATGAGTTCTGCAAATGCCCATTCTAATACTGTTGCGGTTGTATCTGTTCCAGCCGTATATGCATCCTATAACACAAATAAAATGTTACCAATGGTAAAGAAAATTTCTAGTTATTCCTACTTTAACACTAATCATGATGAACTGTTAATCGTATATACAACGCTAATCACGCTAGATCAATGTTGATTAAGGTAAAGATAGTTAAGAGAGTTACCAAGAGGAGTGCTTTGAGAGCAACTCTATCTAGAGTCACTCCTATGCTATCATCCTTTTGGATCTTGAGTAATATACCAATGAAGTCTTCTCGCCTATCACGACCACCAGTAGAGTGTTTCGTTAGCCGCTCCTCTACCACACCCTCCAAGAACTCATCCACCTCTCTCGCCACCCTCAGAACTTTAGCATGAAACCCTCTCAATCGATCCATCCACGCGAGCCAAGGAACCATATCCTCCAAGTTAAGACCACCCAATATTTCAAAAAACTCTCTCAACATCTTCTTAAACTTCTTCCCAGTTTCGCCTTTATTATAAGTCCTTCCAAACGTCACCCGGCACACCACATTATTTGTAACAGTAACAAATAAATCACTTAAATCAACCACCTTATTAGAACAATTTTTTAACTTCTCTACCACAATAGCTATCTCTTCATCCCTCACTTCACTACTAGATTCGACATTCTTATTGCTTAACATATGGACAACCATTATGCTCTTCACTTGCCTCCAATACTCTCCATAAGGCGCTACCGAGACTTCTTTAAGATCGTATAGGAGATGCTTCCACATTTTAACGTCGGGTCTATTGGCAAAGAGAAGATCTTTAGTTTTCATGATCTCACGAGCTCCTTCAGCTGATGAGACCACTAAGGTTGGGACAGAACCTAGGTGGATGAGCATGAGCGGACCACCGTGGGTTTTGGATAGTGAATGGAGTGAATGGTGGAGTAGTGGTTCAATCTGGTGGAGGTTGCCGATAACCGGGAGTCTTGGTGGTGAAGGTGGTAGGTTTTTCTTGGTAGAAGATCTACTAAAGTAGTATAGCTTAATGATAAAAAGGATCAGGAGTAACAATGGTGGAGCATACACTAAAGAATCCATTGTTTCTTCTCGAATGAAGCTTGACTTGTTTTGTTAACATGGACTCATTGATGATACTTTATAGATGAACAATATATTAAAGAAAGTAGTAACATATTCAAGTTAATATCTTTTTATTGTCTTGAGTTAACATTGGACATTATTTTGGGGGAGAACATTATACTTGCACGCATAGCACAGGTGGATGTGATCACCTTTCACGTATTTGTTTTGGCCTTAAATTACCGACATCAGCGAGCGAGCGCATAACAGCATAAGCAGGGCCGTCTCGTCGTTTTTGGTGGCCCTGTGCCATAATATAAAATAGGCCCTCAAAACACTACAAATTTATATATAAAGGAATTTTTTTATCAGGAATTAGTGTTACATATAAAAGGAAATACTAAAATGACGCGATAGAGTGTATTTGTATATGAGCGTGTTTATATTTATCAAACACTAATAAATTTTTAATTAAACTAAGGTACGTGTGACGATCTCTTAAACATTTTGTGTTTTTAAAATGTGTTATATAAATTTGTTCGAGACAAATCTTATATATTATGAGAAATAAAGAGCTAAGTTATAAATACTTGCTGATAAGACATAAAGAGTAAACATATAAACACTTACTAAAAATAATTGAACCACAAGAAATAGTGTTTTAGTAGAACGTAGTGTCTAGTTATATAAATATTTAGTGGGCCTCATTCTTTTTCAAATGTAAGCCACTACTGATCCAAACTATTTTTCTCATTAACTTGAAGTACTCTATTTAATTTGCCCATGCAGTTTATAAGGTATATGACTGATATTTTGGATTTGGAGGCCCCTTAAATTATTGGGCCCTGTGCCTATGCACCTACTGCACACCCATTCAGCCGGCCCAGAACATAAGGGAAACGGTTGCGAGACTTCGAGGATCAATATATAATTAGGGAGAAGATTTGAATTGTACACTTCTCCTGTACGGCCGTAGGATGTGACCGTCTACATCTCACCTTCCATATATCCGATTTTGGCAGGATTGGGTATAAATGTTGTTGTTTCTATTTGATTTGCACACATGGGTTATAATTTGCATGTACACAAATTAAAAGCAGCCAAATCATTATGTATTTATGTGTATGTAAATCAATTCCCGAATGAATTTGTTAAAAGTCAAATTTATTTAATCTCCATACCAAAAGTGTAACAAGTTAGCTGACATTGCTTGGCTGTAGGATTCCACTGAAAGTGTTACTGTTAACGATTAATCAACTTCATTTTATACTATAAAAACAAGACTTGGTTTCTAATCATGGTGTTACTTCAACCAAGACCCATAAAACAACTTTACAATTTATTAATAACAACTTTTTGAGGTGTTTTCTGAACAGCAGCAAGTTTACACGTTCATATACCAGATATCTGACACTAAATGTCTTCAATAAGACTGGACTCCACTACAAGAAAAAGAGCATATAGTAACACACTTTTTAACGACACAAAGAAAAAGTGTAAGTTACACTTTTTAAAAAAATATAAGCAATAACTTAAATATGCTTACACTTTTTAAAAAGTATAAGTAAATATCTAACTTTCACCTACACCTTTTAAAAAATATAAACAAAAGTTTAACTTTCACCCACACTTTTTGAAAAGTGTGAGAAAAAACTAACTTTCACTCGTATTTTTTGGAAAGTGTTAGCAAAAATATAACTTTCACCAACATTTTTTAAAAAGTATGAGCAAAAGTCTAACTTTCACTTACACTTTTTGAAAAGTGCGAGCAAAAGTCTAACTTTCACCTACACTTTTTGAAAAGTGCGAGCAAAAGTCTAACTTTCACCTACACTTTTTGAAAAGTGCGAGCAAAAGTCTAACTTTCACTTACACTTTTTGCAAAGCATTAGCAAAAATCTAATTTTCACCCACTTTTTAAAAAGTGTGAGCAAAAGTCATATTTCACCAGCACTTTTTAAAAAGTGTGAGCAGAAGTCTAACTTTCACCCGCACTTTTTGAAATGTTTGATTTTTGGTTCGGGTCGGTCCGATCTTACTCACAGCTGCCATTATGCCTTGGACCGGATTGATCGAAGAACCGGGTCGGACTGAATACATTTGGTTTTGTCCTCGGTTCGATGTTTTCGAGTAAATCGTTCTTGGCCCAATCTAGTTTTTAAGTTTCGGTTTAAATTTGAATTGTATAAGCGCTACATAAATAAAAAAACAATAAATTAAAAAAACAATAAAAAAAATTATAGAAAATTTATGATGTAACGATAAATTTCAAAACAAGTTATATCAATTGAAAATTTTACCTAGGTAATAGTAAACAATACTTAAGATCCTAATTCTCGCACTCGCAAAATCCCGATCATTGCTTTTGCCTACATTCGATTCGGTCCAAAAATCGAACCAGAGAAACTAACCAGTACTTGATCCGTGTTTTTAATTACTCTCGAACTTCAATCTGGTCCGTTCAATTCAAAAAACCCGTGAGTATGATTAGTAAGACCGAACCGATCCGTGCAGAACAATTTCGGTCTATTCCCCAGTTTGACATTATGAGCAAGTTCTGTTTTGATTGGGTCCGGTCCGGTCCGATTTTATACCCTACTTTCATACTGTTGCACTAAGGGTGCGTTTGGTTAGGGATCGTAGGTACTATTTAGTTTGGATTTTAATAAAACAAATTGTTTGGTAGAAATATGAGGATTAAAACGTGGGAGTGAGCCCCAATACTGTTTAAAATCCAACCTATCCTCTAATTTTTCTTACAATCCATCCTTTTATGTGGGCCTACCATTTCAGTATCGTTTTTTTTTTTTTATTCTACTCATGGTGCTATATATTAAATTAATAATATTAAAATTTAATATTAAATTAATAATATTAAATTTTAATTTTAAATTATAAATGTAATTTTATAACATTATATATTTATATTTTAATACATATTTTCTCTATTCAAAACTTAAATCAAATCAAATCTTACCCGATTCTAAACACCTACTTTATAAACCCACTAATAAAGTAAAACAAACCAAACGGCCCTAAAAGTAAAAAAAATAAGGGTAAAACCGTATATAGATCTGTTGCTTAGTTAGTTATGTTTCTTCCGTCACCTAAATCACACACACTACGGAAGAAACACCATCGCTGACTCCGCCATCAATGGCAACAAATCACCATCGCTGATCAATCACCATCGCTGTTTAATCACCATCACTGATCTCCGTCGTCAATCACCGTTTCTGATCTCCGCTGTCATTCACCATCGTTGATCTCCACCGTCAATCACCGTCTCTGATATTCGCCATAGAGCACTCCATCGAGTTAGGTATATTGCTAATTATGTGCTTATTAGATCTGTTGCTTATACTTTGTAATCATCTGCTAATTATGTGCTTACTTTTTAATTTCATATATATAGATCTGTTGTGCTTATAGTTTGTAATCATTTGCTAAGTTAGATTTTGACTGAAACACATAAGCTTGCTAATTATGTGCTTGTTAGGTTTTAGGACTTCAATTTGTGTAGAATTGAGGAATAAAGTTGTTGTTAGATTTCGACGTTTGAGAAATTGAGGCTAATGGAATTTAGGCCACATCTCTGCCAAATAGGCCACATCATTTAAGCCACGTGTAAAAGCCAGCTCGACATTATTTACTTTCAAAATATGCTAAATACGGAAGTTGTGTCCATTTTTTATTGCTACTTCAAGTAGACGGTACCACGGTGGTTTCATTATGAGTCAGAATCAGAATCTGAAGATGCAGTTGGCAATGTTTTTCTTATAAAACTTGGTTTTCGTTAAGATAGGTTCTGTTATTATCTTGTGTGTGGATGAATGCTTTAACTTTGTCGAGATCACATCAAATATGTATTCTGAGATGCGTGGTGAAGCTCTTGATCATGCAGGTTTACGCAGTTTATACTTTGAACGGGTAACCTCTGTATAATTCATGCTTGGCTTTGTCTCTCTATCTATTCTAGAAATGTTCGAAAATAAAGTCTGCTCTTGAAACGTATACCTTTAAATTGCCACTACACTAGGTGCTTCTTAAGAAGCTAGTAATTGATGTAAGTAGATAAAAACTTACAGAGTACTAGAAATGGTGAACCATATTTTAGAAAAAAATTTAATTAGTCAAGTGTAGCAATCAATTTGTTGACTCAAGGATTTACTACATAGAGTTTTTTTTAGGTTCATTATTCAAACATTTTAATAAAGCTCGTCAGGGCTTACCAAGTGGAAGTC
The DNA here is from genome assembly GCA_025667525.1 of Glebionis coronaria. NCBI lineage: Eukaryota > Viridiplantae > Streptophyta > Magnoliopsida > Asterales > Asteraceae > Glebionis > Glebionis coronaria. The sequence goes on along the minus strand of CM046875.1, from coordinate 638,978,861 downwards.
ATGGTATTCTTGATAGCAAACAGATATTTGTATATGTGCGTGTGTGTGATAAGCCTTGTTTAATCAACTTTTTTTTGTATGTTTCAGCAGCAAGAACTGGAGTCTCAAGTAATATGCCTTTGAAGGGATGGCCAATGAAGGTACACTTGAAACTTAAGTTAGCATAGGTGTTTGGATGTGGGTTTTAAAACCGAGTTTGTGATTATTTCGACTTGACGTTCCAATATTATACTTGAACATCTGATTATTGCAACATCAAACGATTTCTTCTTTTAACTCTTCCATACAAAGTATCACATAATGACTTTAAAAACATGCATCCAAGCATCCTTATTAAAAGCATACGATAGTAACAGTGTTGTGATTATATTATGGTACTGGTATAGCGTGATCAAATATTCAATCTACGGCAGCAGCAACAGCAGGGTGCACTACACGCTCCTCAACTATCTTAACGAAATCAAATAGAGGGTTAATTTCAAGCTCCAAATGAATCAGAATCAGAATCTGATTCTGAATCAGGATCTGAATCAGAATCAGAATTTGAAGATGCAGTTGGCAATGTTTTTCTTATAAAACTCAAAAATCGAGTGTCAGTTTCAGCCTTCGAATGAGAATTAATTTTCAGCTTTTGAGCTTATATTCCATCTTTAAGTCATAATAAGCTCATAAGCGAAAAATAAGCCGAAAAAATGAGCCTAAGGATTATGAGCCGAGTCAAATAAGCTTAAACAAACATCCACATGTAGATGTGAATGAGTAAACCTTAGTTACAGGATCCTACATGTATGTTTATATTGATGCATTGTTTTGTTATTTCTTGCATAGAGTAAGCTTAATAATTTGACTGGAAAATACCCGGATTTATGGATACGCTCTCGGCAAATGTTACGCATCGTGTTGGTGTTCTTAACTCTTAAGGATCTTCAGGTATCAACTTTTTGTTATTTGTTTTAGTGTTTATTTTGTTGCATTATTTGGCTTGTTTTCAGACCTAGTTATGTGAATGTTGCATATTAGTAATCCCATTTTGGTGCTCTGTTCGAGCAATATATTGAGTGATAACGGTTATATAGAAACAGGATCAGGGCACTTTTTTTAATGTCTATGAAAGTATAAAAATCAGATGGGTAGTCCTTGAACATGTTGAAAATCATGTTATCCTGTTCATTTGTCCACTTGTGTGGTTAATCTAATTACTCACTAATAATATTGTTTTTACTACAAATTGGCCGTATTTCAATTGCTTTAGGCATATCCATAAATTTTGAATTTATGAAATTATGTAAAACTCAGTTATGTGGTAAATGTCAGTCTAGTTGGTTGTCGTAATGATCATTTCTTGTAAATTCTTCATTCAGAGTCAACATGATGAGTTGGAGGCCAAGTATATGGAAGAAAAGGCAGAACTGGAAGCAAAGTATTTGAAGCTTTATGAGCCGCTGTATGCTAAGGTATCTTTATTTGGGTTCGGGAATGACTTTATAAGCTTATGAGCCGTTGTATGCTTAAGTTATCTGGTGGCGGTTGCTTTTTTGGTTGATAATTAGCTTCATTCCCTTACTCGCAGAGATATAAAATAGTCAACAGGAGGTATCATTTTTTCAACACAGTTTTTCTTTTTAATCTGTGATAGATATGTAAGCATGAAGTCGCTACTAATACAAACAGATAAAGGCGTGTTGTGACTCACTGCAATGAAGACTAATGACGTGCTAGCTGACGAGGTGATCAAATAAGTGTCCAACTTTTGTAGTTTCCAAACTTTTTATTGAAATATCACGTATAGTTACTAATTACTGTCTTTCTGTTCTATAGATTTCCGAATCTGATGAAGGGCTTTGCAGTATCTCAAAGATGTTAAGTGGTATAGAGTTCCTGGTGCCAACAAAATATTTCTGTTACGATGAATTATGAATTTCTACTTATATTTATGTATGAATTTGAGTTTTCTGGATAAGAATGTATGCATTTGATAGTTTTGGGATTGTATTTGTAATTTTTTTTTTATTTTTTTTTGTGTGTATTACTGAACAAACTTTGTGTAGACAAAGATTTCAGCCTTTATTGATACATTAAGTGTCAGAATAGGTCTGTCACTATACACCTTTACCGTCGGAGCTTCTGCTGACACTTACTATAGGTGAAGGAGAAGCTATTTTACCTATCCTTACACTTTTTAATGCATATCCTGACACTTTTTGTCTGTCAGGAAATGCCATATTTCTTGTAGTGTCACAAGCTTTTTGGTTGATGGACAACCCGCTTACCATTTGGTAGGGCTGTAAACGAACCGAACGCACGCGAACGGAGGTATGTTCATGTTCGTTTACTTAATTTTAGCCGTACAAATAAACGAACGCGAACGCTTAATCGGACAAAAATTGTTGTTCATGTTCGTTTATTTAGATTTGAAGTTGTTCATGTTCGTTTAAGTTCGTTCATATAACTTAAACGAACGTAATCGAGCGAACCTAAACGAACATAAATGACCGTAAACGGTGATATATAAATGTAAACTGGCTAAACGAACGTAATCGAACGAACCTAAACTGGCTAAACGAACGTAAACAAACGTAATTGAACGAACCTAAACGAATATAAATGTAAATTGGCTAAACGACCGGGTAACTAAAGTTGTTACTGTAAACGATCCATATCCTTATCGTATATACTTATATAATTATCATATCCCAAAATATTCTTTCTATTTCATCTCATTAGGCATGTCTTTCAATTTCTAACTCGAATGTATAATTTAAGAGAAATTATAAATACTTTGTAACCAAGTACTCATATTAGTAATATGTTATTGTTAGACATTTAAAAATATTTGTTATATAGTTTATTATTTTTTTAACATTCGAGATATTAATCGAACGTAAACGAACAAAATAACCGAACGTAACCGGACGGACATAATCGAACGTTCACGAACGTAATGAATGAACGAAGCTTTTGTTCACGTTCGTTTATTTAACTAAACGGACTAAAAAGCGTGTTCATGTTCGTTTATTTGTTAAATAAACGACCATAAACGAATCTTTTAGCGAACGATCGGCGAACGGTTCACTGAACGTTCAGTTCATTTACAGCCCTACCATTAGAACAAACGCTTTAGGTATTAACTATTTATCTAGTACGCGGCAAACAATTTAGGGTTCTTCGCGTCTTCCTCTACCATTAACTTTTTAAGGCTAGTGATGGAGTTGTTGTGAAGATCAAGTTATATATACGACTTTAGGAGTGGAATCCAAGTACGTCCTTTCAAAAACACAAACTATAGAAAGACCACATACTTTGTTTTTATACCATTAACTTTATGTAAAGTTTGAATGTAGGGACGTTGATTATATACACGGTTATGTGTTTAAACATGAATGGCAAATTATGGTCAAAGAATCCCACTAATGACCAGGTCTTTATTATTTAAGCTCGATCATGATATGGCGACGTTTAATTTATTATAAAGATTAGACGAGTTTGATCTCACAAGATGGCACACCCGCGCTTCGCTGCGGGGCAATTTGTTTTTGGGTGTTATTTTCTACAGATCTGTTTGATGTATGGCACAGCGTAGCAAGTAAGTTAGCGTTATTAGACATACATTGGTAATGTACAGTGGTGATGGGAGTAGAATACAGTGAAGTATATATATAGGTCTTCCATTGTATTCTTGGTGACACATACACATTTAGTTCATATGAATCAAATCACATGCTCATCACAGATCTCATCATCAAAAACTATACTACTTGGGACACTTTTAAAGCAAACATGATGCCATTTATCCATTCATAAAAGCAAGCAACATATTAAAAACTATAACACAGGTCGAAATAGTTTGGGTCGGTTTACATAACTTGTAATTTATCTCCGTCAATATAAACTAAATCACTTAACCTCAGGCAACCAAAAAGATACAAATTTTAGTAAAATAAACCTATTAAAACACATGCCACTTTACTCAATTCATCTATGGAAGAAAGGAAAAAAGAACTACCAGCAGTTCCATTGAGAGAGATTCCAGTTAGCGGCGCATTTTTCACAAAAATAATGCATTCAAGTAGATATGCATTTTCTCAATCCGATTCTACCAATAACCACTCGTTACAGCAATCGTAGAACTTGAACTCTTCCTGCAATGTAAACTCCATATCAGTTTGCTTCTCGAGATATAAAGATCCAAAAATGAAGTTGTGTCAACATTAGGAAAGCTATGTGAATCCCTTTTGATATCTTGTCGTGGGCTGTTAGGGCAACCTATATCAACAGCCACTTGGGCATCAAAGCATGTTATTAAGGGATGTTTGTATAGCTTATTTGCAGAAGGCGTTTCGGTGTTTTAAGGATTAATCTTATAGCTGGGGTCTTTCGATCTACTTTGAAATAGCATTTTGTCTAGATTGTTTGGTCGAGTGCATTCCTTTGCCTCAAGATATAACTCACCTATTAATTGTATACTATATCCTTTACGACTAAATTCAGTAACACTATAAATGAAGTAAAGAAAGAGTTGTTGCCTTATCATCAAAACATTATTGAAAGTGCCTAATTTATGTATTGCGTTTCAAGAAAAATCAAACATTAAGCGCCTGATTTCATGTGCTATTAACTCTTTAGTCACGTGAACTAACTTACTAACATGTATTGATTGCTTCAAATTGGTTTAATATTCAAATTAGAAGCAAGATGTGGATGCTACATTCACTGATGCCTTTGATAAATAAAGGCAAAACTACTTAGTAGTATTGAGTATTACCTTTCTTACTAATGTAGACATGTATCAACTTGATACTAATATATTAATAAGATAACACAATTTGATTTGACATAATTCGATACATAAAACGTACAAAGTAAGTTATAATCATACGTACCTACTATTTCTTCCAGATGAAATGAAGCAAGCGATCATGGCTCATTCAGCTATCCGTTTTCCAAACGGCTTGTTAAAGGTTGAAGAAGAGTATGTTGATTTAATATTATTGCAAGCTACCTGGAATTCAACAAATAGTCGCTTCATAAACTGGAATTTGAATGTTTTCCTGGCACATGTATAGCTAATAATAATTGATTTTTACCGAAATAAGAGGTAGTATCTTGATAAATTCACAACTATAGCCCTGTTATAGTTTACAGTCGGCTATAATCATGAATTACATTTCACCAACCCTTGAGGGGACTGTCTCGACACATAAAGCTGCAGGATTATCCAGTCTGCAGATACCTACAATAACATGAATGTAAAAATCCACATTAGATTGGCTTACATCAAAATTTCTCTATAAAAAGTAAAGCATGATAGAGGATTACCAAGTAAAACTTACTATTATGCTATTTGCTTTTAAAATAAGCAGCCTAAAACTGCTTATGCAAAGGTTGTTCACTGTTTGTGATTGCTTATATTTAGTTGTGTATCAACCATAATGCTTATTATCAGAATCCTGTATTTTTTAAAATTTCATCCACCATAACTTGTCCAAGGAAAAAAACTCAAATGGCCCATTTTGAGGTTAACCCTTTTTGTCATATTACCCAACCGGCAAAACCCACTCATTTTACTGCCTCTAAAGTAAAGATCTGCGCAAGTGAAATAAATAAGTATGTGAACTTGGCTTTCTACCTTTAGATTCCTTGCCGACATAAGCTGGTACATATTCATTAGCCATAGAATATACAGTAGTAAGAACATAACGCAAATTATAGTGGATTAATGAAAGTTCTGACAAAAGCGTGTTTATGTCATAAGCTCATGCATATTCATTAGCCATAAAATCTAGTAACATCATTATGCAAATTATAGAAGATTAATCAAAGTTCTGAGAAAAGAACGCTTATTTTTTGTGGGGCAACAATAAAGCAAAAAATAAAGGCTTGCCTAACTACTATATAATTGTGGCCTAGATCTGATCGATACTAAATATAAATGCTCATTAGTCCTCAAATAAGCTTAGAAAAACACCCTCGTAATCTAAAACCAAAAGTTGTACAGTAATAATAACAAAAACATTTCAATCAGGAAAAAGAAAAATTAGTTTCCAAACGAACCAATATCCCCAATCTTAAAAGAAGTCGTACCGATTAAACGATACCCCAATAAATATGAACCCGTTCATAAATAGAATTCTAAACTTTAACCAAACTAAAAACTTACAAATCACATAATAAAAGGAACCATAATCAAACTCAACAATCTAACAAAAAACCAAAACCCCTTATTAGGTTAACAAAAACTCACCTATGATTTCTTGAAGATGTTCAGGATGTCGTCGGCCTCGCCTCCAATTGCATTTTCTGCAAACACAAAAACAAAAAAAATTCACCCATTAACCATAAAAATAATTGTACCATAAAAACTAAAAACTAACATCTACATCTTATAAATCATTCTGCATCACCAAAAATTAATATCTACACCTTATATGTATATAGGAGTAATAAACATTCCATAACCACATCACCGCAAGAGCATTAGAAGCTGTCGGCACGAGTAAATTCCATAATAAAAAGAAAAACTATCTTGATAGAACTTACCCATTAATAATTTCTAAAGGAATCACCTTGCGGAATCAATCAGGTACACGACTTTATGATTCTAGATTTTCTGATCTAATATATTTTGAAAAAGGGTGCGGATCACCGTGGCGGCAGCAAACACTTTGTAGACACCAACTTCATCTATAGTTTTCATACCAACAACCACAATGCAAAGAACACTATCAGCTTAAGTAATCATTTTAGAAAAAAAAATTCCAAACCACAATTCATCAGTATGAAACCCGTGGTTGATATTCAAAGCCAATGTCAAAATTAGGGTTTATAAACTTACATAAAAGATTAGGGATTTTTTACTATTAGAAAACTGATGAGTTTCCCATTAAATTCCAACTCATTGAAATCACAATTTCAGTACCCAGATTTTGATTTAGCCAAATTATAAAAAACCAAAACAAACCCCAATTTGATATTCGAAATAAAAGTTAAGGTATGTAGATTATAACTTACATGAAAGTCTGAATGTTAACATGATTCTTCTTCTCAATCTTGATTGTTTCTGGATCTGATTTATTTTTTAGCATGATATATTTTTCGGTAATGGTTTAATGGCAGATGAACTGTGTGTAGGTTTCCAGATAAGAGATGATAAAACCTATGAGTTTTTTTTTATCCATACACGCGTCCAGACAGGTGGCATTACTTTTTTCCCGCCAAAAACACCGAGTATTATTAAAATATTCCTTTATACTTCGTAAAACAGTTATATGTATTAATATATATGCTGATATCACGCCAACTATTTTAAATCATTATCTATGTTTTCAAACATAATCCCGACGTACTTAAAAGTCTACTTAACTTCTCATATCTCCGTAGATTTTAAGTACGTTGGGCTTATACTAAAACATTTTCCTGTAAGATCGACACCTTTGTGGAGCTGGTTTAATCGGCTTGTTTAGTTGTGGAGCGACGACTTTTTCTTGTACACTACAAGAAAGTTGAGAACAGATGACGGGGTTTTCCTGGCGACACAATGTCGCCAGGGATAACTCGTTTTCCCTGACGACAACGCTGACGTGGCGGTAAAGTAGATTTACTTTTTGGTCAAAGCTTGACTAGGGTTTCCCTGGCGACATGTCGCCAGGGATACTCCGTCCAAAATCAGATACCAAGTGAAAGAGCGCGAAATTTTCCCTCCAAAGTTTCCCTGGCGACACGTCGCCAGGGATACTTTGTCTCAACTTATCCCTGGCGACATGTCGCCAGGGAAAACTCGTCCATCGTATTTAACAAAAACTAATTTTGCTAATTACCTGTCAAGATTATCCCTGGCGACATGTCGCCAGGGAAACCTTTGCCATTTGTGATTAGTTTCAAAATTAAACACAAAATGTGTGGCGGGCTTTTACCCGCCAAATCCCAAATGTTTCCCTGGCGAAACGTCGCCAGGGAAACTCCCTGTCATATATTTATTTAGTTTTTGCTTGTTAATTATTATTTTAACTATCGATCCGATGTTATTTAATTTTTGCGACGTTTATATAATTAAAATGAGACATTTATAAAACAAATATTTATTTATTCCAAATAATTATTATCTTAACTATCGATCCGATGTTATTTTATTTTTGCGACGTTTATATAATAAAAATGAGACATTTATAAAACAAACATTTATTTATTCATAATATTATACATAGCCCTTGTGGAATCAAATGGAAAACTTAAAAACAGACATTACTAATCAACTTAAAGTTCGTGAAGTAGTGCAGCCGATTACTACTCAACGCTAAGATTTTCCATTTCATTTAAAAGCTCATGAAGTATTGCAGCCGATTGACATGTGTGATCTTCAGGATGCCTTTCCATTTCTAGTCTTGCTTCTAACATCTTTATCTTTAGATCTTTGATCTTGCAATTTGAGCACTCAGTGGGTGCAGATTGAGAAGGACCTGTAGAAGAACTTGGATGTGAACCTTGAGGTGTTGAAGATCCAGGGGAAGATCTTATACGGAGTTCGAGATCAAAATCATCCTTCCATTTAAAATATTTACATCCATAATCATCTGTTTTTTGCTGTTACAAAGTAAACAAATAACATGACATGTCATTTTAATAATCACACGTATTACATAACTAAAACATTTGATTGTTTACCTTCGAAAAAGGACATGCATAGTAGAGTTTACCAAAGCTATGAGGTTGATGTGACTGTCTCAACACAATATATCCCTTTCTACATGTACACTTATAAGCTTCACGGGGATCCATCTGCTACCAAATCAGGTGGTGGTGGTGGTGAGTTTGGTAGGAGATGATAAGTGTGTGTGTGTGTGATCTGCTGATGATAAGTGTGTGTGAATCCTTTTATGGTCAAAAAGTGAGGGAAATGGTTAACATTTTCCCGCCAATGTTTTCCCGCCAACGTTTTCCCGCCAATAGTTAAACGTTGGATGTTCAATGGATGACCCAATTTTTTATGGTTGTACGTTGGATGTTCAATGGATGATCCGGTTTGTTATGGTTATACGTTGGATGTTCAATGGACGACTTGACATGTGTTGGTTACACGTTAGATGTTCAAAAAATGAGTCGGCATGTCTTGGTTAGACGTTAGATGTTCAATGGATGAGTCGGTATGCATTTGTTAAACGTTATATGTTCAATGGATGAGTCGGTATGTTTTGGTTACACGTTAGATGAGCTGGCAACATAGCTATGTTGAGCTGGCAAATGACTATACTCGTTGTGTAAGCTATTTCGGTGAGGTTGCATCAAATGAAAAGCTTCTTTCTTTTGTTCAAACTTACGCGAAAGCTTCTGATATCCCTTATTTATCTCCACCTAATGCTGTTGTTCCTACTATGTTGATACAAGAGATTTTCTATGTTGAAAAAGTTCGTTTCTCGGAATCCTCTCGAATTGATCTCAGTTTAAAGTGGAATGATTTGTTCTTGGTGACAAAAAATGGTTTTGGTTTTCTAATCTACTAAACAGAGAAATGACTAATAATAATCAACAATGAAACAAATAATACTTGAATTGAATTGAGTCTGAAAAATACCCTTACTGAAAATTAGTCTATGCGGAATGAAGTGCAATTCGGAAAGAAGATCCTATTCGGAATAAGTGGGCTTATGCGGAAAGATTACACTATGCGGAAAATCCAGTCTATTCGGAAAGTTAAGCCCATTCGGAAAACATGCCCAATTCGGAATAAATCCCTATGCGGAATAAAAAGTCCTATGCGGAAAAAAGTACCCTATTCGGAAAAACTGGCCTATGCGGAAAGATTACCCTTATGCGGAAAATCAATTCTATTCGGAAAAATAGGGCTGTTCGGAATATATGAGATATTCCGAGTAAGAGAAAATGAAAAGCCCTATTCGGAATATCCAGAATTCCGAATAAGGGAAATGGGAAATAGTCTATTCGGAATAAAAGGGTCTGTTCGGAAAGATCTGGGCAACGAAGAACAGTAACAGCAGAACCAAAATGATTTTTCAATCTAAACACCAAAATACTCAAAAAGGTTTTACCAAATTAACCACAAATCATTTAAATACCATAAGTAATAAATCCCAACAATAAAAACACTAAATCAACAACTTTTTAAGATCAAACTTGAATCAAATAAAAACTTAAAAACTTGAGATGAAAGATAATGATGAACAAGATAAAAAAAAGGAAAGATGTATTGAATGATTAAGGTTTTAACAATAACAAAACAAAGATTAAAAGTATAAAATTTGAATAACAAAGATCAAAATCACCAATCACCCTAGTGGTGATGGTGATGCTACGAACAACAAAAGAAAAAGGAAGAAAAAACTAAAAACTAGCCTCCTAAAATGTGAAGGAAGAAACTATATATAGTCCTAGTGGTTGGTTGGTGAGTGGGCTTTCTCCCTTTCTTCTTGTCTTCTCGTCTTTTCAGAAAAGTTGACGTTTTCGATTCTGATTCGGGATTTGTCGTCGATTAAATTCAACTCGTCTTTTAATTTCTTCGTTTAATAGACTTGAGTTTCTTCGACTTATGTAAATCATCCATCTTTGGTCCTTTTCTTCGATAAATCTTCGAATAGGCCCAGTGACTTCAAATCTTTTGCATCTCTTGGACAATAGACTTTATCTTGAGTCTTTTTCTTCAGTAAAACCCGTGCAATCCCATGTTTTCTTTAATATTCATCCGGTTAGCTCTGAAAACATAATAAACACAAAAACCACGCATAATTCCAAACAAATGATATTAAATACGTGTTTTGGTCTTGTTTTAGCCAGAATTAAGTGGTAAAAGGATGGGTGTTTACACACCTATCAAATCCCCTACACTTAACCATTGCCATGCCCTCATGCAATGCTTAGTGATAAAGCAATTTTACATTTTTCTCATAATCAATCAACCTTGGCCTTATTTAAATTCTACTAAACGACAATTAAAATACTAAGAGAACTTAAAACTTTAAAATAAACAAAAGGATGGAAATAACTTGTAGAGAAATCAAGGACTTACATTAGGGCTTTGGTGTTGCGAAGATTTATCACCCTCAGTTTCACGTTCCCCAAACTAAGCTTAAAAACGAGATCATTGTTATTATAAGTTAGCAAATCAAACACTTACACACATGGCTTAATTAAATGCTTAAACTCCCTTATTCCTAGGTGTATCTCTTATATTTTATTTTTGTCTTAGAATGATCATGAAGATGCATTTTTGGACTTATTTCGATAGTTTATTTAGGCTGAAAGCAAAGTAGGACGATTTGATCAATAGTTAGCTAAAGGACAAAATCTCTTAAAACTGCTTCTCGGGATATCAAAAAGTTCATATCTTGGCATAACTCGGTTCACGATTTGAGACCTTTCTCTGGCCGATATTTGGCATGTACTTCATACTTCATATCTTCGAGAGACGTTCTTGAGATAATGGTCTTCTCATCATAATAGAGTTTCTTCACTTGGAGACTTTTGAGGGGTACTCCAACTTTGTTGACCACGACTTCATGATTATTTCTTCAATCTCTAATTGGGATTTTGAGATACAACGATCAGCCTCCTTTTCGGACTTGGATCTATTTATCCTCATACCTTGTTAGGGTCTTTTCGGATAGACTTCTCCATGATCTTTATGGGAGTTGATTGCTTTTCGTCGTGAGTCTTGATCCTTCATATTGACTTTAGGAATAATGCTTTTCACATCACTTTGGATCTTCAGCAATAAAATTGAATCCTCATGCCTTGTTAGGGCCTTTTCGGACTCGCCAATCTTCGCGCCCCGCTTCATAAGTTATGCCTTGGCTATGAACTCTTATCATTACCGAGCAACTTTTAAACGATCTTGGGCTAGAAGCTAAGTAACTTTTCAAATCGTACGACCTTACTTATTGCATATAAATTATTAGCAAGTGATGGGAGAATAGGCAAATAATTACACCAAGTGAGCTTGCGCAAGAATACCGACTTATAATTGACTCTATCATTTCTCGTCCTCCACAATTTAAAATCTCAAGTAATGAGATTCGTGGACACTTAGCCTAATAAACCAATTAAGGTCTATATGGTTAAGGATACTAGCTAGAATAAACTTGGATAAGTCTATTCGGGTTGAGTCAAAATAATCGCAACGGGCCTAATATGTCAAAGACTTCTAAACTAGCTACACCACTTTATTAATATTTTTGACTTTATTGCTGGATATATACATGGGAAAGCAACGATAAAAATTTAAAAATTACGACTAAATGGCCAAAGTTAATAAAAAATTTGAAAAATGTTGAAAAATAGGATTTTCTGGTTAAATGAAGGCATTTTCATGGAAAAGTCCACTTAAAACTTCGATAGAAGTCCCCCATATACTTAAGATAAACATTGTCCTCAATGTTTAAGCATGTGGGAAAAGTCTCCCCTACACTTATGACATTGTGCACGTTGGTTAACTCGAGTTAAGGAAGAGACGACTAAAGTGATCAATTTCAAATGTGAGTATGAAGAAAATTGAATCACGATAGGTGAGAGATAGAACCAGATTTCGGATAACACGGGAGTACGGTTCTTTCAAAGATTCCAAGATTGCAATTATCCCTGTAATCACATCACCACACAAACACAAACGACCAAAATAGGTCCTCCCCTACACTTAGGGGGTTAAAGGGATAGATACTCGGGCTGCCTCCCGAGGAGCGCTTGTTTTTGATAACCGAGTCACGAGCCTGACTCGACCCAAATTAGTTCATGGGGAACGTGGTGAGGGATGGAATCACCTCGTGAGAGGTGTCCTCACCAAAGTACAACTTCACTCATTGGCCATTCACCTTAAAATTAGGTCCATTAGGTTGAGCGAGCTCGAGAGTACCATATGGAAAAATTTGGGCAATGGTGAATGGGCCGGACCAACGAGATTTCAGCTTGCCCGAAAAGATTTTCAACCGAGAGTTAAAAAGTAAGACTTTGTCTCCAACATGGAACTCTCGGTTTTTGATCTTGGAGTCGTGAATGAGCTTAGTTCGTTCCTTATAGATCAAAGAATTTTCATAAGCCTCATTCCGAAGTTCATTGAGCTCATTGAGTTGGATCTTGCGTAGGTCACCAGCTTTGTTTATATCAAAATTAGCCCACTTCAAGGCCCAATAAGCCTTGTGCTCCAACTCAATGGGGAGGTGGCACGCTTTCCCGTACACAAGACGATATGGTGTACAACCAATCGGAGTCTTGTAAGCAGTACGGAAAGCCCACAAAGCATCATCGAGTTTATCAGCCCATGCGGCACGATGCTCTCCCACGGTTCTTTCCAGAATTCGCTTCAGTCCTCGGTTGGATATTTCAGCCTGGCCATTAGTTTGTGGGTGATAGGCTGTGGAAAGACGATGGTTTACACCGTACTTAGCCATGACTCTAGCAAATTGGTCATTGCAGAAATGAGTCCCACGATCACTAATAATGGCACGAGGCACACCGAATCGAGCGAATAGAGCTTTCAAAAAGTTACAAACCACCCTTGCGTCATTAGTAGGTAAAGCTTTGGCTTCAACCCACTTTGAAACGTAGTCAACGGCTACAAGGATGTATTTGTTTCCTTTAGATGAAGGGAATGGCCCCATAAAGTCGATACCCCAAACATCAAAAATTTCACACTCTTGAATGAAATTCTGAGGCATCTCGTCTTTATGTGTGATTTTGCCTTGCTTTTGGCAAACATCACATCGTTTAACCATATTGTGAGCATCACGATATATGGAGGGCCAATAAAATCCCGAATCAAACACTTTCTTAGCGGTGTAGTTGGGACCAAAGTGACCACCGGTGGGTCCTTTGTGGCAAGCATCAAGGATTTCAGACGCTGCCGGTCCGTCAACACATCGGCGGATAATCAGGTCGGCACATTGTTTGAATAGGTAAGGGTCGTCCCAAAAGTAAGTCTTAATGTCGGTGAAAAACTACTTCTTTTGTTGAGACGTCAACCCTTCCTTGAGAATTCCACCCGCCAAGTAGTTTGCAAAGTCCGCAAACCACGGGGTTTCATTCGGCTTCGAGTTTATAGACATTAAGGTCTCCAAGGGAAAAGAATCATTGATTTCTTTGGTCGGATGATCCCCTTGGTATGGATCCTCAAGTCGGCTGAGATGATCCGCGGCTAAGTTTTCTGCTCCTTTTTTATCGCGAATTTCTATTTTAAATTCCTGGAGCAGCAAAACCCAGCGAAGAAGTCTTGGTTTGGAATCTTGCTTTGTCAACAAGTACTTCAGCGCGGAATGATCGGTATACACGATGGTGGTGGAAAGGACAAGATAGGGGCGAAACTTTTCAAAAGCATAGACAACAGCTAAAAGCTCTTTTTCGGTTGTCGTATAATGCAATTGTGCCCCCGTCATTGTCTTGCTAGCGTAATGGATCGGTTGGAAGTGTTTGTTCACTCTTTGTCCAAGAACCGCTCCAATAGCAAAATCACTAGCATCGCACATCAACTCAAAGGGAAGCTCCCAATTAGGGGTAACTAAGACGGGTGCCTTAGTAAGCTTATCCTTAAGCGAGTTGAAGGCTTCAAGGCACTCTTTGGAAAAGATAAAAGGAGTATCTTTTTCCAAGAGGTGGGTCATCGGGCGAGCGATTTGAGAAAAATCTTTGATGAATCGACGGTAGAAGCCCGCATGACCCAGGAAACTTCTCACACCCTTCACTGTTGAAGGTGGAGGCAACTTTGCGATAACATCGACTTTAGCACGGTCAACTTCAAGACCGGCCTTCGAGATCTTATGTCCAAGCACGACGCCTTCTTTTACCATGAAATGGCATTTTTCCCAATTTAGAACCAGACGAGTGTCTTCACACCGCTTTAGCATACGTTCCAAATTGGCAAGGCAAGAAGAGAACGAATCCCCAAAGACCGAGAAATCATCCATGAAGACTTCCATAGTTTGTTCAACCATGTCATGGAAGATGGCTAACATACACCTTTGGAAAGTCCCGGGCGCATTACATAAGCCAAAAGGCATTCTTTTGTAAGCGAAAGTGCCATAGGGACAAGTGAATGTAGTCTTCTCTTGATCTTGGGGATCGATGGGTATTTGGAAATAACCCGAGAAACCATCAAGAAAGCAGTAATATTCATTACCAGCTAAGCGTTCAAGCATTTGGTCCATAAAAGGTAGAGGGAAATGATCCTTTCTCGTGGCATCATTGAGTTTGCGGTAGTCTATACAAACTCTCCACCCAGTAACGAGACGAGTGGGAATCAACTCGTTGTGTTCATTGGGAACAACGGTTATTCCGCCCTTCTTGGGCACACAGTGGATTGGACTAACCCATGGTGAATCCGAAATAGGGTAAATCATACCTGCATCAAGAAGTTTGAGAACCTCTGTTTTGATGACTTCATGAATTTTTGGATTCACCCTTCGTTGGCTTTGAATTGTGGGCTTAAAGTCGTCCTCCATGAGAATTTTGTGTGTGCAGAAGTGAGGATCAATTCCACGAATATCCGAAATCTTCCAAGCGATAGCTTTCTTATGATCTTTCAACACAGCGACAAGTCGGGCTTTCTCTTCATCCTTCAAATCCTTAGCAATGATGACTGGCGACTTCTTCTCTTCTTCGAGGAATACATACTCAAGATGGGGCGGCAACTCCTTAAGTTCCAAATCCGGAGGATTTTCGACGGGAGGCGTATTCGAAGTCGGAGTCTCGATAGAAATAACAGTGGGAGATGGAGGGGAAGGATTGTCTTCTCTGAGGAGGTTTGCAATGAAACTAAGATCGTCATCCCAATTGGCAGTAGAATCGTCATTGTCTTGCTTCACATCGTCCAAGGTGGCTTCCAAATCTTTCCAAAGGAAATCACTTTCTCCAAATAGAGATAGTGATGAATCGATAGAGGAAACGGTCTCAACATTGGGAAGAGAGGTAGGAATATTTTTACAAGCATCCTTGAAGTGTTCTTCACAAGCCTCATCAAGAACGTCAATACAATTAACACTCTCGTATGAATAAGGCTGTTTAGAAAGCTTTCCCATGTTGAAGACTACTTTATCGTCACCCACTCTCATAATAAGCTCACCGGCTTCAACATCGATGAGAGTGCGACCGGTCCTCAAGAATGGACGACCAACAATGAGTGGCACACGGGGGTCCATCTCGTAGTCGACGACAACAAAATCAGCAGGGAAGGTAAATTTGTCGACTCCTACAATGACGTCTTCGGCTATCCCCACTGGATAAGCAACCGTACGGTTGGCCAATTCCAAAGTCATTTTGGTGGGGACTAGCTCTGGGAGAGATAATTGCTTCCAAACACTTAGAGGCATGAGATTAATACTGGCACCTAGATCGGCTAGGGCCATGCAATTCTCTACTCCCGGGAAATTGCAAGGGATAAGAAAACGACCCAGATCACCAAGCTTGGTTGGCAATTTCCTTAAGAGCACTGCAGAGCAATTCTCATTAAGTTGGGTGTTGGCAATATCGAGGAGCTTTTCCTTGTCGCTCAGAAGATCTTTAAACATTTTGGCATACTTGGGCATGTGAGCGAGAGCCTCAGCGAAGGAGATATTAAAATTCAGTTGTTTGAACATTTTAAGGAAATTCGAAACCTGAATATCATCCTTGCTCTTTTTCTTCTCTTTCCTCAACCTTGAAGGATAAGGTATATTGGAAGAAGAGGAAGGCTTTAAAGGAATAGGATCACTCACAACCACGGGTGGAGGAGGGGTAGAAGGAAGAGGTGGAGAAATTGGGGAAGGAGAAGGATGAGGAATAGGAGCAGGCGACTCGTTCTCCTTAGTCACAACCACCGGTGGAGGTATAGGAAGCTCGGGTTCCTTGGTACCTTTGCCACTTCGAGTGGTGATTGCTTTCATCTCCCCTCTTGGATTTGCAACGGTGTTACTCGGAAGAGTACCCGAAGAAGAGGGTTGACTACTTTGGAAGAAACTAGCCATCATGTTCCTCAGATCATTAGTTTGGCTATCCAACGTGTTTCTCATGTCTGCTCTCAAATCGTTTCCTTGTTTGACCAAGTCGGCTTTCAGGTTGAGCACCTCTCTTTGAAGATTTCCTACTATCGCATCGTTAGTCCTCATATAAGTTTCCACTTCTTGGTGAAGAGCGGTGGGTTGGTTGGGAGGAGCATTGTATGCAGGTGGTTGGTAAGCAGGTTGCTGGTAGACTTGGTTGTTACGTTGAGGCGGTTGTTGTTGCTTGTGAGGAGGGATGTATGGTTGTCGAGTTTGTTGTTGTTGTTGAGGAGGGCGATTAAGGTTTTGTTGTTGGTTTGGGTTGGCAGGAGGGAAACCAGGTGGTGAAAGATAGTTGTTGCTGCGGTAGCTAAGCAAGTTACGGTCACCTTGAGGTCTAGCTTGATAAGCAGGTTGTTGATAGGTGCCATATGCCGCATTCACATTTTCTGCAGGGTAATCTTGGGTGGCGGTATAAGTTGTGTAGGAGTGAGGACCACCGCATATCTCACAAGGTTGGCTGACAGCGTTCACTTGAGTGTTTTTGGCGTTGTTGCTGTTGTTGTTGCTGACGGTGTGGGTGACGAGCGATTCAAGAAGCGTAGTGATTTTGTCTAATCGCTTGTCGCTGTCATTAGTGCTAGCACTAGCAACATTGGTCCTAACACTCTTGGTTTGCACACGAGATTTATTCTCAATGATGTCCCAAGCAGCATTGGAAGTCTTAACCAATAAATTACCCCCCGAGGCACTATTCAGTGAATCTTGATCACTCATGCTTAAACCATTGTAAAAAGTATTGATTTGATGTACTTTGGTAAAACCATGTTGTGGGCATTTTCTTAAAAGATCTTTGAAACGATCCCAAGATTCACTGAATGACTCATCGTACTTTTGTTCAAAGTTTATAATCTCATTCCGCAAAGCGGTAGTACGAGAGGGTGGAAAAAAGTAATTTATGAACTTCGTTTCCAAATCCGTCCACGAGAGAATACTCTGTGGCGGTTCCTTAGCAAGCCAATGTCGGGCTTGTCCCTCTAAAGAAAAAGGAAAAAGTTGTAACCTTATAACCTCCTGTGGAACCCCATTGAACTTGACCGTGTTGGTGAGTTGTAAAAATCTCTTGATGTGGTCGTGTGGATCATCAATGGTTCGTCCCAAGAATGGCTGAGCCGAGACCATCTGGATAAAGCCTGATTTTAGCTCAAAGTTGTTGGCGGCAATTGGTGGTATAACAATTGGATCCGTGTTGCCATCTACATGAGCTTGCAGCAGTTCAATCATCGGGCGATTATCCGGAAGTGGCTCATTGTTGTTGTTATTCATGTTGTTGAAAGGTGGGTTGTTGTTATTATTGTTGTTCGGAGGTGGTATGTGATACAAGAGATTTTCTATGTTGAAAAAGTTCGTTTCTCGGAATCCTCTCGAATTGATCTCAGTTTAAAGTGGAATGATTTGTTCTTGGTGACAAAAAATGGTTTTGGTTTTCTAATCTACTAAACAGAGAAATGACTAATAATAATCAACAATGAAACAAATAATACTTGAATTGAATTGAGTCTGAAAAATACCCTTACTGAAAATTAGTCTATGCGGAATGAAGTGCAATTCGGAAAGAAGATCCTATTCGGAATAAGTGGGCTTATGCGGAAAGATTACACTATGCGGAAAATCCAGTCTATTCGGAAAGTTAAGCCCATTCGGAAAACATGCCCAATTCGGAATAAATCCCTATGCGGAATAAAAAGTCCTATGCGGAAAAAAGTACCCTATTCGGAAAAACTGGCCTATGCGGAAAGATTACCCTTATGCGGAAAATCAATTCTATTCGGAAAAATAGGGCTGTTCGGAATATATGAGATATTCCGAGTAAGAGAAAATGAAAAGCCCTATTCGGAATATCCAGAATTCCGAATAAGGGAAATGGGAAATAGTCTATTCGGAATAAAAGGGTCTGTTCGAAAAGATCTGGGCAACGAAGAACAGTAACAGCAGAACCAAAACGATTTTTCAATCTAAACACCAAAATACTCAAAAAGGTTTTACCAAATTAACCACAAATCGTTTAAATACCATAAGTAATAAATCCCAACAATAAAAACACTAAATCAACAACTTTTTAAGATCAAACTTGAATCAAATAAAAACTTAAAAACTTGAGATGAAAGATAATGATGAACAAGATAAAAAAAAGGAAAGATGTATTGAATGATTAAGGTTTTAACAATAACAAAACAAAGATTAAAAGTATAAAATTTGAATAACAAAGATCAAAATCACCAATCACCCTAGTGGTGATGGTGATGCTACGAACAACAAAAGAAAAAGGAAGAAAAAACTAAAAACTAGCCTCCTAAAGTGTGAAGGAAGAAACTATATATAGTCCTAGTGGTTGGTTGGTGAGTGGGCTTTCTCCCTTTCTTCTTGTCTTCTCGTCTTTTCAGAAAAGTTGACGTTTTCGATTCTGATTCGGGATTTGTCGTCGATTAAATTCAACTCGTCTTTTAATTTCTTCGTTTAATAGACTTGAGTTTCTTCGACTTATGTAAATCATCCATCTTTGGTCCTTTTCTTCGATAAATCTTCGAATAGGCCCAGTGACTTCAAATCTTTTGCATCTCTTGGACAATAGACTTTATCTTGAGTCTTTTTCTTCAGTAAAACCCGTGCAATCCCATGTTTTCTTTAGTATTCATCCGGTTAGCTCTGAAAACACAATAAACACAAAAACCACGCATAATTCCAAACAAATGATATTAAATACGTGTTTTGGTCTTGTTTTAGCCAGAATTAAGTGGTAAAAGGATGGGTGTTTACACACCTATCAAATCCCCTACACTTAACCATTGCCATGCCCTCATGCAATGCTTAGTGATAAAGCAATTTTACATTTTTCTCATAATCAATCAACCTTGGCCTTATTTAAATTCTACTAAACGACAATTAAAATACTAAGAGAACTTAAAACTTTAAAATAAACAAAAGGATGGAAATAACTTGTAGAGAAATCAAGGACTTACATTAGGGCTTTGGTGTTGCGAAGATTTATCACCCTCAAGTTTCACGTTCCCCAAACTAAGCTTAAAAACGAGATCATTGTTATTATAAGTTAGCAAATCAAACACTTACACACATGGCTTAATTAAATGCTTAAACTCCCTTATTCCTAGGTGTATCTCTTATATTTTATTTTTGTCTTAGAATGATCATGAAGATGCATTTTTGGACTTATTTCGATAGTTTATTTAGGCTGAAAGCAAAGTAGGACGATTTGATCAATAGTTAGCTAAAGGACAAAATCTCTTAAAACTGCTTCTCGGGATATCAAAAAGTTCATATCTTGGCATAACTCGGTTCACGATTTGAGACCTTTCTCGGGCCGATATTTGGCATGTACTTCATACTTCATATCTTCGAGAGACGTTCTTGAGATAATGGTCTTCTCATCATAATAGAGTTTCTTCACTTGGAGACTTTTGAGGGGTACTCCAACTTTGTTGACCACGACTTCATGATTATTTCTTCAATCTCTAATTGGGATTTTGAGATACAACGATCCGCCTCCTTTTCGGACTTGGATCTATTTATCCTCATACCTTGTTAGGGTCTTTTCGGATAGACTTCTCCATGATCTTTATGGGAGTTGATTGCTTTTCGTCGTGAGTTTTGATCCTTCATATTGACTTTAGGAATAATGCTTTTCACATCACTTTGGATCTTCAGCAATAAAATTGAATCCTCATGCCTTGTTAGGGCCTTTTCGGACTCGCCAATCTTCGCGCCCCGCTTCATAAGTTATGCCTTGGCTATGAACTCTTATCATTACCGAGCAACTTTTAAACGATCTTGGGCTAGAAGCTAAGTAACTTTTCAAATCGTACGACCTTACTTATTGCAGATAAATTATTAGCAAGTGATGGGAGAATAGGCAAATAATTACACCAAGTGAGCTTGCGCAAGAATACCGACTTATAATTGACTCTATCATTTCTCGTCTTCCACAATTTAAAATCTCAAGTAATGAGATTCGTGGACACTTAGCCTAATAAACCAATTAAGGTCTATATGGTTAAGGATACTAGCTAGAATAAACTTGGATAAGTCTATTCGGGTTGAGTCAAAATAATCGCAACGGGCCTAATATGTCAAAGACTTCTAAACTAGCTACACCAATTTATTAATATTTTTGACTTTATTGCTGGATATATACATGGGAAAGCAACGATAAAAATTTAAAAATTACGACTAAATGGCCAAAGTTAATAAAAAATTTGAAAAATGTTGAAAAATTGGATTTTCTGGTTAAATGAAGGCATTTTCATGGAAAAGTCCACTTAAAACTTCGATAGAAGTCCCCCCTATACTTAAGATAAACATTGTCCTCAATGTTTAAGCATGTGGGAAAAGTCTCCCCTACACTTATGACATTGTGCACGTTGGTTAACTCGAGTTAAGGAAGAGACGACTAAAGTGATCAATTTCAAATGTGAGTATGAAGAAAATTGAATCACGATAGGTGAGAGATAGAACCAGATTTCGGATAACACGGGAGTACGGTTCTTTCAAAGATTCCAAGATTGCAGTTATCCCTGTAATCACATCACCACACAAACACAAACGACCAAAATAGGTCCTCCCCTACACTTAGGGGGTTAAAGGGATAGATACTCGGGCTGCCTCCCGAGGAGCGCTTGTTTTTGATAACCGAGTGACGAGCCTGACTCGACCCAAATTAGTTCATGGGGAACGTGGTGAGGGATGGAATCACCTCGTGAGAGGTGTCCTCACCAAAATACAACTTCACTCGTTGGCCATTCACCTTAAAATTAGGTCCATTAGGTTGAGCGAGCTCGAGAGTACCATATGGAAAAATTTGGGCAATGGTGAATGGGTCGGACCAACGAGATTTCAGCTTGCCCGAAAAGATTTTCAACCGAGAGTTAAAAAGTAAGACTTTGTCTCCAACATGGAACTCTCGGTTTTTTATCTTGGAGTCGTGAATGAGCTTAGTTCGTTCCTTATAGATCAAAGAATTTTCATAAGCCTCATTCCGAAGTTCATTGAGCTCATTGAGTTGGATCTTGCGTAGGTCACCAGCTTTGTTTATATCAAAATTAGCCCACTTCAAGGCCCAATAAGCCTTGTGCTCCAACTCAATGGGGAGGTGGCACGCTTTCCCGTACACAAGACGATATGGTGTACAACCAATCGGAGTCTTGTAAGCAGTACGGAAAGCCCACAAAGCATCATCGAGTTTATCAGCCCATGCGGCACGATGCTCTCCCACGGTTCTTTCCAGAATTCGCTTCAGTCCTCGGTTGGATATTTCAGCCTGGCCATTAGTTTGTGGGTGATAGGCTGTGGAAAGACGATGGTTTACACCGTACTTAGCCATGACTCTAGCAAATTGGTCATTGCAGAAATGAGTCCCACGATCACTAATAATGGCACGAGGCACACCGAATCGAGCGAATAGAGCTTTCAAAAAGTTACAAACCACCCTTGCGTCATTAGTAGGTAAAGCTTTGGCTTCAACCCACTTTGAAACGTAGTCAACGGCTACAAGGATGTATTTGTTTCCTTTATATGAAGGGAATGACCCCATAAAGTCGATACCCCAAACATCAAAAATTTCACACTCTTGAATGAAATTCTGAGGCATCTCGTCTTTATGTGTGATTTTGCCTTGCTTTTGGCAAACATCACATCGTTTAACCATATTGTGAGCATCACTATATATGGAGGGCCAATAAAATCCCGAATCAAACACTTTCTTAGCGGTGTAGTTGGGACCAAAGTGACCACCGGTGGGTCCTTTGTGGCAAGCATCAAGGATTTCAGACGCTGCCGGTCCGTCAACACATCGGCGGATAATCAGGTCGGCACATTGTTTGAATAGGTAAGGGTCGTCCCAAAAGTAAGTCTTAATGTCGGTGAAAAACTTCTTCTTTTGTTGAGACGTCAACCCTTCCTTGAGAATTCCACCGCCAAGTAGTTTGCAAAGTCCGCAAACCACGGGGTTTCATTCGGCTTCGAGTTTATAGACATTAAGGTCTCCAAGGGAAAAGAATCATTGATTTCTTTGGTCGGATGATCCCCTTGGTATGGATCCTCAAGTCGGCTGAGATGATCCGCGGCTAAGTTTTCTGCTCCTTTTTTATCGCGAATTTCTATTTTAAATTCCTGGAGCAGCAAAACCCAGCGAAGAAGTCTTGGTTTGGAATCTTGCTTTGTCAACAAGTACTTCAGCGCGGAATGATCGGTATACACGATGGTGGTGGAAAGGACAAGATAGGGGCGAAACTTTTCAAAAGCATAGACAACAGCTAAAAGCTCTTTTTCGGTTGTCGTATAATGCAATTGTGCCCCCGTCATTGTCTTGCTAGCGTAATGGATCGGTTGGAAGTGTTTGTTCACTCTTTGTCCAAGAACCGCTCCAATAGCAAAATCACTAGCATCGCACATCAACTCAAAGGGAAGCTCCCAATTAGGGGTAACTAAGACGGGTGCCTTAGTAAGCTTATCCTTAAGCGAGTTGAAGGCTTCAAGGCACTCTTTGGAAAAGATAAAAGGAGTATCTTTTTCCAAGAGGTGGGTCATCGGGCGAGCGATTTGAGAAAAATCTTTGATGAATCGACGGTAGAAGCCCGCATGACCCAGGAAACTTCTCACACTCTTCACTGTTGAAGGTGGAGGCAACTTTGCGATAACATCGACTTTAGCACGGTCAACTTCAAGACCGGCCTTCGAGATCTTATGTCCAAGCACGACGCCTTCTTTTACCATGAAATGGCATTTTTCCCAATTTAGAACCAGACGAGTGTCTTCGCACCGCTTTAGCATACGTTCCAAATTGGCAAGGCAAGAAGAGAACGAATCCCCAAAGACCGAGAAATCATCCATGAAGACTTCCATAGTTTGTTCAACCATGTCATGGAAGATGGCTAACATACACCTTTGGAAAGTCCCGGGCGCATTACATAAGCCAAAAGGCATTCTTTTGTAAGCGAAAGTGCCATAGGGACAAGTGAATGTAGTCTTCTCTTGATCTTGGGGATCGATGGGTATTTGGAAATAACCCGAGAAACCATCAAGAAAGCAGTAATATTCATTACCAGCTAAGCGTTCAAGCATTTGGTCCATAAAAGGTAGAGGGAAATGATCCTTTCTCGTGGCATCATTGAGTTTGCGGTAGTCTATACAAACTCTCCACCCAGTAACGAGACGAGTGGGAATCAACTCGTTGTGTTCATTGGGAACAACGGTTATTCCGCCCTTCTTGGGCACACAGTGGATTGGACTAACCCATGGTGAATCCGAAATAGGGTAAATCATACCTGCATCAAGAAGTTTGAGAACCTCTGTTTTGATGACTTTATGAATTTTTGGATTCACCCTTCGTTGGCTTTGAATTGTGGGCTTAAAGTCGTCCTCCATGAGAATTTTGTGTGTGCAGAAGTGAGGATCAATTCCACGAATATCCGAAATCTTCCAAGCGATAGCTTTCTTATGATCTTTCAACACAGCGACAAGTCGGGCTTTCTCTTCATCCTTCAAATCCTTAGCAATGATGACTGGCGACTTCTTCTCTTCTTCGAGGAATACATACTCAAGATGGGGCGGCAACTCCTTAAGTTCCAAATCCGGAGGATTTTCGACGGGAGGCGTATTCGAAGTCGGAGTCTCGATAGAAATAACAGTGGGAGATGGAGGGGAAGGATTGTCTTCTCTGAGGAGGTTTGCAATGAAACTAAGATCGTCATCCCAATTGGCAGTAGAATCGTCATTGTCTTGCTTCACATCGTCCAAGGTGGCTTCCAAATCTTTCCAAAGGAAATCACTTTCTCCAAATAGAGATAGTGATGAATCGATAGAGGAAACGGTCTCAACATTGGGAAGAGAGGTAGGAATATTTTTACAAGCATCCTTGAAGTGTTCTTCACAAGCCTCATCAAGAACGTCAATACAATTAACACTCTCGTATGAATAAGGCTGTTTAGAAAGCTTTCCCATGTTGAAGACTACTTTATCGTCACCCACTCTCATAATAAGCTCACCAGCTTCAACATCGATGAGAGTGCGACCGGTCCTCAAGAATGGACGACCAACAATGAGTGGCACACGGGGGTCCATCTCGTAGTCGACGACAACAAAATCAGCAGGGAAGGTAAATTTGTCGACTCCTACAATGACGTCTTCGGCTATCCCCACTGGATAAGCAACCGTACGGTTGGCCAATTCCAAAGTCATTTTGGTGGGGACTAGCTCTGGGAGAGATAATTGCTTCCAAACACTTAGAGGCATGAGATTAATACTGGCACCTAGATCGGCTAGGGCCATGCAATTCTCTACTCCCGGGAAATTGCAAGGGATAAGAAAACGACCCGGATCACCAAGCTTGGTTGGCAATTTCCTTAAGAGCACTGCAGAGCAATTCTCATTAAGTTGGGTGTTGGCAATATCGAGGAGCTTTTCCTTGTCGCTCAGAAGATCTTTAAACATTTTGGCATACTTGGGCATGTGAGCGAGAGCCTCAGCGAAGGAGATATTAAAATTCAGTTGTTTGAACATTTTAAGGAAATTCGAAACCTGAATATCATCCTTGCTCTTTTGCTTCTCTTTCCTCAACCTTGAAGGATAAGGTATATTGGAAGAAGAGGAAGGCTTTAAAGGAATAGGATCACTCACAACCACGGGTGGAGGAGGGGTAGAAGGAAGAGGTGGAGAAATTGGGGAAGGAGAAGGATGAGGAATAGGAGCAGGCGACTCGTTCTCCTTAGTCACAACCACCGGTGGAGGTATAGGAAGCTCGGGTTCCTTGGTACCTTTGCCACTTCGAGTGGTGATTGCTTTCATCTCCCCTCTTGGATTTGCAACGGTGTTACTCGGAAGAGTACCCGAAGAAGAGGGTTGACTACTTTGGAAGAAACTAGCCATCATGTTCCTCAGATCATTAGTTTGGCTATCCAACGTGTTTCTCATGTCTGCTCTCAAATAGTTTCCTTGTTTGACCAAGTCGGCTTTCAGGTTGAGCACCTCTCTTTGAAGATTTCCCACTATCGCATCGTTAGTCCTCATATAAGTTTCCACTTATTGGTGAAGAGCGGTGGGTTGGTTGGGAGGAGCATTGTATGCAGGTGGTTGGTAAGTAGGTTGCTGGTAGACTTGGTTGTTACGTTGAGGCGGTTGTTGTTGCTTGTGAGGAGGGATGTATGGTTGTCGAGGTTGTTGTTGTTGTTGAGGAGGGTGATTAAGGTTTTGTTGTTGGTTTGGGTTGGCAGGAGGGAAACCAGGTGGTGAAAGATAGTTGTTGCTGCGGTAGCTAAGCAAGTTACGGTCACCTTGAGGTCTAGCTTGATAAGCAGGTTGTTGATAGGTGCCATATGCCGCATTCACATTTTCTGCAGGGTAATCTTGGGTGGCGGTACAAGTTGTGTAGGAGTGAGGACCACCGCATATCTCACAAGGTTGGCTGACAGCGTTCACTTGAGTGTTTTTGGCGTTGTTGCTGTTGTTGTTGTTGACGGTGTGGGTGACGAGCGATTCAAGAAGCGTAGTGATTTTGTCTAATCGCTTGTCGCTGTCATTAGTGCTAGCACTAGCAACATTGGTCCTAACACTCTTGGTTTGCACACGAGATTTATTCTCAATGATGTCCCAAGCAGCATTGGAAGTCTTAGCCAATAAATTACCCCCCGAGGCACTATTCAGTGAATCTTGATCACTCATGCTTAAACCATTGTAAAAAGTATTGATTTGATGTACTTTGGTAAAACCATGTTGTGGGCATTTTCTTAAAAGATCTTTGAAACGATCCCAAGATTCACTGAATGACTCATCGTACTTTTGTTCAAAGTTTATAATCTCATTCCGCAAAGCGGTAGTACGAGAGGGTGGAAAAAAGTAATTTATGAACTTCGTTTCCAAATCCGTCCACGAGAGAATACTTTGTGGCGGTTCCTTAGCAAGCCAATGCCGGGCTTGTCCCTCTAAAGAAAAAGGAAAAAGTTGTAACCTTATAACCTCCTGTGGAACCCCATTGAACTTGACCGTGTTGGTGAGTTGTAAAAATCTCTTGATGTGGTCGTGTGGATCATCAATGGTTCGTCCCAAGAATGGCTGAGCGGAGACCATCTGGATAAAGCCTGATTTTAGCTCAAAGTTGTTGGCGGCAATTGGTGGTATAACAATTGGATCCGTGTTGCCATCTACATGAGCTTGCAGCAGTTCAATCATCGGGCGATTATCCGGAAGTGGCTCATTGTTGTTGTTATTCATGTTGTTGAAAGGTGGGTTGTTGTTATTATTGTTGTTCGGAGGTGGTATGTTATTGTTGTTTTGTACACCAGCCATGTCTAAGTTATCGAGAGGCTCGGGCTCTTGATAAGACGTGGATCGAGTGCGCATACACCTGCAAAAGAACGAACAAAGAAAAACAAAGCAAAAATATTTTTGGTTTTTATGTGTTTTACTTTTTAGGATTTTTGAAAATTTTATATTTTTTAGTGTTTTTGAAAGTTTTTGTGAAAAAATAACGTTCACGGGGAACGGATCCCAAAATCCAAGTTCTCACAAAAAACTTTTGATCTTAACGAGAAGAGCCGGCAGCGGCGCCATTTGATACAAGAGATTTTCTATGTTGAAAAAGTTCGTTTCTCGGAATCCTCTCGAATTGATCTCAGTTTAAAGTGGAATGATTTGTTCTTGGTGACAAAAAATGGTTTTGGTTTTCTAATCTACTAAACAGAGAAATGACTAATAATAATCAACAATGAAACAAATAATACTTGAATTGAATTGAGTCTGAAAAATACCCTTACTGAAAATTAGTCTATGCGGAATGAAGTGCAATTCGGAAAGAAGATCCTATTCGGAATAAGTGGGCTTATGCGGAAAGATTACACTATGCGGAAAATCTAGTCTATTCGGAAAGTTAAGCCCATTCGGAAAACATGCCCAATTCGGAATAAATCCCTATGCGGAATAAAAAGTCCTATGCGGAAAAAAGTACCCTATTCGGAAAAACTGGCCTATGCGGAAAGATTACCCTTATGCGGAAAATCAATTCTATTCGGAAAAATAGGGCTGTTCGGAATATATGAGATATTCCGAGTAAGAGAAAATGAAAAGCCCTATTCGGAATATCCAGAATTCCGAATAAGGGAAATGGGAAATAGTCTATTCGGAATAAAAGGGTCCGTTCGGAAAGATCTGGGCAACGAAGAACAGTAACAGCAGAACCAAAACGATTTTTCAATCTAAACACCAAAATACTCAAAAAGGTTTTACCAAATTAACCACAAATCATTTAAATACCATAAGTAATAAATCCCAACAATAAAAACACTAAATCAACAACTTTTTAAGATCAAACCTGAATCAAATAAAAACTTAAAAACTTGAGATGAAAGATAATGATGAACAAGATAAAAAAAAAGGAAAGATGTATTGAATGATTAAGGTTTTAACAATAACAAAACAAAGATTAAAAGTATAAAATTTGAATAACAAAGATCAAAATCACCAATCACCCTAGTGGTGATGGTGATGCTACGAACAACAAAAGAAAAAGGAAGAAAAAACTAAAAACTAGCCTCCTAAAATGTGAAGGAAGAAACTATATATAGTCCTAGTGGTTGGTTGGTGAGTGGGTTTTCTCCCTTTCTTCTTGTCTTCTCGTCTTTTCAGAAAAGTTGACGTTTTCGATTCTGATTCGGGATTTGTCGTCGATTAAATTCAACTCGTCTTTTAATTTCTTCGTTTAATAGACTTGAGTTTCTTCGACTTATGTAAATCATCCATCTTTGGTCCTTTTCTTCGATAAATCTTCGAATAGGCCCAGTGACTTCAAATCTTTTGCATCTCTTGGACAATAGACTTTATCTTGAGTCCTTTTCTTCAGTAAAACCCGTGCAATCCCATGTTTTCTTTAATATTCATCCGGTTAGCTCTGAAAACACAATAAACACAAAAACCACGCATAATTCCAAACAAATGATATTAAATACGTGTTTTGGTCTTGTTTTAGCCAGAATTAAGTGGTAAAAGGATGGGTGTTTACACACCTATCATATGTCATCCCCGTTAACTAAATCAAATACGTTCTTGCTTCTAAACTGGCTTAAGATTTTAAGGACAACCGGGACTTGTTTGCCGGAACTCTTTTTGTCATCGATTCAAAACGAAAGATGGTTAAAGATTTATTTGAATGGTTGTTCTGGGTACAAACCACCTTCTGAGTCATTCATGCTTGAATCATCACTGGTGTATAATCTTCATAATGAATCGGTGCTTGTTGATATCCCATTGGTAGATGAGAAATTTTATGGTGATGAGATAAAGAATTAAAAAGACGAGTTGAAAACAATAGGTGTTAGGTTTGAGATTCAAGAGGCTTGTGAATTTACGGGGAAGCATCTCAGGTCTCTTGCAGCTTCTTCGAAGCTTACGAAAGATAGTGTTTTGGCAATACTTAAATTTATCAAGTATTTAGGAGAGACTAAGCTGTCTAGTGAGGACTTTATCAGCAGTATCAAAGGAGGAGAATGGGTTAGAACGTCTCAGGGTTATATGACTCCAACCGGTTCCGTTTTGCTTAGTGATGAATGGAACGCTGCTAAGCAAATAAGTGACGTTCCGTTTATAGATCACGCTTATTACGGGAACGGAATATTTTCTTTCAAGAAAGAACTTGAAGTGCTTGGCGTGTTAGTGAACTTTCAAGCGACAGAACTAAAGAAACTCGGTGTATTGGTGGAATCTGAGGATACAATTAAAGAGTTTACTCGATGTTCAATGGATGAGTCGGCATGTCTTGGTTACACGTTAGATGTTCCTTGGATGAGTCGGTATGCATTTGTTAAACATTAGATGTTGAATGGATGAGTCGGCATGTCTTGGTTACACGTTAGATGTTCAATGGATGACCCGGTTTGTTATGGTTATACGTTTGATGTTCAATGGATGATCCGGTTTGTTATGATTATACGTTGGATGTTCAATGGACGACTCGACATGTGTTGGTTACACGTTAGATGTTCAATAAATGAGTCGGCATGTCTTAGTTACACGTTAGATGTTAAATGGATGAGTCGGTATGCATTTGTTAAACGTTAGATGTTCAATGGATGAGTCGGTATGTGTTGGTTACACGTTAGATGTTCAATAAATGAGTCGGCATGTCTTGGTTACACGTTAGATGTTCAATGGATGACTCGACATGTCTTGGTTACATGTTAGATGTTCAATGGATGAGTCGGTATGCATTTGTTAAACGTTAGATGTTAAATGGTTACCGAATTAGAATAAATCGAGAAACTAAACGGAATAAATCGGAATGAATTTAGAAATTAAACTGACCGGGATGATATAGTTATTTTATAAAAAAATAATAATTATTTTATAAATTGTAATAATAATTATTATTATTTTATAAATAATAATAATAATTATTATTATTTTATTACTAATTATAATAATACATAAGTAACAAGAAATTTTATTTTCTCAAAAATTATCCCTTGCGACATATTTGACTATCCCTGGCGACATGTCGCCAGGGAAGGTGTGGGAGATACGACAAAAGTTATAGGTACGTGTATATGCGTTGAAAAGTCAAAGGTATCCCTGGCGACATGTCGCCAGGGAAACTTTGTCACACCCCTCCAAAATGTTTCAATCACGCGCGCTTTTGGCTAAACGACAAAAGTCAAAAGTATCCCTGTCGACATGTCGCCAGGGATTGTCGCCGGGGAAAAAAGACCTTTTTGACCAGATCTGCTTCTCTTTTCCCACAACACTTATAAAAAAAAAACACATCCACACCCTTCGCTGCTGTTGTTGCTGTATCATCACCACCACCACTCTCCTCCACACCCTTCGCTGCTATATCACCACCACCACCACTCACCACCACCACTCACCATCACTCTCCTCCACACCTGCACACGTGCACTCACCACCACTCACCACCATCTCCAGTCGCCAACACCACCACCACGCCATCTACATTCACCGGCACCACCACCACCGCAATCTATATTAAGGTTTTTTATATAATTTATATTGTAATTGTTAAGGTTTTTTTATATAATTTTTTTATAATTTATATTGTAATTGATTTTTTTATATAACTTATATTATAATTGATAGTATATTTGGTTTTGTTTTTACATATCCGGTCACCGCAGCCGAGTCCCGACCGTAGCCGAGCCCGACCACAGCCGAGACCCGACCGCAGCCGAGCCCGACCACACCCGCGCCCCGACCACAGCCGAGACCCGACCACTCTTTAACGGTATGTTTTTTTAACTTTTAATTGTAATTGATAATACATATTTTTTTTTTTAGTTTTTTTTAGATTCCCTGGCGACATGTCGTCCGGGATGTTTAAACTTGTTAATTTTTTTAAACGTAAATCCAAACACTCCTTATGTTACCTATTTGATGAGAATAAATTCTAACAATCTTTTATGGATAAGCTGATTTCAAACAGGTTAACCTGGCTTATCAGAATAAGTTGTTTGATAACAGCTTATCCTAATAAGCTTATCAGGATAAGCTGTTTGATAACAACTTATCCTAATAAGCTTATCAGAATACGCTGTTTAAAAACAGCTTATCCTTATAAGCTTATCAGAATAAGCTGCTTATTCTGATAAGCTTATCGGGATAAGCTGTTTTCAAACAGCTTACTTTGATAAGCTTATCGGGATAAGCTATTTTCAAACAACTTATTCTAATAAGCTTATCAGAATAAGCTGTTTGAAAACAGCTTATTCTGATAAGCTTATCGGGATAAGCTATTTTCAAACAACTTATTCTAATAAGCTTATCAGAATAAGCTGTTTGAAAACAGCTTATTTTGATAAGCTTATCGGGATAAGCTGTTTTCAAACAGCTTATTCTGATAAGCTTATCAGAATAAGCTGTTTTTATTATATGATATAAATGTTTTATTGGACTAAGCCTTAGGAATGTTTTAGGATTTTAGCGATTAATTTCGGAAAATTCCCGTCTGAAATTGATCAACCTATAGAAAACCCGTCCGAAGTTAATTTATTAGGAATTAACTTCGGAAAGTCCCCTGTTTGGCATTGCTTTTTGAATGTTTTGTCTCATTTAGGATATGAATGCGTATAACCGATTTATTATTTGATATGATTTCGACAGTGTTTCTCCTTTACTCCTACGAATTTGTGCGCCTGGCCCTGAGAACACGATGGCTTATGGTCAGCTTAAACAGATCCTCGTGTTTCGTTATTTGTCGTTCAGTGTTGTGTTGTTCAAAGTTAAGTGGTTCGACACTCGCCCCATGTTACGTAAAAAACGTCTTATCTATAGAAACAACATGACTCAACTCACCGACACAAGAGCTGAGTTTTGGAAAGATGAACAATACATTCTCGCAACACAAGTCAAACAAGTCTTCTACATTGAAGATAAGAACAAACCCAACTGGAAGGTCGTTGAACATGTTAATCATAAAAAGTTTTCCAACGGGGATGTCATAGTGTCAGATGTCGTTCCTGATATTATACATTTCGACAACTCATCTGATCTACCACTTTCCACTGATTTGAATGACTTGGGTGATGTGACCTTGAATATAGATGGCCACGAAACGGAGGTTGATGCACCGCCAAATATCATTGATGTTGATGATGAAGACGATGGTATTACTGATGATGAAGACCTCCCTCATGATTTAAGTGATGAAGAACGTGTGAATGATGATGATGGTGAAGACAGAGTTTATTCCAGTGAAGAAGAAGATTGACCTTTAGTTGTAACTTGCAAAAGACACTTATTTGTTTGAATTAATGAATCTAATTGTTGTGGATTTTTAAATGTGTATATTTATTTGGATGTGTTGTATTTGGATTTGTGC
Source organism: Glebionis coronaria (assembly GCA_025667525.1). Lineage (NCBI taxonomy): Eukaryota > Viridiplantae > Streptophyta > Magnoliopsida > Asterales > Asteraceae > Glebionis > Glebionis coronaria. The sequence continues at coordinate 638,946,026 of CM046875.1, read as the reverse complement.
ATGCTTTTATTATTTTGTTCATGAATTTGTCTATGTTATGCTAATTGTACTTGTACAGATGTCAGCAGATGTTGCAGGATCACACGGTGGTGACGGTGGTGGTGAGGATGAACCTCCTACGCCAAACATCCGCAGCGGTTGTTTTGCCTTATTTAGAAATAAAGGTAAGAATATTTGGATTATTGTAACACAATCAAAAATTTGGTGCATATATATGTTGCTTGCCTTGAATTTTTATGACTTTGTCACTCACTTGATTTTTGCAGGCAAAGGCAAAAGAAAAGAAAATTTGGGCGGCAGAGAGGCCGGTAGAAAGACTCGGGGCATTAGCCGATGTATCGATTTGTTGGAGGAAGTTGGTGAGCATGGCCCTGTCCCGATAGATTTTGAAGAAAAATCTTTCCGGCCTCGCGGAGCGCATGCTCAACATTTATCTAATTACATCGGGGATTGTATCAAGAGGCTCGTGCCACTGTACTACCCAAGTTGGAATGATGTCCCTGATGAGATCAATACGTTGGTTTGGGCGAACATAGAGGTCATTTATCATTTTTATGTTCATAACATTATTGTGTTTATTTATTTAATGGTGTATATATTTAAATAAATTTGTTTATTTATTTATATCATATAAATAAATAACAAATTTAAATAAATATACAAATTGTATCTTATTTATTTATATCATATAAATTTTTTTAAATATATATAAAAAAATTCGAATAAATATAAAAAAATTTAAATAAATATATATTTGATGAGAATAATGTAATAAGCTTTTCGGATAAGCTGTTTTCAAACAGCTTATCCTGATAAGCTTATCAGAACAAGTTGTTTGAATACAACTTATCTTGATAAGCTTATCAGAACAAGCTGTGTGAAAACAACTTGTTCTGATATGCTTATCAGGATAAGCTGTTTTCAAACAGCTTGTTCTGATATGCTTATCAGGATAAGCTGTTTTCAAACAGCTTGTCCTAATAAGCTTATCAGGATAAGCTGTTTTCAAACAGCTTGTCCTGATAAGCTTATCAGAACAAGCTGTTTTCAAAAAGCTTATGCTTATCAGGATAAGTTGTTTTTATTATAAAAAATTAAATAAATATACAAGCCATTAAATAAATAAACAAAATAATGTATAAATTATATCTCTAACTCTAACTCTGTGTTTGTTTTATTTGTTGTATATGAATGCAGGATAAGTTTAATTTGACGCCACACAAGATTGATCGTGCTAGATGGAAGGATATACGTGGCGGCATCAATCAAATGCTTACAAAGAGTTACAATTCTCGAAAAAATACGCTCAAGACAAAGCATTGGGTCGGAGACATCGATACCGGCACGGTAGATATCGGCAGAGTCCGCAGCGAGCGTCCAGAGGAAATTACTTCAGAGGACTGGGAAAAACAGATCGCACTTTGGAGTAATCCGGATTATGAGAAAAGATGCCTGACGAACTCCCAGAACCGGTCTAAGCAGAAGACGCCGAGTCGGCAGGGATCCCGATCGTTGGCACGCCTTCGAGACCAAGTGGTGAGAAATTCTATAATTAATTTACATACATATATGTCTTTGATTATATGTTTTGGTGTGTTGTGATTTTTTGTTTTGAATTTGCTTCATTCTATATATGCGTGTCTATGTATGTACAGACGCAAGCTGCAACTGAAGCTGATGTGCCACCCCCGACTGTCATTGATCACTTCTTCATTGCGCACACCGACCAGGATGGGAATTTTTCTTGCGATGTGGACCGCGTTATGTATGTAAGTATTTTTTTTTTAATTAATTAATTAATTAATTTTGTTTTGGATATGCCTTGGTTTTTTACTATTCCCTACCGATAAATAATGTACCAACGCGACTAATAAATAATATACTAATTGTCGTCTGTTTTTGTCACTTCATTAGGAAAGGATGCTTGCGATGAAGGCTGAAGGCAAACATACAGACGACGAGATCAACCGTATCGTCCGAGGTGGAAAGCAGCGAGGCCACATGCCCGGTGTCGGCCAGATAGTGCCGAGAAGGACTGCTCACTATATTCCTCCTCCTCCTCCCATCGACCTACGGTTGGAACAAGCGTCTCAAGTGTTTAACTTTATGAGAAGTGACGATAGGTTTGCCGATGCGTTCTCAGCATTTCTATCGGGTGGTGCTAGCGGGAATGGCACGGGAGGCAGCGGTAGTGGCGCCGGTGGGAGTGGCGGGAGTGGTAATGATAATGTCGACGGGTAGAATGGCAATAATGGTTAGTATGCTTGTCTTGTTTTTCCTACCTTAGCATGCAAGTTTAATAATTGTAAACCCCGAATTGCAAGTTTAATAAGTGTAACTAGGAACTTTGTACTCAAGTTGTGACATATGTATTTGTATTGATCGAGAGGTTACATGTTATTGTGTTTTGGTACTAGATTCGTGGTAGATTTTTAGTATTTGTATCTTCAGGTTTTGTATTTGTATTCCCAGGTTTTGGTAGATTTTTTCCGGAAAAATTCCGGAAAAAATCTGGAAACAGCCTGTTGTGCAGGCTGCTAAAAAAATGTCAAAGTTTCCCTGGCGACATGTCGCCAGGGAAACTTGGACTCACTTGACTTTCTAAAAAGTCAGCCAAGTTTCCCTGGCGACATGTCGCCAGGGAAACTTGGGCTCACTTGACTTTCTAAAAAGTCAGCCAAGTTTCCCTGGCGACATGTCGCCAGGGAAAAGTGAGGATTAATAATCTTTTTTACTTAAGTTCCTTAATCAGCCAACTTTTCCCTGGCGACATATGTCGCCAGGGAAACTATCCCGCACCAACTCCAGCGTGGCACCAATTTTTGAACCAAAGAGTTGCGGGGCCCACTTAGTCGCCAGGGAAACCCTTATTTGTCGCCAGGGAAACAATCCCGCGCCAGCCTTTCTTGGCGACGTTTCCCTGGCGACCTGTCGCCAGGGATTCCCCTTCCCTGGCGACATGTCGCCAGGGAAACATTGCGATTTTGGCCAGGGAAGGGTCGAATATTGTAGTGGTAGTTTCGCCTTTTGTGTTAACGATATTAATATTGTTGTCTTTCTTAAAAAAAACATGCAACTCGAACGTTGTTTTTGAGAGGCATGTTAATGGAATACGAGCAATATAGCTTGAAAGCATCAAGTCGGTTAGCATAAAGACTTCAGGGTAGGTTGTATTATCCGATGCAGGTTGTTTATTTCAAAACTCAGAAATACAAATTGGAAGATCAAAACTAACCAGTGAAGGTTGTTTTACTTTTATTCAATAATTACATTTTTTAAACATATATCTTACATTATTACTATTAGAGTATTAGAGTTGGTTAACAGACTTGTTACAAGGTAAATTTGTTTTTCCTTTGTCAACGTCTTGTATCAGCTTATATTTTATAGCTACGACATAAAAATCTGGTTGATGCATATTTTGGTCGAGTTGGTTTAGATAACTCTTTTGAGCAGTTTGCTATCATCTCGAGTCTTAAAGAGTGCTGAAAACAAAGTAGAATCGGTTAGAAGAAGACTCGGGGCCACTGTCTCGGGATCCATCATCCGACGGTCAAATCAAAATAGTATAAGTAGTAATAGAGGAATAGAGAATAACCTGTCTAGTGTGACGATTATATCCATGTATGAACGAGCGTTACTTATTCGACGATAAGATGTGGGCTGCTTTTCTATGATGTCTGGCCTATTCCCGACCCTATTCCGAAATATATATGTCATCAAATACCTAACTTGCCAAATACCTTGCAAATGCAAAAAAAGAACATTCGATATTCATCATTTTGAACGTGCAATTTAATACTATCAATGCATCAAAAATAATGTATCAAAATAATAAGCTGATTGAAAAAACTTGTGGTTTAAGAAAACAGCTTAATAGTCAAGATAAATACATCATCCTTAATCGTCACACATTGTTAATTTATAAGAGAAACTGATAACGATTGCAAAGTTTAACAACAAAGAAAATTTGATGTGATATAAACTAAGTGTTAACGTAAATGTCTTGCATACCTATATAGTATATACTACCTAATTCAAATTCATTACTCACCCAGTAGTTTTTTTTAAAGCTAAAGGGAGTGGGGTAACTTTCTAGGATGAGTGGAAAACTCATGCGTGGGTTGCCACCCACCCCGAGTATATAATTCGCGCGTGAGTTGAACTCATTATGGTGAACTCTTCACCTAAGTGACTTTATATAATGTCGATATATTTAAAACATTTACTCATTTTCTTTCTTTATAAATATCACATTATCTTATTTAATATCTACAAATACTTATTAACTATCAATATTTTCACACATAATTTAAAAAATCAAAATGACGTGCTCTCTTCCACACACCGTTGACGAGATTAAATATATGATTCAAAAACAAATCACTGGAAAATAACGTCGTCAGTTTGCGCTTACGACGTTAGTTTTTGATTTTGATGCTGCTCACGAAACTAAAATCAAACTGTGCACTGCGTATGAGAAGTGTCGTGATATTTCCCCAGGAAAACGTGTTTTTATCGACACGTTTCTTAAAAAAGAATCTGACAATGATTTCAATATGCAAATAGCGTTGTTTAAAAAGTCGTCAAAATCGAAAGCTCAAATTCAAAATAAAACTGAATGGCTGAATATACTCACTCCCAACAAAATTAAAGAATTTTGTCCCAAACTCATATCGGTTCTTCATTACAACAACACTGGCGCTTAAATGTTTCTCCCGATCCACCTTATCAAATTGTAAACGACTCAAATGGCTTACTTACTAACAGTCAGATGCATCAACTGTACCAAGATCAACAAGTATTGAGAGAAACATTGGAAGAACAAAAAAGGCACAAAGGGAGTGGGATGAGAGTTAGGGTCGAAGAAGCTTACCAAGAGCAATTCCGGTAGGAGTTTTCTGGGCAATTATCGGATTCGAATATGGGAACTGACTAACTGTATAACGTATTTGTTTTTTTATTTATCTGGTTGTTTATTTCCTTTCCTATTGTATTTGAATTTCGGTATTTTTATGTTTTATGTATTGAATAAATGTTTTTATTTTCGAATAATAAGTATTTACGTTTACGTTTTTAGTTTATAAATTAAAATAATTAAAAAGAAAAAAATATGGTATGACGTGACGATGAATTTCTCACCATCAGTAAAGTTGTAAAATGAGTTGAGTGAATGAAAAGGAAAAACTGATGTAACACTAAGGTGACAATGAGTTTTTCACTCGCCATTCCCTTTAGCCCAACAATGGTTTAATCACGTGCATACATTTGTACCGTGTCTTATTTTTTGCATATCATTTCATTTGTTCTATAAGTAATAAGAAGATCTACATTACAAACATTAGAAAATAGTTTTGATTGAAATATTTATAATTAAAATGCTATGTTAGCATGATGAGTTTCAAACATTTAGCTTTTGGTGTCTAAATATGTAGTGACACTTACAACAAAAACAATAGGAGGTGTCTTTTTAACTTATATAACATAAACTCGTTTCGATTTATATTAAATATAATATAAGCTTTAATTTTGTTGCTTATTTAAAATTTATTAGTTTATATAAATTATTATATCATAATAAACGTATATAAGTTCATAAGTTTTCAAATAAGCTTAAATTTTAAAGTTTATAAAATATAAATCGAAATCTGGCTTATTTTCGATTTATATAACATAAGTCTCAGTTTTACGGTTTATTTTGATATTGGGGAGCTTATATATATGTTTAGTATGATATAATAAACGTATACAATAAGCCCATAAGTCTCCAAATAAGCCACAAAATTGAGGTTATGTTATATAAGTCGAAATAAGCTTACGTTATATAAGTCAAACTAAATAATCCTTTAATTGCGTCATAACAAAATACAAGAAGGTGATATGTAAACAATCACACATCTATCCGAGAATAAAATGACTACTTCCCAAAAACCGAAATATATATGTTGCTTATAAAAATTTATAATCATATAGAATAACTTCCTCAGTTCTCTTTGGAAATATATATTACTAGTACTAATCTTAGGGCCCGTTTGTTATGAGTGTATTGGATTGAGAGAATGATTTTAAAATGATAGAAATCGCTTGTTTGAAGTTTTCGGTTACACAACAGTACTTAATTCCTTCATGCAGGGTATTTGACAATACCAACCTTGACCCCCTAGCTTTCTGACAATCTTTCATTTATTTTTTACTTTTTATACTCCACTCAAATATATAATATTCAAACATCACGCGTAACAACCTAAACCAAATATCCATTTATTTATTCATATTTTAAATTTATTTTAAAATTCTCAAATTTTATAATATAACATAAGTTTCAAATCCAACATTAAGTTAGATAATACCAAACAATCCTTAATACTTTGATATAAATTATCTATCATGTTTTCTTTCATTTCATTCTGAATCCAAATTTTGATTCCAATGTCATCTATAAACCAAACGGGCCCTAGAATCATAATTTTTGGAATTACATTTGGAATTTTAATCATCAAAGTGTTCCAGAATCAAATTAAACTCCAATATACACGTTTAATTGGTCCATGGGTTGTTGTGTAAACCACTTTAAAATGGCAGCCCAATAGAGTGGTTTAATTGGGTTGAACAATAAATCACACTATACATGTATAAAACCCCAAACAAAGTCCAAGATCAAGAGCATAAAAAATTGCAACTGTTGTAAATGCAACAAGATCCAACTCAAAATGACAAAACATCATTCGACGTGTTCCTATAAAAAAATAGTGCAAACTGCAAACAGCTGTAAGTTGTTGAAAATATATGTTTGTTCAAAAAAAAAAAAAAGAGTTCAAACATACATTTATTTATTTTGTGTAGTGGTATTCATGTATTTCATTACTTAGTTGGATGTTTAAGTTTATCAATTTGTTGTTCACAGAAAATATACAACATCATTTATGATGAAATTAAGGATAAGCACGGTATCGGCTTTGTATCGATTTTGTATCGAATTAGTGGTATCAATTTTTCTCGAGCATAAACTAGCGATACCAGTATCGTATCGAACATGATTCAATTATCGGTATCGGTACGGGTATCGGTATCGAAAAATAGGATTTTCCCCTTTTTTTGAAAATTTTCCGATTTCATATCGGTCTCGTATCGAATTAGTGATCCCGATCATCTTTTCACTTTATTTTGTAGTCTCGGTATCGTGCCGAACGGGATTTGAATACCGAGAATCGGTACGGTTCCGGTTCAATTTCGAGATTCTAGTCAAAATGCTCATCTCTAGATAATGTACGATTAAGAGATTATTGTGGCTTGCTTAGAACAATCATATGTTAAGTCTAAAACTAACGACGTTAAACCATATGGATCTCATTGAATGAGATCTTTCGATGTACCGCTTAACACGGGGGCACTGCTTGCCTACAACTAACCCGCGTTCTTTTGCATCTCGTAGTACAAAAAGCTTAATAGACAAATAAGTTATTAAATTTTAAGGAATTATCTACATAATTTATTATAGTTTAGAATGTTTCAAACAAGTTACTTAACATATAGCCACCGACTACAGAAGTTTTTGTCTCAGTTTAAACCTTTTGTTACACGTGAAATTCATACGCGACACTAATTTATTATGTGTGAATAGAAAAATAAGTTACTATGTGTTAGTGCAAACATTACGATGCTTTGTCGATATAATCTCTTTGTGTTTTGTTGATGACAAACGTATAATTCGCAATACATTATGTATGTTAAGGTACTCGTAATCACTCAAGAATACATTTGTATACTTCTCTCGACACCTCCAAGACCGCATTCGGCATGAATCACTAAAGGTATGTACAAACATGTCATTAACCTAACTAAGTGATCAAGGATTAATATTTTCTTAAAACTCACACTTTAATCAAATGTGACAAAAGATTTTAATTAACTTTATTTTTAAGAAAATATTTTATTAAAAAGAAAATGGAAATTTGAATTTGGCATATTCCATATGCCAAAGGAATATCCTTTGAGGGTATAAACTACCCCAGATGGCATATCCCCACTAAAGGACAAATTTGCACGGACTCCGACGCGGAGGTTCCTTAAAGGAACCCGCGGTTCCTTATTGATAAGGTACCGCGGGTAGAGATAAGGAACCGCGGGTGTTTTGACCGTTGCAATGTTGTCCTATAAATAGTGGATCATTTCCAGGTTTTCTTTCAACCCTTTTTGCACAGTTTCTTTCAAAAACCATCTTAGATCCTTGATTAGTTAGTTTTGATTAATCTTGTTTAAGATGTGATTCAATCTTCAATCTCCTCATCCTCACAAGTGCAAAGAGAAGAACACTATCATTACCATGATGTGTTGGGTTCACTACATGATGAAGATCTTTCCTTCTATAGATCTAAGTTATGTTTTTAGTCTTCCTACTATGTATATGTAGAAGATCCAAGTGTTGGGTTCACTTGGATGTGTTTGTAAGGGTAGAATATCCAAGTGATGGGTATCTTTGGATTAGGTGTTAGTTGTGTAGATCCAAGTCTTGTTAGTACTTGGATATAGTGTTAGAGTTATAGATCTAAGTGTTGTGTGCTTAGATCTATATGGTTTATGTGTTTAGGCCATAAAACACAAGGTTTGTTATGTTGGGCCATAAAACATAACTAGTGGGTAGATTAGGTTGTGTCTTGGTAGTTCTCACTAAACTCTAAAGTGATGTGGTTGTGTCTAGGTAGTTCTCACTAAACTATAAAGTGATGTGGTTGTGTCTTGTGAGTTCTCACTTAGCTTTAAAGTGATTAGTAGTTGTGTTGTGTGAAGTTCTCACTTAGCTTCAAAGTGAAGAGTCGTGAAGATTGGTTCTAGCTTTCGATTAGAACTCGACATCTAGCCTTGTGTCGTTAAATGGTGAAGTGGGCGACGTTGTGTAGATTGGTCCTACCTAAGATTAGGACTCGACTTTTAGCTTAGAGTCGGAAATTGGATAAGCGACGTTGTGTATGGTTTCTCCACCTTAAGGAGTTTGTTCACTAGTGAAGTAACTCTCGAGTAAGGTGTACTCGAGGAGTGGAGTAGGGCGAAGAGGAGCTTCGTGACCGAACCACTATAAATCATCGTGTCGGTACTTTCCTTTACATTTATGTCTTTACTATTATAGATGTATTATATGTTGTGTGTTGTGTGTATCTCATAATCTAATCATCTAAGTTGCGGAAAAGCTAAGGCTTAGTACGTGTGTGCTCCATGTTTAGATTATGCTCAAGTGTACATCACTTAGTCTAAACATCCTAGTTGCGGAAAAGCTTATGCTTAGTACGTGTGTGCTTAGTGTTTAGACTATTGCTTGATGTACTCTTGATTTGATGTGTTTGTGTGTTTACTTACTTGTAGTATTTATCTTTCAATCAAACACATCTCATATCTAGTCAAGCTTGATCGAGAATTTGATACAAAGGATTGTCAAAGTTTAACATGCAACAAAAGGTTAAGTTCACTGTCGGCGGTTCCCTAAATGGACCGGCGGTTCTTTACTGATAAAGAACCGCGGGTACACATAAGGAACCGCGCACAGTGGATTAAGCCGAAATGTTTTGAAAAACTAACTAGAAACTTTTCAACCCCCCCTTCTAGTTTCTACAATTGGTATCAGAGCGAGGTTACTCAAGATCTTTGAAGTATATTGTACTTTAAAGCTTGGATCGATCTTTGCTCTCTTTTTCAAAACAAATGGTTTTTAAAAATGAAAACGGGTTTTAAAAATAGAGACGATCTTTGTATCAAATTGTTCATAAAGAGTGATTACTTATGAAATGTGTTTTGTTATTTTATTCATAAAAGTTTTGGTGTTAAATAAACTTTGTATAATAGCTTGGATTAAATCTTTTCATGTTTGGAAGTATAAAAATCTTTTGTGTCATAATTAACTCTAAAATACGAGTTCTATGTGTCTAAAATGATTTTGTTTAGAGTCATAAGTCCTTCCAAAAAGTTACCAAATGATTTTGGCCAAAAACTCATTTTTTGTTCTCTGACCGCGATTCTTTATTGTTCCCCGTGGATCCTTATCAATAAGGAACCGCAGTCAGCCTGACTCAGATTTTTGCAAACTTTCAAAAATCATATAAAATCAACCGCAAGTCCTTAGAAGTCGCGCCACCCGTCATTTCGAACGTAATTGAATTTTCTTTTAAATAAAAATGCTTCAAAACCTTTATTCAAACTTTAAAATTTGGATGGTTTATAAGTTCCATACTTTGTCTAAAGTATTGAGCGTCAGTTTGTCGTAAAACTTGTGTTTTACTCTTTTCTATTAAGTTGGACATCTCTTAGTGATATATCTTTGAAAATTGATATATTTACAAAGTGTTAAACTTAATTAAATTTTAAATGGGTCAAAGACTATTTTCAAATAAAATCAAGCTATGAATACTTTGTTGTATCTAACACTCAAAACATGGACGAATGCTTTTATGTGTTAAGCTAATTGTTTGTGTATGTTTCTTTGTGTGTTATTATTATATGTAGACATTATTAAGTGTTCATTGCTATTTATAGTAGTATTGCTTATATGTCTAGTCTCTTGTGCCTTGCTTGGTATTTGTTTGTAAAACCCACAAAATAAGGTCATTACTTAATCTTACTTTTCAAATATTTTTGAAGTATTTTATAATATTAAAAATTATTATGTTTAACGGTTTAAGTTGAAACCGATATTAAATATTTTATTTTAATATTTTGACGAGCAACGAGGACTACTAGTGACCGCGATACCGACGGATGCCCACAATTTTATATTTTATTATCAATCGTTTCGATATTTAATATTTTCGACGATATCGTTTTAATTACGTATCGAGTCGTTATATTATTATTTTTCGTGTGCGTTTAAACTTTTAAGTATTTTTACGAAACCCGAGTCCCGTAAATACTTTTAAAATTGACTTTTAGTTATTTCCCGCTTTTTAACTAATATTTACATTTTGGACCAAAACTATCACAAATTGGCAAAAACTAACCTAACTCCACACTATATCTAACACTTCCACTAACATTTTTCATTAATAAAATTCATTTAACTAAAAACTTCTCCCACCTTCCCCTTTCTCCTTCCTTGGCCGTACACCCAACAAGCAACACCATCCAAACTTGTTGATTTTAAACTTGAATCTTCCAAAACAAATCAAAGTCCCCTCCTTAAAATTCAAAGGGCTACATTTTGGTACAAATTTTAGCTACATGCATCATACTTTTTAATTTTATGAATTTTGATCATTTATATAGTTGTATGATCATCTTATCATATTGATTTTATATTGTATCCATGGACTTTTAGTTTTTGTGGTTGAAAGAATTAAAATTTTTGTAAAAATGATCATGCATGTGTTAGTAGTAATCATCAAATGATGTTTATGCTAGTTTTTCACTAAAAAAACTTATTTTTAATTTTTGGGTTTTTGATTTTTATGATGATGCAAGTGTTAGGAATGGTTTATGATGATATTAGGGGTGTAGGATGATGAAGAAAATTGTTAGAATTGATCAAAAACATGATTTTGTGGGAGATTTTGAAAGATGATTTTGGGCAGTAGGTTTGAGGCTGTTTTTGAGGGTCTTACTGTTTGATAATAACTTAACAAATAGGATAGGGTTGTAGAGAATTTCGTTAGCTTCGATTTCATATAAAGTAGGCCTTCCAACTCTATACGAGGTGGAAGATACACTAGTTTGATTTTCGTGTACCGGGAGACGAGTGTCGACACAATCCGAAAATTGTTGTCGATATTTGGATCGAATCTCGGGGACTATAAAATGAGTTTCAAAATGATTCAAGGGCTGTTCTCAGGCTCCAAGTTTAGCATTTTGAGTCTATTTTTAGAATCAAGTGGCGGTTTTACAAATGGAGTTGTTTAGAATGGTCAAAATGGTTTCGTAAGTCAAGGTCGCTAAACTGTCTGGCTTTTTGTGATTCAAAGATGAGTCGGGCAGGGAACTTTAGAAGTAAAATCTTTTAATGGGCTTTTGATAGGACTTTCTATATATAGTAAGTAAGTTCTCTGAGTAATATCATAAAAATTTGATATGTTTAAGTATGGAAAAACGGCTTGGACATTCGGTATGTTCCGGCAGATTTTTATTAAAGGCATATAATAATAAAATGAATATATAGGAGAGTATAATAGAACCACTTGCATCGTTTTCTCTCGAGTTGTCGTGATTTTATACTTGAGTTTGATTTTATTAAGTATCATTTATTTCTCGAGTCTATTATTAATGTACGCACCTTATTTGCTAGGTTGCGGTTGTCGTGTTTTTCGGGCATCTACTATCGTCGGCGATCGTCTTCAACTACTATAAGTACTAAGGTGAGTCTATAGCCTCGTTTGCGCAATTATACGATTTTAAAAACCCGCGAGGGGGAATACATGTTTTGTAAACTTAGAACACAAGATTTTTATGGTATGCTTGTCCCTTTATGAATGGACCCGTGGTTGCCTTTAAATTGCATTAAGTGATTGCCTTAGTTAAAGCCTCAATTATGTACCGTTAATTAACCTATGATGGGTTAACCGCTAGTACAATTAATAGATCTATGGGGGAAGCCGCCCCGGTTCAGTTTTTGTGGACTTGTCATAGAAGCTTAGGCCCGACCTCCACACTGTTTGAACATATTGTATTGAGAAGTCAGGTATACGACAATGTACCAATAATCTGGAGGTAACCGACAATTAATAAATCTCTCGTCTTATTAGACTGATATGGGAGTCTCTAAGGGCTCGGTTCCATGAGCTTATTGCAATTTATGCTATATACAATTATTATTGTTGATGCGAATTATTATTTGATGCTTGTTTTCTTTAAGCATGCCACAAACTTATAATCTTGCTTGTGTTCAAAATGATTATATAAACCTATAGATTCACTCGGCATTTTTGCTGATGATTTTCTCACATGTATTTCAGGTAATCAGGAAGGGTGAAGCTTGGAAGCCACGGGAACGAATGTTGTGCACTACTTTGCAATATAAACTCTTTGAATATTTGTCGTTCCTTTTGTTCAAAACAATTTAAATCTTTTGTTTTGGTTGTACTTTAGTTACGATGTCTTCGGACTACGCTACTCTGACAAATGTTTTAGGAACGATAAATCTAAAACGTCTCTTTTCGAGTCGTTCTTTATAATATATGTGTTGTTGTATCATTGTTTAGCACCCAAAGATGTATTCCGCTGCGTGTAAATTTGGGGGTGTTAAAGATTGGTACCAGAGCCATGAGTTATAGAGAACTAGGTCTTTTTCTAAAAACCTAAACTATAACTGTCGGTTTTATTTTTCAAAGAGTCGGTGCACATGATTTCGCGTGACTTCAGGTTCAAGCTACTTCTGGGATTACAACTTTAGTATACATTATTATGTATGCCTTATTGCTAAGTATTTCTAAATAAATACTATAAATCCTTTATCGATATATATTGATATCGTTAAACTTTTCGATAAGAGTTATCATTTATTAATGATTTACTTAAATAAATTTTTGGAATTTTTCCTGCAATTATTTTGAAGGATTCTCTACATTTATTTAAATTATTGGAAATTATTCTATTTCATTTTGTTATGACCTTATACCTATTTTGTGAAAATTTACTACCATCAAATTACGTCTTCGATGAGGAGGATGATTGATTTTGTACATGATATGACTATACCATGAATACAATTAACTCATTCATTTTATCTTCTCTTTGAGATGTGACAGAATCATGCCACCTAGGAGAATGACAAATGATGCCATTGCAAGGCTAGTTGCTGAAGAGGTTGCGAAAGCATTAGCTGCGGATAGAGCTGCGCGTGTTAACACTGAAGGAGCAGGTGGCTCTGGAGGTGCGGGTGCTGAAGTTGAAGGTGAACCTGCGGGACCAGAAGCTGCTGGGGCAGGTGTAGCTGAGAATCCTGCAGATGAGGTTGCTCCGGCTGCTGCTACGGTTAAAGAATGTACTTTTGCTGGATACATGAAATGTGGACCCATTATATTTCAAGGAACTGGTGGAGCACTGGAATTGTTCAGGTGGATTGAGAAAACAGAAACAACATTTGAGATTAGTGATTGCTCAGAAAGGAACAAGGTTAAGTTCGCAGTTGCTACTTTCAAGGATCGAGCTTTAAGCTGGTGGAAGACTCAAGTTGCTACAGTTGGTTTAGAAGCTGCAAACAGGAAACCTTGGGATGAAATTAAAAGGTTGCTAAAAGAAGAGTTCTGTACAGAAGAAGAGTTATCTGCTTTGGAGGATGAGTTGAGGCACCTGAAGCTGAAAGACAATAACATTGCTGCATACACTAGCCGATTCAATGAGTTGGTTTTGTTGTGTCCAGATGCTTTGGTTACTGAGAAAAAGAAGATGGATCAATACATCAAAGGGCTGCCTGGGTACATTAAAGGTGAGACAACTTCATCTCGACCCAAGAACTTTGTTGAGACTGTAAGAATGGCTCATACACTCATGGGGCAGAAAGTTCAAGATAGGGCTGAGAAAGCTACTGAGGGTAATAAAAGGAAATGGGAGAATTCGCAGAGTGGTAATCAAGGTAGTAACCGCCATAGGCAGTACAATCAGAAGAGAAATGATGGGGCTAGAGCTGCAACTAATAAGAATGATAATGCTGACTATGGGGGACCAGCCCAGAAATGTAAGAGCTGTGGTGTTTGTCACTTTGGTAATTATCCACCAAGGTGCACTAAATGTGGAAAGGTTGGGCATGCTACGGAGAAGTGCAAGCCATGGATCCCTGCCACTGGAGCAAATGCTATTCCGATCAAGACTTGCTTTGAATGTGGAGAACGTGATCATGTTCGTCCCAAATGCCCGAAGTTGAAGAACAAGAAGGCAGGTGAAGCTGATGGGGCAGTTTATGTTGTTAAGGATGCTGATCAGGCACAAGGTCCAAATGTGGTGACAGGTACGTTCTTACTCAACCATCGTTATACTAGTGTGTTGTTTGACTCAGGATCTGATAGGAGCTTTATAAGCACTGCCTTTAGTCGTTTAATTAATGTTGAGCCAACAAGCCTAAATGCTAGTTATGAGGTTGAGTTAGCTGATGGACAATTAGTTAGTACTACCACTATATTTAAGAAGTGTCCTTTGAAATTAGCAAATCATTTGTTTGAAATTGATTTGATGCCGATAGAGTTGGGTTCATTTGATGTGATTGTTGGTATGGATTGGTTGGTTGCTCATGATGCGGTAATTGTATGTGGGGAGAAAGTTGTTCACATACCGGTGAAGGGCAAGGTGTTAGTAGTTAAAGGTGATGTCGGTAGATCTCGTCTGACAGTGATATCTTGTATCAAGGCGAGGAAATATGTAGAAAGAGGTTGTCACCTGTTCTTGGCTCAAGTAGTGGAGAAAGAACTACCGGTTAGGCGTATGGAAGATGTTCCGGTTATTCGTGATTTTCTTGAAGTATTTCCCGATGACTTGCCAGGGCTTCCGCCTCAGCGAGAAGTCTAATTCAAGATTGATCTAGTGCCAGGAGCTGCACCGGTGGCGCGTGCACCTTATCGTTTGGCACCGTCTGAGATGAAGGAGTTGGCAGATCAGTTGAAGGAGTTAATGGAGAAGGGGTTCATTAGACCAAGTTCGTCACCTTGGGGAGCTCCAGTATTGTTCGTGAAGAAGAAGGACGGATCGTTCAGAATGTGTATAGACTACCGAGAGTTAAACAAGTTAACTATTAAAAATCGTTATCCACTTCCTAGGATCGATGATTTGTTCGATCAACTTCAAGGTTCGTGTGTGTACTCGAAGATCGACTTGAGATCGGGTTATCATCAACTTCGTGTTAAAGAGGAGGACATACCTATTACAGCTTTTCGGACGCGTTATGGACACTTTGAATTTCAAGTAATGCCGTTTGGGTTAACTAACGCACCTGCGGTATTCATGGACTTAATGAATCGTGTGTGTAAGCCATACCTCGACAAGTTTGTGATTGTATTTATCGACGATATCCTGATTTATTCCAAAAGTCGGGAGGAGCATGAAGGTCATTTGAAGATTATTTTGGAGTTGTTGAAGAAGGAGAAGTTGTATGCAAAGTTCTCCAAGTGTGATTTTTGGTTGGATTCAGTCCAATTCCTTGGGCACGTGATCGATAGTAGCGGTGTTCATGTTGATCCTTCCAAAATTGAAGCTATTAGAGATTGGGCTAGGCCTACGACCCCGACTGAAGTTAGACATTTCCTGGGATTAGCTGGATACTACCGGTGATTTATTGAAGGGTTCTCTTTAATTTCTAAACCTCTTACTAAACTTACACAGAAAAACAAGAAGTATGAATGGGGTTCAGAAGAAGAAGAAGCATTCTAAACTTTGAAGCGGAAGCTGTGTTCTGCACCAATTTTGGCTTTGCCCGACGGAGCTGAAGACTTTGTGGTATATTGTGACGCATCACGTAAGGGTTTTGGTTCTGTGTTGATGCAAAGGGAGAAAGTGATCGCGTATGCATCTCGTCAATTGAGGAAGCATGAGGAGAACTATACTACACATGATTTGGAATTAGGAGCTGTTGTCTTTGCTCTTAGACTTTGGAGACACTATCTCTACGGTACAAAGAGTGTGGTATATACCGATCATAAAAGCCTGCAACATATTCTAGATCAGAAGGAGCTCAATATGAGGCAGAGAAGATGGGTAGAATTGTTGAGTGATTACGACATTCAAATTTTCTACCATCCCGGCAAGGCGAATGTAGTTGCCGATGCACTTAGTAGGAAGGACAGAGAAATAACCAAAAGGGTTAGAGCTTTAGCCATGAAAACTTATTCTGATTTATCTAATCGAATACTTAAAGCTCAAACTAAGGCGATGGAGGAAGAGAATGTGAGAGATGAAGACTTGGGTAGAAGGATGACACCTATATTCGAAATTCGTGATGACGGAATTCGGTATTTCAAGAATCGTGTGTGGTTACCGGTGTATGGAGGACTGAGAGATCTAATTATGCACGAATCTCATAAGTCTAAATATTCGATTCACCCAGGATCGGATAAAATGTACCAAGACTTGAAGAAATGTTACTGGTGGCCGAATATGAAGGCTAACATTGCTACTTATGTTAGTAAATGCTTGACGTGTGCTAAGGTGAAGTTTGAGCACAAGAGACCTTCGGGTTTACTGCAACAACCTGAAATTCCAGAATGGAAATGGGAGAAGATCACTATGGACTTTGTTTCGGGACTTCCGAGGACTTCTAGTGGTTATGATACGATTTGGGTGATTGTTGATCAGTTGACTAAGTCGGCTCATTTCTTGCCGATAAAGAAAACTGATGACTTAGACAAACTTACTCGGTTGTATTTGAAGGAAGTTGTTTGTAGACATGGGGTTCCTTTGTCAATTATTTCTGATCGAGATAGTCGGTTCACATCTGAGTTTTGGAAATCGCTTCAGCGAGCTCTGGGGACTCAGTTAGATATGAGCACTGCGTATCATCCGGAAACGGACGGACAAAGTGAGAGGACTATTCAGACCTTGGAGGATATGTTACGAGCGTGTGTAATAGACTTTGGAGGTAGTTGGGATCGACACTTACCTTTGGTGGAATTCTCATACAACAACAGTTATCATGCAAGTATTAAGGCTGCGCCTTTTGAAGCACTTTACGGGCGAAAGTGTAGATCACCAGTTGGTTGGTGTGAGATTGGAGAAAGTCAGTTGACGGGTCCTGAATTGATTAGAGAAACGACTGAGAAGATCTTGCAAATCAAGAATCGTTTATTGACAGCTCGTAGTAGGCAGAAGAGCTATGCGGATAAGAGGAGAAAACCATTGGAGTTTGATATTGGCGACATGGTTATGCTGAAAGTATCACCTTGGAAAGGAGTAATTCGATTTGGCAAGTGAGGAAAGCTTAGTCCGCGCTATATAGGTCCATTCAAGATTATTGATCGAGTTGGTCCTGTGGCATATAAGTTGGAATTGCCAGAAAAGTTAAGTGCTATTCACAATACTTTTCACGTTTCTAATCTTAAGAGGTGTTTGGCGGACGAGAATTTGATAATTCCACTTGAGGAGATTCAACTGGACGACAAGCTGCATTTTATTGAAGAACTGGTGGAGATTATGGATCGAGAGGTGAAACGGCTTAAGCAAAGTCGGATCCCGATAGTGAAAGTGCGATGGAATTCCTGACGTGGACCCGAATACACTTGGGAGCGAGAGGACTACTTCAAGAGCAAGTATCCACATTTATTCGTAGACGGACCTAAGGAGAAGTAAGCCCCGGGACGGTGCTCTCCTAAGGTGGTGAGGATGTAAAACCCATAAAATAAGGTCATTACTTAATCTTACTTTTCAAATATTTTTGAAGTATTTTATAATATTAAAAATTATTATGTTTAACGGTTTAAGTTGAAACCGATATTAAATATTTTATTTTAATATTTTGACGAGCAACGAGGACTACTAGTGATCGCGATACCGACGGATGCCCACAATTTTATATTTTATTATCAATCGTTTCGATATTTAATATTTTCGACGATATCGTTTTAATTACGTATTGAGTCGTTATATTATTATTTTTCGTGTGCGTTTAAACTTTTAAGTATTTTTACGAAACCCGAGTCCCGTAAATATTTTTAAAATTGACTTTTAGTCATTTCCCGCTTTTTAACTAATATTTAGTACTATCATAAATTGGCAAAAACTAACCTAACTCCACACTATATCTAACACTTCCACTAACATTTTTCATTAATAAAATTCATTTAACTAAAAACTTCTCCCACCTTCCCCTTTCTCCTTCCTTGGCCGTACACCCCAACAAGCAACACCATCCAAACTTGTTGATTTTAAACTTGAATCTTCCAAAACAAATCAAAGTCCCCTCCTTAAAATTCAAAGGGCTACATTTTGGTACAAATTTTAGCTACATGCATCATACTTTTTAACTTTATGAATTTTGATCATTTATATAGTTGTATGATCATCTTATCATATTGATTTTATATTGTATCCATGGACTTTTAGTTTTTGTGGTTGAAAGAATTAAAATTTTTGTAAAAATGATCATGCATGTGTTAGTAGTAATCATCAAATGATGTTTATGCTAGTTTTTCACTAAAAAAACTTATTTTTAATTTTTGGGTTTTTGATTTTATGATGATGCAAGTGTTAGGAATGGTTTATGATGATATTAGGGGTGTAGGATGATGAGGAAAATTGTTAGAATTGATCAAAAACATGATTTTGTGGAAGATTTTGAAAGATGATTTTGGGCAGTAGGTTTGAGGCTGTTTTTGGGGGTCTTACTATTTGATAATCACTTAACAAATAGGATAGGGTTGTAGAGAATTTCGTTAGATTCGATTTGATATAAAGTAGGCCTTCCAACTCCAAACGAGGTGGAAGATACACTAGTTTGATTTTCGTGTACCGGGAGACGAGTGTCGACACAATCCGAAAATTGTTGTCGATATTTGGATCGAATCTCGGGGACTATAAAATGAGTTTCAAAATGATTCAAGGGCTGTTCTCAGGCTCCAAGTTTAGCATTTTGAGTCTATTTTTAGAATCAAGTGGCGGTTTTACAAATGGAGTTGTTTAGAATGGTCAAAATGGTTTCGTAAGTCAAGGTCGCTAAACTGTCCGGATTTTGTGATTCAAAGATGAGTCGGGCAGGGAACTTTAGAAGTAAAATCTTTTAATGGGCTTTTGATAGGACTTTCTATATATAGTAAGTAAGTTCTCTGAGTAGTATCATAAAAATTTGATATGTTTAAGTATGGGAAAACGGCTTGGACATTCGGTATGTTCCGGCAGATTTTTATTAAAGGCATATAATAATAAAATGAATATATAGGAGAGTATAATAGAACCACTTGCATCGTTTTCTCTCGAGTTGTCGTAATTTTATACTTGAGTTTGATTTTATTAAGTATCATTTATTTCTCGAGTCTATTATTAATGTACGCACCTTATTTGCTAGGTTGCGGTTGTCGTGTTTTTCGGGCATCTACTATCGTCGGCGATCGTCTTCAACTACTATAAGTACTAAGGTGAGTCTATAGCCTCGTTTGCGCAATTATACGATTTTAAAAACCCGCGAGGGGGAATACTTGTTTTGTAAACTTAGAATACAAAATTTTTATGGTATGCTTGTCCCTTTATGAATGGACCCGTGGTTGCCTTTAAATTGCATTAAGTGATTGCCTTAGTTAAAGCCTCAATTATGGACCGTTAATTAACCTATGATG
The DNA here is from genome assembly GCA_025667525.1 of Glebionis coronaria. Classification (NCBI taxonomy): domain Eukaryota; kingdom Viridiplantae; phylum Streptophyta; class Magnoliopsida; order Asterales; family Asteraceae; genus Glebionis; species Glebionis coronaria. Next base: position 638,925,807 of record CM046875.1, on the reverse strand, counting down.
GGTTAACCGCTAGTACAATTAATAGATCTATGGGGGAAGCCACCCCGGTTCAGTTTTTGTGGACTTGTCATAGAAGCTTAGGCCCGACCTCCACACTGTTTGAACATATTGTATTGAGAAGTCAGGTATACGGCAATGTACCAATAATCTGGAGGTAACCGACAATTAATAAATCTCTCGTCTTATTAGACTGATATGGGAGTGTCTAAGGGCTCGGTTCCATGAGCTTATTGCAATTTATGCTATATACAATTATTATTGTTGATGCGAATTATTATTTGATGCTTGTTGCCTTTAAGCATGCCACAAACTTATAATCTTGCTTGTGTTCAAAATGATTATATAAACCTATAGATTCACTCGGCATTTTTGCTGATGATTTTCTCACATGTATTTCAGGTAATCAGGAAGGGTGAAGCTTGGAAGCCACGGGAATGAATGTTGTGCACTACTTTGCAATATAAACTCTTTGAATATTTGTCGTTCCTTTTGTTCAAAACAATTTAAATCTTTTGTTTTGGTTGTACTTTGGTTACGATGTCTTGGGACTACGCTACTCTGACAAATGTTTTAGGAACGATAAATCTAAAACGTCTCTTTTCGAGTCGTTCTTTATAAATTATGTGTTGTTGTATCATTGTTTAGCACCCAAAGATGTATTCCGCTGCGTGTAAATTTGGGGGTGTTAAATTGTTAGTATCTAGTTCTTCCTAATTAGAATGTATGCTAGATTTCTTGCATTTTGGTTACAACATTATTTGTGCATTGCATATAGGATCAACATCTCTAGGTTTATATATGTTATTTAAACATCATGTACACCTCGTTATGTTTATTAACACTCTTGGGTTTGAAAGCTTTGGGAGCTTATCAAATCTATTGATTTGGGTCGTCTTACTCGATCATTGTGTTATTAGTTCAAGTAGATAAATGTCTCACTATAAAACATGAAACACCCTTTGAAAATCTTAGCTATTTTCTCTTAAAAGAGTGTTTGTGGGAATCAAGAAAGATTTAGATTAAATATCAATGCATTATTCAAACTATGATTGGTATCATTATCGAATCTAATTGACATGTTTTTTTAGTGTAGACATGAATGTGGTTTATTAATAATATACATCGGATCATAACTCACACTTGTGTTGATGGTGTTATATTGAATCTACTTGTTCAAATTGTTAGACATATTTTGTTTAATTATTACTTATAATGCACAATAGAGTCGGTTTGATAACTTGGATGTTTCGTCCGAAATACTCAAGTAATTTACATTGCTATGCAATTTATAAATGTGTCATTTCTGAAAGACCAATCAAGAGTGTTCTAACAAATTGTGTAAACTTGGTTTGTACAATTCAATATTATTGGCCTCAAGATCTATTAAGGTAATTAACCTTAACTAGACTCTTTTGTCAAGATATGCAATGGTGCATTATTAACCCTCATTAGGTCATGCATTGTGTCGCCATGCAAGTTTCATCCTTGCTAAACTTTATTAGGCAAATGTTGGAATTACATTTTGTCTAACTTGAGAATGACTACTAGAGAATTTATGCACTAGGATCTTAATTTGACCTAACGATTGAATTACTTCCACGTGGGAAGTTGAGTTGGTGTATAACTCGTAAAAATGGTCGTGTTTAGCCTTAATTGAGCAGCTCTAGTGATAGTCTCATACTCATTCTCTAAGTTGGCTAAATGGCTCTTCCTATATATGACTAATGATAGTTTACTTTGATGAACTTTGTATGTCATTAGGAGTCTTTTTCTTTTGTAGCCATTAGGTTTTTCTTTGCTTTCCTCTTACGTGCTAATTGAACCTATGTGTCTTTTCTTTGTGTGTGTTCTAGTTTTTATTGCTCTTAAGCATGACTTTATGATAAGTTAGACTAGAACATTAGGATTTGCTGAATTAGAAAATCCTCCTTCACCACCTAAACCTAGCCTCTGTAGGCGGTTCTTTAAATAGACCGCGTGTTGTCCCTAATATGTGATGATTCTAGCACGAATTTAAAGAAAGAAAGGTAGAGGTGAGAAGAGTTTTAGAGAGAGAAGACACCGATCGGTAGCGTTTTACCTCCGGTCGGTGAAGACCGTTATACGATATTAAATATCGTACCTGTGATCAGGTAGATTCAATTAAGAATCTCCTTGACAGGGTTTCGCGGCTGTACTAGCCGTTCTCTTTACTCGACCGTCTCAAAGCAAGACTGCGAACATAAGGAGTGAATCAATTGGATAGATATCCGCTTGATTAAAGTCGTCAATTCAAATTCCTGGAACAAGTTTGATTCTTAACGAATCTTACCATTGTTGCTTTCCAGTTGACACAAGTTTGATTCATAAGAATCTCACAAGTCACCTACCGTAGCGCTGTTTGATGTTGACGCTAGAAGGATTTCCATTCGTCACTGTGGATATTAATGAATATCACTCTGAATGTTCTGGCAAGATCATAAAGATATTGCGTAGAAACCTGAAACGAGTTTGAATCAATTCAGAATCAAACCACTGTTGCTTTTCAGTTTTGCACATGTTCAATTCATAAAGAATCTTGCATATGACCTACCGCAGTGCTGTTTGATGTTAACACTGGAAGGATTTCCACTCATCATTGTGAATACTAAGTAGTATCACTCTGAGTGTTCTAGCAATATCACAAGGATACAGCGTAGGACTCTCTTGATCTTCATCCGTGTGTCCTAACGAGATTTGATTGATCTCTTGGCTCTAGACTCTATTTGTGCACTTTTAGTGGTCGGAGGCTGGAGCAGATGCCACCTATTCAATATCAACTATCTCGGAGTGAGAAAGTCAATAGAAGTCGTGTTGATCTCCGTGACAATAAAACAAACTTCTTTTGAGAGAAGCCTGAGTAGCTAGGAAAGGGTTGTGCTTCACATCACTGGGTCCATGATGAGTTTGTCTTCATGATGAGTTGACCCGGTTTCTGCCTAAGTTTTATGGAGGGCTTCTTTCTTTAGACCCTTTATCCTTACATTTCTTTTTCATTCTTCAACCCCTTCAATGCTTACCAAGACATCATTAATAGCACCTTGTTGTGATTGTTCCAGTGCTATCATCAGTACTTAGTCGGCATTCAGCTACGTTCACATTCTACTCCATCTTTCCTAAGGACTTCTAATAATCTATTGGATTGTCCCTGGGAAGATCCCTCCGGTTCTGGTTGGATCATAGGACTTAAACCTAACCACCCTTTTGACACCAATAACGTCGTGAATTAAAGATGTTGTGGGTATTTGATCGTAACCATGAAAACCACTTTAAATTCTAACAAAGTGTTTGAAAAACATTTAACACCTTGCTAGTTTTGTCGTTTCAGAAATGCTCCCCCTTCACATGTGCATCGATAATCGAAAGTGTTTCTCACATGTAGGTAAGAGTTAAAGTGCTTGAGTCTTATATTAGATCACATTTTAATCACATTTTCTCCCCCTATCTCTAATATATAAAATCTTTTGATATTAGAGATACCAAATTTGATTAAAATATATTTTGAAAAATAGTCTTGAAATCTCTGGGAGAAAGATGTGTTAATCTTTTGCATGAAGTTAAAATGCTCCCCCTCAAAAATTGATCCAATTGAATTGTCATTGTGAGGATATGATCCACATTTCGCTTTTTAAGGATGGGAGTTGTTGAACACACAGTTTTTGAAAGATTTTGAATATCATTGAAAAATTCTTGAAAAAATTGTGTTCAACGCTTTCTGAAAAATCAATTCTTTTTGTCGAAAGGTTTTTCTAAAGCATAAACTTGAGTTCATAGACTTTGAATGTCTTGACGAATCCACTCAAGTGTAAGAAGATTTCTCTTCTTTTGCTGAGGGTAAGGGTACTAAATCGTACACTCCCCCGTGAATATCGATCCGGGTTGCAATCTGAAAGTGATTACAAGCCATTGTGTTGAGCTCAAAACGTTGAATGTTTTGTGACAAGCTCAACCCGTGATAGATTGCTCTACCCGTTGTTTGGAAATATTTGTCCAAAATAGGCAATTTCCTTTATTAAAAGAAGAGATGACATGTTTTGAAAAATATTTACAACTTTCATTCGAGCTTTATGTACACACCCGTGTTGTTATTGAGCGACATTTCTAGGCACGTCCATATTATCGATACTGAAAGACATGTCGAGAAGAATATTTTTGGATTTTGAAAGATTTTTAATTTTGTGTTTTGCTTTTATGTGTTTTATATTTTTGTATTTTGCTTTTTCAAAGATATTTACAAGTTGATGTTTGATAGATAAATCAAGCTGGCACCTTTGCTAGAATCTCCAGGTCTGCTGGAGTCAAACATCTCATACCAATTTGCCTAACGAGGTACTCAAACCTATCTTTCGACAGAGCTTTCGTAAACAAGTCGGCTAATTGGTAATCCGTTCCAACAAAGTATAGTTCAACGATACCTCTTTCAACTTGTTCCTTTATGAAGTGGTATCTGACATCGATGTGCTTCGTGCGGGAATGCTGTACCGGATTGCAGGAGATGGCTATGGCCGACTTTGAGTCACAGTACATAGGTACTTTATCAAAGTGGAAGCCATAATCCGTGAGTTGTGTTCTCATCCAAAGAACTTGAGCACAACACGCAGATAGAGACACATACTCCGCTTCGGCTGATGAGAGTGACGTGCAATCCTGCTTCTTGGAAGACCATCCCACAAGCTTATCTTGTCCTAGAAATTGTGCACCACCAGAAGTACTTTTACGTGTATCAAGACACCCTGCATGATCAAAATCTGAATAGGCCGTTAGAAAGAAACCGGTTTCCCTCGGATACCAGAGTCCCATGTGAATGGTATTCTTAAGGTACCGAAAGATCTGTTTAACCTCCTTGAGGTGCTTTTCAGTGGGTCGTGCTTGATATCGTGCACAATAGCATGTAGCATGATGAATATCTGGTCTGCTTGCTGTCAAGTACATGAGGGACCCGATCATGGAACGATATCTCGTTTGATCTATGGGTAATCCCTCTAAGTCAGCATCTAGGGATGTGGTTGATAATGGTGTCCCAACGGGGTCACATGAGGTCATACCATGCTTTTTAATTATCTCTTGACAATACTTAGCTTGGTTTATAAAGATACCACTTGGGGATTGGTGAACTTGAATTCCTAGAAAGAATTTTAGTTCGCCCATCATTGACATTTCAAATTTGCTGTGCATTACTTTTTCAAACCATTTTGAAAGTTTTGGGTTTGTAGACCCGAAAATAATGTCATCAACATAAATTTGCACAAGCAAAATGTCATCCCCATATTTATAAGTGAACAGAGTTAGATCAATGGAACCTTTTGAGAAACCTTTGGATACCAGAAATTTAGAGAGCTCGTCGTACCACGCCCTTGAAGCTTGCTTGAGCCCATATAGTGCCTTGTGGAGACGATACACCTTGTCAGGATAATGAGGATTGACGAATCCTTCCGGCTGCGTGACATAAACTTCTTCCTTCAAAGGACCGTTAAGAAATGCTGTCTTTACGTCCATTTGATAAACCGTGAATCCCTTATGTGCAGCATAAGCAAGAAAAATCCTGACTGCTTCCATTCGAGCTACTGGTGCAAATGATTCTTCAAAATCAATTCCCTCTTTCTGGCCATACCCCTTAGCCACTAGCCTAGCTTTGTTTTTGATGAGCGTATTCTCTTCATCCATCTTGTTTTTCCAGATCCAACGAAGATTTAATGGAGTCACATCGTATGGTCTGTCAACAAGTTCCCAGACTTTAAGTCTTTCAAATTGTTGAAGTTCATCCGTCATCGATTCAATCCAAGCATGATCAGCCATGGCTTCTTTGATGTTTTTCGGTTCAGCAGTACTCACGGCGAGTGCGAACATACAAACATCGCCATCGGTTGCTAGTTGTCGTCTTGTACGAACAGGCTGTGAAGGGTTTCCAATTACGTGAACCAAAGGATGATCTCGGGTCCAATGATGTGTTGAAGGATGTCGTTGATAGAACGTATGCATATTTGACGGATCAACATGGCGAGTAGAAGACTCTCCAGTTTCGTGTACCGGTGTACCGAATGGGTTGATAAATTCGTCTTCGTCAGATAATGCATCGTCTGCTTGATGTGTGTTCTCTGGAGCAATGACAGTAGTCGTGGATGTTGTAGGATCAATTGTTAATGTGATATTCTGAGGAGGTAAATTTGCAACAACCCGTGTTGAAGTAGATGAAGTTGTATCCTTTTGTTGACGATGAACGGTATCATCATTCTTATCATGAGTGACAGCGGAAGACTGCGATGCAACTTGTTTCTCCCCCGTGAAATATTCATCATACATTGGTCCATATAACATTTCCAACTCTTCAAGTGTCGTGTCCACTGTCTTATCTGCTCTAGGAACATGTTCAGGAACCAGCTTTGAACTTGACGGTTCATTGTTGTGGTCTTGAGTTCCGAGTTCCGTGCGGTTGTGAACGGAAGTCGTTTGTCGTTGTGGATCGGGACTTAAACTGCTTTGTTCAAGTGCCATTTCTTGTAATTCATCAAATCTGATATGAATAGTCTCGACTATCAATTTTGTTCTCTTGTTGTATACTCTGTATCCCTTAGACTGAGTTGCATATCCCACTAAAATGCATGCATCACCTTTCTCTTTCATCTTGTCTAGATTTTCACCATCTCGAATAATGTAGCACGTACATCCAAAAACGTGAAGGTGTTTGAGTGAAGGTTTGCGATCATTAATTATGTGATATGGTGTCTTTTCGTGTCTTGGGATAACTAAGGAGCGGTTTTGTGTGTAGCATGCTGTTGACACGGCTTTGGCCCAAAAGTATAGTGGAAGTTTTGAAGCGGATAATAATGTTCGAGCAGCCTCAACTAAAGTACGGTTTCGTCTTTCAACAACGCCGTTTTGTTCCGGTGTTCGAGCAATAGATGTTTCATGTTCAATTCCTTCAGCTTCAAAATAGTCTCTCAGTTTTGAATTCAAAAATTCAGTACCTCTGTCAGTACGAACCACTTTAACTTGAGCTTGAAGACCACGTTGTATCACTTTAAGGAAGTTGATGAGAACATCGGGTGTTTCATCCTTGGATCTCAAGAAGTGAGTCCATGTGTACCCTGAGTAGTCATCGACAATTACCATAACGTATTTCTTCCCATTGATACTTTGAACACGCATGGGACCACACAAATCTATATGAAGAAGATCTAACCGTCCTTTAGAGCTAGGTGTAGTCTTTGTCTTGAAACTACTCCGTTTAGCTTTACAAAGCTCACAAGAAGAACAAAGATGATCTTTGATGAATTTCAAGTTAGGAAGACCTCGCACAATATCTTTCTTGGAAAGCAAGTTGATGGTATCAAAGTTAAGATGAGATAAACGTTGATGCCATAACCAAGCTTGAGTCGTTGAAGCTTTAGCCATGAAACAGATTGGAGTTGAAGATGTGGAGTCTTGTAGTGAAATAGTGTAGAGATCAGTACCCCGTGTTCCGGTAAGTAAGTCATTCCCATCATAATCACGAACAAAACATGTCTTCTTTCTAAAAGTAACCTCCAAATCCGCATCACAGAATTGACCAACCGAGAAAAGATTATGATTGAGCCCTTCGACGTAGTAAACCCTTTTTATAGTGATATTCCCCTGAACCAAGTCTCCATATCCTAGGATCGGTGCAAACTGATCATTTCCGAATCGGACCGTACCCAGGAACTTCTCCACGAAGTTAATTAGAAGCTTGAGATTCCCCGTCATGTGCTTCGTGCATCCGGAGTCCATTATGAAGAGAATTACTTGGATCACCTGCAGAAGAATTAGAACACGATGGAGCATTTGCTAAATTGGATTCCATGTTAGTTGTGATTTCCGATTCATTAGTTTCCCTAGTTTCATCACTTAGAGGCACACTAACGCTCGTAGCCACATTTTCTGTCCTAACCTTAGGCATCCATTTATATCCTGGAGGACATTGATTAGCAAACCACCATTTCCAAGGCTTGCTAGCAGACTCATATAATTCCCTAATTCTGCTTCTAGGGTTCTTAGTGGTGGAGTCTGATGCAATACTTTTCTTAGGGGGGGTTGCACCAGAATGGTTCACTTTGCGTTTGGGTTTTCTAGCACTAATAGGCATCACAGTTTGCTTCTTAGTTCTAGTTTCTACGCCTTTGACATTATTCGAAACACACATAGCATGATTAGCATTAGCACACTTTCCACATTTCACATAAACAAACTTAACTTTCATAGCATTCAAAGTCGAATCATTCAAATCGTCATTACACGCGATTACAGACGTTTTATTCTTAGAAACATTGAAAATCCTAGGGTGGTCTTCTACTTCCTTCATCTTCCCTTGACTTTTGTTTTGCCAGACCTTTTCATTCATGCGAGTGCTCTTAAGCTGGGGCCGGCTAACACTAGCAGTGGGGACTACTCCTGTAGTAAAAGACACACGTCTATTAGTGTTTCTAGAAGTCTGAGGTGATTGACTTTCTTTGTTTTGTGTGGGTGTAGTGGTCAATCTATACATCCCTGGTTTAACCACATTTGTGTTCTTAATGCTTTGTGATCGAATATTTGTTTTGGGAGTGTTTTGTGGTAACCTATCCTTCCCATCCGTCTTGGGGGCAAACGCAGGTTTTGCAAATGCAGAATTAGAGAAAATAGATGGTTTTCCCAAGACAGAGGGTCTAGTCACTTTTTGAGAATTCGGTTGTCTGACAACAGGTTTCTTAACACTAGGTTCCACAATCTTCCCACCCATCTTAGCAATGAGTTTCTGCAACTCTGCTATCGCTCTGTCCCTGTCTTGTAACTGAGCTTTCAACCCTTTAATTTCCAAATTCTGTTCGTTCATTTCTCAAAACGTTTGGGAAAGTTTTTCTTGCAATTTATTATTATGTGGAAAACTACCAACGTCTTTTTGCAAAGCAAGTTCAAGAGAATGATAATGTTTTTGAAGGAAATCAGTTTGTGTTGAAGTAACTCAAAAGCCTTTTTATCAACATTTTCTTTATGTTTCGAAAGCTCAAGTTCAAGACGCTCACACTCTTTGATTTTATCAAGATATTTGCATGCAACATCAGAATATTCATCGATATCAGCACAAGATTGAAGAGTAACACACAAAATATCTTTGGAGAGACATTCTTCTAAGAGTAGATCATATTCGTTTGAAAATTCTAATTTGTCATTTTGAAGGTCATCAATTTCTTTTTCAAGAGACTCAACATATTTCAAATCATCAAACATTTCAGACTGAATTAAATTTTCAAACTCAAGAACATGTTCTTTTATTATCTTTGTATTTGGTATTAAAAGTTCTTTCACAAGCACAGTTATGTCGTGAGAAATCTCGGTTTTCCACTTATCCTTTTGACGTTTCTCCCAATCGCTTTCAACAATTGATTGAACATTATTAACGTGGTGTTTAAGAAAACCAAGTATTTTTCTACTTTTGCTTTTAGAAGCATCTAGAGGCAAATAGTTAATATATTTAAAAACATTAGTTTTCCTCTTAGTGGCAAAAGCTTTTTTCCATTGAATTCTTTTTTGTTTGCATTCTAAAAATAATTCCTCACGAGACTTCTGTTTTTGTGGAGTGAAAAGACCATAAAGACTGTTTTCATAAGCATAGTTATATGGTTTCACAAAGTTTTTATTGACCGGTGATCTACTCTCCTCATCCCAAGGGGACGTCTCTTCACTATCAATGTTAGCTACAGGGCAGTCATTATCAGTCCTTTCGGACTCATCAAGATATAAGTGAGGGTTCGCAGCTTGAGCTTGTTCGAGGTACTTGGGGGTGGCAAAGCTAGGGTGACACTTGAAAAACGACCGAGGTGCTATCATTCTTACGGTTTGAATAGAGTCATGTGTATTATAAACAACTTTTTTCAAAAAATCGACTTGTTCTTCGAGATCCTTTACTTTTTCAGTATCTTTGCTTTGTCTATTTTTGAAATCTTGTTTTAATGTTTCAACCTCTTGTTTCTTCTCGTCAAGAATTTTAGTAGAATCGGTGGTGTTCATAGAAAGCCTCTGTTCAAGTTCATTAACTTTTGTTGTGGCAAGGCACGTTTTTTGACGTTCATCACTTAATAAAACATTAAATTGACGTTTTTCTTTAGTTAACAAAGCAAGAGCTTCATTGTATTTATTTTCAAAATCGTCCTTTTTAACGTTGATGACACGACTTTTGTACCCCTCAAGCTCGTTGGTCTTTTGAAGAAGCTCAGCCCTATAAATATCAATAGTCTCACTAGATTTTATAAGAGCGGCTTTGCATTCTTCAAAGTTTTGAGTGAGCGCTGCGTTTGCCTTCTTTAATTGCTTTTGATTCTTTCTATTTTCATTGACATCTTTTTGTAAACTAGCAATTAAATTAGCAAGCGCGACACGCTCCTCATCATCATACTCATTTGCATGTTGATCATCCTCAAACTCATTATTGCACATGTATGATGAATCGGGTGTGGTATTGCTATCAACCGTTTCCATCATACACGTGTCAGTAATTGTTGTTGGTAGATCACTATGCTCATGTGTATCACCAAACACATTATATTCAGCATCATCTTGTACCTTATCAATTAGCTCGGTATCAAAGATAGGACCATTGTCATCTTCAGTGACGTTAAGGACCTCATGAATCTTTGCCATGTATGAATAATGTGCCTCGAGTTCTTGGTCGGAGAGTTCATCATCTGTGTCGTCAAGCATTTCTCCTTCCTCGGCTGATAACTTGATTCTAGCTTCCATTTTCTTGCACAACAACATCTTTTCCTTATGATAACCATAATCTTTAACCCTCTTTGGCTGCCTGCATTCCTTAGCCAAATGCCCAAAACCTCTGCAGTTAAAACACTGAATCCCACTTTGTTGCACAATTTGAGTACCAACAGTTTCTCTATTTCCAACAACAGTAGCCACCCTCTGATTATCATACTTAGGTTGTCGATCATACTTTGGAGGACTCTCAGCACGTCTTCGTGTGTCATACCTTGGAGGACTCTGTGCATGGCTGTTCCTCGAGTTTGAAGATGTTCGAAGGTTGTTGTTGGTGGGTTTGTAGATTTTCTTATATTGCTTCATAACAAAAGCCATTTGTTGCTTGAATTCCCTATCCCTTTGAGCTACTTCTTCATCACTGTCTTCTTCGGATGATTGCTCAGGTATGGGTGATGGTGCTCTTGCAACTTCTTTGCCTCGGGATCGTGTTGGAGCATGTGACTTAGAGACAATGGATGATCGTGGTGATGATGATTGAGTAGAGTAGGTCTTTGAAGTACGGGAGTGATAATCTGGGTAATGTTGAGTGGTAGACACCAAAGCAAGTGGATTGGAAATCTTTGCAACTCGTTCAGCTTGAAGTTCATTTGCCTCATTTTGAAATTGTTTCAAGATGTCAAAGAGCTTGTGATATGAAACTTCGTCTAACTTTTGTTGTTGTTTCACCAAGGTGACAAACCGTGTCCACTCTGGTTGAAGTTGCTGTAGAAATTGGACATTGACTTGCATGGTGGAAACTTGCAAGTTGTTTCGGGTCATATCATTCATCATCTTGTAGAATCGGGAGTAATAAGAATCAATTGATTCCCCATCCTTTGATGTAAACTTGCCAAAGTTCCAAAACATCTTAGTTTTCACATCTTGTTTGTTAAGTGATTCACCTTGTTGCAATCTTTCAATGGCCGTCCACATTTCTTGAGCAGTAGGACATGCGTCAACCGTAGAGTAAATTTCATCTCCAATGCCACTGAGAATTAAGTAGATTGCTTCCTTCTCTGCATCAAACCACGCACGTATCTCTGGTGTGAGGTCGGTCCTCTTTTCATCACGTTCATATGCGGGTTGTGCGTCACTTGTGTTTGTGGCTGGTACTGCAGGAACTTGAATCCTTGAGAGTTTATAGGGTCCTTCCAAGATACATTGCCTTAAAGCATCACCGTTAGGTTTTGTGTCAAGGTAACGTATAAAACGGGATTGCCATTGATCATATCGACCCGACACAAGCATTGGTGGTCTTTCTTTGTTACCTGCCACCATTATGTTGTTGTTCGTCACACGATATTCAGCGGTAGAATCCATCTCAATAATCTCAATATTCTCTGAATGATGAGTCGAATGTGGATCTTAAGTAGTTGTGTTGTGATTGTTTGGTTGTTGAAATTCCGAAAATTGCGATTTTTTCTCAGCCCGACAATAAATTCCTCAGTCCGACAAAACGGTAGACCTAAAAAATTTGTAATCACCAAATTTTGAAATCGAGCTAGAAATAGCCTAAAACTAGTATGGAAAAAAAATGATTTTACTTGACCTAAAAATGTTAACTCTTTTTTTTTTTTTTTTTTAATCTTCGTGTAACCTACGTTCCGAGACTAGTCTAGATAGTGGCTAAATCTAAAAAATACTCGAACAAAATTTAGATGTCCATCGCAGTGAGACCCATCGCACTCAGATCGCACTATGATCGTACTCCTTGATCGCAGTTGGATCGTACTCTGATCGTGGTCTGATCGTACTCCTCGATCGCAGTTGGATCGTACCTTGATCGTAGTTTGATCGTACTTACCTATCGTACTCCAGATCGCACTCTGATCGCAGTCTTGGATCGTACTCAAGTGATCGTACTCTTGGATCGTACTCACTTGATCGTACTCTTCGATCGTACTAGGTTATCGTACTCACATATCGTACTGAGTGATCGCAGTAAGATCGTAGAATTAGATCGTGACTATGGATCGCAAGTAGAAACCCCCAGGGTTTATGCAATCACAAAATCAGATCGTACTCCTATAATTAAGCCGAGACTAAGAACAACAAGAAAGTATGGATTTTCACCTTGGATTTCGTGTTTCAATCCAAACCAAAGTAACCAAAATCTTACCACACGTATGAAAGATGTAGAGATTAAAGGAGGAAGATTTAGAGTACGAAAAACACAAGTAAACACTTGAATCCGAGTAGATTTTATGGTAAAATCACACGAATTAAGTAGTAAATCAACAACGAATCACAAAAACTACCCCATGGCGATTGATACCAATTGTTGTCCCTAATATGTGATGATTCTAGCACGAATTTAAAGAAAGAAAGGTAGAGGTGAGAAGAGTTTTAGAGAGAGAAACTAGAGAGAAAAGAGAGAGAAGTGTGTGAATTTGTGAACTATTAGATTAAGAAGAAAAATGAATCACCCACCCTCCTAACATGCTAGGAGGGTAGTATATATAGTCCACCCACATGCGGGCTTCTTAATGGACTATATGGTTTGGGCCGGGCTTTCCTTTTGGGCTTTAGTTACTTATTAATGAACTTTAGCCTAAAGTTAAGCCCGTATAACACGACTAATATACTACCTATTACAATGTTCTAAAATACGATACATAATAAACATATGACCGAGCATTCTTGTTTGGCTCAATATTTTGAGGCTAACACCGCGGCTCCATATCAATATGGAACCGCCGATGGAGATAAAGAACCGCATGCAGAAGCTGTCAAATTCAGGTTTTTTGAAACTTCCCAATTGTTCCAACACCCTTTGGAATCTTTGTTTCAAACCTTTGATCACTCCCAAAATATCTTGGGCTTTCCCTTTTTAACCCTTCACTAGTTTGGATCATCCCCTCACCCTTTTAAACCCACCTTGTTAGCCATGTTCTTCACACCTGAAACCATTCATCCTTACCCCTTAAACCACCCATTACTACCATGGTTTCTACAAGAACCTCCAATTCATCCAAAACCTCCTCTTCAAAGAGGCACCTCAAAATTAAGATTAAGTTACCCAAACTTAACTCTTCACCCTTTCACACACCCAAGAATGAGATTGTTCCAATTCTCATCTCTTCATCACCCTCACCACCTCTTGCTCCATGCAAGACTACCTTAACCCATGGTACCAACCATTCTCATGGTTCTACCTCCTCTTCATTCCTATCTAGAATGAATGAGCTAACCTCACCCTTCACTCCAAGTACTCTCTTGGATGTGACTACCCAACCTCAACCCATCCAAATCATTCCCATTGTGAATGACTTTGTTGAACCCTTGGTGACTTCACCTTTCACCCCACCAAATTCCGCCACCACCCTTGTCTTTCATTTAAGTATGTGGATTGCTTATTGCTAAGACATCTAATTTAAGCAAATCTTAGGATTCTAGTGTAACTAAGATTAAAATTATGCTTAAGTTTTAGGCCTTTTTTTATATATACATCTTTGTATGATCTTTATTCTCTTGTATTTCCTTTCATGTTTTTTAACATGATTTTTCTTTGAGTCTTGGATCTTGTTGTCATTATGTTTTTTTCTTTTCTCTTATTTTGAGTCCTTTTCTTAAACTAATAAGAATTAGGAATCTTCTTGGAGATTTACATTACATGTAGCTTGATTTGTGATATCTAGATATATGACTTGCTTATATATCTTCTTGCTTATCCGTATGCTATATGCTTAATTGATTAGTTAATGAATGCATGCTTATTATAAAGGTTTTGTCTTTGTCAAGCAATTCCGATATAATATCTCTTAGATGTGTCTAACTCATGCATGTCCTTAAATGCTACGTGCCAACATGTTCTACTTAGTCTTCTCTTTTTAAGTAATCATGTTTCTTGCATGCCATATGTGTTAATTGCGCACCTTCTCTACATTGGTTTATTGTAGACTTCATTAGGCATTGCATGAATTATCCTATGTGCTTACTTGATTATGTGTTAGATTTTATACTAACTCTTTCATGTCTTCTTGAGCTTCTTTTGAGTTTCTTCTCTCATTTTCTTTCGATATTTCACTATCACCATCTATGGTATAGTATTCATGAATTAATTTGTGAAGTTATCCTTAACTTCTTTGTTGAGTCTCTCTCAATTCATTTTAATCATGCTCTTCTAAGTCGAGTCTCTTTCTTCTAGTCTTTCTAAACTAAGTTGAGTCGAGCCTTACCATTTCCTCATCATGTAATTGTTCTTTGAACATCCATAATGATTGAGAAGAGCTACGAAACTTTGAGCATGTAGTTTATCGTATGCTAAACACCATTTGGTGTCGACATTCATACGCATTTTTGCCTATAATGTCATATATCCCGAATTTTTCTTAAAGCGTCGATTTATCCGCTTTTGGTTTTCCTTTATTTTTTTGGTCAAAAATGTCTCTAGGTTGAGATATTTTTGTTCCTATTTTTGAGAGTTGATTGCGGTTAAAATTTACAATTGGTATGGGTGATTCCATCAATTCTAATTTTTAACCCCTTGAGATGATATCTTCAAATTCTTGGATGTTTCTTTTCTACCTCTATTCTAACAATTTTGAATTGATTTCCTCAAAATCCTCTCCTTGTTTTTTTTTGAGAGTTGATGGTTAAATCTTGAATTTTCTTGGGTGATTCCAAAAATTCTAAGCTTTTTACCCTTTGACATATTATCATTACAATTGGTATGGATGTTTCTTTTCTATCTCTATTCCAACAATTGTGAATTGATCTTGTCACGATCCTCTCCTTTATTTTTATTTTTTGGTTGATAGCATCGCGTGCACACTTCTTTCTTCAATGCTTGTCATTGTTTGTGCAAACGACTTGTTTATCATCCTCTTTTTATATATGCTCTTGTCTACTAACCTTGTTTTGTAGGACACTTCTAACCCATTTTTGTAGCTCGTCACTATTCTTGCTTTGTTGGTGTCTCAAGCAAGGGGGAGCTCATATCAAGGGGGAGCATTTGAAAGAGTTCAAGTCATTACATTTGCGATCATTCATCGAATATCTTGCTAGTAATGAATTTTGGAAGATAAGTATTTTATTATGCATGAAGTTAGTTAACCTATGGTGATTGAAGACTTCACTAGGATGACGCAAGCTCAATATCTTTGGATGATGGGTTTATGGTTTGGATTCTCGCCTCTCAAACGACAACAACTATGGATGATTAGATTTTTGGATGCATGTTCTCTCGAAGTCAATCCTCCTCTTCTACAAATGAAGACTACCTTTTTGATTCGACAAAAGGGGGAGAAGTAAGTGTAAACGAGTAACTTATGCATTTTAATATGTGTTGTGGTTTACTTGTTTGTCATCATCAAAAAGGGGGAGATTGTTAGTGCAAACATTACGATGCTTTGTCGATATAATCTCTTTGTGTTTTGTTGATGACAAACGTATAATTCGCAATACATTATGTAAAATGTTAAGGTACTCGTAATCACTCAAGAATACATTTGTATACTTCTCTCGACACCTCCAAGACCGCATTCGGCATGAATCACTAAAGGTATGTACAAACATGTCATTGACCTAACTAAGTGACCAAGGATTAATATTTTCTTAAAACTCACACTTTAATCAAATGTGACAAAAGATTTTAATTAACTTTATTTTTAAGAAAATGTTTTATTAAAAAGAAAATGGAAATTTGAATTTGGCATATTCCATATGCCAAAGGAATATCCTTTGAGGGTATAAACTACCCCAGATGGCATATCCCCACTAAAGGACAAATTTGCACGGACTCCGACGCGGAGGTTCCTTAAAGGAACCCACGGTTCCTTATTGATAAGGTACCGCGGGTAGAGATAAGGAACCGCGGGTGTTTTTGACCGCTGCAATGTTGTCCTATAAATAGTGGATCATTTCAAGGTTTTCTTTCAACCCTTTTTGCACAGTTTCTTTCAAAAACCATCTTAGATCCTTGATTAGTTAGTTTTGATTAATCTTGTTTAAGATGTGATTCAGTCTTCAATCTCCTCATCCTCACAAGTGCAAAGAGAAGAACACTATCATTACCATGATGTGTTGGGTTCACTACATGATGAAGATCTTTCCTTCTATAGATCTAAGTTATGTTTTTAGTCTTCCTACTATGTATATGTAGAAGATCCAAGTGTTGGGTTCACTTGGATGTGTTTGTAAGGGTAGAATATCCAAGTGATGGGTATCTTTGGATTAGGTGTTAGTTGTGTAGATCCAAGTCTTGTTAGTACTTGGATATAGTGTTAGAGTTATAGATCTAAGTGTTGTGTGCTTAGATCTATATGGTTTATGTGTTTAGGCCATAAAACACAAGGTTTGTTATGTTGGGCCATAAAACATAACTAGTGGGTAGATTAGGTTGTGTCTTGGTAGTTCTCACTAAACTCTAAAGTGATGTGGTTGTGTCTAGGTAGTTCTCACTAAACTATAAAGTGATGTGGTTGTGTTTTGTGAGTTCTCACTTAGCTTTAAAGTGATTAGTAGTTGTGTTGTGTGAAGTTCTCACTTAGCTTCAAAGTGAAGAGTCGTGAAGATTGGTTCTAGCTTTCGATTAGAACTCGACATATAGCCTTGTGTCGTTAAATGGTGAAGTGGACGACGTTGTGTAGATTGGTCCTACCTAAGATTAGGACTCGACTTTTAGCTTAGAGTCAGAAATTGGATAAGCGACGTTGTGTATGGTTTCTCCACCTTAAGGAGTTTGTTGACTAGTGAAGTAACTCTCGAGTAAGGTGTACTCGAGGAGTGGAGTAGGGCGAAGAGGAGCTTCGTGACCGAACCACTATAAATCATCGTGTCGGTACTTTCCTTTACATTTATGTCTTTACTATTATAGATGTATTTATATGTTGTGTGTTGTGTGTATCTCATAATCTAAACATCTAAGTTGCGGAAAAGCTAAGGCTTAGTAAGTGTGTGCTTCGTGTTTAGATTATGCTCAAGTGTACATCACTTAGTCTAAACATCCTAGTTGCGGAAAAGCTTATGCTTAGTACGTGTGTGCTTAGTGTTTAGACTATTGCTTGATGTACTCTTGATTTGATGTGTTTGTGTGTTTACTTACTTGTAGTATTTATCTTTCAATCAAACACATCTCATATCTAGTCAAGCTTGATCGAGAATTTGATACAAAGGATTGTCAAATTTAACATGCAACAAAAGGTTAAGTTCACTGTGGCGGTTCCCTAAATGGACCGGCGGTTCTTTATTGATAAAGAACCGCGGGTACACATAAGGAACCGCGCACAGTGGATTAAGCCGAAATGTTTTGAAAAACTAACTAGAAACTATTCAACCCCCCTTCTATTTTCTACACTATGGTTCATGAAAGTGTTCGTTTAAGTTGCGATAGTTTAATATGTTACGAACAAATTATTTGAACATCTTCTAAAATTGTCTTTTTTATTTGATTGGTTTGTCCGCTTTGGAAGAATTATAGTGTAATTTTTTTAACGTTTAATAACTCATTTAATAAACCCGTAAATTAGAGTAGCTTGCTTGTAACGGTTTAAACAATAGTAAAATAGGTGAACATTTTGTTCAAATTTTGGTAAATTCTTTCATATGAAACCTAGTAAAAATGAAGAAAAAAACGACTCTTATTTGTCAGCATAATGGATTCAATGTTGAATACGTTATTATGTTTAATAGGACTAAACTTAAAGTATCTTTTCTATGCCATCAAATAACGACTATCTATTAGCATTATTCTTTTCAATACTATTACTCATCTTATAATAAGTAGGCAAAATATCGGTAATTAATAGTTTTATTTGAGATTTTCAGTAGTTATGTAGCATTTGGTGAAGATTTGATTAAAGGAGTGCATTATGGAGCTTAAATGTTGATGTTTGAATATTATTGTTCACAAGACCAATATGTTGTATTCATCAAAGAGATATGGCGTATCCCTGCCTATAGTTCACCAAATTTCACAAAGGCATGAGAGCAATACGTCGTATCCATAAACTTACGTACGCCGTATTAAGAAGTATACGTAGAATATTCTTGAATATTAAAATTTTGTGGACCCCGCATCAAGGAGACCCAATACGTCGCAAAGAGAAGACCCATAATTGTGTATTGAAAACTGAATAAAATATTGTTGAAGTTTTATAAGGTATAAATGTGGTCCGTACTCCAAGAACCCACCGATACGCCGTAGTAGATCACCCCAGCACGGCGTATAGGCCGTATTCCAACAAGTATAAATACAAAGACAAAATACGATTTCAGTGTGCAAAAAACAAAAGTTCGAAACCCCAAACACAAACGTCAAATCTTAAAAGTTTTTTGAGCCAAGAAGATCGAGTATTGCACTCAATTCTATCTTGTAATTCCTTTAACTTCATTGCACGTTTGATGTTTGGTATCGTTCGATTTTCCTTTAGTTTAGCTTCATCATTCATACAAGATTTGTACTGATTTACAATGGTTATCGGCTAACACATTTAGGTATTAGCCATGTTTATGTTAATTTAATATTTGATTTGTTTATAACTGATTGTCTCCTATTAGATGTGTGTTGACATATGTTTATCACCATACTAGATTGTGTGCTTAAATATGTAACCTAAAATCGGATTTGGGTACATGTAGTAATTTATATAGCCGGAATAATAGGATCACAAATAACATGATTTTTTGCCCTTGGTTTAGTGAGCAAGTGAGAGTAAGAGGTGAACTATGATTAATAAATAACAATATGATTCCTTGAGCTTAGACTTTGAGTAGTAAACTACTACCATATAAATAACTGTTAACCAATAAGTTAGTAAAGTCTAGACAAGCTAGGATTCAATAATATCACCATTATTAGCCTTCTAAGATATATTATAACCGACACTTGTTGCTTAATGCGGATTTGTTAAATTGTGACTGATTTAATATGTTTTAGTTTTAGAAAGAAGTGCCGCCTAAATCTAGGAATGATATATCTACATCACTAAGACAATCATTGCACTAATAAACAAACTTGCATTATATTTAAGTAAACATGGTTAATGCAGTTTCTTTATCATAGACTTGATTGTCCTTCTATCTTTTTTATTTGTATTGCATGTGTTAGATTGGAGAAAATAGGTTTCAATCACCACAAATCTGTGCCATTCTCTCAGATGAAAACCCCTTTCAAACGATAGAGTTACGAGTAAGTTTAACATAGCATAGGTTTAACATATGTTAGAATATATTGATAGATAAAAATATAAAATACTGATGGAATTAGATTTAAAGTTCTCGCTTTTAATGATCGACACTCTACTTACCAACTAGTTCACAATTTAACCGGGTACACCGCCCGTAAGCTTTCTCTATAGGTAAAGTCGGCAAAATATAAATTGTTAATACAAACAAGCCGGAAAAACGTTTATTTCTTTTTCCCGATCTTCTCATGTTTTGTCAATAAAAATCATAAAGTTGTTAAAAGGTAAAAATCTTGATTATGTAAGATGTAAGCTGATGAGGTGTCGGTTTATACATTTTTTTAGGGGTCATTTCACACTGAATTTGTCATAAAATGCCCTAAAAACATCTTAATTCATTTTTTTTTGTTATTTTAGCAATTCGGAAGCACTTGGAGTGTTTGGCAAGTTTTGATGGTGTTTTAAAGCATTTTCAAGACTTTTTTTGTAGAAGTATGGAAAATGCTAAGTTAATAATGCACGGATTTTTCAAGTCACAAAGAAAGTAGCAAATAGGAGCTATGGAGTATGGATGGTGTCTCAATTTGTACCCGACGCCGTTACATCGACCCTCCAGAAGACGTCGCCCATCCTACCTGACGACGTTACAACTTATCGGCAGTAGAAGCACATAGAAGATTCGCATGCGTGACGACGTCGTCTATATATAGACCCCTTGTAAACATAAAATTAGAATTCATGTAAAATTTTAGGGTTAGCTTTGGAACAGCCATTCTCAGTTATTTTTAGGGTTTAAAAACCCTAATAAACTCAATTCGTTCACCTATATCAACTAAAGAACAAGGTTTTATTTATTTTCATTAATCATGTCTATGTGTTTGATGATCATATCTTTTATCTTTTCTTATTTTGCTATGTTATGCTAGATTTCTTATTGTTTATCTATGATTGCATGAAAGCTATGATGTGGTCTTCTTGTGTTTGTTGCTTCTTGATTGATTGTATGCATGTTAGGCTCTAGAAAACAGATTATATTTTCATATCTTAATTGTTGATATGTCTAGAGAAACTTGGGTGATTAGATGATGCCTAGCCATGTAGATCCATGATTTTGTTAGCGAACTCCCTTGACCGGGTCCTCAATTGCATGGTAGTCTCATATGTTGTTCTGAAGGATACATTTAGGTTTTTGTAAATACATGTGTTAATGAGTAGATCTATGGTTTGCCTATGACTCTATATTTAGTATTTTGTCATATAGACGATTATGAGGGTATATGTCAAGTGGGTAGAATCTAGTAAATGTCATCATACCACTATCCTATGGTTTTTTTTGCATATGAGTTGTAATTAATATAAACGAAAACACTTACATATTTAATCAACAAGGTGTGACGGATAGTAGACACATTAAGAGAACGTTGTAATGTAATGCATGTCTAGGTAAACACGGTTGAAATTCAACAATATTAGGTTATTTAGTTTAGAATTTTGGTCAACCCCCCCCCCCCCCTCTTATACCCCGATAATTTAATTGCTTTCATAAAATATAAAAATACAAAAATAATCTCCTTCCCACCTCTAAACCTTTTGTATGTGTGACACTGACCTCCCAAACTATTTTCCGATAGAAGGATAAGAACCTTGAGTCATTATAATAACATCAAATAGTTCAATGGTTTTTTTACAGCAATATCCATTTGATTTTGCTCAATTTAGTGTTAATCAACACCCAAATATTGCATAGTTTTGGATATTTTGTGTTCTACATGTAAAGTTAAGCAATTAACGAAAACTAGGGCAAACTGGTTGAATTAGACATGAAAAGGAGCCAAGCACGTATTTGAAGGCACCTACGGCGTAGATACTTTCTACCCTACACCGTTGGTAACACATTGACGGAGTTTCCATATTTGAAGGCCTACAACATAAACATATATGGTGTCTACGGCGTAGGTGTTATTTTGTTAACAAGATTTGCTAGGCGACAAGATCAAGGGTTCAAAGGAAAAAATACATATGTCGTATGTGATTGTCCCCCTACGTCGTAGACTTTGGTATGGTCTCAAACGATTTTCTATATTGAAGGCCTACGGTGTATGTCATTATCCCCTCTATGTCGTAGGTATCTCGTTTATGAAGGAAAGCGAATATTTGAAGACCTACGGTGTAGGACATATCAAAGCCTACGCCATAGATAAGGAAAATGATGGATTTTTAGTATTTTGACCATATATATTTTATACAAGCTTGTTTTTTAGTAATTCAAATGGCTATGAATAAAGGAGCGAAAATCTACAACTTTCGTGTTTTACGCGAAGTCCGGATCATAACCGAAGATCTTCGAAAACTATAAAAATAGACAATATATGCAAAGACCTCCACTCTTTTGAAGCTAGCATATTTGTTGATACAGAAGTTGGATGGACCGCGCTTGACCCGAATTAGGCTTAATTCGAGGTCATAGGGACTCCGGCTCTTGCACCAAGTGAATTTGTTTGAGACCCTGCACACTAAATAACAAACATTGTTAGGCTTACCGTGGGCGTGTGTACCACGATTAGACTCCGGCATGAGAGTAAGTAATCGGTTTGAGTATATGTGAGGGTTAGAGTATTGTAAATATCGTACTTTTGTGGAAACTATGGGGTTCCTTTTATACCTGGGGGAACCTTAGTCCGGGCTTCCCTATTCTTGCGGCCTAAGCAAGAGATAATGACCGAATATAGGTTGATCCTTATCACGTAAATAAGGATGGTGTATATCTCTTTAACTTAGGCGAATAATAATCTTATTTAGATTATATTATGTTTGATCCTGTCCGAGTACGGCCAGGACGCGGCTGAAGTAAAACCGCGTGCAACAGCGGCTTACTAGGCCTTATGGTCCATAGCGCTGTTTGTGTATGATCCATGCGTAATGGATACGGGTAGTACCCGTGGGTCGGGCTATCCAGCCCGACTAGGGACTATAAGTCATCATCTCCCCCAGTCTAGTAGTTGCACGACGTGCCGCGACTACTAGACTATGAATTTGCCAAGTCGAATGATGAAATTGCCACATGGGAGAATGAGAGTTGCGAAAAGTACTCAAGAAGATTTCAAATTCTCCCGCCAGGAATACACATTCATCCCCCCCTTTCACCTAATCCCTTAAAGTCCAGGAAAAACATCTGCCACGTCATCACACCTATACACCTTCCATCGTTAGATTAAGCAAGTGGATCACACGTGTCAAAAATCTACCAATGTGAACAGGAAACCTAGGGGTATATATTACCCTCGCTGTTGTTTTACTGTACTTTTTTACAGTAAAAACACATACTATCCGCCATTAACGAATTTCTCTTGCTTTCGAAATAACAGGAAAAGGTAATATCTTGCGCCATTTTGTCTCTTTTTTAATTACAACTTGCTCGAATATGGTAAGACGATTATCTGAGATCGTATCTACCATCACTGCCAATGAACTAAACCACTTTACCTCCGATTACTTCATTCCCAACTATCTTCACCTAGAAGTACCTAATCCTCGTCGGAACATAGGGCAATTTCTGGAATGGAAAGTAGGCGTATATACGAGATTCTTTTTGTTCGCAAACAATCGCATTCCTTTATATCACTTCTTAATAAGTGTTCTTGCTCACCACCAAATCCACATATCCCAATTACATTGCATTGGCGCGGCCAATATTTCAAATTTTGAAATTAACTGTCGCGCTCTTGATATAGAGCCCACCGTCACTTTATTCCGCGTCTTTTATGCGCCTGTTTGTACAAATGGATGGGTATCGTTCATAAAGCGTCCAAACGGACCCCAATGTTATGCATAAAAGCTGGTTGCTTTAAGAAATTGGAACACCTCATTCGTTTGGATTGATGACGTAGTCTTTTCGTTTCACTTTTCGTTTCTTATTCCTGAGACGCTGAGAAGAGATTGAAGACCTGACCTTGGTTCATATGATAACGCCGATGTCCAAACACTATACACTAACCATTTCCCAATCCAAGCTTACCCCGACGCCTTTTTGTGTTTATTAGGCTTAAGTCGTGCTATAATCGTTGGCGTGAACGAGGTTCCCCTCTTCCATGACCACGACGTCCAGGGTTAGTGGTCGTATCTCCACCTCGTGTAATATTGTAAGTACCCTAAATCCTTACTTACTTGACTGATTCTTTGTTTACGTTTCTTTGCGCGCTGAAGTGAATATTCTGGATATTGTTAGAAGTTGTGCTCCCACCGAATTGACCATTCTCTCCTGACCTCTTCGTGAGAACTAGGCGCCATTGAGTGTGGGAGAAAAGGAGCATACAATGAATCTGGATGTTGAAGCGTCGTCTTCATCCCAAGCTCATGAGGTTCCTACCCCCACCCCTCTTCAAAGTGTCGCAACACCACAATAGTCACCCACCAAGAAGAGAGTACCAACTTGTCATCCATTAACATCACTGAGAATATTGAGATTGCTGTCGATGAATACGAGATAGAGGATGAAGCCATCACCAGTGTGTCAAGGAAATGACAAAGGGAATCCCCCACATCTGCCAAGAAGTCTGTGCGCATGGAGATTGGGCAGACTTTCACTGTTGCGCCTGAGCCTGAAAAGGAAACTACACTTGAGCGCCTGGTAGAGGAAGACACTAGGGATAATTTCCTTGAGACTCCTCCAAAGACCCCTCCTATCACCGCTGACCTAAGATGTGCGTCGTATAAGAACCATTTATTTATGTATCTATCTGCTATATCTAACATCATTTTGTTACTATCGTACAACCATGATATTGAGAAACCAACTCCTACGGAGACCACCGTGCCTACTCTGAAGAAAGCAACAACCGCGATGGGTGAGAGCGCTAATAGAGAAGACCCTGTGTTCGCCCCTAATTGGAGTATTCCTAGGTCATCAGATTTATCAAGCGCCTTTGACTTCGCCAACTTCCTTGATAATCTCACCCCTTTGGGAGAGCACAGATGTTGAATGAGCTTAACGATGCCACACTGGCTGATAAGGTTAACTATATCTCCATGCACCATGTGACTCTGATGTCGCGCGTGAAGAGTGGGTTTTTGGAGTTGTCGTACAAGCGTGATATGTTGAAGATAATTATGCACAAATGATAGAGGAGAAATATAAGGCACTTGTCGTTGCTCTAGAAAAGATCACCCTTAAAGAGGAAAGGGCAAAATAAGACGCTGAGGTCATACACTCGTTAACAGAGGAGAAGGATGATCTTGCTGCCACCCTTGCTAAAGAGCGCACCCAACTACACCAACTCAAGGCCACCAATGTTCATGCTTTGAAGATGTTTGAGCTTTTTAAGGATAGAATGTTTACAGACGTGGATTCACTGGGCACGTTTGTTAAGGAGATCATGCACGATCATAGTAGTCAGCTCAAACAATTAAGCGTTGAGTATGATGAGGACTTGTATCCTCGCAGGGTTGATGTTTGGGTAGCTGAAAAATGGTGGTTGGTGCGCCATGGCCTACAACTGGCTGTCATGGGTGCGCTTGAGGATCCAACTAAGCGAGCATCCTTTGCCAATTATGTGATAGCCGCCATCAATGAAGGTACTTCTGTAGGCCTGGAACGAGCTCACGAAGCCAAACTGCTGAACAAGAAGCTCAAAGAGGTAACTTTCTATGATCATTTGGCCAAAACTAAGTTAACCGCTGCTACGGAGAAGATGAAGGTTTGTACCCTTCCTTCCTATGGTATTGGGGACGCAGATCAGGAGCTCCCTTTGGCGATGATAATGGAAGGTTTGACCCTGGGGAGGCATAAGGGGGAGGGTGATGAGGCTAAGCCAGACTACCACTTGAAACCCAGCATAGACAAACTGAAGGTGCCCATCTTTACACATCCTCGCGACATGCTCAACCCCTTCCGTATTGCCAAGGAGGTTCATTTATTCGAGGTGCTTGATGCGCATGCTAATCGTACTGCCAAGAAAAAGGTCGCACTTGGCTTGGAGGCTTCTTATTCTATTGGCACAACCCACTTGCATGCTACTGTACCTGTCCTTCCCCTACCTTTTACCGAGATAGATACCAGGGTATTGAGGGAACTAGAGAAAGCCCAAAGGGAGCATAGGACGTATTCTTCTAGCACCATCACCATGAAGCTTAAGAGGTCTGCCTCTTTTTCTGACTTGATGTAGAACATTTCGTGTTATTTGTGAAACAATTATATTTTTTGTAAGTGTGGTTGTTCGCGCTTAGTCTGTAATAGTTAAGTACTAATGGCTGTATATTATCGTACTTGTACTTGTGAACTTGTGTGGTGTGTTAAATGTATAACACATTTTTGTTTTGTTTATGACTTGTATTAAGATCATAATCGTGTCCTTATGGTTAAGAGTAATTCATTACGTGCGGCGTACCGCTACTACCATGAGGACGACCAAGGGAAGTTGGCCAATTGTTAGGTGTGCACGTTGTGTCTTTTCCAAGCCACTATAGAATATACTGTCTGTAAAACTTGCTACGACGTCATGATTAGCAAAGGGCCTAACAAGGATACCTGATCTGTGGTCGATGGGTTGCATCCCTCTAACACCACAAGTTTAATTAGTAGGTGAAACTCATTCCTCTTAGTTCATCTGGAAATGATTTGTACGCGTACGCCCGTATGCTGATATGATATAATATAGATAATATATGTAAATTTAAGAATGGGTCGTGGAACTAGCTAGGAACCACGACATTTTATTAATACTTGCAAGGTTTGAAATACATGAAATCATAATAAAAAGAAATAGCAATACATGGGTTTATTGGAGCTGGATGTAGCTAAGATTTCCCATGTTGTTTCCCATGTTGAGGCCGCAGCCTTAAAGGTAACACTATTTTAGGTGGAAAACATTCCATTTCCGTTGCAAGTCGCGACCCTCCATGTCGCGTAGTCTATGCGCGTCATCCCCCGAGAGCCTATGTGACTGTGTAGGGTCCTTCCCATTTTGGTCCGAGTTTTCCCGTGTTCTCCGTGCGACTTGCCTCGTTTGCGCGATACATAAAATCGTCCGGTACGAAATAAGCTTTTCGTACCCTAACGTCATAGTAACCCTTCATTTTTTACTTAGCTTTGGCTTTGTTTATTGCAGCCAGTTCTCTTTTCTCTTGGAGTATATCCAAGTTCACCTGTAGTTCTTCGTCGTTCGTGACCACGCCCACTTCTGCCGTGCGAAATGTTGGTAACCCGATCTACGCTGGAATGACTACCTCCGTCCTATATGTTAGGGCGAAGGGGGTGTCACCGTTCGCTGTTTTTATCATGGTGCGGTGCGTCCACATACCCACTTTCTATTCTCCGCCCCTAGGCGTGCTTTTATTTTATCGCCAAGAATTCTGTTGGCTCTTTCCACGAGTTCATTGTATTGTGGGTGAGCTACTGATGCGAATCGCTATTTAATGTTATTCTTTACACACTACTCTTTGAACGGATTTTCTGCAAACTATTTGCCATTGTCTGAGACTATCCCTCCTGGTAGGCCGAACCGGCATACAATATTATCCCAGACAAACTTTTTCACTTGATTTCTGTTGGAAATACGTTTTTCTAAAGAAAGTCTCGGTTACATCATTGTTAGCATAGATCACGAGCTATAAACTATTTAGGACTTTGTAACTTGGAGTGATCTCCCTTAGGGGGAGATTGTTGGAAATACGTTTTTACGTATTTAGAAAGGATCGGTCACTCCAATAAGAAGTATCTAGTATGGGCTCATGATCCAATATGTAACAATATAACCCACAAAGCTCACATGTAGGGTGGGCTATATATACCCCCTCCTAGCATGTTAGGAGGGGTTGGTTCTCACATTTCATATCTTCTAATCTAACATTTCATTATTCTCTCCAACCTCTCCCTACTTTCTCTCTATAGTTCTTCATCTATCTGTCTCTCTCTAGTAATCATCTCCATAGTTAGATAATCCAAGGATTACGATAAACTGTCAATTGGTATCAAGAGCCATGGGATGATTGTTTTGTTTTTGTGTTTGTGTTCTTGATTTTCGTGCCTATTTTGATCTAAACCATTTGATCCAAATTTTTTTGTGTTTTTTATGATTTTTTTCTTGATACAAATCATCTACATAGTTGTGGTAGAGATTTGGTATATTTATTTTGGCTAAAAACACAAAAATTTTGGGTGTTTGGATCATTTTTTGGCTTAAAATCTCGAATTGGTTGGGTTTAATACGAGAAAAGTAGAAATTGGGATCACCGTTTTACTATTGCGATAGAATTGCTTAGATTCCCATCGCAATGGATAGGGTTTATGATATTGTGACCATTATTGCGATAGCTATTGCGACAACTTGTTATTGATAGACATTGCGACGGCTTGTTATTACGACAAGTGATATTGCGACAGACTTGTCATTGCGATAGACTTGTCATTGCGACGACTTTGATATTGCGATAGCTTTGACATTGCGACAAGTTTTGGGATATTGCGATAGCCAAGTTATTGCGACGAGTTTCATATTGCGATAGCTTTGATATTGCGACAGGTTTTGGGGTATTGCGACACATATGACATAGCAAAGATATTGTTTTTGTAATATTCCGAAGATACCAAAATTATTCCTTAAAAAATTTCGTGAGTTTTTTTGTCTTAGAATTTTTGGTTCATCGAGAACATATTTTAGGGGATTTCAACACTGTTTCTCGACTTCTACACACGACAACAAACACAATTACTTTCTTTCATTGATCGATCGACAAGTAATCCGTACTTTCATTTGTCATCGAACTTCAAAGGATTGGTTAAATTCGACATCTCAAGAAGGAGAATCGCGTCACATGAAAGTTAAAGCTAGAGATAGTAGAATGACTTTATTTTCGACTACTTCGGTCCCATCTTTTGACCATTTCACTACTTAAAGAAGGAAGCAGATTTATGACACTCTTCGGTCAAGATCGTACCATTTTTGTCCACCGAATGCTCCTCAAATTGAACAAACTACTAGATCAAATCTACAAAGAAGACATTAATCAAATTGAATCCTCACATTCACTTCAAGTTCTAGCGCAACATTTTTCTAGGTTCTTTCAATTTGATCTTGTAATCATTGAAGATGCAATGATCTACCAGTCACTCCTTGTTAGAAATACGTTTTAACGTATATTAGAAGTATCGGTCACTCCACAATATGATTTATGTTGTAATAGCTCGTAGTTAGTAATTAGTTATTATTTGCTTATTAACTTAAGTAAGAACCGGTCCATGGGCTTGTCATGGACCGGCCCAAGCCCAATGTTAGGCTTGGACTATAAATACCCCTTTCCACTAAGGAAAGGGGTTGGTTGTTGTTCCATACACATTTTCATATTAATAAAATCTTTCACATATTCTCTCACTTTCTCTCTCTAGTTTCTCTCACTAGAAAACATCAACCCACTTCATAGATTCATAGGTTATCAATTTCTACACTCCTTGAAGACACATAAATCGAGGTTAAAGACTTCAGTGATAGATTGCTCGATTTCATGAAATCTATTGCACTTTAGATTTATGAAAGTTCACAACTTCAACTAGAGCATGCTAGTGGAATACAAGAATCTACGATGCAGATGCCAGAGGAGACAAATGGTCATTCAGATGATTCAATAGAGATCGCTTTGGTTAACGATGATAGCAGCGTCATTGTATCACGACGACATGACTCAAGCATGCATGACGAAGAGGCAATAGTGATATACAACTGAATACTGTATCTAACAATGACCTACAGCATGTTGAGAATTTCGAACCCACCTATGCCAAACATGGGATGGAAAAGGGTGATACCACTTCTGATTCATCCAATGTGCGTCATAATGGGGGTGAAAGTGATTAAAATGCTAAAGATAATGATATGTGCTTTATGACTGCTTTTTTAACCAAATCTGCTTCTAGGATTGAAGAGCTTGAAAAGATTTTAGCTCAACAATCAAAAGAGCTTGAGGATGCCAAAATTGAATTTTCGAAGAAAACTGATAAATTTGAAAAGTATTTTGAAAAACTTGAAAATTCAAACGTTGTTCTTGAACGAAAATTAGATCAAAAAATTCTAGATTCTAACGCTAAAAATGATAATTTTGTGAAACAAATTACTTTGCTAGATACTAAGTTGGCATCTCAAGACCTTTTACAAATAGAAAACGAGACCTTAAAACAGCGTTGTAATGAGTTAAATAATTCTATCGTAGAGATGAGGTTTAAAACTCTAGAGTCAATGACCTTGTTAACTACTAAAAATGCTGATTTAAAGGCTTAGGTTCAGAAAAAGGTTTTTGCTATAGTTGCTCTAAAAATGAGCTATGGAAAATTAAGGGCACTAGTATGGACACTAAGCTTGAAAAACCATAAATCTTGGGGAAACCACCTAAAAATCAGTATGTTCGACACAACCGACTACATTTAGATCCGAGCGACCAAAATCCTCGAGATCGCGGTGTGCCTCCTAAGTTGATATGGTTCATCTTTCTAGACCAGTCACTCCACTATGTAGGCCTAATGTGATCAAACCAGCCTATGCAAAACCTGCAACCAAGACTGCTACTAGTGATTCTAGGTATACTTCTAAGAATATGCCACAACATAGGTCGAATAGCATGCCTAATAATCACTATGTAGATGCATCTAAGAAAATACCTAATAACTGGCTTTTACTTAGTTAAAAATATCGTTGAACCAGACTTTTCGAATTGATAATAGTAAAATGTGCGAATCAGTCGTCTTTTGGTGGAAAACAATAGATTTGTCGTTGTAGTAAAGTAAATGTGCAAAACTTTAAAAGTAAATGACGGGTAATTAAAACTAAAACTAATTAAAACGTAAATGGTGCAATATTAAAACTTTAAAAGGTAATTTAATTAAATGACAAAAATTAAAGCTCGACAAAAAGTAAATTTGACAATATAATAAAAATGTAAACTTGAAATTTAAAATAAAGAAAAACAATTAAAATAACACTTAAAGAAAAATGGCTGGAAAAATAAATGCTCGAAAATAAAACAGAGGATAAACAAAACCTGAGTTGGGATCCAAAATACTATCACTATCCGGAATCCAATCTTACTCTTATCCTGAATAACAAACCTTGCCTTATCCGAAATCCAAAATTCACCACTATCCGAAATCCCTGATCTGTCACTTATCCGGAATAACCCAAACAGAAGCTTATCCGGAATCTTTGTTGTCGCCACAATCCGGAATAATTACTTGGTCCTTATCTGGAATCTCCTTCTAAGCGTTATCCGGAATGTTTGATCCAGCAGCTTATCCGGAATCTCCACTATCACACTATTTGGAATCTTGCTTCGTTTCCCTTATCCGGAATCTTTATTCCGGACACTTATCCGGAATCCAGAAACTTTGCCTTATCCGGAATCTCCTTCTAAGCGTTATCCGGAATTCCCTTTAGCTCTTATCTGGAATAAGTTCCGAAGACTTATCCGGAATTTTGGGGTTTAACCACTTATCCGGAATTCGCAAACGACTCCTTATCCGGAATTTGCTACTTAAGGCTATACGGAATCTAGCTTTGGAGCTTATACGGAATGTTAGGGTTTTGAAGAATCCGGATAAGAAACTTAATAAGCAAATAAGCAAATAACTAAAATAAGCTAAAAACTAATAAGCAATCTAACTAAAAACTTAACCAAAATACTTTTAAGAAAAAGCAAATAAGCTAAAATTTAAAAACTTTTAAAACACTAAATAATAAAAAATATTAAAAACAACTTTTTATAAAAATTAACTAATAAGCACTTAATTAAAGATAAGAAAAGCACTCAATAAGCTATAAAATCAATAAACTAATACAATCATAAACATAAAAACATAACAATTAATCAAATAAGCAAGACAATAAGCACATAAACATAAAGATTAAATCAAGACAAGAAAGGTAGAATGAGAGATTAATAAAAAAAACTTGATTAAAATTAAAGATCAACAATTAAAAGTAAAGATTAAACTTACAAATTTAAGGTGCAAGACAAGGTAATTAAATGACAATTAAGTAAATGACATTAAGAAAAGTGCAAGTAATTAAAATTGGAAGAACTATTTTGTCAAGATAGTCAACACCTCCTAATGTGTCATTAGGAGGGTATTTATAGTGATTAGGGAGGTAAGCATATGTTGGAAGCTTCCTTCTTTCTTTCTTTCTTTCTCGTCTTTTCGTCTTCTAAATTCTTCGACTTTTTCGACTTTGTCTCGGGATTATTTGAACTCGTCTTATAATTTCTTCATTTATTAGACTTGAGTTCTTCGACTTCATTAAACTTCCGTCTTTAGACTTTTTCTTCGATAAATCTTAAGAATAGGCCTTGGAGTTCCGTTCTTTTTGCACTCTTGATCTTTTGACTTCGTCTTTTGTCTTTTTCTTTGATAAAAGCCCGTGAAAACCCGTGTTTTCTTCCCGTGTTTTCTTCCCTTTTCACATTTTGATCCTAAATCACAACAAAAACACAAACCACGCATAATTCCGACATTTACGACATAAAATACACGTTTTGGCTTGGTTATTATTATAATTAAGTGGTAAAAGGATAAGTGTTTTAACACTTATTAAATCCCCTACACTTGACCATTGCAATGTCCTCATGTAATGTATTAATTACAAAGCAAGTTTTACATTTTCCATCACAATCAATCCACATTGGCCTTTATTAAAGAGACAAAATATTTAAAGGAAGAAAACAAGTAAAAATATCAAAAACTTACCTTGGGGTTTTGGAATGTCATGAATGATTATCACCCTCAAGTTTCACGTTCCCCAAACCAAGCTTAAAAACGAGATCATTGTTATTATAAGTTAGCAAACTATCACAAACTCATGTGGGCCAATTATTTACTTAGACTCCCTTATTCCTAGGTGTATCTCTTATATTTTATGATTGTCTTGAATAATCACGAGGATGCATTGTTGACTTATTTCGTTAGTTTATTAGGCCGAAAATAAAGTGGGACGGTTTAATCAATAGTTAGCTAAAGGACAAAATCTTATAAAACTGCTTCTCGGGACCTCATAAAGTTCATATCTTGGCATAACTCGCTTCACGATTTGAGACCTTTCTCGGACCGATATTTGGCAGTGACTTCATAACTTCGAATCTTGAGAGACGTTCATGAAATAATGGTCTTCTCTTCATAATAAGAATTTCTTCACTTGAACTTTTGAGAGATTCTTCATACTTGGACCACGACTTCTTCATTTTTCTCCAATCTTTATTTGGGATTTTGATATACAACGATCTGCCTCCTTTTAGGACTTGAATCTATTTATCCTCATACCTTGTTAGGGCCTTTTTGGATAGATTTCTTCATGATCTTTATGGGAGTATTTGCTTTTCGACATGTGTCTCGATCCTTCATATTGATTTTTGATAAATGATTCTTCACATCACTTGGGATCTTTAGCAACAAAATGTAGCCCTCATGTCTTGTTAGGACCTTTTCGGACTCGCCAATCTTCGCATCCCGCTTCAATAAGTTATGCCTTGGCCATGAACTCTAATTAATACTAAGCAACTTATAAACGATCTTGTGCTAGAAGCTAAGTAACTTTTCAAATCGTACAACCTTACTTATTGCAAATAAATTTATTAACAAGCGATGGGAGAAAAAGCTTATAATCAACTCACATAAATTCATGAAAGAATACCAAACTTATAATTGACTCTATCATCTCTCGTTCTCCATAATTTAAAATCTCAAGGAATGAGACTCGTGGATGCTTAGCCTATTAAATCAAAGTTTTGGGTTTTCAAGTCATCTATAGGATCTTGCAACTTCTTAGACTTTTTCAAGTTTAGAATTCGCATTTTAAAGTTTCCTTGATAAATGACTTTCTAGAATCAATTATAGGAACTTGCGAAAAGTTCTTGTTCTTAACTCGTAAGAGTTAAGACTTTCGTGTTTTAAAGCTCCCTATATAAAAGCCTAGCAAAACTTGACTTAAACACGTTAAGGATACTAGCTAGAGTAAACTTGGATAAGTAAACTCGGATTGAGTCAAAAGATTCACAACTTTTGAAAATTAAAACCACTTTATTCAAATTTATTCTAGCAAAGAAAGAAAATAACTATAACAAAGGAAAAACTACAAGGCCAAAATAGATCAAAAATTTTGAAAAATGTCGAAAAATCAATTTTTTGGATAAAATGAGGACAAATACAAGGAAAAGCCCACTTAACTTCGATAGAAGTCCCCCCTACACTTAATATAAACATTTTCCTCAATGTTTAAGCATGTGAGAGTAAACTCCCCTACACTTAGGACATTGTGCACGTTGTTTAAATCTTGCTAAGGAAGAGACAGCTAAAGTGATTCCTATTTTAATATTGAAGAATATAAAATAGAGAATCAAAAGAGTTTAGGATAGAACCGGGAAAACGGGTACACGGAATCACGGGTCGTCAAAAGTCATCAAGAATGGATCTTTGAAAGCTCGAATCCCTGCACATGATAAGAAAGAAAATAACAAACACATACTAGGGTCTCCCCCTACACTTATTATAAAAACATAGAAAAAGGATAGATACTGCGGGTTGCCTCCCGAGAAGCGCTTGTTTTTGTTAACCGAGTCGTGAGCCTGACTCGACCTTGATTAGCATAGGAAGAAGCTTGAAACACATCCACCGGGATCAAAGAAATGGTTTTCATCCATCAAGTAGCACAAGCTTAAGGCGAACAAGGCAAGCCAAAGAAGAGTAGGCAAGGTTCCCTTAAGCAAAGATAGAGCACGGTGGTAGCAAGTGTGATGAGGTGCAAGCATATCTCCATAAGTTTAAAAAATCTTTCCTTTTATTTCATCAGATGGATACTGAGATGGCTTAAAAATTGCAATACCGGGGTCGAACACCTTTTCCTTTAGGGGAAAATAACACTCAGGCTCAGTAGAATTTGAAGAAGATTCGCTCATAAATCTCACAATTTCATCCTCAGAAGGTGGATGAAGAGGTGTCAAGACATAGGTACTGCGGATATCGGTGTCGGCCGGATTCTTCTCCTTTGAAGCGGGTTTCTTCATATCCAAGGGAGGATAAAGACCATAATCATCAAAGTCCAAAGGAGTAGAATCACTCTCATTGGGGAAGTAGGTATTGAGAAAAGTAGCAAAGTCTTCCTCAAATGAGTAGTCATCCAAAGTAGGATCAAACATTGTTGGTGGAGGATCTTCATCAAAAGTAGGAGCAAGTTCATCATTTGAAGAATCACACGAAAAAGTATCGACATCATCAAAATCATCATAAGTTGGCATGTCTTTATACTCAGAAGAAAAATCATCAGAATCATCCATGTCGGAACTAGAATCATCATCATAGTCATCATAAATTGGAGGAGACTCATGAATTGATGGAGGATCTAAATTGGAGAGAGAATCATCCACATCATCTTTGAATAGTGGATTATCATAGCAAGATTCGAAAAGAGGATTGTTGTAGACGACAAAATCATCAAGCACGTTAATCATATTCGTTGATTCTCTTCCATTGGGTTTGGTTGTGATCTTCCCCATTTTAAAAACTTGTGCATCATTCCCGACTCTTAAGATTAACTCACCTTCGGCAACATCGACTAAAGCTTTTCCGGTTCTCAAGAATGGTCGGCCAAGTATTAACGGAATACGAGGGTCTATTTCATAATCAACAACAACAAAATCGACCAGAAAAGTGAAGGTGCCAATTTTAACAAACACATCTTTGGCAATACCAACAGGGTAAGCGAGAGTGCAATTTTCTAGCTCAAGAGTCATCTTTGTTGGTGTAAGGTCGGGTAATGATAACTTTTTCCAAACACTTAAAGGCATCAGATTAATACTTGCCCCGAGATCGGCTAAGGCAGTAAATTCTTCAGTTTGGTTAAAAGTACATGGTAGCACAAAACGACCGGGATCTCCAAGTTTCTCCGGAAGTTCTTTAAGAAGGATTGCAGAACAATTCTCATTCAATCGAGTATTAACAAACTCAGCCATCTTTTCCTTCTTGTTAAGCAATTCCTTAAACATCTTAACAAATTGCGGCATTTGGGCTAGAGATTCAACAAGGCTAAGGGTGATGGTCACTCTCAAAATCTTCTTCAAAAAGTTTGACACTTGAATGTCATCCTTGGTGAGCAATCTGCCTTTGTCTAAGCGAGAAGGATAAGGGATGTTGGGTTTATAGGTGGAAGGAGGGGTTGGTGAAGAGTGTTTCTTGGGTGCTTCTTTAGTAATCGGTGGAGACGGTAATGGAGAACTAATACTAGGCGTGGGAGTAGGAGGGATAAATGGTGGTGGAGGGGGTGAAGATGGAGTAACTGGGGGAGGGATAGATGGTCCTACAAGAGTTGCTCCACTGCGTGTAGTAATAGCACTCACATTCGCTCTTGGGTTGGTGACGGTATTTGAAGGAAGAGAGCCCGAAGTAGAGGGTTGAGTAGTTGGTAAGAAACTAGCCAGCATAATCTTCAAATCATTTGTTTGAGTGCTAAAAGAGGTTTGTATATCATGTCGAAGCTCGGATCTAATATCATTACCTTGCTTAGTGATATCCCCTTTCAAGTTGATAATTTGGCTTTGCAGATTCTTAATTTGCTCTCCTTGGGTCCTCATGAAAGTTTCCACATCTTGATTAATGGGTGGTGCTTGTTGAGCGGGTGGGTGATAAGGATTAGAAGCTCGAGGTGGGTTTGGGTTTGGGTTTGGGTTTGGGTTGCTCCTATTGTAGTTGTTGGGGTTGTGGTTTTGAGGAGAAAAACCGGGTGAAAGAAAGTTGTTAGAACGGTAACTTAGCAAGTTACGATCACCTTGAGGTCGGGCTTGGTAGTTTTTCGTTGAATAGTTACCATAAGCCGCATACACGTTTTCTGGATTGTCATGAGTAGAAGGACAATCAGCGTATGAATGAGGACCGCCGCAAGTCTCACAAGAAGTTGCTACAGCTTTAACTTGTTGTTGTTGATTTGTAGCCAAGAGTTGCATATTCTTGCTCATTTCTACCATTGTGCGGGTCAATTCGGTGATATCAGGGTTTGAAGAAGTAGAAGAAACATTGACTCTCGGGTTATTCCTTGAAGATGCGGATGAATCCCAATTTTTGTGGTGAGTAGTCATGTTCTCTATAAGCTCTCTACACTCCTCGGGTCTTCTTTTCATAAATGTGCCACCGGCGACTGCATTAATCGTATCACGATCACAAAAAGTTAAACCGTTGTAGAAAGTATCAATTAAGGTGACGGGGAGCATGTTGTGGTTTGGACATCGATCGATCAAAACATTATATCGTTCCCAAGCATCAAAAAGTGATTCATCGGGTTCTTGAGTAAATCCACTAATTTGATTTCGAAGGCTCGTGACCATAGATGGTGGAAAGTAGCGCGACAAAAAACGTTGAGTAATCTCATCCCAAGTATGAATTGAATTCTTCGGAAGACGATCAAACCATTTTTCGGCATGGTGGGATAAGGTGTGTGGAAATAGGTGAAGGCGAAGAAAATCCATACTAACATCGAGCAACTTCATGCTTTGATTAACGGTAATGAACTTGTCGAGGTGTTTGTTGGCATCATCATCCGGTAATCCACGAAATGGACAAGTGTTTTGAACTTGTTGGATCATGTGATGCTTCAACGAAAACTCCGGATCCGTGATTTACATCAGCGCAATCGGTCCTCCTCGTCCGTTCATGGTTGGTTGACAAAGCTCCTCCATCGTTCAAAGATCATGTGGGGGGAACATTGTTGTTATTATTATTGTTGAGGTGCGGTAGATTATTGTTGTTATTTTGCACACCAGCCATATCTAAATCTTCACGAGTCTCGGGCTCTGAATAAGTTGAAGATCTAGTACGCATACACCTGCAAAAGAAAAAGAAAAAGATACCAAAGAAATAGAGAATATATATGTACGTGTAAAAATAAAAATAAAAATCTTTTTGGATTTTTGAAATTTTTTAATTTTTATGGATTTTTAACACTTTTTAATTTTTATGGATTTTTGGAAATTTTTGAGCAAGAAAAATAACGTTCACGAGTGGACGGAACCCAAAATTCAACGCGTCTCTCACAAAAAACCGTTAATCTTTACGAAAAGAGCCGGCAGCGGCGCCATTTAATAACTTGGCTTTTACTCAGTTAAAAATATCGTTGAACCAGACTTTTCGAATTGATAATAGTAAATAGTAAAATGTGCGACTCAGTCGTCTTTTGGTGGAAAATAATAGATTTGTCGTTGTAGTAAAGTAAATGTGAAAAACTTTAAAAGTAAATGACGGGTAATTAAAACGTAAATGGTGCAATATTAAAACTTTAAAAGGTAATTTAATTAAATGACAAAAATTAAAGCTCGACAAAAAGTAAATTTGACAATGTAATAAAAATGTAAACTTGAAAATTAAAATAAAGAAAAACAATTAAAATAACACTTAAAGAAAAATGGTTGGAAAAATAAATGCTCGAAAATAAAACAGAGGATAAACAAAACCTGAGTTGGGATCCAAAATATTGTCACTATCCGGAATCCAATCTTACTCTTATCCTGAATAACAAACCTTGCCTTATCCGGAATCCAAAATTCACCACTATCCGGAATCCCTGATTTGTCACCACAATCTGGAATAATTACTTGGTCCTTATCCGGAATCTCCTTCTAAGCGTTATCCAGAATGTTTGATCCAGCAGCTTATCCGGAATCTCCACTATCACACTATCCGGAATCTTGCTTCGTTGCCCTTATCCGGAATCTTTATTCCGGACACTTATCCGGAATCCAGAAACTTTGCCTTATCCGAATCTCCTTCTGCGTGTTATCCGGAATTCCCTTTAGCTCTTATCCGGAATAAGTTCCGAAGACTTATCCGGAATTTTGGGGTTTAACCACTTATCCGGAATTCGCAAACGACTCCTTATCCGGAATTTGCTACTTAAGGCTATACGGAATCTGGCTTTGGAGCTTATACGGAATGTTAGGGTTTTGAAGAATCCGAATAAGAAACTTAATAAGCAAATAAGCAAATAACTAAAATAAGCTAATAACTAATAGGCAATCTAACTAAAAACATAACCAAAATACTTTTAAGAAAAAGCAAATAAGCTAAAATTTAAAAACTTTTAAAACACTAAATATTAAAAAAAAAATTTAAAAACAACTTTTTATAAAAATTAACCAATAATCACTTAATTAAAGATAAGAAAAGCACTCAATAAGCTATAAAATCAATAAAATAATACAATCATAAACATAAAAACATAACAATTAATCAAATAAGCAAGACAATAAGCACATAAACATAAAGATTAAATCAAGACAAGAAAGGTAGAATGAGAGATTAATTAAAAAACTTGATTAAGATTAAAGATCAACAATTAAAAGTAAAGATTAAACTTACAAATTTAAGGTGCAAGACAAGGTAATTAAATGACAATTAAGTAAATGACATTAAGAAAAGTGCAAGTAATTAAAATTGGAAGAACTATTTTGTCAAGATAGTCAACACCTCCTAATGTGTCATTAGGAGGGTATTTATAGTGATTATGGAGGTAAGCTTATGTTGGAAGCTTCCTTCTTTCTTTCTTTATTTCTCGTCTTTTCGTCTTCTAAATTCTTCTACTTTTTCGACTTTGTCTCAGGATTATTTGAACTCGTCTTATAATTTCTTCATTTATTAGACTTGAGTTCTTCGACTTCATTAAACTTCCGTCTTTAGACTTTTTCTTCGATAAATCTTCAGAATAGGCCTTGGACTTCCGTTCTTTTTGCACTCTTGATCTTCTGGCTTCGTCTTTTGTATTTTTCTTCGATAAAAGCCCGTGAAAGCCCGTGTTTTCTTCCCTTTTCACATTTTGATCCTAAATCACAACAAAAACACAAACCACGCATAATTCCGACATTTACGACATAAAATACACGTTTTTGCTTGGTTATTATTATAATTAAGTGGTAAAAGGATAAGTGTTTTAACACTTATTAATACCACAAGCAAGAACTAGGATTTCTAGAACTCATTCGGATTTCAAACACGGTGTTTGTTCCGTATGCATGAAAAGTGTCTTCACGACAAATCATGCGGCTTGCGTTACTAAAGTCTTGAAGGAGCTGAACAGCCTGAACTCAAGTGCTAAAAGAGGAATTCCTAAAGGAAATAGGTTTTCTACCGCTAAGTCTTCCGTTGTGCATAAGAAAACCATGTCGCCTAGATCCAATCTTAGGTGGCAACCCACGGGTAGGATTATCAAATCAGTTAATCTTCAATGGGTTCCTACAGGAAGGATGTTTCCCTCTAGCACTACCAAGGTTGACTGTGAACCCTCACGCGGTTCTAAAATAGATATCGGTAACCTCTATCAAAGCATACAAACTCCTAATAAGAATGCAGGTACAAACGTCAACGTTCCACAAAGCGGTCCAGTCGCTTTATACCATTCAGCTCAGGACACTCTCAGAGTTTGGTTACTAAAGAAGCTGATATCTAGGTATCAAGTGTCTCAGGGGACTTGCCGTTAAAATCACAAAATGGCTCACAGTCAAATCACAGTTTGTGACCCGAACTTTAAAGAAAGGGAAGTTTATCTCGTTAACGATAACTTACCCTCAAAACGAGAAATAAAATTTTCTCAGACACGAGCTTACATAAAAACTATTCAAATGTTTTAAGCTTGTGTGTTGGAAATACGTTTTACGTATTAGAAAGGATCGTTCACTCCAACAATAGTCTAAGTAGTATCTCGTAGTTTAGTTAACTTAATATTAAACAAACAAGGCCAAGCCAAGCCTACAATATGTGTAGGCCATCAGCCCATTGTAAGCCCAAGCCCATCTCATGGGCTTGGGTATATAAACCCTCTCCTTAGTTGGAGAGGGTGTTGGTTCACATATTTTCACATAGTAAGAAAATGTTTTCTTCTACTTTCTCTCTCTAAAGTGTGTGTGTTCTTACCATATTTCTATCTCTTTCTCTCTCTAAACATAAGCAAGATTTACAATATCCTACAAATGGTATCAGAGCCATGGGATGATTGTATTGTTTATGTGTTTGTGTTATTGATTTTTTGTGCCTATTTTGATCTATTTCACACGAACCAAATTTTTTTTTGTGTAATTTATGGTTTTTTCTTGATACAAATCTTCTACATAGTTGTGGTAGAGATTTGGTATATTTTCTTTGGCTAAAAACATAAAAATTTTGGGTGTTTTGATCATTTTTTGGCTTAAAATCTCGAATTGGTTGAGTTTTGTCCGAGAAAAGTGGGTAATATTCCGACAAAATCCATCGGAAAAGGGTTTAGATATTCCGATATCTTCCATCGGAAAAGGTTTACATATTCCGATAGTGACTCCGATAGTGATATTCCGACGTGTATTCCGATAGTGATATTCCGACAGGTTTTTCTGATTGGTTATTCCGATAGTGATATTCCGACAGGTCATTCCGATTGGTTATTACGATAGAGTATTCCGACGGTTTATTCCGACAGGGGGTATTCCGATAGATTATTTCGACAGAGTTTTCCGATAGTTTATTCCGACATGGGGTATTCCGATAGATTATTTCGACAGGGTATTCCGATCAGATATTCCGATCAATATTCCGACGATCCCAAAATTATTCCTTAAAAAATTTCGATTCGTGAGTTTTTGTTCGTCTTGGAATTTTTTGGTCATCGAGAACATATTTTAGGGGATTTCAACATTATTTCTCAACTTCTACACACAACAACAAACACATTTACTTTCTCTCATTGTTCGATGAACTTTTGTAAATCTTAACTTATCAAAATGGAGTACACATCTCTTACGGATAAGTCCATCCTCTCGGGTACGGATAATCGTCCACGAATGTTGGTGAAGACTATGTACGAGGATTGGGATTCCCGAATGGAACTTTATATGTTGAACAAAGAGAATGAACATCTCATTTGGGCATTAGTGCTCAATTGACCATTGGTATATGGTACTGTGACGGAAGGTGTTGTTACTCGTCCTCGCACAACGGGTGAGTTAACTGGAGATGCCAAGATTCAAGACAAGTGTGATAAACAAGCAACAAACATCATTCTCCAAGCCCTTCCTCCAGATGTCTACAAACTTTTGAGTAAACATAAAGTTGCCAAAGAGTTATGGGATACAATTTGTGTTCTAATGCAAGGCACCTCGTTAACTAAACAAGAACGAGAGTGTAAGCTATATGATACGTTTGATAAGTTTTCCTATGTCCCCAGGGAGACTCTCAATGATTACTACTTGAGATTCACTCTTTTGATGAATGAGCTTAACATATATGGCATGGCAATTCCTACGTTTCAACTAAACACCAAGTATTTGAACACTCTCCCTTCTGAATGGAGCAAGTACGTGACGGGTGTTAAATTGGCTAAGAATTTACATCAAACCAATATGGATCAACTTCAAGCTTTTATTCAACTACACGAATGCCATGTGATCGAGGCTCGGTTGTCTACACCTCAAGTTCATGATCCACTTGCCATGTATGCTTCTCAACAAATGACTCCCCAACAAAACATGGCTTACACTTATCAACAACCATCATACTTGCAGCAGTCATCACCACACACCTATCAGCAACCACAACAACCATCTTATCAACCACTAATGATGCCACCACAAGCATTTCAACAATGTTTTCTACAACATCCTTATCCACAGCAACCAGCACATCAGACTTCACCCTCACAAGCTAACACTTCTCCAATGGGCTATACTCCTCAGCAAGGATATCTTCCAATTGAAGCACCACCAGCACAAGCCTTCTACTCCAATGAACTTCCACCAATTCAAGCATCGGTCTTTACTCCAAATGATACAGCTACTGATGTCTTAAACCACCTCACTGCCTACTTGTCAAAACTTGTTGCAACTAGAGTATTTCCACCAACGAACAATCAGCTCCTCACTACTTCAAATCCTCGACAACAAGCCACTATTCTAGATGGTCAAGCAAACCATTCAGCGAAGGCAAAATTCATATGGACCTCCTATAAGGACCGTAAATGCTCAAGCTGTGAATTCTCAAGATAGTGGAAATGGAAGCACTGTTGGTCCTCAAAAGGTTGTGACTTGCTACAATTGTCGAGGACAAGGTCATATGGCTAGGGAATGCACTCAGTCGAAAAGGAGAAGGGATGCAACATGGTTTTGTGAGAAGATGTATTTGGTTGATGCTCAATCTAAGGGAAAGATCTTGGATTCAGAGGAATTAGCATTTCTTGCAGACCCAGGGGCAGTAGATAATAAAGGCATTGTCGTCGTCTCTACTTCTAATGCAGCATATCAAGCAGACGATCTTGATGCATATGATTCGGATTGTGATGACATTCACTCAGCCCAAGCTGCACTCGTTGCTAATCTCTCTCACAACGGTTCTGATGTCGTCAGTGAGATACCAACCACATCTAATAATGTTCATGATAATCCACATCATGTTGAGCATGAAAATGACAACCTCGAACAGCATTCGGGAACTAGTAACTCAAATGATGTGGTATCCAACCCAACACATTTGAGCGAACCTCAACCAAATGCTAGACGGGTATGGAATCTTATGATCAACGTGATTTGGTAATGGTGCCTAAACATATTATTGATAACATGAATGTTTCCGTTCGACAAACCATAGATATGAATGCCAACCTAACTGCTGAGCTTGCGCTGTATAAGGAAAAGGTCAAAACTATTGAAATGGTCCCTCAAGTAGAGAAAATAACTTATTCTGAATATGGCCAATTTCGTTTTGAAAAGATTGAACACTTAAACGAAATAGAATCATTAAAAGCTACTCTTTCTAATGAATTAAAAGAAAAAGAGTTGGTTGTAAATTATTTTCAAAAACTTAAAATGTATTTCGAAACTATCGAGTCTAAAAAGTTTGAATCAAAAATTAATGCTACCAAACTTCTTAAATTCAAAGAACAACAGCTTTTAAAACAATACGCTTCCACAGAAAAGGTTCATCTTTTAACCAAATCATTTAAAGA
Source organism: Glebionis coronaria (assembly GCA_025667525.1). NCBI lineage: Eukaryota > Viridiplantae > Streptophyta > Magnoliopsida > Asterales > Asteraceae > Glebionis > Glebionis coronaria. The sequence goes on along the minus strand of CM046875.1, from coordinate 638,881,955 downwards.
ACTCGAACTTAAGCGTCTTCAAGATTTACCACCTAATCCCGGTTATGCAAAACAAGCTCAGGAATATATTCCTTGTCTTTACGATGTGACCCTAATTAGCAAATCGAAAGAAGCACCTTATGTTCGTAGTACTGAGGAGACACAGTCACTTGCGGAAGAAACTCATTCTAAAATGCTTTCAAAATTCCATATGATTGATTATGATAAGCATAATAAAGATCAGTTTTCTAAAAAGACCCGTATTCGTTTACAAAAGGAATTAGCTCAATTATCAGTTTATGTCCCCCAAAGTTTGTCAACGGAAAACCTTCCTAGTACGTCTCCTACACTTGTCAAAAAGGATTTAACTAAGTTAATTCCACCGTTAAGTAAGGTGTCAGATAGCTTAAATGCGGTGCACCAACACTTTGCCGATTTTGGCAAGGTCATTATGGAACGTATGACGGCTACGGCCATAACGGAAGGTGAATGGAATTTTGAGCACACTAGAGTTGCGTTTCGAGACGAAATTGTTCCGTTTGTAAACAATGTTAAAACTTGTCTTAGCAATATTGATCAAGATCTGCTTTTGGAAATAGAAGAAGTTAGACGTGTTTTCAATGAAATGGATGATGCTTATGAAAACAGTTTACTTGAAATAGAACGAGTTTCACGCCAAAATGACCAGCTTCTGAAGCAAGTGATGTCGCATGATATTGTTTTCGTCTGTGTGAATAAAAGTGTTAATAATGATTCTATTGTGCATAATGTTGAATCTATGGATAATGTGGTAGATAGTACTTGTCACAAATCTGACGCTGAATTTTTAAAGCTTCAATATTCTTATACTTCGCTTTCAAAACGTTTTGATGAATGTACACAACAATTTCTTCAAGAGCTTTTTGAAACGTCATTCGAAGGTGTTAATATAGATGATTCAAATTTTCAAAAGAATTTTCTATTGAATTTACAATCAAAACAGCGTCAGCCGAGTGACAAGGTTGCTAAATCGTTGCCGATTGACATAGAGAAATCTAAGGAGATTAAATGTGTGAACGTACTTAAGGACGCTGAGAATATTAAACTTGATCTAGATAATCGAGTTTCCAAGATTTTGTCCAAAGTTGATAACTTAAAACAAAAAAATACACAACTCTTCGATTCAGTAAAGCCCGCATGTGCTAATACCACTGCACAGAATCAATCATTGATTGAACGATTGAATCGAAAGTCGGTGGAAATATCTGATTTGAGGGAACAAATTTGTGATAAAATTTTGGCTTTGACTGAGTTAAAGGAAACACTTCGTACCCTAAAAGGTAAGAATGTTGTGGATAACGCAACCATTGTCTTAGCATCGTCCTCTAGTGCAATCAAAAAGAACCTCATCGCCATCACACCACTTAACAAGGGCCCTAGGACTAAACCATATCAAACATTGGTCACTAAAGATAAGGCAAAATCAAAACCAGCTTCTAATATTCCCGTGTTGCCTTCTACAGGAGTAAGCAACACTACTAAGGCTCAAAGATCTAAGCTTAAAAGAAACAAGAAGAATGATATGATCTTGCCCCATCTAGTAGTCAAGTGAAGAAGAAAGTAGAAGCCCATCCTAGGAATGTTATTTATGTTTTGAATAAAGAGAATCATGTAGCTAAACCTAAAGGCTCTGTGGTTGTGCAGTGTTCTAAGCCTACTTTGAATTCTAATTTGAAATGTTGGAATTGCAATGAATGTATGTTTTCTAGTCGTCATGATTCTTGCCTTATTGACCATGTGAATGAGATGAATGCCCGAAAAAAATGGATTAGAATGGAAACCGACTGGGAAAGTGTTAACCCAAGTTGGTTGGATGTGGCGCCCCAATGGTAGAACTTTCACTATAGTAGGAAATTCGTGCCCTTTAACTAGGATCACGCCCACTAAAGCGAAGAAAGCGTGCCCTTTTACTAGGAGTACCAAGGTTACCAAAACACAAGCATGTCCTTTAACTAGGAACACCAACACTACTATAAGAACCAAGTGTCCTTTAAATAGGTTTACTCCCACTGTAGTGCCCATTAATAATCCAAAACCTCAGAAAGTTGGAACAATAAAACCTGTTAGTGGTAAAACTCACATTAAAAAACGCAGGAAATCTAACGATAACAAAAATGTTAGCAATTCTGATAATATTATATCTGTATCTGCTAACAATCCGGAACCAATAGTTTCCAATGCATTGTCTACTGTTGTTGTTGTAAACAGGTGGTCCAAATTGTTCTCTGGTATTTGGACTCTGGTTGCTCCAAGCATATGACCAAAGATCGCTCTCAGCTCAAAAATTTCGTAAGCAACTTTCTTGGTACAGTTCGATTTGGAAATGATCATATTGCAAAGATAATGGGTTATGGTGAATATCATATTGGGAATGTTATAATTTCAAGAGTGTATTATGTGGAAGGTCTCGGTCACAATTTATTTTCTGTGGGACAATTTTGTGATGCAAACCTAGAAGTTGCTTTTCGAGAGCATACCTGTTTCATTCGTAATTTGGAAGGGGTTGATTTATTGAAAGGTACTCGAGGGAATAATTTGTACACTTTGTCTCTACAAGATATGATGGCCGCTTCTCCCGTATGTCTTCTCTCCAAAGCATCGAAGACTAATCCATGGTTATGGCATCGACGGCTATCTCATCTTAACTTTGACGCTATTAATCATTTGGCGAAAAACGAACTTGTTCGTGGTCTTCCTAAACTTACATTTCACAAAGATCATTTGTGTTCCGCGTGCACAATGTGGAAAAGCACTAAGAAATCATACAAACCTAAGACTGAAGACACCAACCAAGAGAAAATTTATTTGTTGCATATGGATCTTTGTGGGCCAATGCGTGTTGAAAGTCGTAGTGGAAAAAAGTACATCCTCGTCATTGTTGATGATTACGCTCGGTTTACATGGGTGAATTTTCTTACAACAAAAAAATGAGGCACCTAAATTCATCATCGGATTTCTCAAGATGATTCAAGTACGTCTCTGATTGTAGAGTTTTTGTATACCCTTTTAGGAAAAAGAGCAACAAAATAGTGGTAAGCGTTAAGTGTCGGTTTAGGAAAACCGAGCACTAGTGACCCTTAAGAAAGTTCAAGTTCGTTTCCCAAGGAGGCACGTGCGTTGTGTGATGAATTGATTAATGTTTGATTTTATTGTTATGAGAAGAAAAGAAAAAAAAAGAAATAAGAAAGAAATGACGGTTACGAAGACGGATCGAGCTAAGACGAAAAGGCGTTCACGTAAAACCGTAAAAAACTACAAAATTAAAAATTTTAAAACCTAAAAATTAATTAAAAGCTAAAATAAGTCTAAAATAATATAAATAAGAATAAAAATCCAATAAAAATATTTTAAAACCTTTTATTAATTAAATATTCAATTTTAAATGCTAATTAAAGCCCTAAAATTAAATATAATTAATCAAAATGTCCAAAATATTATTTTATTGAACAAATAACTTACTTATATTATCTAAAGACTAAAAAGTATTTTTCCTAATTTTTGAAAACTATTTTTCTATTTTTAAATTACTAAAAACTATTTTAAAACTAAAATAATTATAAAAAATAATAAAATAATGCTAAAAATAATTTAACACTTTTAAAAATCCTATTTTACTCTAATGAAGAGTAGAAAATTGAAAAAGTTTGAAAAATATTAAATTTTACACTAAAAGACAAAAACAGTTTAATAAAAACCCTAATTAACTTAAATTAATTATAAAAAATAAATAAAAGATGAATAGTGACAACTTTTAAAACCAAAAATCTTAAAATACTATTCTAAGTCTAGAAAAATGTTAAAAGTGAAAAATATCAATTTTTACCACTAAATTCCAAAAACAGAATATTAAAAAGTATTAAAATTAGCTAAAAATTGTGAAAAATAGCAAATGAACAGTAATAAAAATTTTACCTAAACAGAAAAATCAGAAATTAAATTAAAAAAAATATGAAACAAGTTTGAAGTCCTAATTCCCAATATAGGGCACTAAACAAAAAAACAATATTTCTAAAAGTGACATGTGACAAACTTTGTCTTTTTGCTTGGCAGTGGAAACCAGTGTGCTAGCAGTGGGAAAGGAGTTCCCACTGATAGTGTTAATTTCTTGATCAGTAAGCAATAAGCTTAGGAAAGCTTATTGTGAGCTTGTTCTTTGGACAAATGGGCACCCTTATACTCAGTTGAGTATAAGGAGTCTATGCAAACACAAAAACACCAAGGTCACTTAACAAAATCAAGCACAATTAGCAACAAAAGTTACTGATGAAGGTCATGCACTTTCTGATGAACAGTTGACACAAATTACTTGCACAAAGATGAATTTTAGAGGCCAATAACTTGCACACAATCCAATGAAATGACAAATAAGCAATATCAATCCCTAAAATGACCTATCTCCTAGCAGTTTACAAGATTTGGTGATAAAATTTCAACACAAGCAATCAAAACAAGGCAGTTTCTGATTAATGCTATGTTTTCACCTTTATTATCATGCAAATGTATTCAATATCCTACCAAACTGAAATCTTAGCACATGTATCACTTACTAACAACCAAAGAAGTGTGTTCAACAGGTATTAAAGCAAGATTAATATTATTAAAGCCTACTTAAGCCCTAATCCAAACACCCCTTAAAAAACTGAAAATCAATTTTTCCAAAGCAAATCAACTCAAAACCTATCCAAACTGAATACAAATGCTACTAACATGCATGACAGTCATAAATCAGCATAACAAACTTACAAACTTACACTTAAACACTTGCACAAAAAATCATGCCAAATCACATAAACACCAATTAAGAACACTGAAAAGGAGAACAAGGATTTTACCTTAAGGGACCTACATCCAGGTCCCTCAGTGGTTGCTTAACCACCTCCAAACAGGCCCGAGCCTGTGCAGTACTCTTGGACAACAATCTCCAATGAAACCTGCTAAGAAAATAGAACACAAAGCAATATACACTTGTATTTCTGATTTTTTCAAACCTTTCAAACTTTTTCAAAACTTTTCTCAAATGTTTTTCTTTCAAAACACTTCAACCAAATAACTTAAAATCCAGGAAAAACAATCCTTGAAACAAGATTTCACCAAAAGACCCAATATTTCAGAAACCTTCTTTCTGAAAACTTCAAACAAAAAATGTTTGAAAAAATGATAAATGGAACTCAGATTTCCTTAACCCACTTAATACCAACTTTTAAATATCAAAAGGAATTACAAATCAACTTTTATGAAAATACCAACTTTGCATTACTTAAAAAGGAATTACATAAAAAAATTAAGGAAAATCTGGAACAAAGTATACTTGTGACATGCCACAAGTATATATAATGCCTAAAAGACTATTCTAGAGTCAGGAATAAAATATTACAATGGTAAAACCCTAATACTAGAAAATCCGAATTTGCCCTTGGTCTTTTGACTGAATTCTTGGTCAATATGATCATGTGAAGTAGCCAGCTGTTTTTATTGATCAGGAACGTCCATTTTGAACTTGGGGACCAAGGAGTGCCATCTAGTCGTTTATCATGTCGGGTATTGGGGTTTGGGTAAAGTGATGGATGCAGGGGAGGTATGGGGTGGGCCATAGGAGTCACATGACAATGTTTTTATGAGTGGGATGGGTTAAGGAGGGGTGTAATCAAGGTTCTGGAAACAATTAACAAAAACCCCTTTGATTTAGGGTGATTAAGTCCTGGGTATTTTTAGGGTTTATCTAGATAATAGGGAGTGGTTTAATCCGAATTGGGGAGTTTAAGATTTGAATTTGTGTTTTGGTGGGAGTTTAACTTAATAACTTAATCAGTTATTAAGTTGTGGGTGGAAAGCAGACGTGGAGGATGGTGAGGATGTGATTGGTTGGTGTGAGGTGAGGGGGTGACGTGGAGGCCAGGGAGTGGAGGGTTGAAGTTTGGCTGTCTGGCAGTTTTGGCCCCCAAGGTTTCATACTCCTTTCACTTCATATTAAACAGCAACAACGCCCCATTATACTTGTATCAACTTTGCATCACTTGTCATTTTTGGCACAAGATGTTTCCAAACTTTTAACAAGGACCATAAATGCATATTTTTGGATTCTTCAAGGGTAAAACTTGTGTAATCTTCAAACATGAAGGTCTTCTTTTGCCAATGATGATTTCTTCAAGGTCTAATCTTGCCAAGTCTTCAAAAATGAGGGAATAAAGTTGCCAATCTTCAATTCTTCAAGGTCCATTTTGGAAATTCCAGATTTGGGTCCGGTTCATTGTGCGGCTTCGTTTCCCGTGTTCGTTTTTGAATGATTCTTGTGATCTTTTTGTCTTTTCCTCAATATCCGTACCTAAAATACACAAGTAACAAACACGAGCATATATTTGGCAGTTTTAATGATATTTTATGCATTTTAAGCCCGATTTGGACGATGAGACTATGTATAAAAGCAGTCTCATCACTCCCCCATACTAAACCATTGCCGTGCCCTCACGCAATGCTAGAATAAAGTATCATAGCACCTCCAAAATTCATTTTTATTCACTTTATTGAAATGATAAACTAGCTACACTACTACTATTACTACTACTTGCGTTTTAGACATAATGTATGATTTTCATCGCAGAATGGGACGTTTAGGTTCATAGAATAAGAACACGTGAATGCTTCGTTAGAAATAATTTCATTGTCCTCGATTTTCACCCTAATTCCATGCCAAGCGTGCAACGAGATCATTGTCATTATAAGTTAGTAATGCTAACACTACTCATATGCCCTAATCACGTACTTATCCTCCCATTATTCATAAGTTGTATCTCTTATATTTTATTTTGTCTTGAATGTTTCACGAGGATACATTGTTGACTTATGCGATAATAGAGATTTAGGTCTAAAAATAGAGTCCTAACGGTGTAACTAAGACCATCAAATCAATAACCTCTCCTAATAGACAACGATGTTAAAAAATTAAGTTGACAAGAAGAATCGATAAACACGGTTTTATAACGGTTTTGAACATGAGACTTATTACCAAGACTTTTATACGCCCCCTAACGGAAGGGCCTTATTATCTTTGGTTTACCTCCATCTTTTATTCAACTTCGCCATGAAGCTTTTATTATGACTTCGGTCTTGCCTTGCCTTTTATTATCCGCCATCATCGGTGGTTTTATTAGCCAAAGACGTATATCCTCACGCTAAAGCGAATTTTGGATCTTTAAAGCTTCGAAGATTAAGGCTTGATTCACTTTCAATTTTGCATAGATTTTTCGGCCTTGTGGGGCTTCAAATTGTTTGCTAGATTTAGGTGAGCACTTGAAATCTTATTATTAGGTGAAGCTTTCGATTATTGGGGTGCCAATACTTCAAAACCGTGACGCTGGCGATACCTTAATGTCTTTCCAATTTAATTACACGGAAGCTACTAGAAAAGACTAGAAACCCAACAATCCTAACTAAACCGCTAAGTCAATATTTATTAAGAAAAAAATATTTACATGCGAAGGGAGAATAAGCAAACAACGAGAACACATGAGTTTTTGAAAGAATACGAGTACTCTACGTTTAGCATAGTAACTTATAATTAACTCTATCATTTCTCGTCCTCATTTAAGAGACTTAGCCTAATGTGTAGTTAAGGAACTAAAGCTAAGTGCTCAACACGCACGGTCGAGTCAAAAATTACTCTTATTCTCGCCATCGGAAAACCTACATTCGTGTCTTCAAACACTTATAAAACATGAGAAAATTTTAAAATTTTGGCCATTTTTAGCCTTATTTTTGCAACAAAACGATAACAAAAAGATAAACTTTGGAAAGCGTGAAGGTTTGGCAAGGCAAGTATCTATTCACCCCCCCATACTAAAGTTAAACATTGTCCTTAATGTTTCGAGTCTAGGGGTGCAAACACCCCCATACTAGAGACGTAGTCGAATGCCTAATATAGCATGGAAAGGGTGTAACCAATAAATTAATAGCCGTTTATGAAGTGTGCTAAAAACCTAAGGTTAGAAAATCAAAGGATATATCATTTGGATATTGAGAAATGTCTTCAAAGCAAACGATCGAGTGCTCCTATAAAACGAATACGAGAGGCTCCAATCGTGAAGATCATGATCTAAAACCACAATGCACAAACAACCACGGAACAAAGGTTGGAAGGGCACAAATCCCCTCACATTAACTAATTAGAAAGCAATAATATGTACATGGATAAGCATGGGTCTCCCCCACGAGGCACCTTGTTTTTGATAACCGAGTCAAAAGCTCGACTCGAATCCCCATAAATGTGATCATTTAGGTATAATCATGGTATGGTTAATTTTTAGTGGGGCTTACATGATAAACAAGGCCCAAAAAACAACCGGTATTAAGGACTAAGTCCTTTGATGGTGCAAAATACCGGGATCGAAGATGGCGTTCTCGTTTTCATTGGAAAAACAAATCAACGCCACTTCATCAATAGTCAACAAAAACTCAAAGAGTTTCAAGAAAATATGAGAGAAGAAATAGAAGGGTGGGACAATGGGTAAGTCATGAAAACATTGAGCTACTCGAGGTAGACTCGCACCAATCAAATAGAAAGATTTTCCATTTATTGCATCGGTGGAAGACCGAGATTTCCCTTTATAAGCAATTTCAGGATCAAATATCTCGTCCTCGGTGGAGAAAGGGGAGGGAACATAAGGGGTTTCCCCCACACTAAGTCCACACAAAGCATCGTCAAAAGGAGAAGACGAGCTTGTAGTACTCAAAACACGTGGTGATGACGGAGTTAGAGTTGTAGAAAAATCTTTTAAAAAAATTTAAAATCTTTTCCTTTTTCATCTTTTACACTCTCCTTGTGAAAACCTGATTTAATTATGTCAAAAATATTTGGTGTTTCTAAAGCAATGTTAGTCACACTAAAAATTCTCACATTTGAAAACCGTTTTGGCAAAGGTGGTGGTAAGTTTTCAAAACGTTTGTCTACAAAGAAAACTCCCCCATCGGGATCAACGTATTCATCATCCGAAGAATCATTCGAGATTGAAATTGTAGGCTTAACACTCTTAACCTCCACCGGCGGAGGGGACGGAACTTCATTTTTCTCAACAACTTCTAAAACTCTATTTGAAATTCTTTTTCAAATGTTTTTGATAGGATTGACATTGTACAAAGACGTGATAGAATACACATGAGAAAGTGTGGAGTTTTGAGTTGCATTAATTGTTGGGAATAAATTTAGGCCAGAACACTTGAACGCTGACAAGAACAACTCAAGCGTTGACAAGAGCAAAGTGAGCGCTGACAGCATAAGCGTTGACAAGATAAAGTCAAGCGTTGACAGATTGAAGACAAGCACTGATGGAAGATGTGAGCTACACGTTTATTATATTCTAGAATACTTCTAGTAAGGATAGAGACGACAATGTATTTTCTATGTTTATCTTTACCTAGAATAGTTGATTCGTAGCTTATTGTACAAGACTTCTTGTTCTATAAAAGAAGATCTTTTAGGTTAAAGTTAATATCAGTTTTCATAAGTATTCGCAAGTTAAACTCTTTCATTGTAACCAAGTACGATTATTCTAATACAAGTGAAAGTTTGTTTAACATCATTGTGTTTTAGATCAAGTGTTAATTCCGCATAACACTTTGTTACTTTATTCATAAGCAAAGGTTTCTCTACGTGTAGTACTTGATCTAATCTCGTATACACAAAGCTTAATCGATCTAAGTTTGGGATCAACAAGTGGTATCAGAGCTTGTTGGGAAACTTTTGATCTTTAAGTAACGCAAGAACCCTAAAACACCAAAAACCCTAAAAACCCTAAAAACACCATGTCTGGCACAGATCAACCTGCTTCTTTGCTACAAAACAACTTCTCAAACCCTAGTATCAAAATTCCCATGTTTGATGCCAGGAACTTTGAGCTTTGGAAGTCCAATTTTGAGCAATACATAGCTATTCATGACTACACTCTTTGGGAGATTATCGAATATGGGAACACATTCGATAAAGCAGCAAAGATTACTGCTGCAATTGCCACAAGGACAGCTGTTCCTAATTGTCCTGAAGCTGATAAGGTAGAAAAGCCTGGAGATGGGAGAGCTGTAGCTGTTGAAGATATAGCCAAGAAGAGGGTGGACATGAAAATCTTGAACATCTTGAAACACGCCCTAGGTCATGAGAATCAGCACAAATACAAACGCTTTGAGTCTGCAAAAGAGCTTTGGGAAGCTCTTGAAGTAGCACATGGTGGCAATGCTGACACAAAAAAAGAAAAGAAGAAGCAACTATTGCATGAGTATGCTGTCTTTAAAGCTCAACCTAATGAGAATCTCAGCAGTGTGAGAAGTAGACTTCTTGACATCATAAGTCAACTTTCCTTCATGGGAAAACAGATTGATGATCCTGAATTGAATGCTACTTTTCTCAAAAGCCTTGGTGATGTATGGAAGATTGAGACAAGATCCATTCTTGTCAATAATACCCACAAGACTTCCAGGTTTGATGACATCTTCAACAAACTAAGACTGTTGGAGAATGAATGGCAATTGGAGAGTGATAACAAATCTTCCAGCAGCAACATGGCCTTCTTTTCACAAAGTGAAGGCCAATTTGATTCCATGAACTTCTATGGACATCCAGCCACTGGATCTTAAGGTGTCAGCGCTGGATGTCAGTCTGTCAGCGCTGGATCATATCCTGTCAACGCTTTATACTCAAGCGCTGACACACACAATCATGGCGCTGATAGAATTAAACCTGCTGGTTTTGATCTTGATACTGTGTGTGCATTCATTGCTTCTTTTCCCAGTGATTCAAGGATTACATATGAAGATCTTGAGCAGATAAGTGATGAACAATTGGAAGAGATGGACATCAAGTGGACTATGGCTCTTGTAAGCTTAAGAGCAAACAGGTTTAATAAAAGATTCAAGAAGAAGATGACCTTTAATGCTAAGGATGTTGCTGGATTTGACAAGTCAAAGGTTGAGTGCTACAACTGTCATAGGATGGGGCACTTTATGAGGGAATGTAGATCTCCAAGGAGATCTGATGCTGGGAAGCCTTCAAGCCAAATGATTAAGAGCCCAGATCCCAAGGCCATGGTTGCTGTTCAACAAATTGATGGAGTTGGAGAATGGGACTGGAGCTGGATGGCTAAGAATGAGGAAGAGGACAGAGCTTTGGTTGCTGAAGTTAAAGAAGAGCATGCTGAATATGCTTTCATGGCTCACTCCTCCTCTTCATCAGATAATGAGGTATATGATGATGCTTTCTGTTCTAAGGGTTGTCGTTTAAATACTGAAAAACTAAAACAAGAGATAGTTAAATTATTAGATGAGGCAAGTACTGAAAGATGCAAAGTATCTAATTATCAAATTGCTCTTACCCAAACAGAAAAGACAGTAGCTGAGTATAAGAAAATGGAGTTTGATTTAAAGGATCAAATAAATATCTTAAAACATGAGTTACATCAGAGTAAGGATGTTCAAGATATAGTAAATAGGGTTAATCTTGATTTGATAGCTCAGTTAGAGGAGGCTAACAAAAATAAAGATAATGTGAGTCTTAAAATCCAGAGATTTGATAAGGCCACACAATCCCTAGGAGAGTGTGTTAGTAAACAAAGAGACTCTAAGGATATGAGTGGGATTGGGATGAATAACTATACTGGTGTTCCACCACCAGCTGGGGATTTCTATGGTGTCCAATCAAAGGACTTATCTTGGACTGGCTTGCCAGAATGCCAAGAGGAGGAATTCATTCCTCCACCTAGAGTGACTTCCCCAGTTGAGGAATACAAGCAAAAATTGACTGACCTAGATGAGTGGAAGAAAGCTAACCACACCTTGTTTGTTAAGGGAGGGTTGTTGTGTGAAAGTCCAAATGAGCCCACACCAATCAAGAGCCTTGATCCTAAACCTATTAAGATCACACACCCTACCACTGGCAAAGCTGTTGACCTTGGCCCACAAACTGTTAGAAAACCTAGTGTTAAGTATGCTGAGATGTATAGAAATACTAGGTCACCAAAAAGCCAAGTTAGTGATCATGGAACAGGCTTCTTTGCTTCCAGACCTAAGACTATGTCTAGAAAAGCTTGTTACACATGTGGTAGCTTCTCACATTTGGCATACAAATGTGTCAACGCTTCCAATGTCAACGCTGATAGGAACCATTTCAGCGCTGACAAAAGTCAACATAGGTCAAACACTGTCAGACCCAATACCTTTGTGAACAAAAGTTCACAAGTTGTTAGACCAGCCCCATTCTTTTCTAGAGGGTCTAACACACAAGGCCTAAGACCTTTTCAAAAGTCAAACACTTGGTCAAATAGGCAATGGGTTCCTGTAGCAAACCCTAGGTTCAACGCTGATAAGAGCAATCGGGGCGCTGACAAGAGAAATTTCAGCACTGACAGACATACTGCTAAACCTAGGTATTTGCAACCACAGGGAAATAGGTCTAAAGCTACTACTAGCTTAACATGGAGACCAAAACAAGACCAAAACCCTAATTCTACTGGTATTTCTATGACATGCAACAGGTTTCATTATATTTCAAAGGCATTGTCAACACCAATTGGGGTTAACTGGGAATTTCATTCAAACAGGGATGAAAATGGGGTTGTTATGAGAACCAAGTCTGTTCTTGTTGAACAACCAAATGAATCCAAGTCTTCCAAGGCTTGGGTTCCCAAAGAAAACTAATGTGTTTTCTTTATGTGCAGGGCATTCAGAAGAAGATCAATGATTATGGATACTGGGATAGTGGATGCTCAAGGCACATGACAGGAAAGGAAGACTATCTGACCAATTTCTCTCCTATTCAAGATGGTGATAAGGTATACTTTGGAGGGGGCTACGGCACCATCACTGGAAAAGGAACCCTTGTCACCAACAATCTACGGTTTGAGAATGTCTTCTTGGTAAAAGAACTGGATTATAATTTGTTTAGTGTATCACAAGTGTGTGATAACAAAAATAAGGTTCTTTTCACAGATACTGAGTGCTTGGTGTTAAGCAAAGATTATAAGCTCCCTGAGGAGAAATACATAGATTTTAGAACACCAAGGCATAAAGACATATATAATGTGAATCTTAATGGAATTAAGGTAAATAATAAAATGTCATGTCTGTATGCTAAAGCCTCAGTAGATGAAAGTAATCTTTGGCACAGGAGACTAGGGCACATAAACTTTAAGAATATTAATAGACTTGTGAGGCTTGGTTTAGTTGATGGTTTGCCTGAAAAGGCTTTCCACAATGACCACTCTTGTGTTGCATGTCTTAAGGGTAAGCAGCACAAGGTCTCATTCAGGTCTAAACAGGTGCACTCTAGTTCTAAACCACTTCACTTATTGCATATGGACCTCTTTGGTCCAACTAATATAGAAAGTTTGAAGGGTAAATCATATTGTTTTGTTATCACTGATGATTATTCCAGGTTTACATGGACTTTCTTTTTAGCCAAGAAAAGTGAAACTGCCCTAAGTCTGATTAATTTCATTACCCAAATTGAAAAGAAAAATGGTAATGAGGTCAAAATTATTAGAAGTGACAATGGGGGTGAGTTTAGAAATCAGTTGTTAGATGATTTTTGTGCCAAGAAAGGGATTACTAGGCAGTTTAGCATAGCTAGAACCCCACAGCAAAATGGGGTTGCTGAAAGGAAGAATAGGACCCTTATTGAAGCAGCCAGAACCATGTTGGCTGATGCCCACTTTCCTATAGCCTTTTGGGCTGAAGCTGTTAACACAGCTTGTTATGTTCAAAATAGGGCATTGGTCAACAAAATACATAATAAGACACCTTATGAATTACTTTGGGGAAGGAAGCCCAATATTGGCTTTCTCAAGCCATTTGGTTGTCATGTAGTTGTTTTAGAAACTAGTGAGGCCCTAGGTAAATTTGATTCAAAAGGTGATGAAGGCTATTTCATGGGTTATTCAGTGCAGAGTAAAGGATATAGGGTTTACATTAAAAAGGAAAAACATATACTTGAAAAAGTACATGTTAGGTTTTTAGAGAGTAAACCTAGTGATCCTGAGAGTGGTCCAAATTGGTTGTTTGACTTAGAACCTTTATCTAGAGCTTTAAATTATATGCCTGTTACTGATCCAGACATTGTGAAGGCAACTTCAAGTGTTTTGGAAAAGAGAATTGGTAATGTTTCAGGTATCCAGGTTGCTAAGGAGGATGGACCACCAGCAGTTGAATCATCTTCCACACCAGAATATGTTACACTTCCTATATGGACAGATGAGTATTATGCTGCTGCTGCTGCTGCTAGAAAAGATAATGGTGGTTTTCAGATACCACCAAATACAAACATGCATACTTCTTCAGGCGCTGACAAAGGGAAATCAAGCGCTGACAAGAGCAATTCAGACGCTGATGGATCAGACGCTGACAACAATAGTTCAAGCACTGTTAGCCCAAACGCTGACAAGCAAGGTTCAGAGTTTGATGACACCTTTGCACATCTTTTCTCTTCCCACTTTGAACAGGGTGGACCTTCTAATGTCCATGAAGAGATTTCTGTTGATCAAGAAGAATCTGAAAAAGATATTGGCAATATGGAGCGTGAAGTTGAAGACACCAGACTCTTTGAAGGAGGAGTTCTTACTTCCACAGCTAAGGATCACCCCACATCTCAGATTATTGGTGATGTTATGGCTCCAGTTCAGACAAGAAGATCCCATCAAGGTCTTGGTGGATTTATTGCCAATATACACAAGAAGGTTGATACCCCTCTTGTACAAGCATGTTTGTTTGCCTGTTTTCTGTCACAGGAAGAACCCAAGAAAATTTTTGATGCTCTCAAAGAACCAAGTTGGGTGGAAGCAATGCAGGATGAGCTTCACCAATTTGCTATACAGGATGTTTGGGAGCTGGTTGATTGTCCTAGATATGTGAGACCAATTGGGACAAGATGGGTTCTAAGGAACAAGAAAGATGAAAGAGGCATTGTGGTCAGAAACAAGGCACGTTTGGTAGCTCAGGGATATACACAAGAGGAAGGAATTGATTATGAAGAAGTTTTTGCACCAGTTGCAAGAATTGAAGCTATAAGAATTTTTCTAGCTTATGCCTCTTGTATGAATTTTACTGTTTACCAAATGGATGTGAAGAGTGCTTTCCTCTATGGGACAATTGTTGAGGAGGTATACGTTATGCAACCTCCTGGTTTTGAAGATCCTGAAAATCCAGACAAGGTTTATAGAGTGAAGAAAGCAATGTATGGACTTCATCAAGCCCCTAGAGCATGGTATGGTACCTTGTCCACCTACTTGGTGGAAAATGGATTCAAGAGGGGCACCATAGATCAGACATTGTTTACAAAGAAGAAAGGAAAACATGTGTTGCTTGTGCAGGTCTATGTTGATGACATCATTTTTGGGTCTACTGATCCAAAAATGAGTGAGGAATTTTCCAAGCTCATGACAGATAAATTCAAGATGAGTGCAATGGGTGAGATGAACTTCTTTCTAGGTTTACAAGTTCAGCAGAAAGAAGATGGTATCTTCATCTCCCAAGACAAGTATGTAGCTGAAATCTTGAAGAAATATGGTTTTTCTCCACATGAGAAAGAGGCTTCCACTCCTATGGATAGGCAACACCCTTGGGGAAAAATTGGAGCTGGAAAGGATGTGGATGTTAGGCACTATAGATCAATGATTGGATCATTGATGTATCTTACAGCCTCAAGACCTGACATCATGTTTGCTGTGTGTGCATGTGCACGCCATCAAGTGACTCCCAAAGAATGTCATCTTTTTGCTGTGAAGAGAATTTTTAGGTACCTAAGGTGTTATCCAGATCTTGGATTATGGTACCCAAAAGATTCTCCATTGGACCTTATTGCATATTCAGACAGTGACTATGGTGGTGACAACTTTGATAGGAAATCCACAACTGGTGGATGCCAATTTCTTGGGAGTAAATTGATATCTTGGCAATGCAAGAAACAAACAGTGGTGGCAAACTCTACAACTGAAGCAGAATATGTTGCAGCAGCTGCTTGTTGTGGACAAGTCTTATGGATTCAGAACCAGCTGTTGGATTATGGGTTTAATTTTATGCATACCAAGATTTTTGTAGACAATAACAGTACTTTATGCATTATTAAAAATCCTGTACATCATTCTAAAACCAAACACATAGAAATTAGACATCATTTTATAAGAGATTGCTTTGAGAAAGGTTTAATACAACCAGATAGGGTAGACACAGAGGACAATGTGGCTGATTTATTAACTAAACCTTTTGATGCTGGAAGATTTCAATATTTGGTAACAAATATTGGAATGGTTAATCTCACTTAATATGTGTTTTGGAACCTTTTTGTAAAAGTATGTACAGGATAATGCATTGTTATTGGTCTTTGTGATGATTTAGATTTTCCACTTTATTTTGCTAACACTGACAAAGGTAAATGTAACGCTGTCAAGTGTTATTTTGCCGTTGTTAGGGATATTATTGTCTAACGCTGACAAGAGTTCCTTCAACGCTGACAAGTGTTGTCGGGACGCTGTCAGCAACAAATGTTAGTTTTGTGGTTTTCATCTAAATGTGTAGGTAGGTGGTAGCTTTATACCATTGGATACAGAGTTGCTTATGGATCTTTGAAGAGCTATTTGGACATGTTTTTGTTTATGGATGATGGTTGGAATATTTATATTCCTATCTTGACATAAATTTTTAATGTTCATATATATATATTTTGAGAACTCATGTATCATAGTTTAAGGGGAGGTTTAAGGAACCTTTAGGACTCTTGGGTATTCTTAGAATACTCTCATCACAATTCTAGATTGTGTCCACAGGTGAGTATGGGTTAGTTTTACTAAACCATGAGGCACTGTAGCATGCATAGTATATCAACTTTGCATGCTGCCAAGACATTTTTGGCCTAGAATTGGTTGTGGTCTGTTGGGAGGCTTGGGAATCATTTTGATATGGGTTTTACCTGGGAGTAACAAGGATTTTATGAGGTAACTTGGTTGTTAAGAATTTTGGTTAGCAAGGGACACTAGAGGACTGTTATGTCTATCTTGCTTATGCAAGTGTGCATAACTGGACAGTGCTTGCCGCCCTATGATAATTATCAGCTTTTGGTTATCTTCTCTAGGATAAATTACTTGTTAAGGTCATTTTTCACTTTTTAAAACAATTTTATTTTTGGACGCTGACAAGATTTTTCCAAGCGTTGTTGTGACCAAAATGGACGCTGACATGGCTTTAGGCGAACGTTGACAAGATTATAGCCGTTGGGCGTTGATGGGTTATATTTGACCGTTGACAAACAATGGGACCTACCCAGTTGTTACTTTTTGACATATTTTCAAGCCGTAATTTTAGGAGTTGTTACTTTCATTAAATGCATGAGATAACTTATAAACTTTTTCAATATTTTCATGATTGATTTTTGAAAATCTTTGCCTATTTTTGGGCCAATCACGTGCATTCATCCACTCCTATAAATTTGGCTCCTATTTTAAACAGGGTATCTATAATTCTTGTCTAACAACTTTTCTCTTATCAACCTTCATCTTTTATACTTCAAATTAACAGCTTTCATCAATGGCACCAAGATTTAACTCAGTAGAATTGGATTTGGGGTTCAAGTCTCAACACAACATGATTGCTTATCTTGTTGCTGATAATACTTTGTTCCCTCAATACACACAGATGGTGGAGTATTTGAATGCATCCCCATTAAGGTATGCTCTTTCTCATGCACCACTCATTCCAGTCACACACATTAAACAGTTTTGGAACACTGTTAGTTCCTCAACAGTTAATGGAGTGACAACATTGACTTCTATTGTACATGGGAGACCTTGGGTGGTTACTGAGGCCTTGGTACGCCAGGCCTTGCATCTTAATGATGCTGATGGTATTGTTGATCCCAAACTTAGATCGATTAAGCTTTGTGTATACGAGATTAGATCAAGTACTACACGTAGAGAAACCTTTGCTTATGAATAAAGTAACAAAGTGTTATGCGGAATTAACACTTGATCTAAAACACAATGATGTTAAACAAACTTTCACTTGTATTAGAATAATCGTACTTGGTTACAATGAAAGAGTTTAACTTGCGAATACTTATGAAAACTGATATTAAGTTTAACCTAAAAGATCTTCTTTTATAGAACAAGAAGTCTTGTACAATAAGCTACGAATCAACTATTCTAGGTAAAGATAAACATAGAAAATACATTGTCGTCTCTATCCTTACTAGAAGTATTCTAGAATATAATAAACGTGTAGCTCACATCTTCCATCAGTGCTTGTCTTCAATCTGTCAACGCTTGACTTTATCTTGTCAACGCTTATGCTGTCAGCGCTCACTTTGCTCTTGTCAACGCTTGAGTTGTTCTTGTCAGCGTTCAAGTGTTCTGGCCTAAATTTATTCCCAACAATCCTCCCCTAAACTTGATATCCACTCTTATGATCAAGTTTCTGAATAAACATTAAGAACTTGGAGGAGTCTGACAAACCTTATCATATTGGTAATAAATAAATCTGATCAAATTCTTTGCCACGTCACTTGTATAGTCTATCTCCAACTGGGTGTCCTTCATCTTCTCCAAAACAGCCTTGGATATGAAATACTGAGCATCTACAAGTAAATACTCAGCAAACTTTGTAGAACTCAAATGGTATACACCTGCAGCTGAATATAACCTCCATTGAAGACCACTGAGGTCATCTTCAAGATCCTTCCATATTTCAGGATCTTCTTCTTTTGTCCCACACATTCTTTTGAATGTGGTCCAAAGTTTTATTCCATTGGCTGAAGTTGGTGCTTCAGCCTCATACTTGGTCTCTAGCAACCTCCAAAGGTCCACCAAGTCTTCTTTGTCACAACTTGCAAATAAAGATATGAGAGTGGTAAAAGTGTGTACCTCCTTGCCAAATCTTCCAATTTTCCAGAATCCACATTCATCTTCCTCATAACTTACAATTGGATTCCTGGAATCTAGTGGTAACACATGCACCATATCTGAAGCTTCTAATGGGGAGAGCTTGAGGCTCTTTCTAATGATTGCTTCACTTGGATATAGTTGATTCATATCTTTTGGAAACTCAAGAATAAATCCCTTCTTTACTGGTCTAGGAACTATCATAGCTTTCTTGATTGCCATCTCTTCTGCAAGTTGCTCCTTTCTTTCATCTGAAAGAAGTCTGAAAGTGTTTTCTTCCTGCACTTTCACCCAAATAGGATAAGCCCTATGTTCCAACTCATCAAATGTCAAAGCCTTCAGCTTCTGATGTGTCCATCCAACTCCATGACATTTGAGCAACATAAAGTAGAGCTTCCTTCTATCCCTTTTCAACTCAGAGAGAATGTTGCTTGCCTTGTACTTCAACATCACCTTACAATCCTTCTGAACTCTAAGAAGAATTTCCAAACCCCATATCTGATCTGAAATGGTCAAGTCTGGATTATCCATACAGCTTTCTTCCCAAGAATTGTACATCTGAACTACCTCTGGCTTATCAAAATCAATTTGCAACTTCAAATCTCTCAGCTTTTCCCTAGCAAGCTCATCACCATACTCAAGTCTTTCTGGTTCAACAATCATCACACTTGAATCTGAGCTAGCTCCATCACTTTCTTCTTCAGAAGTCACAACAAATGGTGACTTTTCCTTTTCACCTTGTTCCATCATTTGCTCAGCCAATCTTCTATCAAATTCAACCTGAGCTGCATTCTTTGGAACAATTTCTTCTACCAACTTACCCTTACCCTTATCTGTTGGTTCAATTGTTGGTAGGGTAGATGATAATACCTGAGTAGGAACATCTTTGATGATAGATGATGACTGGAATACATCACCTCCATATGCAGATCTGTCAACGCCCAAATTTCCTCTATCAGCGCCCAAAATAATTCTGTCAGCGTCCAAACTTGTCTTATCAACGCTCAAATATTTTCCCTCAGCGCCTTGTGTAACCTCTCTTAACATATCTGTAAATGATAAATTTAAATTGGTTGGAGAGATTAAGGACGTATCAAAACCTGTTTGTTCCTTTAAAGTAGTAAGAGCTTCAGCAACATCCAATGATTGACCATCTTGACTGCTCTTATCACTCAGATTTCTTTGATCTTCCTCCCCTTTGGAAGACTCCTCCATACCTCCCCTTGAATGAGCACTCTCCAAAACAACAATCCTCTCCCTCAATTATTTGAGTTCAAGGCCTTGGTTACTGACAATTTGTACTAAGTCTGCATTTTGCTTTTGCAAGCTAATGCAGACAGCCGTCAATTCTAAAAGCGTCATTGGTTCCAGTCTGCCCTCTTCCAAAATGGGGATTTGACCTCCCAAGTCAGGTTCATTGGGCATGGATGAGGACTTAATTATGGTGGGACTGCCTTGGCCAGCTTCTAAGCCAGAACCAATAGTCCCAGCCTCATCCAGGTCACCAGCCACACTTGTGGTTGTGGTTCTCTCTGCTTCATGGCTAGGACCACCAGAGGAGAACACTCCAGCAGTCCTTTGGCGTTTAATCAACCTATATTCAGGTGGTGTGGAAGATGGTGTAGAAGAAGGTGTAGATGTGGGTTGGTTAAGGGGTGTTTGGGATTGTGATGGTTGGGTGTCAACGTTGGAAATAGGCACATCAACGCCCACATTAGATGTGTCAGCGTCAAAGGGATTTTGGTCTATTTGCATTTGGTCAGGTGAGGGTAAAGGTTCAGGAATAGGTTCAAGTTGTGGGTGAGGGTCAAGATGAGGTTGGGGGTCTGGTTGGGGTTGTGCTGCTACAATAACAGCAAGCATGGCTGGGGTTAATGGTAGGTCTCTATGAGGTGGTGAATTCATCTTGGTAAAAATAGCCTTCTTTTGTTCAGGGATCTTATAAAAATCATTGTGATCCCTTGAACAATATCTTTGAGCATCAAAAACCATTTGCAGAAAACAGGGATAAGCTAAAGTCATTTTTGTCCCCTTGTTTTTACACATTCCTTCAAAAATCATTTTAGACCAGTTATAATTTTGCCCTGTTGCAATACACACAATAGCAGTTGCAATGGATCTATTGATCTCATTGTGTGCAGTACATTTAGGACTCAAACATTGAAGGAGAATGTGAATTAGGTACTTCCAGGCTGGGGGAAATTCCTGCTTATGATACTTATTAAGAGTACCTTCATCAGGAATAGGATATCCCAAAGCCCTAAGCCCTTGTTCTATTTCAGATATGGGAAGAATGGTTATACCTGTTGGGTCAAATTATTGAGTTGATAAGTCAAAACACAACAAAATAAGAAGACAAGGACTACTTTTGCCAAAGTTACAAACAACAAGCCGTTGGAGTCTTTTTATTACTTTAGCTTTCTTTGTAAGCTATGTTTTCTAGTATATAAAGAAAACATAGGACGTAGGTTTCATATAACTTTCAATAACAATGTAAACCTAAAGTGTGTGTCGCACTAGACGTGGGATTCAATGTATACACGTCTAGTGGATGTTTGTTATTAATATAATGAACATCCCTATTGTTTTAATTCATGTTCTTTGTGTCCAAACACCTTGTTGATGATCATTGTTCTTTTCCGCTATGTTATCATATGAACGATGATCAACCTAGATATAATGGTTCTTAACCATTGAGTCGAACGATCAATAGGACTCATCAATTGGTATCAGAGCCTAAGGCTCATGATATCTAGGTCCGACGAGGTGTTCGTATATGGTGAAGAAGAAAAATTCGTATTGAGTTTTTCTGGACGTTTTTGTGTGCGCAGCAGTATTCAGAAGGTCATAACTTTTGATTGCACCGTTCGATCGTCACGAAATTTTTTATGTGTGTTCTACATACATAGATCTAAACATCCACCGGAGGGATTGTCGAGTTTTATCCCCAGGCAAAAGTTATTAAGCGTCGAAGTTGGCTGATGGAAGATTTTCAGTTTTCTGCTTTCACATGAAATCATGAACTAGGGTTTCTTCAAACCCTAGATCTACATAAAAAGCAGAATTTTGTGAGACTTGGAGGCTGTTATGATTAAAGATCTAAGGTTTATGTACAAACCCTAATTAGGGTTTTGGTGCTTAATCTTCTCAAACCCTAGATCTATATTAAACTGCAGCAAGTTGCGGATTTCTGTCACGTACAAACAGCAGGTTATATGGCCGTGACATGTTTAAAGAAAAAGGAGTTGTTTGTGACGTGATATAAGCGAATCTGATTGGTGAACATAGTTGCATTCACACGATTACGTTAGAGTTGCTCGATTCCAATTGGAGGAAAGATGTTGCATTCACACGGTTGCTCGTTTCTGATTGGATGATATTCATTATGTTCACACGGTATGGATGTGAGAAACAAAGCAAGTCACGTTCTATTTAGTGTTCACACGGTGGTTAGTTTCTGATTGGTTAAGACATTTGTGTTCACACGAAAGCATCATATGATGCTTGCTGCTAATTGGTGGAACCAAAACTATGTTCACATGGTTACTATGGATGTGCGAGCACAGGATCAAAGATGTTTTAATCATTTGTTTAAATTCAACGTTGACAAGAAAGAATGCAACGTTGACAGAGCACGTTTTGACGCTGAAAAGATGTGGACGCTGACAGGATTTTAGGTTGGCGCTGACGTTTGTTATTTGGGCGCTGACAGGAAGGGTTTCGACGCTGACAGGAATAAGTCAACGCTGTCAAGTTGACAGTGTTGTCCGAGATATGTGTTTCAACGCTGATACGTGTTGTCCGATATCGGGCAATACACATAGAAGGATATTGGACAAAGGAGGATCTCGGGTAACACACTGTTTGCTGCTGTTTGAGAAAATAGGTACGTTTTAAGCACACAAAAAGGAGGAAAATACACACAAAGGTACATGGAATCTCCGTTATAATTTAGAATATCAAGTTGATATTTATGGCTCGGATATATTTAAATGGATTAATGATTTTAACGCGAGTTAGCAATTATTCGTGGGATTTGATGGATATTTTAAACTATGTAAGAGTTATCCATAACTGGCTTTTACATATGGTATGAAGATGTGATTCCATTAAAATCGTCATGAAGAAGTGTTAGCTTAAGGGGAACAATTCTTATGGGAAGTTTGATGATTGAAGAAGATTTTCGCGAGTTTGTGTTCTATCATATCTTAAAGTCATGGACTTCCAGCCACTGACTTTAAAGGTAACTTGTTCGTGCTTACATAGTTGGTGACGAAGACTTGTCATAAACACTTGAAGGAGTTACATTATCGTGCTCAGTGTCTCACAAAGGATGAGAATATTGACAAGGGATCGAGGTCTACTTATATTTCTCACTCTGGTATAAGTTCTTCATCACATGGATAAACAAGACATGGAACATAAGTTTGGGTTATTTTACTTCAAGTTCAAGACTACTTTATTTATTTTTCTTCAAGATCATTACACAGAGCCTACTTTTGGAGAATCTACAAGATTGCATACTTTCACATATTCCCTATTGATGTGTCAAAAAGGGGAAGAATATGTGCTATACTTAAGGGGAAGCTTCTTGGAGATCATGTACTACATACAAAGGATTCATGCTTAAGAGGAGTGTTTTGACATCATCAACTAGGGGAAGATTGTTGGGTCAAATTATTGAGTTGATAAGTCAAAACACAACAAAATAAGAAGACAAGGACTACTTTTGCCAAAGTTACAAACAACAAGCCGTTGGAGTCTTTTTATTACTTTAGCTTTCTTTGTAAGCTATGTTTTCTAGTATATAAAGAAAACATAGGACGTAGGTTTCATATAACTTTCAATAACAATGTAAACCTAAAGTGTGTGTCGCACTAGACGTGGGATTCAATGTATACACGTCTAGTGGATGTTTGTTATTAATATAATGAACATCCCTATTGTTTTAATTCATGTTCTTTGTGTCCAAACACCTTGTTGATGATCATTGTTCTTTTCCGCTATGTTATCATATGAACGATGATCAACCTAGATATAATGGTTCTTAACCATTGAGTCGAACGATCAATAGGACTCATCATTAATGACGAGTTCTTCCTCATTGAAACGAAGAGTGATTTTTCTTGCATGCACATCGATAAGTGCTCTCGAGGTATCCAAAAAAGATCGACCTAAAATTAGAGGAACTTTAGGATCGATAGGAATATCAACAACAATAAAGTCTACGGGATAGTAGAACTTTCCAACTTTCACAAAGACGTCCTCGGCAACTCCACAAGCTAGAATCGTAGAATGATCGGCCATTTCGATTGACATTCTTGAAGGAGTGAGATTTGGAAGATTGAGCGATTTAAAAATCTCAAGAGGCATCAAATTAATACTAGCACCAAGATCGGCCAAGGCGTAGCATTCTTCCATGTCTTGTATAGCACATGGGATTAAAAACTTGTCGGGATCACCGACTTTTTGAGGTATGCGGCTTAGAAAAACCGATGAACAACTAGACGATTTTTGCAATTTCTCTTTGTTATTCAACATAATTTTGAAGTTCGCGGAAAATCGAGGCATCATGACTAAGGCGTCGGCAAAACTTATATTGAAATGCAAGTCACGAAACATTTTCATAAAAAGTTCAAATTGATAATTATTTCGTTCTTGTGCCTTTTCCTTGTCTCGTCTTGAAGGGTAGGGTAAGGGTGGTGTGGGTTGGGGCATAGGCATAGGCATCGGCCTTGGAATCTTGGGTTCCATGATTGGTATTGGTTCAACCGTAGGTGTGGTTTGAGCGGTACTTCGTGGGCTTGGAATTTGCTCCTTTTCTACCACCACCTCGGGTTCTTTCTCTTTTTCCTTCTCCAAAGAAGTACTTGGACGAGAAATGGGTTCTTTGAAAGTTTTACCACTACGAGTAGTAATAACCTTCAATTCTCCTTTCGGGTTCACGATGGTATCACTAGGAAGACCACCCGAAGAAGAGGGCTTACACATGATAGCTTCAAACTTTTTCCCATTCGGTCTTCAAACTTAGATTGCCTAGCATCCGCTTTTAACAATTCTTGCTTAATCTCATGTTGACCTTGCTCCATTTTTTGTTGATTTTGTTGGAGTCGTTGAACATTTCCTTCCATTTTATTAGCATGAGTTTTAAGTTCGTTAGCAAGTTCCTTTTTAAGCTCGTTTTTCAACTCGGATCTTAGGCTAACCATTTCACGTTGCATATTATCAAACTTAGCATCGTTTGCCTTAGCATAATTCAAAAACTCTCCTTGAAGATTTTTGGTGTGATCATTTTGAAAACCTTGAGTAGAAGTTTGACACTCACGGTTTTGGTTTTGGTTTGAAATTTGCCCATTTCCACTTTGATAATTACCCTTATTGTAATTCCTTTGATTTCCTTGATAATTACCACCTTGGTTGTTGTTTCGATAGTTATTAACATTTTGATTTGGTGGAGCTTGATTTTGGCGGGAACCTTGACCGATTTGGTTATAAGTTCCCGTGGCTACATAAGCACTCGAAGTGTTACCATCCGCGGTAATGCACTCGGAATAATCATGAGCTCCACCACACGACAAACAACTCTTAGAAACCAAACCGAAGCGGAATTTGAAGCTTCTTGAGCTTTCCAATGGGACATAAGGTTAGCAAATCTATCAAAAAACTGATTTTCTTCATTTGCTTCATCATGTAAGGCATTGATACTACGAGACGATGACGAGCCCATTTTGGCAACACTCGGTGTGTTACGAGGGCTATAAACCTTAGACCTATTTTCAATTATGACCAAAGCTTCCTCGACCGTTTTACACAAAAAATTACCACCCGCGGCGGCATTTAGATAATCTCTTTCATGATCATTAAGTCCATCGTAAAACGTGTCAATTTGGTGCAAGTCGGAAAAACCGTGATGTGGACATTCATGTAACATCTCCTTAAACCTATTCCAAGCCGTTGAAAAACTTTCATTTGATTCTTGTGAAAATTTAGAAATCTCATTTTTCAAATGCGTAGTCTTAGAGGGCGGAAAAAATTGGTTCACAAATTTTGAAACGAGATCCTTCCACGTCAATATAGAATTGGGTGGCTCTTTCTCTAACCAAATTTTAGCGGGCCCCGCTAAGGAATACGGAAAAAGCATCATCTTAATTGAGTCATTCGAGACATCCTTAAATTTGCAAGTGGCGGTAAGACGATTAAATTGGCGGATATGGTTGTGTGGATTGTCCTTCTCATCACCACGGAATTTGTTGTTTTGGATCATCGACAACAAATCCGTTTTCACCTCAAAATTCTCCGCAAGGATAGCGGGAATCACAATAGCTTCTCCATAACCCTCGGTGCGTGCTTGAAGTAACTCCATCATAGTTAGATTCGCCATGGTTGGTGCTTCTCGTACAATGGGTTCGTCAATAGGAGACTCCTCACTAGAATGAGTTGGAGTGGGAGTTTTGTTCTTTCGTCTACGTGCACGTTTTGCTTGATTACGAGTTAGCATAAACGTCACGTACAACGTGGAGACGAGCAAAGAAGATTCTTTTTGGTGTTTTGTATTTTTTAATTTTTTTGTGGTTTTTGATGGTATTAACTTTTTTGGAAATTGGTGAAATGTATTAGGTAGAAAAAAATCTACAAATCTCCTCCTTAATCAAATCTCTTGATTATAGAAGCCTCAAGGAATGAAAACGATCACGTGAAGTGAACGCCTTCGATGACTTTAGAACGATGGTGGAACACCAAATCGTTCAAGAGGGTTTAATCAATAGAAACCAAGAAAATATATATGATATGTAATAATACTTTGGGCGGCAAAACCCTCGATTAGCTCTCAAAATCAAATACGCACAAGCAAGCGAAGGAAACGAGGCGGCGCGAAGCACTTAAGAGCCTTTTTCCTTTAGGTCGTGAAATACAACCGCCTTATACCCACCTTATAGTTTGTATTTTTCAAAATCGAGCTTCTCGAAAGTATTTATCTATTTTTGCCTTTTTTTCTTTGGTTTGAGATTCAAATACAATGATTGGGTAATGACCTCCCAAGTCAAGGTTGTGATTGCTCACGTATTTGGAGTACTTGTGAATTTATTGTTCTACGTATACAATATATTAATAATATTCACACAAAAACCGAAAAACGATAATACGTATTAGTAGAGTGCTACTAATACAAATACTAATTATGGCTAGTATAAAAACAACAATGGTTCAATCAAAACACAACACGCCTCCCCGGCAGCGGCGCCAAAATGATTGTAGAGTTTTTGTATACCCTTTTAGGAAAAAGAGCAACAAAATAGTGGTAAGCGTTAAGTGTCGGTTTAGGAAAACCGAGCACTAATGACCCTTAAGAAAGTTCAAGTTCGTTTCCCAAGGAGGCACGTGCGTTGTGTGATGAATTGATTAATGTTTGATTTTATTGTTATGAGAAGAAAAGAAAAAAAAAGAAATAAGAAAGAAATGACGGTTACGAAGACGGATCGAGCTAAGACGAAAAGGCGTTCACGTAAAACCGTAAAAAACTACAAAATTAAAAATTTTAAAACCTAAAAATTAATTAAAAGCTAAAATAAGTCTAAAATAATATAAATAAGAATAAAAATCCAATAAAAATATTTTAAAACCTTTTATTAATTAAATATTCAATTTTAAATGCTAATTAAAGACCTAAAATTAAATATAATTAATCAAAATGTCCAAAATATTATTTTATTGAACAAATAACTTATTTATATTATCTAAAGACTAAAAAGTATTTTTCCTAATTTTTGAAAACTATTTTTCTATTACTAAATTACAAAAAACTATTTTAAAACTAAAATAATTATAAAAAATAATAAAATAATGCTAAAAATAATTTAACACTTTTAAAAATCCTATTTTACTCTAATGAACAGTAGAAAATTGAAAAAGTTTGAAAAATATTAAATTTTACACTAAAAGACAAAAACAGTTTAATAAAAACCCTAATTAACTTAAATTAATTATAAAAAATAAATAAAAGATGAACATTGACAACTTTTAAAACCAAAAATCTTAAAATACTATTCTAAGTCTAGGAAAAATGTTAAAAGTGAAAAATATCAATTTTTACCACTAAATTCCAAAAACAGAATATTAAAAAGTATTAAAATTAGCTAAAAATTGTGAAAAATAGCAAATGAACAGTAATAAAAATTTTACCTAAACAGAAAAATCAGAAATTAAATTAAAAAAATATGAAACAAGTTTGAAGTCCTAATTCCCAATTTAGGGCACTAAAGACAAAAAGACAATATTTCTAAAAGTGACATGTGACAAACTTTGTCTTTTTGCTTGGCAGTGGAAACCAGTGTGCTAGCAGTGGGAAAGGAGTTCCCACTGATAGTGTTAATTTCTTGGTCAGTAAGCAATAAGCTTAGGAAAGCTTATTGTGAGCTTGTTCTTTGGACAAATGGGCACCCTTATACTCAGTTGAGTATAAGGAGTCTATGCAAACACAAAAACACCAAGGTCACTTAACAAAATCAAGCACAATTAGCAACAAAAGTTACTGATGAAGGTCATGCACTTTCTGATGAACAGTTGACACAAATTACTTGCACAAAGATGAATTTTAGAGGCCAATAACTTGCACACAATCCAATGAAATGACAAATAAGCAATATCAATCCCTAAAATGACCTATCTCCTAGCAGTTTACAAGATTTGGTGATAAAATTTCAACACAAGCAATCAAAACAAGGCAGTTTCTGATTAATGCTATGTTTTCACCTTTTTTATCATGCAAATGTATTCAATATCCTACCAAACTGAAATCTTAGCACATGTATCACTTACTAACAACCAAAGAAGTGTGTTCAACAGGTATTAAAGCAAGATTAATATTATTAAAGCCTACTTAAGCCCTAATCCAAACACCCCTTAAAAAACTGAAAATCAATTTTTCCAAAGCAAATCAACTCAAAACCTATCCAAACTAAATACAAATGCTACTAACATGCATGACAGTCATAAATCAGCATAACAAACTTACAAAGTTACACTTAAACACTTGCATAAAAAATCATGCCAAATCACATAAACACCAATTAAGAACACTGAAAAGGAGAACAAGGATTTTACCTTAAGGGACCTACATCCAGGTCCCTCAGTGGTTGCTTAACCACCTCCAAAAAGGCCCGGGCCTGTGCAGTACTCTTGGACAACAATCTCCAATGAAACCTGCTAAGAAAATAGAACACAAAGCAATATACACTTGTATTTCTGATTTTTTCAAACCTTTCAAACTTTTTCAAAACTTTTCTCAAATGTTTTTCTTTCAAAACACTTCAACCAAATAACTTAAAATCCAGGAAAAACAATCCTTGAAACAAGATTTCACCAAAAGACCCAATATTTCAGAAACCTTCTTTCTGAAAACTTCAAACAAAAAATGTTTGAAAAAAATGATAAATGGAACTCAGATTTCCTTAACCCACTTAATACCAACTTTTAAATATCAAAAGGAATTACAAATCAACTTTTATGAAAATACCAACTTTGCATTACTTAAAAAGGAATTACATAAAAAAATTTAAGGAAAATCTGGAACAAAGTATACTTGTGATGCCACAAGTATATATAATGCCTAAAAGACTATTCTAGAATCAGGAATAAAATATTACAATGGTAAAACCCTAATACTAGAAAATCCGAATTTGCCCTTGGTCTTTTGACTGAATTCTTGGTCAATATGATCATGTGAAGTAGCCAGCTGTTTTTATTGATCAGGAACGTCCATTTTGAACTTGGGGACCAAGGAGTGCCATCTAGTCGTTTATCATGTCGGGTATTGGGGTTTGGGGGAAAGTGATGGATGCAGGGGAGGTACGGGGTGGGCCATAGGAGTCACATGACAATGTTTTTATGAGTGGGATGGGTTAAGGAGGGGTGTAATCAAGGTTCTGGAAACAATTAACAAAAACCCCTTTGATTTAGGGTGATTAAGTCCTGGGTATTTTTAGGGTTTATCTGGATAATAGGGAGTGGTTTAATCCGAATTGGGGAGTTTAAGATTTGAATTTGTGTTTTGGTGGGAGTTTAACTTAATAACTTAATCAGTTATTAAGTTGTGGGTGGAAAGCAGACGTGGAGGATGGTGAGGATGTGATTGGTTGGTGTGAGGTGAGGGGGTGACGTGGAGGCCAGGGAGTGGAGGGTTGAAGTTTGGCTGTCTGGCAGTTTTGGCCCCCAAGGTTTCATACTCCTTTCACTTCATATTAAACAGCAACAACACCCCATTATACTTGTATCAACTTTGCATCACTTGTCATTTTTGGCACAAGATGTTTCCAAACTTTTAACAAGGACCATAAATGCATATTTTTGGATTCTTCAAGGGTAAAACTTGTGTAATCTTCAAACATGAAGGTCTTCTTTTGCCAATGATGATTTCTTCAAGGTCTAATCTTGCCAAGTCTTCAAAAATGAGGGAATAAAGTTGCCAATCTTCAATTCTTCAAGGTCCATTTTGGAAATTCCAGATTTGGGTCCGGTTCATTGTGCGGCTTCGTTTCCCGTGTTCGTTTTTGAATGATTCTTGTGATCTTTTTGTCTTTTCCTCAATATCCGTACCTAAAATACACAAGTAACAAACACGAGCATATATTTGGCAGTTTTAATGATATTTTATGCATTTTAAGCCCGATTTGGACGATGAGACTATGTATAAAAGAAGTCTCATCAGTCTCAACACTACTGTCTGACGCATTCATACTGATAATGGAACAAAATTTGTGAATCAAATCTTGCGTGATTATTATGAAGAAGTTGGCATATCTCATAAAACATCCGTTGCTCGCAGTCCACAACAAAACGGTGTCATTGAAAGGTGAAATCGCACACTTATGGAAGCTGCTCGAACGATGTTAATTTACGTAAAGGCTTCATTATTTTTATGGGCAGAAGCAGTATCTACAGCAGTTTTCACCCAAAACCGGTCACTAATTCGTAAACGCCATGGTAAAACACCTTATGAGCTTCTACATGGAAAAGTACCAGATTTATCATATCTTCATGTATTTGGTTCTCTTTGCTATCCAAATAATGATGGTGACAATTTGGGAAAACTTCAACCAAAGGGTGATATTGGTATTTTCATTGGTTATGCACCCACAAAGAAGGCATACCGAATCTATCGTAATTCTCGTAAGATCCTCGAAACTATGAATGTTGATTTTGATGAGCTGACAGTAATTGCTTCTGAGCAAAGCAGCTCTTAACCCGCACTCATAAAATGGGACCCAGTAACATTAGCTCTGGTCTTGTCCCAAATAACCCTACTTCATCATCATTTACACCACATTCTAGGAATGAATGGGATACGTTGTTTCACCGTTCTTTGATGAATTTTTTACTCCTCCAAGTATTGTTGCTCCAGAACCTGAGGTAATAGCTTCGGTTACCGAAGTTGTAGCTCCAGCAACCGAAGCACAATCAGATATGTCTGCACCTACAATTGGTCAAGATATACCATCAATGAGTAATTCTAAACCAACACCCGAATCAACTACCCATGTCATGCCTGTTGATGATGAAGAGGATGATGATGATCACGATTTGGAATTCGCTCAAATGTGTGAACTTCCATTCTTTGGTGTACCAATTCTCGACTCTAATCAAGTCGGGACGTCCACCTTAGAGGAAGCTCCTACTATGGTCTACTCTAATCCACGGATTCGTGAACATGACAGCAAGTGGTCAACGGATCATCCTATAGATTCTATTATTGGTGACCCTAATCGTCTGGTTTCCACATGAAGTCAGTTACAAGAAAGTGCAATGTTTTGTCACTTTGATGCTTTTCTCAGTGAAGTTGAACCTAAGACGTGGCAACAAGCATTTACCCAATCTTGTTGGATAGAAGCTATGAAAGAAGAACTTAATGAATTTATACGCTTGGAAGTATGGGAACTTGTCCCGTGCCCGGATCAAGTGTAGTTACTCACTTTGAAATGAGTTTACAAGGTGAAACTCGAGGAGTTAGGCGGAATATTGAAGAACAAAGCTCGACTAGTAGCTCGTGGATACAAGCAATTATTGGGCATCGACTTTATGGAATCCTTTGCACATGTTGCCCGTTTGGAAGCTATTAGACTATTCCTCGCTTATGCAGCCCACATGAATATGATTGTCTATCAGATGGATGTGAAGACGACATTTCTTAATGGTGAAATCAAGGAAGAAGTCTATGTTCAACAACCGGATGGTTTTGTGAATCCTAAATATCCTAATCATGTGTACAAGCTTAAAAAGGCTCTCTATGGGTTGAAGCAAGCTCCACACGCATGGTATGATCTATTGTCACAATTCCTCATTACACAAGACTTCGCTAAAGGCAAGGTGGATCCTATGATGTTCATTCAGAAACGAGGTAAAGATATGATTATGGTACAAATATATGTTGATGATATTATATTTTCTGCCTCGACCCAAACCTTATTCGATGAGTTTGGGACACTCATGTCTTCCAAGTTTAAGATGTAAATGATGGGCAAGGTATCATTCTTCTTAGGACTTCAGATATCTCAGAGTCCCAGAGACATCTTTATCAATCAATCCAATTATGCCCTTGAATCGCTTAAGAAATATAAGATGGAATCTTGCGACCCCGTGGATACTCCAATGGTAGAACGAACTAAGCTTGATGTAGATCCACATGAAGTTGCCGTTAATCTGACACTTTATCGTGGAATGATCGGTACCCTTCTGTATATCATAACTAGTCGACCCGACCTTCAGTTTGCTATATGTATGTGTGCTCGGTATCAAACTCGGCCTACTGAGTTACACATAGCTATTGTTAAACGGATCTTTCGGTATCTTAAAGGAACCATTAATCAGGGACTTTGGTATTCGAAAGACTCTTCGGTCACACTAATGGCATATGCAGATGCGGATCATGCGGGTTGTCAAGATACAAGGCGTAGCACGAGTGGAACTTTGCAACTACTAGGAGATCGACTAATCACTTGAGCATCGAAAAGGCAGAAAAGCGCTGCAATTTCAAGTACGAAAGCAGAATACATAGCTATGTCCGGTTGTTGTGCTCAAATTCTTTGGATGAGATCACAATTAACCGACTATGGTCTAGGTTTCAACAAAATTCCGATGTACTGCGACAACAAAAGTGCAATTGCATTATGCTGCAACAATGTTCAATTCTCCCGGTCGAAGCATATTGACATTCGCTACCACTTCATCAAGGAGCAAGTGGAAAATGGAGTGATCGAGCTTTACTTTGTCCGATCTGAGTATCAATTGGCGGATATCTTCAAGAAGGCTTTAGATCATGCTCGAATGGAATTTTTGGCCGACAAGCTAGGTCTGAGAACTTTCTCGCCTGAGACTCTTAAGAAACTGGCAGATGAAGCGAAAGAATAGTGGTTGTAAACTATTCTCCGTATCCTTGGTGATCATCTGTATATATTTTTTATATTTTTATCCACAAAAGCTGTTGGAAATACGTTTTACGTATTAAGAAGGATCGGTCACTCCAACAATAGTCCATGTAATAGCTCGTAGTTTAGTTACTTATCTTTATTTAACAAACAAACCAAAGCCTAGCCTACAACATGTGTAGGCCGGCCCAAATGTAAGCCCAAGCCCATGTCAAGGGCTTGGGTATATAAACCCTCTCCTTCGATGGAGAGGGTAGTGTGGTTAATCATTTTTCACATAGTTCTTATTAAGTTTCTCTCTCTAGACTTGTGTGTAATCCACCATCTTTCTATCTCTTTCTCTCTCTAAAACATAAGCAAGATTTACATATCCTACAAATGGTATCAAGAGCCATGGGATGATTGTTTAGTTCTTGTGTTTGTGTTCTTGATTCTCTCGCCATTTTTGATCCATTTTCACACGAACCAATTTTTTTTTGTGTTTTTATGGATTAATCTTGATATACTTCATCTTGTTACTTGTATAGTGATTTGGTATTGTTATTTGGGTTAAAAACACGAAATTTTTTGGTTGTTTGATTCATATTTTGGCTTTGAATCTTGAATTGATTGTGTTATTGTCCTGTCCGAGAAAAGTGGTAAGTTGTATCCTCCGTACGATCTGACTTTGTGTTTGCATAAACCCTGGGGGTTTCTACTTGTGATCCATAGTCACGATCCATTGTTATGATCTAACTGCGATCATAACTTAGATCCTCGCTACGATCCATCAATCTGATTGCCTAGTACGATCCCTACTACGATCAAGGTAAGAGTGCTCAGTGCGATAGCTCACTTAGCTCAGAGTAAGATCCATCACCACGATTGTAGAGTACGATCACTCGTTGCGATCCATAGTACGATCACACGTTGCGATCCATAGTACGATCACTCGTTGCGATCCATAGTACGATCACTCACTGCGATCACTTGTTGCGATAAGGGAGTGCGATCAGGGTACGATCATTGGGTACGATCTGGGAGTCCGATCTGAGTGCGATCATAGGGAGTGCGATCACAACTACGATCTGATTAAGATCATAGGGAGTGCGATCACAACTACGATCTGAGTACGATCACCACTGCGATCTGAGTACGATCCAACATTTTTTCAAAAACGTGTTTTTGAAAATTTTTAACAATCGTGTGTAAGTTTGACTTGGATTTTTTAGGTTATCAAGGACATAATTTAGGGGATTTTAACATTATTTCTCGGTTTTAACACACTACAACAAACACATTTACTTTCTTTCATTGACCGATCAAGTTTGTAAATCTTAACCTATCGAAATGGAGTACACATCTCTTACGGATAAGTCCTCCTCTCGGGTACGGATAATCGTCCACCAATGTTGGAGAAGTCTATGTACGAGGATTGGACTTCCCGAATGGAACTTTACATGTTGAACAAGGAGAACGGACATCTTATTTGGGCATCGGTGCTCAATGGACCATTAGATTATGGTACTGTGACGGAAGGTACAACTACTCGTCCTCGCACAACGGGTGAATTGACTGGAGATATGAAGATTCAAGATAAATGTGATAAGTATGCTACAAACATCATTCTCCAAGCCCTCCCTCCAGATGTCTACAAACTCGTCAGCAAACATAAAGTTGCCAAAGAGTTATGGGATAGAATTCGTGTTCTCATGCAAGGCACCTCGTTAACTAAACAAGAACGAGAGTGTAAGCTTTATGATACTTTTGATAAGTTTGCCTATGTGACAGGGGAGACTCTCAATGATTACTATCTGAGATTTACCCTATTGTTGAATGAGCTTAATATCTATGGCATGGCAATTCCTACCTTTCAATTGAACACCAAGTATTTGAACACTCTTCCTCCAGAATGGAAAAAATACGTGACGGATGTTAAATTGGCTAAGGACTTGCATAACACCAATGTGGATCAACTTCAAGCCTTTCTTCAACAACAAGAATGCCATGTGATCGAGGCTCGATTGTCTACACCTCAAGTTCATGATCCACTTGCAATGTATGCTTCTCAACAAAACATGGCTTATACTTATCAGCAACCATCATACTTACAGCAGCCACCACCACACAACTATCAGCAACCATCTTATCCACCACTAATGATGCCACAGCAAGCATTTCAACAAAGTGTTCATCAACAATCTTTTTCACCGCAACCACCATATCAGACATCACCATCACAAGCCAACACTTCTCCAATGGGCTATACCCCTCAGCAAGGATACTTTCCTATTGAAGCACAACCAGCACAAGCTTTCTACTCTAATGAACTTCCACCAATCCAAGCACCGGTATTTACTCCAAATGATACGCCAGCTGATGTTCTAAACCATCTCACTGCTTACTTGTCAAAACTTGTTGCAACTAGAGGATTTCCACCAACAAACAATCAGCTCTGCACCTCTTCAAATCCTCGACAACAAGCCACTGTTCAAGATGGTCAAGTGACGGTGCAACCTATTCAGGGAAGGCAAAATTCATATAGACCTCCTACAAGGACTGGGAACAATCAAGCTGTGAATTCTCAAGCTAGTGGAAATGGAAGTCCTATTGGTCCTAAAAAGGTTGTGACTTGCTACAATTGTCGAGGACAAGGTCATATGGCTAGGGAATGCACTCAACCGAAGAGGAGATGGGATGATGCATGGTTTCGTGAGAAGATGTATTTGGTTGATGCTTAGTCTAAGGGGAAGATCTTGGATTCAGAGGAGTTAGCATTTCTTGCAGACCCAGGGGCAGCAGATACTGAAGGCATTGTAGTCGTTTCCACTTATAATGCAGCTTATCAAGCGGACGATCTTGATGCATACGATTCGGATTGTGATGACATTCACTCTGCCCAAGCTGCTCTCGTTGCTAATCTCTCTCACTACGGTTCTGATGTCGTCAGTGAGGTACCAACCACATCTAATAATATTGATGATAACCAACATCAAGTTGGGCATGAAAATGACAACCTCAAACAGCATTCGGGGACTAGTAACTCAAATGATATGGTATCCAATCCTACACATTTGAGTGAACCTCAACCAAATGCTACGACGGGTATGGAATCTTATGCTCAACATGATTTGGTCAAGGTGCCTAAACATATTATTGATCAAATGCATATGGCTCTCAGACAATCCGTAGATACCAATTCCACCCTAACTGCTGAGCTTGCGTTGCATAAAGAAAAAGTCAAAACTTTTGAAATGGCCCCTCAAGCAGAGAAAATAACATGTTCTGAATTTGACCAATTTCGTTTTGAAAAGATTGAACACTTGAAAGAAATAGAATCATTAAAAGCTAATATTTCCAATGAATTAAAAGCAAAAGAGTCGGTTGTCAATGATTTTCAGAAACTTAAAATAGATTTCGAAACTCTCGAGTCTAAAAAGGTTGAATCAGAAATTAATGCTACCAAACTTCTTAAATTCAAGGAATAACAGCTTTTAAAACAATACGCTTCCATAGAAAAGGTTCATCTTTTAACTAAATCATTTAAAGAACTCGAACTTAAACGTCTTCAAGATTTACCACCTAATCCCAGTTATGCAAAACAAGCTCAGGAATATATTCCCGGTCTTTATGATATGACCATAATTGGCAAATCGAAAGAAGCACCTTTTGTTCGTAGTACTGAGGAGACACAATCACTTGCGGATGAAACTCATTCTAAAATGTTTTCAAAATTCCATACAATTGATTATGATCAACATAACAAAGATCAATTTTCGAAAAAGACATGCATTCGTTTACAAAAGGAATTAGAAGAATTGACAGTTCTTGTGCCCCAAAAATTGTCAAATGAAAACCTTCCTAGTAAGTCTCCTACACTTGCCAAAACGGATTTAAGAAAGTTAATTCCACCCGTAAGCAAGGCGTCCGTTAACTTAAATGCGGTTCACCAACACTTAGCCGATTTTGACAAGGTAATTTTGGAACGTACGACGGCTTCGGCTATAACGGAAGGTGAATGGAATTTTGAGCACACTAGAGCTGGGTTTCGAGATGAAATTGTTCCGTTTGTAAAGAATGTTAAGGCTTGTCTTAGAAATCTTGATCAAGATCTGCTTTTGGAAATAGAAGAAGTTAGATGTGTTTTCAATAAAATGGAAGATGCTTATGAAAACAGTTTACTTGATATAGAACGGGTTTCACGCCAAAATGATCATCTTTTGAAGCAAGTGATGTCTCATGATATAGTTTTCGTCTGTGTGAATAAAAGTGTTGATGATGATTCTATTGTGCATAATGTTGAATCTGTGGATACTGTGGTAGATAGTACTTGTCACGAATCTGACGCTGAATTTTTAAAGCTTCAAGATACATATTCCTCGCTTTCAAAACGTTTTGATGAGATTCAAACACATTGTATTTCGCTTGAATGCAAGCAACAATTTATTCAAGAAATCTTTGAAACGTCATTCGAAGGTGTTAATATCGATGATGCAGACTTTGAAAAGAATTTTCGATTGAATTTACAATCAAAACAGCGTCAGCCAAGTGACAAAGTTGCTAAATCTTTGCCGATAGAAATAGAGAAATCTAAGGAGCTTAACTGTGTGAACGTACTTGAGGCCGCTGAGAATTTTAAACTTGATCTAGATAATCGAGTTTCCAAGATTTTGTCCAAAGTTGATAACTTAAAACAGAAAAATACACGACTCTTTGATTCAGTAAAGCCCGTATGTGCTAATACCATTGCACATAATCAATCATTGATTGAACAATTGAATCGAAAGTCGATGGAAATATCTGATTTGAGGGAACAAATTTGTGATAAGAATCTGGTCTTGGCTGAGTTAAAGGAAACACTTCGTACTCTAAAAGGTAAGAATGTTCTGGATAACGCAGCCACTGTCTCAGCATCATCCTCTAGTGCAATCTAAAGGAACCTTATAGCCGTCACACCACTTAACAAGGGCCCTAGGACTAAACCATCTCAAACTTTGGTCACTAAAGATAAGGCGGAATCAAAACCAGCTTCTAATATTCCCGTGTTGCCTTCTACAGGAGTAAGCACCACTACTAAGGCTCAAAGATCTAAGCTTAAGAGAAACAAGAAGAATGATAGGATCTTGCCCCCATCTAGTAGTCAAGTGAAGAAGAAAGTAGAAGCCCATCCTAGGAATGTTATTTCTGTTTTGAATAAAAAGAATCATGTAGCTAAACCTAAAGGCTCTGCGGTTGTGAAGCGTTCTAAGCCTACTGTGAATTCTAATTTGAAATGTTGGAATTGCAATGAATGTATGTTTTCTAGTCGTCATGATTCTTGCCTTATTGACCATGTGAATGAGATGTATGCCCGGAAAAATGGATTAGAATGGAAACCGACTGGGAAAGTGTTAACCCAAGTTGGTTGGATGTGGCGCCCTACTGGTAGAACTTTCACTATAGTAGGAAATACGTGCCCTTTAACTAGGATCACTCCCACTAAAGCGAAGAACGCGTGCCCTTTAACTAGGAGTACCAAGGATACCAAAACACAAGCGTGTCCTTTAACTAGGAACACTGACACTACTGTAGGAACCAAGTGCCCTTTAAATAGGTCTACTCCCACTGTAGTGCCCGTGAATAGTCCAAAACTTAAGAAAGTTGGAACAGTAAAACCTGTTAGTGCTAAAACTCACATTAGAAAACGCAGGAAATCTAAGGGTCTCAAAAATGTTAGCAATTCTGATAATTCTATATCTGTAACTGCTAACACTCCGGAACCAATAGTTTCCAATGCATTGTCTACTGTTGTTGTTGAAAACAGGTGGTCCAAATTGTTCTCTGGTATTTGGACTCTGGTTGCTCCAAGCATATGAGCGGAGATCGCTCTCAGCTCAGAAATTTCGTCAGCAAGTTTCTTGGTACGGTTCGATTTGGAAATGATCATATTGCAAAGATAATGGGTTATGGTGAATATCATATTGGGAATGTTATAATTTCAAGAGTGTATTACGTGGAAGGTCTTGGTCACAACTTATTTTCTGTGGGACAATTTTGTGATGCAAACCTAGAAGTTGCTTTTCGAGAGCATACCTGCTTCATTCGTAATTTGGAAGGGGTTGATTTATTGAAAGGTACTCGAGGGAATAATTTGTATACTTTGTCTCTACAAGACATGATGGCCGCTTCTCCCGTATGTCTTCTCTCCAAAGCATCGAAGACTAAGTCATGGTTATGGCATCGACGGTTATCTCATCTTAACTTTGACGCTATTAATCACTTGGCGAAAAACGAACTTGTTCGTGGTCTTCCTAAACTATCATTTCACAAGGATCATTTGTGTT
Organism: Glebionis coronaria; assembly: GCA_025667525.1. NCBI lineage: Eukaryota > Viridiplantae > Streptophyta > Magnoliopsida > Asterales > Asteraceae > Glebionis > Glebionis coronaria. Next base: position 638,842,319 of record CM046875.1, on the reverse strand, counting down.
CCGCGTGTACAATGGGAAAAAGCACTAAGAAGTCTTACAAACCCAAGACTGAAGACACCAACCAAGAGAAACTTTATCTTTTGCATATGGATCTTGTGGGCCAATGCGTGTTGAAAGTCTTAGCGGCAAAAAGTACATCCTCGTCATTGTCGATGATTACTCTCGGTTTACATGGGTGAAATTTCTTAAAGCAAAAAATGAGGCACCTAAATTCATCATCGGATTTCTCAAGATGATTCAAGTGCGTCTCAACACTACTGTCCGACGCATTCGTACAGATAATGGAACCGAATTTGTGAATCAAATTTTGCGTGATTATTATGAAGAAGTTGGCATTCCTCATGAAACATCTGTTGCTCGCACTCCAAAACAAAATGGTGTCGTTGAAAGGCGAAATCGCACACTTATGGAAGCTGCTCGAACGATGTTAATTTACGCAAAGGCTCCATTGTTTTTATCGGCAGAAGCAGTATCTATAGCAGTGTACACCCAAAACCGGTCACTAATTCGTAAACGCCATGGCAAAACACCTTATGAGCTTCTCCATGGAAAAGTACCAGATTTATCATATCTTCATGTATTTGGTTCTCTTTGCTATCCAAATAATGATAGTGACAATTTGAGAAAACTTCAACCAAAGGCTGATATTGGTATTTTCATTGGTTACGCCCCCGCAAAGAAGGCATACCGAATCTACAACCGTAACTCTTGCAAGATCCTCGAAACTATGAATGTTGATTTTGATGAGCTGACAGCAATGGCTTCTGAGCAAAGCAGCTCTGAACCCGCACTTCATGAAATGGGACCCAGTAACATTAGTTCTGGTCTTGTCCCAAACAACCCTACTTCATCATCATTTACACCACCTTCTAGAACTGAATGGGATACGTTGTTTCAACCGTTCTTTGATGAATTCTTTACTCCTCCAAGTATTGTTGCTCCAGAACCTGAGGTAATAGCTCCGGTAACCGAAGTTTTCGCTCCAGCAACCGAAGCACAATCAGACACATCTGCACCTACAATTGGTCAAGATATACCTTCAACGAGTAACTCTCAACCAACACATGTTTCAACTACCCATGTTAATAAGTGTGTAAACACTTATCCTTTTGCCACTAAAATTAAGGAAAAACAAGACCTAATCATGTGTTTTATATCGTAAAAGTCGGAATTACGCGTGGTTTTGTGTTTTTGTGTTAAAATAGGTACAAATGATCAAAAGAAGAGAAAACACGGGATTTCACGGTCAAATGTTGAAGAAAAGTCCAAAAAGAGACGAAGACAAAGTCAAAAGACCAAAAGTGTGCCCAAGTTCACGAAAATCGGCTAAACCGACACGAGTTTGAAGAAAATGATCGACAAAACCAAAATCGAGCTCGTTCTTAGTGGATTTAATATTATTTGAGTCAAAAGGGCTTTGTGGGTCCCACATTTGCTTATTGGGCCCACAAGCCCATTTAGAGAATTGAGTTATATGCTGATGGATCAAGGCCCAACATTGATGAAGTGTTCACTTGGGCTAAAGCCCATTTGCACAAAATAGCACGGATGGAAAATTAAAGAAATGGGCCACAAAGCCCATTTGGCTTAACCAAAATGTAACTACTGAAAAGAAAGAAAATTAAACCTTGTTTTTGTTTTGAGAGTCAACCATATTCGGTCAACCATATTCGGTCAACCTCACACAAACGATTCAACATCCTACCATCCTCCCACGTGTGTCTCTCACCCACACTTTACACAATAAATAAAAATTACCCCCACCCATTACGTTACAAACGAGACAAATACATTCACCCACTTCCATCTCTCTCCTCTCAAAACACAGAAACGTCATTTTACTGTGCAAAAACCCTAATTCACACATCAATTTTACTTAACAGAAATTGGGGGTTTTACCCTTATTGGGTAATTCACCAAAAGGGAATTAAATCCCCAAAGAAATCGGATGCAACACTAAGGATGGTCCCCTCTTTCTCCTGACGTGGCACCAATTCTCCTCTTTTGATTGGTTGTAACAACACAACATCTCAAGACCTCCAATCAGTTTATCCCACGCTGGCAATCTGTGGCACAGTGGTGTTTTCAGCCGCAAGATCAAGCGAAGAAAACAAGAGAAGATTTGAACGGCCATGATCGAAGACCTTGGGCACCAAGTTTTAGGGTTTCTCTATAAAACCCCTTTATATGTAATTTATTAATCAGTCCATTTTCTTTATTTTTAATTTCTGTTTTTTTAATTAAATAGGAGTAGGATTTAAATTAGATTTAATTTTTATGCAAAATTAGATTGGTAGGTTTAATGTAATTCTTATTTTCAGTTTATGTAATTTTTATGATTAGTGAAAAAGTTTATTTTAATTAATTCTTGTCTCTGATATCGCTCATTTATACGAGTTTTTCATAGCGATATTTGTTATGTTTTGTGTCCTAAACGTAATGGATAGACCCCATATTGCTTATATTTTGTGTAAAGTGTGTTTTGTAGGTTCTCAACTCACCATGTCTTACCGACAAGAAAGAGTTGATTCACCTTGAGGGTACGGCTCTTGGTGTGACACATCAAATCCGTTGATGGTTGCCAGGTTACCCAAAACTGGATGGTTTTCACTTGCCATGGTCCTAGACTGAAAAGTGGCTAATCCAAGGGGGTACGGCTCTTGGTAAAGATTTTATCAAATCCGTTGATAGCTGTAATAGCTTGCTTAAAGCTATAGGGTGTTCAATTCACCGATGCTTCATTGCTAAGAATTGGCGAGTCCAGAAGGGTACGGCTTCTGGTAAAGACATATCAAATCCGTTGACGGCTGTGATGGTTTGCCTAAAAACATCAGGGTACCCCCACTCACCATTGATTCACGTTCTAAGAGTTGGGCTGGGTTCTAGTCTCCCAGGGTGATGCTTATTCCACCAGAAAGACTGGCTAGCCCAAGAGCGAGCAGCTACTTGGTAAAGGCTCATCAAATCTGCTCATGTTGCTGTAAAGATTTGGGACCAAAAGGGGCTAAGCAAAAGTTTTACACCCAAATCAGTTCAGCCTCGGATCAAGAGTTGCGCCGCAGGACATACCTGTTGCGGCGCAACAGAAGTTGCTACAGATCATGGTTTCTCGGATCACCAATTGCGGCGCAAGACTCAAGAGTTGCGGCGCAACTAAAGAAGCTACAGGACTTGGCACTTGCGGAACAAGAGTTGCGGCGCAAGACCATTCAGTTGCGGCGCAACTGGTCTTTTTGCAGTTACAAACTCTGTTTTTATTCCTCATTAAGGGGGAAGCTAAAGAGTTAGTGGACATCATGGGACATTATTGCTAGACGTTTTTTGATGTCCCAGGAGGAGTATTTAAGGAACACAACATCCACACAAGATGGATCATCCATTCATACCATCATACACAGGGGAAGCCATTCATATCATCATACACTCAACATCCATATTACACACATCCATTCTTGAAGATATAATTCAAGAATCATCATCATCAAGCTTTAGCATCATTTTCATTATCATCATAAGTTTCTATTGAACAATTGTTACTTCAAGTTTTTACTTTGTTACTTTGAAGATCATTGGAACCTTTTTCTCAATTTGGTATTCATCTTCTATCATTTTAATAGCAAGATTAAAGTATGTCTTTTACATATTCAATTGTGTTTGTTACAATCATGAGTAGCTAATTTCTTTATACGTTTGCTTGGATTATGTGATGTTTATGTGTTAGATTTTGGGTTGGAAATTCGATTGATGTGTTGAGATTAATTGGGGATCCGTTTGGGTTAATAACTTAATTATCTTGTTAAAATTGTTTATACTCTTGTTTGGTAATCTAAAAACGGGTATTCGAAAGGAATCCGTAATTTTTACTAAAATAGGAACGAATTAATCGGCCTGTCTTTAGTTGATTATAAGTGAATGATATTCGAAAGGAGTCATTAACAACAATTTTCATAAGTAGATATTCACACAAACGCTAGCTACTAAATTAAGAGAAATCGGTTTAGGAGTTAGTAAGCTATTCGAAAGGAAGCTTATAAATTAATTCTCACTTATCAGCTTGAAACTTTATGCACTATTACTTGAGGTGTTAACGGTATTCGAAAGGAATCGTTGCATGGTTAGGTAATTGGAGAAATCCGGTATTCGAAAGGAACTTAGGATTTTACATTAGAAGTTTATCGATATTTTCATACCTAAGGAATAACTCATAGTCATTCACGGTCCAAGCAAGCGTATCTTTTATCCATATTTGAAATCTTGAATATTTTCACTGTTTTTATAAGCAAGTCTTCACTAAGACTAAAACCAATTCGTTACTCGTTACGCATTTTTACTAACTAATATTTCAACTATAAATAGTCCCTGTGTTCGAACCCGATATTTGCTAATACTATTTTACAATTGACAAGGGTACACTGCCCGTGTTATAATCTAGTAAAGGTTAATTTTGGGAAAACTAGATTGTACGCATCAAGTTTTTGGCGCCGCTGCCGGGGGCTTGATTTAGTTGAAGTTTTTAGTTTATTGTTTGATTACTTGTTTGAATATTTTTCACGGGTATTTTTGTTTGTGTTGTGATTTTCAGGATTATTGATTGTGTATGTACACGAGATCCCAAGGGAAACAAGTGCAAAGTCCTCTTTCGGATCCGGAAAAACTTTTGAGGAAACGGGGTTTAGGAGCAGCCGCTTCGGTAGTTTATAGTGAAAGCATATCCTCCGAGGAGGAAGTTGAACCAGTTTTTGAAGAAGAAATGGCAGAAAACGATGATGATATACTAAGAAACAACCCACCCAATCCTTTTGACATACCGATGATCGATAGGAATAGGATAGTACCACAGACGAATGGGTCGGCCATTGTGGCACCGGATTTGGGGGATGATTTTTCCGTTAAAGGTCACCACTTAAAGATGATTCAAGATAGTACTTTTGACGGACATTTCAAGTCCGACCCACACAAGCATGTGGCGAGTTTCATAGAGACATGTAGAATGTTTCGATATGGAGAGGGTCAAGAGGAAAGCGTTATGCTAAGTTTGTTTCCATTGTCTCTCACGGGAGAGGCGAAAACATGGTTTAATGAATTAGAGCCGGGTACGATTAGAACTTGGGAAGAAATGAGGGAGCTTTTTGTAACAAGATTTTTTCCACCTATTTTGCGCAGGAAGCTATTGAATCAAATCCGTTCTTTTCAACAATGGGACAACGAGTCCATAACAAGTGCTTGGATTAGGCTTAAGGAATTGTTAAGGAACTGCCATGGGCACGATTTAGATAAGGATGAAGTTATTGATATCTTCTACTACGGTTTGGATAGTCGTTCTCAACATGACTTGGATTTGGCAGGTGGTGGCAGTTTCTTATACAAGTCACCAAACGAGGCTCACCGAATGATGGAAGATCAAGTTCAAGCTCATATTGCTAGGGATCGGATTAATAGGAATAGGAGAACCAGAGGAACGGTAAACCAAGTTGAAGAAGGAGGTAGTAGTGGTAGCAACAAAGAAGTGGTGAATGAGATTAAAGCCTTGGGTAAGGAAATGAAAAGCCGAATGGATCGTTTGGAGAAAGATGTACACTTAGTGAAAAACGGTTGTGGGAAATGCGGGGGACCTCACTACACGGATGATTGTGAGCCGAAATCTGAGGAGGCTAACTATGCCAACTATGGGTATCAAAACCGGGGAAATAGTGGGTATGGAAATAAGAATCAGGGAAACAGAAATGAGGCGAGATTTCAACCCAACCAATCGAAACAAAAGGAGGAGCATACCGAACAGAATTTTGAGGAAATGATGAAAGATTTTGTCTACTCTCAAAAAGCTACAAATGATATTATGGCTAACTCCATGAAAGGATTCACCGCAAAATGGGAGCAAAACCAACGGAACACCCAAGCTAACATGCAAGACTTGGAGCGAAAATTTGAAAGATTAAGTGAAAAGTTCTCGAACCGACCAACGGGTCAAATGCCAAGTTCAACCCAACCAAATCCGAGGCAAAATCAAAACAACACCGGAGGATCATCGAACCAAGGGTCGAAGTATGTAACACCAAATAATCGTGATGAGCATGTGAACGTTGTGGAGACTAGGTCTGGACCTAAGTATGGGGGGAACCGAGAATTGGTGCTAAATAAAGACAAAACAGGAAAAACAGCTGAAACAGACAAGTTGCGCCGCAATAGTAGGGACTTGCGCCGCAACTCGTCATCCGAAGGAAACCCAATTGTCAATGACCAACCACTTGCGCCGCAAGAGGATGGAGCTGCGCCGCAACTGGTGGTCCGAGATTTCAAAATGAGCCAGGAACCCATAGATAGTGATTCGGACGACGAGGAAGAGATAGAAATGGAGTCGAGACCTGGAAAGGAACCAAAGGGTGATAATAAAGGAAAAGAGCCGGAAATCGAACAAAAAGGGCCATATAAGCCACATATCCCATATCCGCATAGACTTCGAAAAGAAAAGAAAAAGGAACAATACGGGAAATTCATCGAGTTAATGAAGACTGTTAAGATTAATGTTCCTTTAGTTGATCTTATTGCGGGTATGCCAAATTATGCAAAGTTCATGAAGGAACTTGTGAGTGGGAAAGGTGATTACATGGAGAAAACCACCGCGTTCTTAAATGCCGAATGTTCAGCAATTGTGAAGAGGTCTATTCCACCGAAACTTGAAGATCCCGGAAGTTTTCTCTTAACTTGCACTTTTAATGATAAACTTACTTTTAGTGCATTAGCGGATTTAGGGGCAAGCATTAACTTAATGCCCTACTCTATTTACACTAAATTGTCTTCAAGTGTTTTAACCCCAACACGTATGAGTATAAGATTGGCCGATCGATCTTATCAATATCCATTGGGTATTGCCGAAAATATGCTCATACGGGTCGGAGAATTTTTATATCCCGTGGATTTTGTTATTCTTGAAATGGAGGAGGATGAAAAAGTTCCTCTCATTTTGGGTAGACCATTTTTAAACACCGCGGATGCTATCATACGGGTTCGGGATACCGAAATTTCTTTGGGTTTGGGTAATGAAAGGGCAACATTTTCTTTGAAGCAAGCAATGAAACATTCATATTCTACAGATGAATCTTGTTTTAGAATAGATGTTCTAGATGAAGCAGCTTATGACCTTGATTGGGAAGGCATTTTGGAAGCAGAGGCGGAGATGGAAAGGCTGAATTCCATTGTTAAAGAAGAGGCGAATGAAGAGGGAAGCTCGGATGAAGTGAAGGAGTTGGTGGTTAACGACGGGGAGAGGATCAAGACTTCTATTGAGGATCCTCCGAAGGATTTGGAACTTAAGCAATTGCCAGCACATCTCGAGTATGCATTCTTAGATGGTAATTCTAGTCTCCCAATTATTATTTCGTCTTCACTTTTGGAAGACGAAAAGATTAAATTACTAACGGTCCTTAAAAGCCATAAAAAGGCTTTCGCTTGGCGTATTTCTGATATTCCGGGTATAAGTTCTGATTTTTGTAAACATAAAATTAACTTTTTAGATGATGTAAAACCTGTTGTCCAAAGACAACGGAGACTTAACCCGAATATGCAGGATGTGGTCAAGAAGGAAATTGTTAAACTTTTGGATGCAGGTATAATTTACCCGATAGCGGATAGCCCCTGGGTTAGTCCGGTACATTGTGTACCCAAGAAAGGTGGAATGACTGTGGTGTTGAACGAAAAGAATGAATTGGTACCGACAAGAACAGTGACGGGCTGGAGGGTTTGTATCGATTATAGGAAGTTAAATGAGGCGACTCGAAAGGATCATTTTCCATTGCCATTTATGGATCAAATGATAGAAAGGTTGGCGGGGAACGAGTTTTATTGTTTCCTTGATGGTTTCTCGGGTTATTTTCAAATTCCAATTGACCCCGAGGACCAAGAGAAAACAACATTTACTTGTCCTTTCGGCACCTTTGCTTATAAACGGATGCCATTTGGGTTATGTAATGCACCGGGAACATTTCAGAGGTGTATGATGGCGATTTTTCAGAATATGATTGAGAATTCCATGGAGGTTTTTATGGATGATTTTTCGGTTTATGGGAGTTCATTCGATGGATGTTTAGAGAGTTTAGATAAGATGCTGGCACGGTGCGAAGAAACAAATTTGGTGCTTAATTGGGAAAAATGCCATTTCATGGTGAAAGAAGGAATAGTGTTGGGGCACAAAATTTCTAAGGCGGGAATTGAGGTTGATAGAGCAAAGATTGAAGTTATAGCAAAGTTACCACCTCCAACGAACGAGAAATCAGTTAGAAGCTTTCTAGGACACGCGGGGTTTTATAGGCGGTTTATTAAGGATTTTTCAAAGATAACTAGGCCGATGACTCGTTTGTTAGAGAAGGATACAAAGTTCGAATTTTCGGAGGATTGTATGAAGGCATTTGAATTGTTGAAGGAAAGATTAACAAACACACCCATTCTAATCTCGCCAAATTGGGATCTACCCTTTGAGTTGATGTGTGACGCGAGCAATTTTGCGGTAGGGGCGGTATTGGGTCAAAGGATTGAGAAACATTTTAGGCCGATTTATTTTGCAAGCAAGACATTGAACGAAGCTCAGCAAAATTATACCACTACCGAGAAGGAGTTACTAGCTGTTGTGTTCGCGTTCGATAAATTTCGGTCTTATTTGGTATTGAGTAAAACGGTAGTGTTCACGGATCACTCGGCCTTGAAGTTTCTGTTTTCAAAGTTAGATGCGAAGCCGAGATTGATTAGGTGGATCTTACTTTTGCAAGAATTTGATGTGGAGATCCAAGATAAGCGGGGTAGAGAAAATGTGGCTGCGGATCATTTGAGCCGTTTGGAGAATCCGAGTCTTGGAGCTTTGGATAAAGAGGATATTCGAGACACCTTTCCGGATGAAAGGTTGGCATTTGTTGGAAAAGCAGTTGGTGAACGAGGTCCTTGGTACGCCGACATAGCCAATTATTTAGCGGGTGGAGTCGTTAGTAGATTGCTTACTTATCAACAACGGAAAAAGCTATACTCGGATGCCAAGTATTACTTTTGGGAGGAGCCGTTTCTATTTAGAATGTGTGCCGATGGAATGGTGAGAAGGTGTGCTTATGGAGCCGATACAAGGCGAATTCTCGATGAATGTCACCATGGTCCAACGGGAGGACATTATGGTCCAACCGTGACGGGAAAGAAGGTGTTTGATGCAGGTTTCTATTGGCCTACTATTTTTCAGGAAGCACGCACCTTAGTGAGGACATGTGATTCGTGTCAAAGGCAAGGAACGGTTACAAAACGAGACGAGATGCCGCAACAAAGTATACAAGTGTGCGAAGTGTTTGATATTTGGGGAATTGATTTCATGGGGCCGTTTAAACCGTCAAACAAAAATGTCTACATCTTGGTGGCGGTGGATTATGTATCAAAATGGGTCGAGGCAAAGGCACTACCTACTAATAATGCTAACGTTGTTATTGAATTTTTGCGAAGCTTGTTTTGTAGGTTTGGCATGCCAAAAGCTTTGATAAGTGATCGGGGAACCCATTTTGCAAACACCCAAATGGAAAAAGTTTTGAAGAAATATGGGGTACAACACCGGTTTTCGACTTCCTACCACCCTCAAACAAGTGGGCAAGTCGAAAATACCAATCGGGCGATTAAACGGATTTTGGAAAAGACGGTCAACAATAATCCGTCTTTATGGTCAAAGAAATTGGATGAAGCATTATGGGCATTTAGGACAGCTTACAAGACTCCGATTGGGACCACCCCGTTCAAGATGCTATATGGGAAAACGTGTCATTTACCCATGGAGATAGAGCATAAGGCGTATTGGGCGCTTAAAGAATGTAGCATGGATTTACTAGCTAGTGGCGAAACTAGATTTTTACAACTCCATGAGCTAGACGAGTTAAGATGGAACGCATACGAGAATTCCGCTCTTTATAAGGCAAGAACTAAGATGGTCCATGATTTGAAAATTAGGCGGAAAGAGTTTAAGGAAGGGGACAAGGTGCTTTTGTTTCAATCGAAGTACAAATTTAAAGCACCTAAGTTGAGATCAAAGTGGACGGGTCCGTACTTGGTGAGACGGGTCTTTTCGGGTGGATATGTGGAGCTAGAAACGGATGAGGGCGGATCATTTATCGTTAATGGTCAAAGAGTCAAACTTTATCATGAGGAAGATGAGGAGAACGGTATGACGATGGAGGATGGGTTTTACCCGTTCTAGATTCTCGGCACAACGAGGAGTCAAGCTCATGACTCGAGGAAAAAAACGAGCACTTCCGGATTAAACCCCGGTTTGTTGTATCATTTCTCTTTTCCCTTTTATTTATTTTTTTTTTTTTTATTTCTAATTTTATTTTAATTTTCCCTTTTAGTTAGATTTTCTTTTGATGAAACACATTAGGGACAATGTGTTAGTCAAGTATGGGGGGGGTGAGTCGGGAAATTAGTTAGTTTTGTCCCCTATAACGTTTATTTTAGTCCCATTTGAGTCATTTAGAGTCTTTCAAAAAAAAAAAAAAAAAAAAAAAAAAAAAAAAAAAAAAACATTACGGTTTGAGTCGGATTTGCTTAGGGACAAGCAAATGCTTAAGTATGGGGGGTTTGATATCGCTCATTTATACGAGTTTTTCATAGCGATATTTGTTATGTTTTGTGTCCTAAACGTAATGGATAGACCCCATATTGCTTATATTTTGTGTAAAGTGTGTTTTGTAGGTTCTCAACTCACCATGTCTTACCGACAAGAAAGAGTTGATTCACCTTGAGGGTACGGCTCTTGGTGTGACACATCAAATCCGTTGATGGTTGCCAGGTTACCCAAAACTGGATGGTTTTCACTTGCCATGGTCCTAGACTGAAAAGTGGCTAATCCAAGGGGGTACGGCTCTTGGTAAAGATTTTATCAAATCCGTTGATAGCTGTAATAGCTTGCTTAAAGCTATAGGGTGTTCAATTCACCGATGCTTCATTGCTAAGAATTGGCGAGTCCAGAAGGGTACGGCTTCTGGTAAAGACATATCAAATCCGTTGACGGCTGTGATGGTTTGCCTAAAAACATCAGGGTACCCCCACTCACCATTGATTCACGTTCTAAGAGTTGGGCTGGGTTCTAGTCTCCCAGGGTGATGCTTATTCCACCAGAAAGACTGGCTAGCCCAAGAGCGAGCAGCTACTTGGTAAAGGCTCATCAAATCTGCTCATGTTGCTGTAAAGATTTGGGACCAAAAGGGGCTAAGCAAAAGTTTTACACCCAAATCAGTTCAGCCTCGGATCAAGAGTTGCGCCGCAGGACATACCTGTTGCGGCGCAACAGAAGTTGCTACAGATCATGGTTTCTCGGATCACCAATTGCGGCGCAAGACTCAAGAGTTGCGGCGCAACTAAAGAAGCTACAGGACTTGGCACTTGCGGAACAAGAGTTGCGGCGCAAGACCATTCAGTTGCGGCGCAACTGGTCTTTTTGCAGTTACAAACTCTGTTTTTATTCCTCATTAAGGGGGAAGCTAAAGAGTTAGTGGACATCATGGGACATTATTGCTAGACGTTTTTTGATGTCCCAGGAGGAGTATTTAAGGAACACAACATCCACACAAGATGGATCATCCATTCATACCATCATACACAGGGGAAGCCATTCATATCATCATACACTCAACATCCATATTACACACATCCATTCTTGAAGATATAATTCAAGAATCATCATCATCAAGCTTTAGCATCATTTTCATTATCATCATAAGTTTCTATTGAACAATTGTTACTTCAAGTTTTTACTTTGTTACTTTGAAGATCATTGGAACCTTTTTCTCAATTTGGTATTCATCTTCTATCATTTTAATAGCAAGATTAAAGTATGTCTTTTACATATTCAATTGTGTTTGTTACAATCATGAGTAGCTAATTTCTTTATACGTTTGCTTGGATTATGTGATGTTTATGTGTTAGATTTTGGGTTGGAAATTCGATTGATGTGTTGAGATTAATTGGGGATCCGTTTGGGTTAATAACTTAATTATCTTGTTAAAATTGTTTATACTCTTGTTTGGTAATCTAAAAACGGGTATTCGAAAGGAATCCGTAATTTTTACTAAAATAGGAACGAATTAATCGGCCTGTCTTTAGTTGATTATAAGTGAATGATATTCGAAAGGAGTCATTAACAACAATTTTCATAAGTAGATATTCACACAAACGCTAGCTACTAAATTAAGAGAAATCGGTTTAGGAGTTAGTAAGCTATTCGAAAGGAAGCTTATAAATTAATTCTCACTTATCAGCTTGAAACTTTATGCACTATTACTTGAGGTGTTAACGGTATTCGAAAGGAATCGTTGCATGGTTAGGTAATTGGAGAAATCCGGTATTCGAAAGGAACTTAGGATTTTACATTAGAAGTTTATCGATATTTTCATACCTAAGGAATAACTCATAGTCATTCACGGTCCAAGCAAGCGTATCTTTTATCCATATTTGAAATCTTGAATATTTTCACTGTTTTTATAAGCAAGTCTTCACTAAGACTAAAACCAATTCGTTACTCGTTACGCATTTTTACTAACTAATATTTCAACTATAAATAGTCCCTGTGTTCGAACCCGATATTTGCTAATACTATTTTACAATTGACAAGGGTACACTGCCCGTGTTATAATCTAGTAAAGGTTAATTTTGGGAAAACTAGATTGTACGCATCAAGTTTTTGGCGCCGCTGCCGGGGGCTTGATTTAGTTGAAGTTTTTAGTTTATTGTTTGATTACTTGTTTGAATATTTTTCACGGGTATTTTTGTTTGTGTTGTGATTTTCAGGATTATTGATTGTGTATGTACACGAGATCCCAAGGGAAACAAGTGCAAAGTCCTCTTTCGGATCCGGAAAAACTTTTGAGGAAACGGGGTTTAGGAGCAGCCGCTTCGGTAGTTTATAGTGAAAGCATATCCTCCGAGGAGGAAGTTGAACCAGTTTTTGAAGAAGAAATGGCAGAAAACGATGATGATATACTAAGAAACAACCCACCCAATCCTTTTGACATACCGATGATCGATAGGAATAGGATAGTACCACAGACGAATGGGTCGGCCATTGTGGCACCGGATTTGGGGGATGATTTTTCCGTTAAAGGTCACCACTTAAAGATGATTCAAGATAGTACTTTTGACGGACATTTCAAGTCCGATTCGTCTTGCGTACGGTGTGGGAGACCATGGCATGGTTTTCAAACATGTCAATGGTGTACTTGTGAGCGGTGCGGTTTTGATATCGACGATACACAATTTGGATTTTGTCCATTTTGCAATTCAACAAATTCGTACTTCTCCTCTTACAATACTTTCTCACCCCTCCTGTCTATGACAATCCCTATCCGCAACATGCACCGGGTTTTTCTCAATACCCGTGTTGTAATCATTGTGGGGACCCTCACGATACTTCGTATTGTCAGCCAATGAATTATTATGAGCCAAATCCGTGTCCTCATTTTTCTTCACCGATGGATTATTATGAACCAAATCCGTGTTCTAATTCTTCTCAACCGATGAATTCCTATGAGCCACATCCATGCTATAATTCTGGTTTTCATAACTGTGAGCCCCCATCCCACCCTCAATCATCAATCCTCTCAGAGAATTCAACAACTCAATGCTTTGAATGACAAAACACACGCCATTATTTTGCAACTTCAAGAAGCCGTTGTTCTTCTTAAAGAAGCAAAGGAGGAGGAAAAGCGACAACGACAAGAGCAAGTATCTACTTTTAGTGATTATACTCCTCCTCTTGTGCGTTCTTACTATTATGATGATGATGACGATGAGAATTCTATTTCTTGGAATGATCTTTGTGCTCAATGTCCTAGTGCAATTGTAATTCCTTCTCTCGACTTGCCGGCTCTCGAGCCTAAGGATTCTACCACTCCTATTCTCGATTCTTCCACTACGGAGACCGATGCCTCTCTCATCATGGGGGATGAGGGTCTTATCACTATTCCTTGTGATGAGACTCTTATTCCAATCCAAAGTGAGCCTACGGTTGCTTCCGATAGTGACGATGAGTGTGAATCTCTTTCTAGTGATGATTCATTACCTCCCACTGACATCTTGGGAGACGATTCTTTGGCTTTCTCTAATCCCCTTTTTGATCTCGAGGATGATTTTACTTCTAGTGATGACGAGTCACTATCCGATAAAGACGTTCCAAAGGAAAATTTCAAGATTTATTCGAACCCTTTATTTGATTTTGATGACGCCTACATCTCTAGTGAGGTGAATCCTCTCTTTGAAGAGGGGATTGAGGACATTGATAGCTCCGACTCTCTTGCTATTGATGAGCATTCGTTGTTAGCCATGCCACCTCCCATCATAGAGGAGGAGGAGAGATTTGACCCTACCTTCCGTTTGATTTGGTCTGGTGAGGTGACGCGGGTGGTAGATATGTCTTCTGATATTTCTCATATTATGTTGCCACCCCGTCCTACCGCGTGCACACTCAAGCAGGTGATGTATCGCTTTTACTCTCCTCATTTCATACCGGGAAATGAGGATGAGTGCTTTGACCCGGGAGGTGACATTGACCATTCTATTATTGATACCTTTACGGCTTTGCCGAATTGTGACCATCCATTGTCTTTGGGGGATGACAATTTGCCTCCTTTACCCATCCCACCTCCCGTGGATCAAGACTTCACTTACTTTTCTTATGTCGAGAGGACTTTTCTACCTTTCATGACTTATCCTCCAGCCTCTCATTTATTATGTTCCTCCGGGACCGAGGATAAGTTTTTTGATCCCAGTATAACATTCGAGGCTTCCCCATGGACCATTTAATTCGGGGTCGAGTCAGGCTCGTGACTCGGTTAACAAAAACAAGCGCTTCTCGGGAGGCAACCCGATTATCTATCTTTTATCTATTTTCTACAATAAGTGTAGGGGGAGCCGTGTAGGTTGTTTGTTTTGTGTGTTGTGATTGTGCAGGGACATGTGCTTTGATGATCCACTTTTGGTACTTTTGACGAAACCCGTGTTCCCGTGTTTTCCTTGTACCCGGTTCCTTCGATAAGTTTTTGCTATTGTGATTCAATCTTGTGTATAAATAAAACAAATAAATGTTATCACTTTAGTTGTCCTTTCCTTAGCTCGATTTTAAACAACGTACACAATGTCCTAAGTGTAGGGGAGTTTATTCTCCCACATGCTTAAACATTGAGGACAATGTTTATATTAAGTGTAGGGGGGATTTCTATCGAAATTTTAGTGGGCTTTTCCATGAATTTGACCCCATTTTACCGGAAATTTTAAAAAAATTTCAACGTTTTTCAAATTTTTGATCTATTTTGGCCTAGTAGTATTTTTTTAGTTATTTTCTTTTATCATCGCATCTTATATTTTCCATTTCAAGAATAAAGTCAAAATGAATAAATAAATAAAATGGTTTTAACAAGTTTAGATATCTTTGATATATTAGGCCCGTCGTGAATATTTTTGACTCAACCCGAGTTTACTTATCTAAGTTTACTCTAGCTAGTATCCTTAACCATATGGACCTTAATTGGTTTATTAGGCTAAGCATCCACGAGTCTCATTCCTTGAGATTTTAAATTGTGGAGAACGAGAGATGATAGAGTTAATTATAAGTTTAGTATTCTTTCATTAACTTATGTGAGTTAGTTATGAGCTTTTTCTCCCATCACTTGTTAATAAATATATTTGCAATAAATAAGGTTGTACGATTTGAAAAGTTACTTAGCTTCTAGCACAAGATCGTTTAAAAGTTGCTCGGTATTAATTAGAGTTCATAGCCAAGGCATAACTTATTGAAGCGGGACGCGAAGATTGGCATATCCAAAAAGGCCCTAACAAGGCATGAGGATACCCGAGTCCAAAAAGGCCCTCACAAGGCATGAGGATTCACTTTTTTTGCTAATGATCCTAAGAGATTGTGAAGATCATTAATCCAAATCAATATGATGGATCAAGACACACGACGAGAAGCAATTACTCCCCTAAAGATCATGGGGAAGTCTATCCAAAAAGACCCTAACAAGGTATGAGGATAAATAGATCCAAGTCCGAAAAGGAGGCGGATCGTTGTATATCAAAATCCTAAATAAAGAAGAGGATAAATGAAGAAGTCGTGGTCAACGTTTGAAGCATCTTATGAAGATGTATACCAAAATGAAGAGAAGACCATAATTTCAAGATCGTCTCTCAAGATTTGAAGTTTGAAGTACAAGCCAAATATCGGTCTGAGAAAGGTCTCAAATCGTGAAACGAGTTATGCCAAGATATGAACTTTATGAGGTTTCGAGAAGCCGTTTTAAAAGATTTTGTCCTTTAGCTAACTATTGATTAAATCGTCCCACTTTATTTTCGGCCTTAATAAATTATCGAAATAAGTCAAAAATGCATCCTCGTGATCATTCAAGACAAAAATAAAATACAAGAGATACACCATAGGAATAAGGGGGTCTAAGTGAGTAATTAAACCACATGAGTAAGTGTTAGTTGTGCTAACTTATAGTTTCAATGATCTCGTTTTTAAGCTTGGTTTGGGGAACGTGAAACTTGAGGGCGATTTATATTTATGGCACCATAGCCCTAATTCAAGTCTTAGATTTCTTTACGAGTTTCTACCATCAAATAATTTCCAAGTTATAAATTGTTATAACTTTTGTTTCCTTTAAAGTTTTTATCTTTTCATCGTAGTATTAGTAGTAATAGTAATAAAGGCCGTGATGGATTAATTATGAGAAAAATGTATCTTTATGCTTTAAAATAATGCATTGCATGGGGTCATTGCAATGGTCAAGTGTAGGGGATTTAATAAGTGTGTAAACATTTATCCTTTTGCCACTAAAATTAAGGAAAAACAAGACCTAATCATGTGTTTTATATCGTAAAAGTCGGAATTACGCGTGGTTTTGTGTTTTTGTGTTAAAATAGGTATAATTGATCAAAAGAAGAGAAAACACGGGATTTCACGGTCAAATGTTGAAGAAAAGTCCAAAAAGAGACGAAGACAAAGTCAAAAGACCAAAAGTGTGCCCAAGTTAACGAAAATCGGCTAAACCGACACGAGTTTGAAGAAAATGATCGACAAAACCGAAATCGAGCTCGTTCTTAGTGGATTTAATATTATTTGAGTCAAAAGGGCTTTGTGGGTCCCACATTTGCTTATTGGGCCCACAAGCCCATTTAGAGAATTGAGTTATATGCTGATGGATCAAGGCCCAACATTGATGAAGTGTTCACTTGGGCTAAAGCCCATTTGCACAAAATAGCACGGATGGAAAATTAAAGAAATGGGCCACAAAGCCCATTTGGCTTAACCAAAATGTAACTACTGAAAAGAAAGAAAATTAAACCTTGTTTTTGTTTTGAGAGTCAACCATATTCGGTCAACCTCACACAAACGATTCAACATCCTACCCTCCTCCCACGTGTGTCTCTCACCCACACTTTACACAATAAATAAAAATTACCCCACCCATTACGTTACAAACGAGACAAATACATTCACCCACTTCCATCTCTCTCCTCTCAAAACACAGAAACATCATTTTACTGTGCAAAAACCCTAATTCACACATCAATTTTACTTAACAGAAATTGGGGGTTTTACCCTTATTGGGTAATTCACCAAAAGGGAATTAAATCCCCAAAGAAATCGGATGCAACACTAAGGATGGTCCCCTCTTTCTCCTGACGTGGCACCAGTTCTCCTCTTTTGATTGGTTGTAACAACACAACATCTCAAGACCTCCAATCAGTTTATCCCACACTGGCAATTTGTGGCACAGTGGTGTTTTCAGCCGCAAGATCAAGCGAAGAAAACAAGAGAAGATTTGAACGGCCATGATCGAAGACCTTGGGCACCAAGTTTTAGGGTTTCTCTATAAAACCCCTTTATGTGTAATTTATTAATCAGTTCATTTTCTTTATTTTTAATTTTTGTTTTTTTAATTAAATAGGAGTAGGATTTAAATTAGATTTAATTTTTAGGCAAAATTAGATTGGTAGGTTTAATGTAATTCTTATTTTCAGTTTATGTAATTTTTTATGATTAATGAAAAAGTTTATTTTAATTAATTCTTGTCTCCTTTAATTTTTCTGTCAAAGTTTAATTTTAATCCGCTTTCTGCTTCTTTTAAAAGTTACTGTTCGAGTTATTCATATATTAAAAAAAATAATAATAAAAAAAATAATAATTATAAAAGAAAAGTGGAAAAGTATTTTCCCCACTGGAAAATATATAAACTACTGTTCGAAATCCAAGGTTGTACTGTACTGTTCGAAGTTCAAGTTTGTGGTTCGTTTGGGTTCGTTTGGTTTGAGCACTGTTGATGAGTGTTGGTCCGAGATGAAGATGATGATGATTTAAGGTGGTGTTGCTTCGATTTAAAAGGAGGCACAACGCCCATCCTTCTTCACAACGGATCGACACAAGGTTCTCATTTTTTTTATAAGTTTTAGCTAACTTTAATATCTGCTTGCTTTGTTTTATTAGTTATATGCTTATTAGTTATTAGCTTTAGTTTTAAATCTGCTTTAGTTTGGTTTCAAGTCTGTTTAAATCTGCTCTACTTTGGTTTGATTTTGTTAGTTAAGGTTTGTTTAAGTGTGGAGTTGCTTATTAGTTATTTGAAAGTTTCTGCCAGTTTTAGTTATCTGATTCGGTTATTGTTCTTGTTTATTTAGAGTTTTTTATCTGCTTCAGGTTCTGAATAGCTTTAGTTTAAATATTGGTAGTTGATAAATTTGTAACTGCTTATTTTTTTTTAAGTCTGTTTAGTATCTAATTGGTTTGGTAGAATCTGCTTTACTGCTTATTTAGGATTACTAGTTTATTTAATTCAGCTTTTGGATTTTGTTTAATGATTTTCAGTATCTGTTTTATCAGCTTGTTTTCTTTTAAGTCTGCTTATTTTGTTTATATTATGGTTATCTGTTGGGACTGCTTAAATAGTTATAGCTTATCTGGGTTTTTTTTATCTGCCTATTTTATAACTGATTAATGTGCTTATTTGGGTTGCTTATTTAGTTTTTTTTACTTTTAACTTATTTCGATTATTCCTGCTTGTTTTATGTTGTTTACTGTTATTGCTAGTAACTTTTTGATCTGTATGATTCTATTTCCCATAACAAACAAAGTCAAAAGTAAAAAAAAAGTAAAAAATTAATAGCTAAAAAATTGGTCTCTGTTGGGGTCGAACCCCTGACTTTTCGCATCACTGCCAATAGACGCAACCAACTCATCTAAACCCTTTTTTTGTGATTTACTTTCCAGCATTAAATTAATATAGGGACTTTAGGTGTGGCAGTTTTAATTAAATAGTTTAATTAATTTTAAGTTTTGTTAAATTTTAATTAAATAGTTTTTAAAATAGATTTATTTTAATTTTCTTTTAACTCAGTTTTTATAAAATATAAAAAGACAAAAAAAATATATTTTTACTTTTATAATTTTAAATTTGTTTTCATTTTATTTTGTTTATTTAAAATTTTTAGTAGGATAGTTTTTATAGATTAAAATTAGTTTTAAATTCTTATTTAAACTTTAGATCTAAAGTTAGTTTTCAATTTATATAGTTTCATTTTTAAAATATATTTTCATTTAAAGTTTTTAAAATACTTTTAGTTTTATTTGAAATATTTTAAAGTAGATTTAATTTAAAGTTACTAGTTTAAAATTAATTAGATTAAAATAGTTTTCATTTAAAAAGTTTTTATTAGTTTAATTTTTACATTAGATTAAATAGATTTTATATTAAGTAGTTTTAGTTTAAAATATCCTAAAATTACGTTTACCAAGAACAAATATAATCTTACGTTAAACTGGAAATCAATTCGAGTGAGTCGAGGAGAAAACGAACTTAATTGAACATATCAAATCCTAGTTTCACATGTCATGCCTATTGATGATGAAGAGGATGATGATGATCACGATTTGGAATTCGCTCAAATGCGTGAACTTCCATTCTTTGGTGTACCTATTCCCGACCCTAATCAAGTCGGGTCGTCCACCTCAGAGGAAGCCCCTACTACAGTTTACTCCAATCCACGGATTCGTGAACATGACAGCAAGTGGACAAAGGATCATCCTATAGATTCTATTATTGGTGACCCCAATCGTCCGGTATCCACACGAAGTCAGTTACAAGAAAGTGCAATGTTTTGTCACTTTGATGCTTTTCTCACTGAAGTTGAACCTAAGACATGGCAACAAGCTTTTACTCAATCATGTTGGATAGAAGCTATGCAAGAAGAACTTAACGAATTCATACGTCTTGAAGTTTGGGAACTTGTCCCATGCCCGGATCAAGTGAAGTTACTCACTTTGAAATGGGTTTACAAGGTGAAACTCGATGAGTTAGGCGGTATATTGAAGAACAAAGCTCGTCTAGTAGCTCATGGATACAAGCAATTATTGGGCATCGACTTTATGGAATCCTTTGCACATGTTGCCCGTTTGGAAGCTATTCGACTATTCCTCGCTTATGTAGCCCATATGAATATGATCGTCTATCAGATGGATGTGAAGACGACATTTCTTAATGGTGAACTCAAGGAAGAGGTCTATGTTCAACAACTGGATGGTTTTGTGAATCCTAATTATCCTAATCATGTGTACAAGCTTAAGAAGGCTCTCTATGGGTTGAAGCAAGCTCCTCGCGCATGGTATGATCTTTTGTCACATTTCCTCATTACGCAAGGCTTCGCTAAAGGCAAGGTGGATCCCACGTTGTTCATTCAGAAACGAGGTAAAGATATGATTATGGTACAAATATATTTTGATGATATTATATTTGCAGCCTCGACCCAAACCTTATCCGACGAGTTTGGACACTCATGTCTTCTAAGTTTAAGATGTCAATGATGGGAAAGGTATCATTCTTCTTAGGTCTTCAGATATCTCAGAGTCCCAGAGGCATCTTCATCAATCAATCCAAGTATGCCCTTGAATCGCTTAAGAAATATAAGATGGAATCTTGCGACCCCGTGGATACTCCAATGGTGGAACGAACTAAGATTGATGAAGATCCACATGGAGTTGCCGTTGATCTGACACTGTATCGTGGAATGATCGGTACTCTTCTGTATATCACAGCTAGTCGACCTGATCTTCAGTTTGCTATCTGTATGTGTGCTCGGTATCAAACTAGGCCTACTGATTTACACTTGGCTATTGTGAAACGAATCTTTCGATATCTTAAAGGAACCATTAATCGGGGACTTTGGTATTCGAAGGACTCTTCGATTGCACTTATGGCATATGCAGATGCGGATCACGCGGGTTGTCAAGATACAAGGCGTAGCACAAGTGGAACTTTGCAACTGCTAGGAGATCGACTAATTAGTTGGGCATCGAAAAGGCAGAAAAGCGCTGCAATTTCAAGTACGGAAGCAGAATACATAGCTATGTCTGATTGCTGTGCTCAAATTCTTTGGATGAGATCGCAATTAACCGACTATGGTCTAAGTTTCAATAAAATTCCGATGTACTGTGACAACAAGAGTGCGATTGCCTTATGTTGCAACAACGTTCAATTCTCCCGGTCAAAGCACATTGACATTCGCTACCACTTCATCAAGGAGCAAGTGGAAAATGGAGTAATCGAGCTTTACTTTGTCCGATCTGAGTATCAATTGGCGGATATTTTCACGAAGGCTTTAGATCGCGCTCGAATTGAATTTTTGGCCGACAAGCTAGGAATGAGAACCTTCTCGCCTGAGACTCTTAAGGAATTGGCAGATGAAGCGAAAGAATAGTGATGGTAAACTATTCTCCGTATCCTTGGTGATCATTTGTATATATTGTTTATATTTTTATCCACAAAAGCAAAATACAAAAATATAAAACCATATAAAAACCATAAAAAATTGAAAAATCTAGAAAAATCCAAAAATATTTTTACTTTATTTTTTCAAAGGCATGTCTTTTGGTACGATAATATTTACGGCCTTAGAAATGTTGATTAATATCGACACGACGCCATAAATAGAGTTCGTACAAAAGTTGTAAATATTTCATAAAACATGCCTATATGGCTTGTAGTTATTTCTGACTGCAACCCGGTTTTCACATTAAAGTCAAGTATTTTTTATGAAAGCTTTGGCTCACAACGGGAATTAATTTTCTCAGGCAAGGTTTACTTTAAAACCTTGTAAGGGATCAAGTTTACTTTATAACTTGGTCTAACACAAATCTATGTAGGTATCAGTGCATTTATTTGTTAAAACAAGAGAAGTCTTGTTTTTATGAAGTTATCATCTCTACAACCATAGCAATCTACAATTGGTATCTACATACTCGACGATGCGACTACTCAAACGGATACTACAGCTCTTTCAATAGAACACGGGTCAACAATTGAGGGGGAGCAATTGTCAAGCATTCAGAATCTTCGATGCCGAAAGTGCCAAGCTCACTAATTGGTGTCAAGACAGCAATACCGATCGTACACGTGGTGACAAGGGATGACTTCAGACGCGATGAGGCGACCAACATAAGCTGACAAGAACCATTTGATCTTATCATATGATGTTCTCATCTATCAGGTCCAACCTTGTCAATTCTTTTCTAATATGGTGAATATGTTATCATGTTACAAATCGGTAACATATCTCATACGTTTGATATCATGAAGATAAAATGGACTTGCATTTTGCTTCCCAAAACCTTTGTTAAAACTTCATTAAATCAATTGATATTAAAAACATCGATTGGGTTAATATTATTAATATGGGGGAGAAAATGTGATTTAATATGGGAGATTATCACAAATGGTTTGACTTAATGTGCTGGCTCATCCCGACATATGCAAAATGTTTTCGAATATCGTGGCATATGTTAAAGGGGAGCAAAACGGATTTGCATATCAAAATGGATTTTCATGGTGACATATACTTACCCAAAACCCATTTATTTCACGACGATGAAGATTGTGGTGACATAAGGATGGTAGGATAGGTTAAGTCCAATGATTCTTCTAGAACCGGAGGAATCTTCCCAAGGACATTCCATAGCTAGAAATAGTAGTCCTTAGGAAAGTTGGAGAAAGATTGTGAACGTAGCTGAATGCCGACCAAGTACTTAAGTTAGCACTGGAACAATCACAACAAGGTGCTAGTGATGACGTATTGGTAAGCATTGAAGGGGTTGAAGAATGAAAAAGAATTGTAATAATTAAGGGTGTAAAGAAAGAAGCCCTCCTTACAACTTTAGGCAAAAACCGGGTCAACACATATGCTATTGAGATCATTTTAATGATGCTCGATATTGAAGATAGACATCATGGACCCAGTGATGCAATGCACAACCCATCCCAGCTAACTCAGATATCTCTTAAAAGATATTTGTTTTAATCACACGGAGACAACACGTTATCTATTGATTTATTCACTCCGAATAAATTGGTATTGAAATGGTGGCACTCCTCTCCAGCCTCCGATCACTAAAATCCAAAATGCACGATCGAGTCTAGAGCCATTTGAGATCATCAAATATCTCATTAGGACACACTTTCATATTTCCTTGCTTCTTCACGCACTGTGAAAAGTAAGAAAGATCTTAAGAGTCCTACGTAAAATCTTCATGATCTTGCCTGAACATCCGAGTAATACGAAAGTATTTACAATGAAGATGGAAATCCTTCTTGAGCGAATATCAAAAAGCTCATGGTAGGTGACTTGTGCGATTCTTTATGAATCAAACTTGTGATAACTGGAAAGCAACAGTGGTTTAATTCTTAACTGAATTTAAACACGTTCCAGGCCTCTACGCAATATCTTAGTGATCTTGCCAGAACACTCAGAGTGATACCTCAGTGTTCACAGTGATGAGTGGAAATCCGTCTAGTGTTAACCTCAAACAGCACTTGGTAGGTAACTTGCAAGATTCTATACGAATCAAGCTCGTGACAACTGGAAAGCAACGATGGTGCGATTCTTTAATGAATCAAACTTGTTCCAGGAATCAGAATTGACGGCTTCAATCATGCGGATAATTTTATCTAAATGATTCACTCTTTACGTTCGCAGTCAGCTTTGGACGGTCGAGTAAAGAGAACGGGTTTACCCGCGAAATCTTGTCAATGAGATTTTTAATTAAGTCTACCTGCCACAAGTACGATATTTTATATCGTCCAACGGTCTTCACCGACCGGAGGTAAAATGCTACCGAATTAGAATGAAATGTTCAAAGCCATTTCGTTCGTGTCTACTTATGTTGCGGCATTTGAAGACGGTGGCATTGCGGGATCCAAGAAGAAGTCGTCCCCGCATGCTTATACTTTATGCACTTAATATCTCATTTAATTCAAGAAAGCCTAAACGTTAAGTCTTCCGCTGTATTGAACTCTGAAGCTTTCAAGAATTACAAAAGGTATAAGTATGTGGGACATGGTGTCACGAAGAGGCGAAGATCACTAGTGATGGATGCACGAGATCAAGGCAAGAGATTAATTCTCAAGATTGATATCAAAGATCACAATCAGCATGTTCACTAGAAAAGAAAAAGAAAAGAAAGACGAAGACTACGAGCTCAAGACAAGCATAGTATGCTAGGTTTATCTTATTATTGTAACTTGGGTAATGCCCTTGTTTGGAGTGACCTCCCTTAGGGGGAGATTGTTGGAAATACGTTTTATGTATTAAGAAGGATCGGTCACTCCAACAATAGTCCATGTAATAGCTCGTAGTTTAGTTACTTATCTTTATTTAACAAACAAACCAAAGCCTAGACTACAACATGTGTAGGCCGGCCCAAATGTAAGCCCAAGCCCATGTCAAGGGCTTGGGTATATAAACCCTCTCCTTTGATGGAGAGGGTAGTGTGGTTAATCATTTTTCACATAGTTCTTATTAAGTTTCTCTCTCTAGAATTGTGTGTAATCCACCATCTTTCTATCTCTTTATCTCTCTAAAACATAAGCAAGATTTACATATCCTACAAAGCAAAATACAAAAATATAAAACCATATAAAAACCATAAAAATTGAAAAATTTAGAAAAATCCAAAAATATTTTTCATTTATTTTTCAAAGGCATGTCTTTTGGTACGATAATATTTACAGACTTAGAAATGTTGATTAATATTGACACAACGTCATAAATAGCGTTCGTACAAAAGTTGTAAATATTTCATAAAACATGCCCATATGGCTTGTAGTTATTTCAGACTGCAACCCGTTTTCATATTCAAGTCAAGTATTTCTTATGAAAGCTTTGACTCACAACGGGAATTAATTTTCTCAGGCATGGTTTACTTTATAACCATGTAAGGGGTTGTGTTTATGTTATAACATAGTCTAACACGGATATATGTACGCGTCAGTGCATTTATTTGTTAAAACAAGAGAAATCTTGTTTTTATGAAGTTACCATCTCTACAACCATAGCACTCTACAATTTGTATCTACATACTCGACGATGCGAATACTCAAACGGCGACTACAGCTCTTTCAATAGAACACGGGTCAACAATTGAGGGGTGCAATTGTCCAGCATTCAGAATCTTCGATGCCGAAAGTGCCAAGTTCATAAACTGGTGTCAAGACAACTATACCAATCGTACACGTGGTGTCAAGAGATGACTTCAGACATGACGAGGCGACCAACATTTGCCGACAAGAACCAGATCTTATCATATGATGTTCTCATCAATCAGGTCCAACCTTGTCAATTCATTCTTATATGGTGAATATGTGATCATGTTACAAATCGGTATCATATCTCACAAATTGTTATCATCAAGATAAATTGGATTTGCATCTTTCTTCCCAAAAACTTTTAAAACTTCAGTAAATCAATTGATATCAAAAATATGGGTTGGGTTAATATTTTTAATATGGGGGAGAAAATGTGATTTAATATGGGAAATTATCACAAATGGTTTGACTTAACGTGATAGCTCATCCCGACATGTGCGAAATGTTTTCGAATATCGTGGCATATGTTGAGGGGGAGCAAAATGGATTTGCTATACCAAAATAGATTTCATGGTGACTTAATCTTACCCAGAACCCATTTATTTCACGACGATGAATATTATGGTGACAAAAGGATGGTAGGATAGGTTAAGTCCAATGATTCTTCCAAAACAAGAGGAATCTTCCCAAGGACATTCCATAGCTAGAAATAGTAGTCCTTAGGAAAGATGGGAAAAGATTGTGAACGTAGCTGAATGCTGACCAAGTACTTAAGTTAGCACTGGAACAATCACAACAAGGTGCTAGTTATGATGTATTGGTAAGCATTGAAGGGGTTGAAGAATGAAAAAGAATTATAAAGATAAAGGGTCTAAAGAAAGAAGCCCTCCTTACAACCTTAGGTAGAAACCGGGTCAACACATGTGCTATTGAGATCATTTTAATGATGCTCGATATTGAAGATAGACATCATTGACCCAGTAGCTAACTCAGATATCTCTCAAAAGGATTTGTTTTAATCACACGGAGACAACGCATTATCTATTGATTTATTAACTCCGAATAAATTGGCATTGAAATGGTGTCACTCCTCTCCAGCCACCGATCACTAAAATCCAAAATGCACGATCGAGTCTAGAGCCATTTGAGATCATCAAATATCTCATTAGGAAACACTTTCATAATTTCTTGCTTCTTCACACACTGTGAAAAGTAAGAAAGATCTTAAGAGTCCTACGCAAAATCTTCATGATCTTGCCTGAACATCCGAGTAATACGAAAGTATTTACAATGAAGATGGAAATCCTTCTTGAGCGAATATTCAAAAGCTCATGGTAGGTGACTTGAGAGATTCTTTATGAATCAAGCTTGTGATAACTAGAAAGCAACAGTGGTTTAATTCTTAATTGAACTTAAACACGTTCCAGGCCTCTACGCAATATCTAAGTGATCTTGCCAGAACAATCAGAGTGACACTCTATAGTGTTCACAGTGATGAGTGGAAATCCTTCTAGTGTTAAAATCAAACTGCACTTGGTAGGTAACTTGCAAGATTCTATATGAATCAAGCTCGTGACAACTGGAAAGCAACGATGGTGCGATTCTTTAATGCATCAAACTTGTTCCAGAAATCGGATTTGACGGCTTCAAATCATGCGGATAATATTATCCAAATGATTCACTATTTATGTTCGCAGCCAGCTTTGGACGGTCGAATAAAGAGAACGGGTTTACCCGTGAAATCTTGTCAAGGAGGTTCTTAATTGAAACTACCTGCCACAAGTAAGATATTTAATATCGTCCAACGGTCTTCATCGACCGGAGGTAAAATGCTACCGAAATAGAATGAAATGTTCAAAGCCATTTCGTTCGTGTCTACTTATGTTGCGGCATTTGAAGACGGTGGCGTTGCGGAATCCGAGAAGAAGTCGTCCCCGCATGCTTATACTTTATGCACTTAATACTTCATCTAACTCTAGAAAGCCTAAAAGTCAAGTCTTCCGCTATATCGAACTCTGAAGCTTTCAAGAATTATGAAGGTATAAGTATGTGGGACATGCGGTCACGAGGAGGCCAAAATCACAAGTGATGGATGCACAAGATCAAGCCAAGAGATTAATGCTTAAGATTGATATCTAAGATCGCATCAACATGTTCACCAGAAAAGAAAAAGAAAAGAAATACGAAGACTACGAGCTCAAGACAAGCATAGTCTAAGTAACTTGGGTAACGCCCTTGTTTGGAGTGACCTCCCTTAGGGGGAGATTATTGGAAATACGTTTTACGTATTAGAAAGGATCGGTCACT
Organism: Glebionis coronaria; assembly: GCA_025667525.1. Lineage (NCBI taxonomy): Eukaryota > Viridiplantae > Streptophyta > Magnoliopsida > Asterales > Asteraceae > Glebionis > Glebionis coronaria. The sequence goes on along the minus strand of CM046875.1, from coordinate 638,814,603 downwards.
CCAACAATAGTCTAAGTAGTAGCTCGTAGTTTAGTTAACTTAATTTTAAGCAAACAAGGCCAAGCCAAGCCTACAACATGTGTAGGCCGGCGGCCTATTGTAAGCCCAAGCCCATCTCATGGGCTTGGGTATATAAACCCTCTCCTTAGTTGGAGAGGGTGTTGGTTCACATATTTTCACATAGTAAGAAAGTGTTTTCTTCTACTTTCTCTCTCTAAAGTGTGTGTGTTCTTACCATATTTCTATCTCTTTCTCTCTCTAAACATAAGCAAGATTTACAATATCCTACATCGTGTAAATTGGCTCATCGTTAAATATCATACGATGACCCGGACTTCAAATAAAAGGAAAGTTTATCGCCGATGATAAACATATCCTCACAAACGAGAAATTAAACTTTCTCGGACACGAGCTATTATTAAAACAATTCAAAGGTTTTAAGCTCGTGTATATGGCTTATCGTTAAATATCAGACGATGACCCGATCTTCAAATAAAGGAAAGTTTATCGCCGATGATAAACTTATCCTCACAAACGAGAAATTAAATTTTCTCGGACACGAGCTAAAATTAAAACTATTCAAAGGTTTTAAGCTGGTGTATATGGTTCATTGTTAAATGACAGACGATAACCCGGACTTCAAATAAAGGGAAATTTATCTATGCAACGATAACTTACCCTCAAAACGAGAAATTAAATTTTCTCGGACACGAGCTTACATTAAAACTATTCAAAAGTTTTAAGCTCGTGTAAATGGCGTATAATCACATTTCAGATTATGCCCCGGACTTCAATGAAAGGAAAGTTTATCGTCGATGATAAACTTATCCTTACAGCGAGAAATTAATTTTTCTCGGGCATGAGATAATATTAAAAACATTCGAAGTTTTAAGCTCATGCACTATGACTTACAGTTAAATATCAGACTGTAACTGGGACTTCAATTTTAGGAAAGCTTATCTTTAAAGATAACTTATCCTCTTAACGAGAAATTCATTTTTCTCGGTCATGAGCTTGTATTAAAACATTCCAAGTTTTAAGCTCAGAAAGGAACGTGTTTCTTTTAAATAAGAGAACTTTTCCTTATAACGAGAAATTCATCTTTCTCGGTCATGAGCTTTACGTTAAAACATTCAAAAGTTTTCAAGCTCATGAAAACGACTTCTAAGTAAATATCAACTTAGGACTCGTTCTTCAAATTAAAAGGAAAGTTTATCACCGATGGTAACTTATCCTTAACAACGGGAAGTTTACAACTTCTCGGACTTGAGCTCGTTTCGTAAGATATTCAAAATCTTAAGCTCAAGTAAATTGGTTTTCAAAACTGTTGAACACAAATTTTCAAGAATTTTTCAAAAGGTTTTTTCTAAATCTTTCAAAATTTTGTGTTCAACTATGTTTTGATAAAAAGAGCATGTCTTCTAGAGTCGATAATATTTACGATCCTATAAATATCGTTCAATAATGACACGAGGTTGTAAATAAAGTTCGAGCACAAGTTTAAATGATTTAAAACATGCTCAAAATGGCTTGCTATTATTTCAGGTAGTAACCCGCCTTTCATATTCAAGTCAAGCATTTCAACGAAAAGCTTTGACTCAACAACGGGAATTAATTTTCTCGGGCATGGTTTACTTTATAACCATGTAAGGGATTGTGTTTACATAATAACACAATCTAACACGGATATATGTACGCCTCAGTGCATTTATTTGTTAAAACAAGAGAAATCTTGTTTTTATGAAGTTATCATCTCCAAACCGTAGCAATTTACAATTGATATCTACATACTCGACGATGCGACTACTCAAACGGCGACTACAGCTCTTTCGATAGAACACGGCTCAACAATTGTGGGGGAGAAATTGTCAAGCGTTCAGAATCTTCGATGCCGAAAGTGCCAAGTTCACAATTGGTGTCAAGATAACGATATCAATTGTACATGTGGTGTCATGAAAGACTACCGCTTTTCAAAAAGGAGAAGATAACTTTAGACGTTACGGGGAAGACCAACATTTGTGAACAAGAACCATGTGATTCTATCATATGATGTTCTCCATCATTCAGGTCCAACCTCGTAAATTATTAATCTTGTGAATACATTATCATATATGATCTTTGCACGTGATAAGTACCTTACACTTGTGTTTAAAAGGTATTTAATTTACGTTTCAAGTACACCCTCATTAATTTGAGGGAGAGTTTGTGAAAATCATGAAGATAATTGGATTTGTATTTTTCTTCTTAAATTTTCTTAAAATGTTATTAAATCAATTGATATTAAAAACATCGATTGGGTTAATATTTTTAATATATGGGAGAAAATGTGATTTAGTATGGGAAATGACTAATAAATAATGGTTTACTTAATGTGCTGGCTCATCCCGACATGTGAGAAATGTTTTCGAATATCGTGGCATATGTTAGGGGGAGCAAAATGGATTTGGATATCAAAATGGATTTCACGGTGACATACACTTACCCAAAACATCTCTATTCACGACGGTGAAGATTGTGGTAACATAAGGATGGTAGGATAGGTTAAAGTCCAATGATTCTTCTAGAACCGGAGGAATCTTCCCAAGGACATTCCATAGCTAGAAATAGTAGTCCTTAGGAAGATGGAGAAAGATTGTGAACGTAGCTGAATGCCGACCAAGTACTTAAGTTAGCACTGGAACAATCACAACAAGGTGCTAGTTATGACGTATTGGTAAGCATTGAAGGGTTGAAGAATGAAAAAGAATTGTAAAGATAAAGGGTTTAAAGAAAGTAACCCTCCTTACAATCTTAGACAGAAACCGGGTCAACTCATATGCTATTGAGATCATTTTAATGATGCTCGATATTGTAGATAGACATCCTGGACCCAGTAATGCAATGCACAACCCATCCCAGCTAACTCAGATATCTCTCAAAAGGTATTTGTTTTATTCACACGGAGACAACGCATTATCTATCGATTTATTCACTCCGAATATATTGATATTGAAAAGGTGGCACTCCTCTCCAGCCTCCGATCACTAAAAATCCAAAATGCACTATCGAGTCTAGAGCCATTTGAGATCATCAAAAGTCTCATCCGGACACACTTTCATAATTCCTTGCTTCTTCACACACTGTGAAAAGTAAGAAATATTAATATGGTGATTTTGCATATGTGTACTCAATCGTTCTCGGTATCTAGTCAAATTGATCACGGCTTAGGGTGGAATTATTGGTGTTGGTCACTAAAAAGGGAGAGCTTGATTATCTAAGTCTACAAATAACATAAACGTAAAAGCTATTAAAAATAAAGAAGAATGTCTAACCTTGATTGCTTTTCCAGAATGAATGTTGCACAGTAGAACTTAGTGAAAATAGCTAAAGGTAATTATCTATTTTAAAATAAAGTTGAAAATGTAAATGTCGTTGACTAAAAATGAAAGCTTTAAAATTTAAACTAAAAATTAAGACTTAAAAATATATGACGAAAAATTAAAACTTTAAAAGTAAACTTGAAACTTAATGAAAACGTAAACTTTATGAAAATTAAGCTAAGATAAAACAAGTAAAATAATACTTAAGAAAATTGGCGGGAAAAATTAAAGTTTGAAAATTAATTCGGGAAACTAAAATTCAACATAAGTCAGGAAACCAAAATTGAACTTAATCCGGAATCCAAATTACACATTCAATTCGGAATATGAAATCTCACACACAAGTCGGAATGAACCTCCTTCACGATTTTGTCGTCACCAACTCTCATGATTAATTCGCCTGCGGCTAAATCAATAAGAGTGCGACCGGTCCTCAAGAATGGACGTCCAACGATTAATGGAACACGGGGATCCATCTCGTAGTCAACGACAACAAAATCCGTCGGAAATGTGAATTTGTCGACACCGACAAAGACATCTTCGGCTATCCCCACCGGATAAGCAACCGTACGGTTAGCTAACTCCAATGTCATTCGTGTGGGAACTAGCTCGGGTAGAGATAATTGTTTCCAAACGCTTAATAGCATTAAGTTGATACTAGTACCTTGATCGGCTAGGGCCATACAATTCTCTACCCCGGGAAAGTTACAAGGAATGAGAAAGCGACCTGGATCACCAAGTTTGGTTGGTAATTTCCTTAAGAGAATCGCAAAGCAATTCTCATTAAGTTGGGTCTGAGCAATATCAAGAAGCTTTTCCTTATCACTAAGAAGATCTTTAAACATTTTAGCATATTTAGGCATGTGAGCGAGAGCCTCGACAAAGGAGATGTTGAAATTTAATTTTTTAAACATTTTAAGAAAGTTCGAAACTTGATTATCATCCTTGTTCTTCAACTTCTCTTTCCTCAACCTTGAAGGATAAGGTATGTCGGGTTGAGACGAAGGCTTTAGAATGGAATTCTCACTCACATCCTTGGGTGGTGGAGGGGTAGAAGTAAAAGGTGGAGGAATTGGTGAAGGGGGCGCGTTTTCCTTTGTCACAATCACCGGTGTAGGTGTAGGAATCTCGGGTCCTTTAAACCTTTTCCACTGCGGGTGGTGATTGCTTTCATCTCCCCTATTGGATTAGCAACGGTATTACTCGGAAAAGAACCCGACGTAGAGGATTGATTACTGGGGAAGAAACTAGCCATCATATCCCTTAAGTCATTCGTTTAACTGCTTAAAGAGTTTCGCATGTCATTCCTAAGCTCGGCTCGAAGATCATTCCCTTGTTTCACCATGTCACCTTTCAAGTTGATGATTTGACTCTGAAGATTCTTTACCAGCGCGTCATTAGTCCTCATATACTTTTCAACCTCTTGATTGTATGTCGTGGGTTGGTTGGGATGGGGAACTTGGTAAGCGGGTGGTTGATAGGTGGGTTGGTGGTAAACTTGATTATTACCTTGAGGTGGATATGGGTTTCTTTGGGTTTGATATTGATTAGGAGCTCGAGTTTGGTTTTGATTGTTGCGATTAAAGTTGTTTTGGTTTTGAGGAGGAAAACCGGGTGGTGAAAGGAAGTTGTTTGATCGATAACTTAGCAAATTGCGGTCACCTTGAGGATGAGCTTGATAGCCTCCCATGGAAAAGTTATCATTAGCCGCATACACATTTTCTGGATTGTCATGAGTAGAAGGACAATCGGTTTATGAATGAGAACCCCCGCAAATCTCACAAGAAGGTGCTACAGCTTTGACTTGTTGAAATTAGTTCGTAGCCATGTTTAAGAAGTTTTTGTTCATCTCGGCTGTTTGGCGGGTAAGTTCGGTTATCTCGGGGTTTGATGAAATAGAAGAAACATTGGCCCTCGTGTTATTTCTTGAAGATGCGGATGAATCCCAATTGTTGTGGTGAGTGGTCATGTTCTCTATAAGCGCTCTATACTCCTCAGGTCTTCTCTTCATGAATGTACCACCGGCGGCAGCATTAATCGTATCACAATCACGAAAAGTTAAACCATTTTAGAAAGTATCAATCAAAGTGACGGGGAGCATATTATGGTTCGGACAACGATCGATCAAGACATTATAACGTTCCCAAGCATCGAAAAGCGACTCATCAGGTTCTTGAGTGAAACCACTGATTTGATTGCGAAGACTAGTGACCATGGATGGTGGAAAGTAGCGCGACAAAATTTTTTGAGTCATTTCGTCCCATGTATGAATTGAGTTTTTGGGAAGACGATCAAACCATTATTCGGCATGGTGGGATAAAGTTTGTGGAAAAAGATGAAGGCAAAGAAAATCCATGGAAACACCGGGCAATCTCATGCTTTGAGTGACGGTTATGAATTTATCGAGGCGTTTGTTGGCATCATCATCCAGTAATCCGCGAAATGGACAAGCATTTTGAACTTGTTGGATCATGTGATGCTTCAACGAAAATTCAGGAGCCGTGATTTGTAATAGGTGTGAAAACACCCATCCTTTTTACCACTTAATTACAATAATAACCGAGCCAAAACGTGTATTTTATGTCATTTATGTCGGAATTATGCGTGGTTTGTGTTTTTGTTGTGATTTAGGACGAAAAGGTGAAAAGTGGAGAAAACACGGCATTCACAGGCTTTTATCGAAGAAAAAGACGAAAGATGAAGTCGAAAGATCAAGAGTGGAGAAAGAACGGAAGTCCAAGACCAATTCTGAAGATTTATCGAAGAAAAAGTCAAAAGACGGAAGTTTACTAAAAAGCCGAAGAACTCGAGTCTTATTTATGAAGAAAATTCAAGACGAGTTAAAGAAATCCCAAGACAAAGTCATTAAGTCCAAGATTAACAAAAGATTAAGAAGAAAAGGACTTAAGTGTGCAATTAAGGAAAAGAGGAAAGAGGGAGGAAGCTTCCTAAGCTCTTCCCTAATCTCCACTATAAATAGGCCATTAGTTATTTCATTTCATGTTGTTGGGTGGATTAACAACACACCACTTCCACCATTTTCATACTTGTTATTTCATTTCTTGCACTTAAATTACTTGTTATGCACCTTTAATCATTTAATTTTCAAGTAAGTTTTCATTTATTGTTCTTGAATCTTTACTTTTCTTGTTTAATCTCTCATCTTCCTTTCTTGATTCTAGTTTACTTTTGGTGCGAATTACATATGATCTGTGTTGTTCAATAATGTTATCGTGCTTAAAAAGTTCATCTTTTTATGGTTTGATTTAAAAGTTTGTTTATTTTAAGTTTGGATAAGTTGAAATTTGAGCTTATTTAGTATATTTCACTTTGGATTCGTGTTAGTTTTGGTGTTAGCTTATCTTAATAGCTTATTGCCTTAGTTTTTCTTTCGGATCAAAAAGGGAATTCGGAAAAGGTCTAAACCCTTTTCTGATCATCATCTATTCCGACTGCAACCCTTTTTCCGATCTATAAATCGGAAAAGGGTTTTGCTCATTCCGATTAGTGCCTCATTATTCCGATAAGCCCCTAGTTGGCATATTCCGATTGATGCTGAATTCCAAACATTCCGATTTGCTCCCCTTCATTCTGATCACTTGATCAGAATAGGGTTTTGTATTATTCCGATTTTGAGGTTTTACAAACATTCCGATTGGCTTCGTTTATGACATTCCGATTTGACCAGTTTGCAAGTTATTCCGATCATGCTTTTTACTCATTCCGATTACAACATTCTGATCGCAATACATTCCGATCGGATCCTTATGGATTCCGATCAGGTGTATTCCGATAGAATGTTTTGTTTTGTTTTAGTGTTAAGCTTGTTTGTTTTTCCGCCACTTTACTTGTTTTGTTTTTAGTCTATTTTAATTACGTCTCGCATTTTTATTTAATTGTCAATTTACTTTTCTTTAAGCTTTAATCTTACGTTATTTAAATTCTCGTCATTTACTTTTAACGTTTTAAAATATTGCACCGTTTTACGTTTCAACTGGTTTTAGTTTTAATTACTCGTCATTTATTTTTAAGTCTTGCAAATTTATTCTATCAAAACCAAAAATATTATTCATTACCGAAAACAACTGAGTCGCACATTTAACCGGAAATCAATTCGAGAAGATTCCGAGAAAACGAACTTTCAACTAGCAAAATTCATTTATTAAAATGGCGCCGCTGCCGGGTATCGAACCCGGGTCACCCGCGTGACAGGCGGGAATACTTACCACTATACTACAACGACAAAATTCATTTATTAATAGCAAAATTCATTTATTTTGAGTTTAGATAAGTTGATAATAGTGCTTATTTGATCCGGTTCAGTTTTGATTCGTTTAGTTTTGGGTATTAGCTTATTCAATATAGCTTTTTACCTAGCTTATTACCGAATCCCACATATATCAGAAAGGGTTTAAACCCCTTTCCGATCTGCGTATTCCGAGCAGCCTCACCCTCTTTCCGATTGGCAAATCGGAAAATGGATTTGAGTATTCCGATTTGCACCTCAGATATTCCGATCAAAGTGATCGGATTAGGGTTTTATATTCCGACGGCAAGATTTTGAGCATTCCGATCTGGCCCCTTTTTGTATATTCCGATTTGGACTTTTGTTAAGTGTTCCGATTGAGTGGGTTTTGTGACCATTCCGATTAGAGGTATTTGTCATCATTCCGATCTGGATCCTTTGTTAGATATTCCGATCAGGGTGGTTTTGCTATTATTCCGATTGCACCCTTTTCACCCATTATTCCGATCAGTGGTCATTTATATTCCGATTAGAATTGATTTTAGTTTATTGTTTTTACATAGTTTCCAAGTGATAGTTTTATTAAGTGTTTAAGTATTTTTCTTAATCTAGTCTTTAAGCTTTCAAGCATTTATTTTTAACTTGTCATTTTTAATATAATCTTTAAACTTCTACTTTACTCAACGACATTTAATTACTTGCTATTAGTTTAAAATAGATAATCAACCAAACCATTCTCTTGTTCACCAAAAGACAATTGAGTCACACTTAAGACCGGTTATCAATTCGAAAAGGTTCGGTTCAACGAACTTTCATACTCGGTGTAAAAGCCATGTATTAAATGGCGCCGCTGCCGGCTCTTTTCGTGAGGATCTACGGTTTTTTGTGAGAGACGCGTTGGCTTTTGGGATCCGTTCACTCGTGAACGTTATTTTTCGTGTCAAAAATTTCAAAAATCCAAAAACATTTGAAAAATCAATAAAAGCATTTCTTTTTCAAAGTTTTGCACCAAAAATATTCTTCTTGCTTATCTATCTTTCTTTATGGATTTTTATGTCCATTGTGTCGGGTGTGGGAGACGATTGTACGGGAACGACTCATGTCAATGGTGTACATGTGAGCGGTGCGGAAACGATATCAACAATACACAATTCATATGCGGATTTTGTCCTTTGTGCAACTCGACTAATTCGTCCTTTTTGAACCCACCTACTCTTTCCCCGTGCATTTATTGTGGAAGCGATTCTCATTGGCATGTTTCGTGCCCGGTTCGATACCCGTATGATCACGGGCAAGAACCGGGGTACAATTATGACAATGACAATAGCTATCCACAAGACGTACCCGATTTTTCTCCCGACCCATGTTGCCAAAATTGTGGGGGTCCTCACGATACCTATTATTGTCAACCAATGAATTATTATGAGCAAAATCCGTGTCCTCAGTTTTCTTCACCAATGGATTATTATGAACCAAACCCGGTTTCTAATTCTTCTCAACCGATGAACTACTATGAGCCACAACCATACTATAATTCAGGTTTTCAACAATTTGAACCCCCACAACACATCATCGATCATCAGCCCTCCTTCGAACATGTGAGCTCCCACGAACAATGGACCACTCTTGTTAAGCAAGGTCAACAACTCCAAGAAGCTTTCAACAAGATCATCGAAAAATGTCAAGAGGATCAACGACAAGAGCAAATATCGAATATCGAGACTTATACTCCTCCCCCGGTGTATCCATACTATTATGATGATGATGACGATGAGCCTACTATTTCTTGGAATGACCTTACTGCTCAATGTCCAAGTGCAATTGTCATCCCTCCTCTCAATATCCCAAACGTGTCTAAGGATGGTGATACATTGAGTGAGCTTAGTGAGTTTGGTCTTGATAAATTGTTTAATGATGAGGTTTGTAACATACCGACTGCTATGGAGCTTGAGGACGACGTTGCTCTTACGGAAGAGGTCGATCCTAATGATGACGATTTTTCTCCAAGCTATGAGAATTTCACTTTTGAAATTTCTGAATCTCCACCGGGAGATGCGGGTGATGACGATTTATTCTCTCCGGTTTACGAGAAGTTCACTGATGAACTTGATCTTGTGGACGAGGTGGAAGACGTGCTTCTTCGCGATAGATTACGGAAAGTGCACCTTCTTATTGCTCAAATCGAAGCGTTGACTTCTCCTCCTCTTTCCGAGTCTTTGCCTCCATTTATTCCTCCCGTTGAAGATAATGACCCATTGCTGGAAGAAATCGACATTCACTCCATACCACCAGGTAATGATGACGATGACATGGAGGGGGATATTATTTTTGATAATTTGCTACTTGAAAGTATTGACCCACGTCCCCCTCCCGAACACCTTTCATCCTCCCCGTTAGCAACTATTACGGAGGATGAGTGCTTTGACCCGGGAGGTGACATTGATTATGCTATGATTGATAACTATACGGCTTTGCCGCTTGCTCAGCATCTATTGTCTTTGGGGGAGGACAATGTGCTTACTTTACCCAACCCAACTCCCGTGGACTTTGATTTCACATACTTTTCGTATGTTGAAAGGACCTTTCTCCCTTTCAAGACTTATCCCCCCGCCTCTCCTTTGTTGATGTCCACCGGGAACGAGGACAAGGTCTTTGATCCCGGTATCACATTCGAGGCTTCCCCATGGACCATTTAATTCGGGGACGAGTTAGGCTCGTGACTCGGTTACCAAAAACAAGCGCTTTTTGGGAGGCAACCTAATTATCTATCTATTTTCACCATAAGTGTAGGGGGAGCCCCGTGGTGTTTCTTGCTTTCTTTCTTATCATGTGCAAGGATTAGAGCTTCAAAGACACACTTTTGATGACTTTTGACGAACCGTGACTCCGTGTTCCCTTCTTCCCGGTTCTATCCTAAACTCTTTTCGATTCACTATTTTATATTTCTCAATATTAAAATAGGAATCTCTTTAGTTGTCTCTTTCTTAGCGAGATTTAAACAACGTGCACAATGTCCTAAGTGTAGGGGAGTTTACTCCCACATGCTTAAACATTGAGGACAATGTTTATATTAAGTGTAGGGGGGACTTCTATCGAAGTTAAGTGGCCTTTTCCTTGTATTTGTCCTCATTTTAACCGGAAAATCAATTTTTCGACATTTTTCAAAATTTTTGATCTATTTTGGCCTATTAGTTTTTACTTTTGTATAGTTATTTTCTTTCCTTATTAGAATAAATTTTAATAAAGTGGTTTTAATTTTCAAAAGTTGTGAATATTTTGACTCGACCCGAGTTTACTTATCTAAGTTTACTCTAGCTAGTATCCTTAACGTGTTTAAGTCAAGTTTTGCTAGGCTTTTATATAGGGAGCTATAAAACGCGAAAGTCTTAACTCTCACGGGTTAAGAACAAGAACTTTTCGCAAGTTCCAATAATTGATCCTAGAGAGTCGTTTATCAAGGGAACTTTAAAATGCGATTTCTAAACTTGAAAAAGTCTAAGAGTTTGCAAGATCCTATAGGCGACTCGAAAACCCAAAACTTTGATTTAATAGGCTAAGCATCCACGAGTATCATTCCTTGAGATTTTAAACTGTGGAGAACGAGAGATGATAGAGTCAATTATAAGTTTGGTATTCTTTCGTGAATTTATGTGAGTTGATTATAAGCCTATTCTCCCATCGCTTGCTAATAAATTTATCTGCAATAAATAAGGTCGTACGATTTGAAAAGTTACTTAGCTTCTAGCCCAAGATCGTTTAAAAGTTGCTCGGTATTAATTAGAGTTCATAGCCAAGGCATAACTTATTGAAGCGGGATGCGAAGATTGGCGAGTCCGAAAAGGCCCTAACAAGGCATGAGGACTATATTTTGTTGCTAAAGATCCAAAGGTGATGTGAAGAATCATTTATCGGAAATCAATATGAAGGATCGAGACATACGACGAAAAGCAAGTACTCCCAAAAGATCATGGAGAAGTCTATCCAAAAAGGCCCTAACAAGGTATGAGGATAAATAGATCCAAGTCCTAAAAGGAGGCGGATCGTTGTATATCAAAGTCCAAAATAAAGATTGGAGAAAAATGAAGCAGTCGTGGTCCAGATATGAAGAATCTCTCAAAATTTCAAGTGAAGAAATTCCTATTATAAAGAGAAGACCATTATTTCATGAACGTCTCTCAAGATTTGAAGTATGAAGTCGCTGCCAAATATCGATCCGAGAAAGGTCTCAAATCACGAAGCGAGTTATGCCAAGATATGAACTTTTTGAGGTCCCGAGAAGCAGTTTTAAAAGATTTTGTCCTTTAGCTAACTATTGATTAAATCGTTCACTTTATTTTCAGCTTAAATAACTATCGAAATAAGTCAAACAATGCATCCTCGTGATCATTCAAGACAACAATAAAATATAAGAGATACACCTAGGAATAAGGGAGTCTAAGTGAATAATTGGCCCACATGAGTTCGTGGTAGTTTGCTAACTTATAATAACAATGATCTCGTTTTTAAGCTTGGTTTGGAGAAAGTGAAAACTTGAGGATGATGATCATTCATGACATTTCCAAAACCCTAAGGTATGTTTTTGATTTCTTTACTTTGAATGTTTATAGTTTTCTATCTCTTTAATAAAGGCCAACGTAGATTGATTATGATGAAAAATGTAATCGTGCTTTGTAACTAATGCATTGCATGAGGACATTGCAATGGTCAAGTGTAGGGGATTTAATAGGTGTGAAAACACCCATCCTTTTTACCACTTAATTACAATAATAACCGAGCCAAAACGTGTATTTTATGTCATTTATGTCGGAATTATGCGTGGTTTGTGTTTTTGTTGTGATTTAGGACGAAAAGGTGAAAAGTGGAGAAAACACGGCATTCACGGGCTTTTATCAAAGAAAAAGACGAAAGATGAAGTCGAAAGATCAAGAGTGGAGAAAGAACGGAAGTCCAAGACCAATTCTGAAGATTTATCGAAGAAAAAGTCAAAAGACGGAAGTTTACTAAAAAGCCGAAGAACTCGAGTCTTATTTATGAAGAAAATTCAAGACGAGTTAAAGAAATCCCAAGACAAAGTCATTAAGTCCAAGATTAACAAAAGATTAAGAATAAAAGGACTTAAGTGTGCAATTAAGGAAAAGAGGAAAGAGGGAGGAAGCTTCCTAAGCTCTTCCCTAATCTCCACTATAAATAGGCCATTAGTTATTTCATTTCATGTTGTTGGGTGGATTGACAACCCACCACTTCCACCATTTTCATACTTGTTATTTCATTTCTTGCACTTTAATTACTTGTTATGCACCTTTAATCATTTAATTTTAAGTAAGTTTTCATTTATTGTTCTTGAATCTTTACTTTTCTTGTTTAATCTCTCATCTTCCTTTCTTGATTCTAGTTTACTTTTGGTGCGAATTACATATGATCCGTGTTGTTCATTAATGTTTTCGTGCTTAAAAAGTTCATCTTTTTATGGTTTGATTTAAAAGTTTGTTTATTTTAAGTTTGGATAAGTTGAAATTTGAGCTTATTTAGTATATTTCACTTTGGATTCGTGTTAGTTTTGGTGTTAGCTTATCTTAATAGCTTATTGCCTTAGTTTTTCTTTCGGATCAAAAAGGGAATTCGGAAAAGGTCTAAACCCTTTTCCGATCATCATCTATTCCGACTGCAACCCTTTTTCCGATCTGTAAATCGGAAAAGGGTTTTGCTCATTCCGATTAGTGCCTCATTATTCCGATAAGCCCCTAGTTGGCATATTCCGATTGATGCTGAATTCCAAACATTCCGATTTGCTCCCCTTAATTCCGATCACTTGATCGGAATAGGGTTTTGTATTATTCCGATTTGGAGGTTTTACAAACATTCCGATTGGCTTCGTTTATGACATTCCGATTTGACCAGTTTGCGAGTTATTCCGATCATGCTTTTTACTCATTCCGATTACAACATTCCGATCGGAATACATTCCGATCGGATCCTTATGGATTTCGATCAGGTGTACTCCGATGGAATGTTTTGTTTTGTTTTAGTGTTAAGCTTGTTTGTTTTTCCGCCACTTTACTTGTTTTGTTTATAGTCTATTTTAATTACGTCTCGCATTTTTATTTAATTGTCAATTTACTTTTCGTTAAGCTTTAATCTTACGTTATTTAAATTCTCGTCATTTACTTTTAACGTTTTAAAATATTGCACCGTTTTACATTTCAACTGGTTTTAGTTTTAATTACTCGTCATTTATTTTTAAGTCTTGCACATTTATTCTATCAAAACCAAAAATATTATTCATTACCGAAAACAACTGAGTCGCACATTTAACCGGAAATCAATTCGAGAAGATTCTGAGAAAACGAACTTTCAACTAGCAAAATTCATTTATTATATTGCATCGGCGCAATCGGCCCTACACTTCCGTTCATAGTTGGTTGACAAAGCTCATCCATTGTACGAAGGTCGGGTGGATGGACATGGTTGTTGTTGTTGTTATTATTCAAATTGGGGTGAGGTGGGTTGTTATTATTATTATGCGCTCCGGCCATATCTAAGTCTCTACGAGTCTCGGGCTCAGAATAAGACGAAGATCGAGTACGCATACACTAAAAATGAAATACAATATTTTTTGTTTTTTTATCTTTTTTAATTTTTTTGGATTTTTTAAAAATTTTATGCTTGAAAATAACGTTCCCAAAAGAACGGATCCCAAAATTCAATTTTTCTCACTAAAAACCGTTAATCTTTACGAAAAGAGCCGGGAGCGGCGCCATTTAATATGGTGATTTTTCATATGTGTACTCAATCGTTCTCGGTATCTAATCGAATTGATCACGGCTTAGGGTGGAATTATTGGTGTTAGTCACTAAAAAGGGGGAGCTTGATTATCTAAGTCTACAAATAACATAAACGTAAAAGCTATTAAAAATAAAGAAGAATGTCTAACCTTGATTGCTTTTCCATAATGAATGTTGCACAGTAGAACTTAGTGAAAATAGCTAAAGGTAATTATCTATTTTAAAATAAAGTTGAAAATGTAAATGTCGTTGACTAAAAATGAAAGCTTTAAAATTTAAACTAAAAATTAAGACTTAAAAATATATGACGAAAAATTAAAACTTTAAAAGTAAATTTGAAACTTAATGAAAACGTAAACTTTATGAAAATTAAGCTAAGATAAAACAAGTAAAATAATACTTAAGAAAATTGGCGGGAAAAATTAAAGTTTGAAAATTAATTCGGGAAACTAAAACTCAACATAAGTCGGGAAACCAAATTCGAACTTAATCCGGAATCCAAATTACACATTCAATTCGGAGTATGAAATCTCACACACAAGTCGGAATGAACCTCCTTCACTTAATTCGGAATACCTGCACAGAACCTAAGTCGGAATATGAATTATTTATCTAATTCGGAATGGGTATTCCACACTCAATTCGGAATATGTATCCTTAACATAAGTCAGAATGTGGCCACGAATCTAATTTGGAATCCTTGTTTTGTACACAATCCGGAAAGCTCTTTCCTGACCTAATTCGGAATCACCCTTAAACACTTAATCCGGAATATGTATTTCACACTTAAGTCGGAATATGGAGATTTGTATGTAGTTCGGAATCCACAATCTTAGACCTAATTCGGAATAAAGGGTGTTATACCTAATTCGGGAAAAGATGATCTTGCACTTAATTCGGGAAAAAGGAAATCTTGCTTATAAGTCTGAATAATTAAGCTGAGTTAAGTCTGAATAAAAGGGTTTTCACACAAGTCGGAATAATGGGGTTTTGGAAACCCGGATTAATACAAAATAAGCAAAATCCTAATAAGCACTTACCAAAACTTAAACCAAATCAAATTTTAGAAAAAGCTAATAAGACACAATTTAAAAACTTTTAAGAACACTAAATAATCAAAATATTTAAAATCACTTTTTATAAAAATGTTAATCTACCAAAATCAACTTATTTAAAAACTAACAAACATAAAAATTAAGCAATAAGCACAATAATCTAAAAACCTCAAACACACCAACTCAATAAGCACAATCCAATAAGCAAACCAATCACACAATCAACAAGATAAAATCAACTACATGATTAATTAAGCAAAGCAATAGATTATGATTAAGAAATGTAGAATAAGATTTTATTAAAAAGCTTGATTATATTAAAGATTAAGATTCAAGATTACAAGATTAAGATGAAGGTTTAATAAGCTTGAAAGAAAAGCTAGAGAAAAGAAAAGTAAAACACATAATTGCCTACTAAAATAAAAATAATGACTTCTTTCTAATGACATGTTTAGGAACTATATATAGGGAAAGGGGAAGGTGTTTGTTTCTTCCTCTTTTCTTCTTGTCTTCTCGTCTTT
Organism: Glebionis coronaria; assembly: GCA_025667525.1. NCBI lineage: Eukaryota > Viridiplantae > Streptophyta > Magnoliopsida > Asterales > Asteraceae > Glebionis > Glebionis coronaria. Next base: position 638,798,640 of record CM046875.1, on the reverse strand, counting down.
TAAATAACTCGTATTTCTCGACTTTGTCTCGGGATTAGTCGAATGATAACTTGAACTCGTCTTCTATTTTTCTTCTTTTAGTAGACTTGGTTCTTCGACTTTGTTAGACTTCTGTCCTTAGACTTTTTCTTCGATAAATCTTCAGAATAGGCTTTTGACTTCCGTTCTTCTTGCACTTATGACCTTTTGACTTCGTCTTTTGTCTTTTTCTTCGATAAAAGCCCGTGAAAGCCTGTGTCTTCTCCCTTTTTCATATTTTTGTCCTAAAACACAATAAAACCACAAACCACGCATAATTCCGCCTTTTACGACATTAAATACACGTTTTGATCTTGTTATTATTAGAAATAAGTTGTAAAAGAATAAGTGTTTTCACACTTATTAAATCCCCTACACTTGAACATTGCAATGCCCTCATGCAATGCATTAATTTCAAAGCACGGTTTACATTTTTCATCATAATTAACCCACCTTGGCCTTTATTAAATACTAAACACTAAAAAAACTAAAAAGATAGAAATATATACAAAATGCTTGAAGGAAGAACAAGTAAAGAGATGGAAGACTTACATTAGGGCTTTGGTTGTCATGAATGTTTATCACCCTCAAGTTTCACGTTCCCCACACCACGCTTAAAAACGAGATCAGTGTTTTTATAAGTTAATAAGCTAACACAAACTCATGTGGCCCAATTATTCACTTAGACTCCCTTATTCCTAGATGTATCTCTTATATTTTATTATTGTCTTGAATGACCACGAGGATGCATTGTTTGACTTATTTCGATAGTTTATTTAGGCAGAAAATAAAGTAGGACGATTTAATCAATAGTTAGCTAAAGGACAAAATCTTTTAAAACTGCTTCTCGGGACCTCATAAAGTTCATATCTTGGCATAACTCGCTTCACGATTTGAGACCTTTCTCGGACCGATATTTGGCAGTGACTTCATACTTCAAATCTTGAGAGACGTTCTTGAAATAATGGTCTTCTCTTCATAATAGGAATTTCTTCACTTGAAGTTTTTGAGAGATTCTTCATACTTGGACCACGACTTCTTCATTTTTCTCCAATCTTTATTTTGGATTTTGATATACAATGATCCGCCTCCTTTTAGGACTTGGATCTATTTATCCTCATACCTTGCTAGGGTCTTTTCGGATAGACTTCTCCATGATCTTTAGGGGAGTATTTGCTTTTCGTCGTGTGTCTCGATCCTTCATATTGATTTTTGATAAATGATTCTTCACATCACTTGGGATCTTTAGCAACAAAATGTAGCCCTCATGCCTTGTTAGGGCCTTTTCGGACTCGCCAATCTTCGCGTCCTGCTTCAATAAGTTATGCCTTGGCTATGAACTCTAATTAATACCGAGCAACTTTTAAACGATCTTGTGCTAGAAGCTAAGTAACTTTTCAAATCGCACGACCTTACTTATTGGAATTATATTTATTAACAAGCGATGGGAGAAAAAGCTCATAATCAACTCACATAAATTCATGAAAGAATACCAAACTTATAATTGACTATATCATCTCTCGTTCTCCACCATTTAAAATATCAAGGAATGAGCGTGGATGCTTAGCCTATTAAATCAAAGTTTTGGGTTTTCAAGTCATCTATAGGATCTTGCAACTTCTTAGACTTTTTCAAGTTTAGAATTCGCATTTTAAAGTTCCCTTGATAAACGACTTTCTAGGATCAATTATAGGAACTTGCGAAAATTTCTTGTTCTTAACCCATAAGAGTTAAGACTTTCGCGTTTTAAAGTTTCCTATATAAAAGCCTAGCAAAACTTGACTTAAACACGTTAAGGATACTAGCTAGAGTAAACTTAGATAAGTAAACTCGGGTTGAGTCAAAAGATTCATGACGGGCCTAATATATCAAAGACATCTAAAAGAGAATAATTGAAAGAACATAAAAGAGAATAATTGAAAAATAATACTTGGCCAAAATAAATTAAAATTTTTGAAAAATGTCGAAAAATTAGATTTTCCGGTTAAAATGAGGACAAATTAATGGAAAAGCCCACTTAACTTCGATAGAAGTCCCCCCTACACTTGATATAAACATTGTCCTCAATGTTTAAGCATGTGGGAGTAAACTCCCCTACACTTAGGACATTGTGCACGTTGTTTAAATCTTGCTAAGGAAGAGACAACTATAGTGATTTCAATGTGAACATATAAGATATGAAATATTGAATCACGACAGATTAGGATAGAACCGGGAACATGGGATCACGGGTCATCAAATGTCATCAAAAGTGATCATTGAAGCTTCAATCCCTGTACATCATAAGAAACAAGACAACAAACCCTATGTAGCTCCCCCTACACTTATTATGAAAACGGGTAAATGATAGATCATCGGGCTTCCTCCTGAGAAGCGCTTGTTTTTGTTAACCGAGTCACGAGCCTGACTCGACCCAGTACTAATTCAAGGGAAACATGGTGAGGGATGGAATCATCTCATGAGAGATGTCCTCACCAAAGTACAACTTAACACGCTGGCCATTCACTTTAAAATTTGGCCCATTTGGTTGCGATAACTCAATGGTGCCATAAGGGAAGACTTTGGCGACGGTGAATGGACCAGACCAACGGCTCTTAAGCTTGCCCGAAAAGATTTTCAACCGAGAGTTAAAGAGTAAAACTTGATCACCTATGTGAAACTCTCGGTTTTTAATCCTTGAATCATGAATGAGCTTGGTTTTCTCCTTGTAGATCAATGAATTCTCATAAGCTTCATTCCTTAGTTCATTAAGTTCATTGAGTTGGATTTTCCTAAGATCACCGGCTTTGTTGATATCAAAATTAGCCCATTTCAAGGCCCAATAATACTTATGCTCCAACTCAATGGGGATGTGGCATGCCTTTCTGTACACAAGACGATATGGAGTACAACCAATAGGTGTCTTATATGCGGTACGGAAAGCCCACAAAGCATCATCTAACTTATCGGCCCATGAGGCACGATGCTCTCCCACAATACGCTCTAAGATTCTCTTAAGTACACGGTTTGAAATTTCAGCTTGACCATTTGTTTGTGGATGATACGCGGTGGAAAGACGGTGATTGACACAATACTTAGCCATGACTCGTGCAAATTGATCATTGCAAGAATGAGTCCCGTGATCACTAATGATAGCACGAGGAACACCAAATCGAGCAAATAATTGTTTCAGAAAGTTCACAACCACCCTCGCATCGTTCGTAGGTAAAGCCTTTGCTTCAACCCATTTAGATACGTAGTCAACGGCTACGAGGATGTACTTGTTCCCTTTAGATGATGGAAATGGCCCCATAAAGTCGATGCCCTATAGTCAAAGATTTCACACTCTTGGATGAAATTTTGAGGCATCTCGTCTTTATGTGTGATCTTGCCTTGTCTTTGGCAAGCATCACAATGCTTAACCATTTCGTGTGCATCACGATAAATGGTTGGCCAATAAAATCCAGAATCGAAAACTTTCTTCGCGGTGTAATTGGGACCAAAGTGACCACCGGTTGGTCCTTTATGGCAAGCTTCCAAGATTTATAAAGTTGTGGGCCCGTCAACACACCAACGAAGGATCAAGTCAACACATTGTTTGAAGAGATAAGGGTCGTCCCAGTAGTAAGTTTTCACATCCTTGAAGAATTTCTTCTTTTGCTGGGACGATAACCCTTCGATGAGAATTCCACCCGCCAAGTAGTTTGCAAAGTCCGCAAACCATGAAGTCTCATCAAGATTGGAGTTAATAGACATCAAGGCCTCAAGGGGAAAAGATTCATTAATCTCTTGATTTGGGAGCTCCCCTTGATAAGGATTCTCGAGTCTACTAAGATGATCCGCGGCTAGGTTTTCCTCTCCTTTTTGTCACGAATTTAAATTTTGAATTCTTGAAGGAGTAAAACTCAACGAAGAAGTCTTGGTTTAGAATCTTGTTTTGTTAACAAGTACTTCAACGCGGAATGATCGGTATAGACAATGGTGGTGGAGAGGAAAAGATAGGGGCGAAATTTTTCAAAAGCATATACAACAGCTAAAAGCTCTTTTTCGGTTGTAGTGTAATGCAATTGAGCCCCTGTCATTGTCTTGCTAGCGTAATGGATTGGTTAGAAATGTTTGTTGATTCTTTGTCCATAAACCGCTCCAATAGCAAAGTCGCTAGCATCACACATCAATTCAAAAGGTAATTCCCAATTAGGGGTAACTAAGACCGGTGCCTTAGTTAATTTATCCTTAAGAAGATTGAAAGATTCGACACACTCTTTAGAAAAGATAAAATGAGTATCTTTTTCCAAGAGGTGGGTCATCGGGCGATCTATCTTAGAAAAATCTTGAATGAATCAACGATAGAAGCCCGCATGACCAAGAAAACTTCTCACACCCTTCACGGTTGAAGGAGGAGGTAATTTAGCAATCACATCGACTTTAGCACGGTCGACTTCAAGACCGGCTTTGGAGATTTTATGACCTAGAACAATGCCTTCTTTGACCATGAAATGGCATTGTTCCCAATTAAGAACAATACGAGTATCTTCACACCGTTTGAGCATACGTTCTAAATTGGCAAGGCAAGTAGAGAAAGAATCACCATAGACCGAGAAATCATCCATAAAGACTTCCATAGTTTCTTCAACCATGTCACGGAATATAGCCATCATACACCTTTGGAAAGTCCCAGGAGCATTGCATAAGCCAAAAGGCATTATTTTATAAGCAAATGTTCCATAAGGACAAGTGAATGTGGTTTTCTCTTGGTCTTTTGGATCGATAGGAATTTGAAAATACCCGGAGAAACCGTCTAAGAAGCAATAATAGTCATTACCCGCTAAACGCTCGAGCATTTTGTTGTCCCTAATATATGATGTTATAACACACGAATTAAAGATAGAAAGAAAGGAAAAAATGAGAAGAATTCTAGAGAGAGAAAGTAGTGAGAGAAAGTAGAGAGAAAATGGTTGGAACTTGTAGAATATTAGATTAAGAAAAGAAGTTACAAATGACCATCCACCCTCCTAACATGCTAGGAGGGTAGTATATATAGTCCACCCACATGCGGGCTTTAATGGACTATATATTGGGCCGGGCTTGTATTTTGGACTTTAATTAGTTTAAATCCAAGCCCGTGAATCACGACTAAATAACTACTTATTACAACGTTCTAATAAATAATACAATAGAAACCTATGACCGAGCATTCTTGTTTGACTCAATATTTTGAGGCTAACAATCTCCCCCAATGTGAGGTCATTCCTCTTTGATATTTGGATTCCAATGGAGATTTATGAATTTCGTCATAAATGAGTCTTGAACGTGTAATTGTAGTTTTGTTCTTTCATGCTGTGATCTTTGAGCCTTTGTCGTTGTCTTTCGACTTTGTCTTTAAGTCTTGAGATCTTCAAATCATTCTTGACTTGTCTTTGCCATCTTGTGATCTTGTGTCTTTATCCACATGCTCACACTATCAATTGTTGGATAAGTCTTTAGGCATGAATATGTGGTTGAGTATATCTGACTTTGCTGAGTACACCGTGACGCCACCTTCTCGAGACAAAACATGGACACGGACTGAATGGCTTTGACATTCGTCCTAAATCGGTAGCGTTTTACCTCCGGTCGGTGAAGACCGTTATACGATATTAAATATCGTACCTGTGATCAGGTAGATTCAATTAAGAATCTCCTTGACAGGGTTTCGCGGCAGTACTAGCCGTTCTCTTTACTCGACCGTCTCAAAGCAAGACTGCGAACATAAAGAGTGAATCAATTGGATTGATATCCGCTTGATTAAAGCCGTCAATTCAAATTCCTGGAACAAGTTTGATTCTTAACGAATCTTACCATTGTTGCTTTCCAGTTGACACAAGTTTGATTCATAAGAATCTCACAAGTCACCTACCGTAGCGCTGTTTGAGGTTGACGCTAGAAGGATTTCCATTCGTCACTGTGAATATTAATGAATATCACTCTGAATGTTCTGGCAAGACCATAAAGATATTGCGTAGAAACCTGAAACGAGTTTGAATCAATTCAGAATCAAACCACTGTTGCTTTTCAGTTTTGCACATGTTCAATTCATAAAGAATCTTGCATATGACCTACCGCAGTGCTGTTTGATGTTAACACTGGAAGGATTTCCACTCATCATTGTGAATACTAAGTAGTATCACTCTGAGTGTTCTAGCAATATCACAAGGATATAGCGTAGGACTCTGTTAATCTTCATCCGTGTGTCCTAACGAGATTTGATTGATCTCTTGGCTCTAGACTCGATTTGTGCACTTTTAGTGGTCGGAGGCTGGAGCAGATGCCACCTATTCAATATCAACAATCTCGGAGTGAGAAAGTCAATAGAAGTCGTGTTGATCTCCGTGACAATAAAACAAACTTCTTTTGAGAGAAGCCTGAGTAGCTAGGAAAGGGTTGTGCTTCACATCACTGGGTCCATGATGAGTTTGTCTTCATGATGAGTTGACCCGGTTTCTGCCTAAGTTGTATGGAGGGCTTCTTTCTTTACACCCTTTATCCTTACATTTCTTTTTCATTCTTCAACCCCTTCAATGCTTACCAAGATATCATTAATAGCACCTTGTTGTGATTGTTCCAGTGCTATCATCAGTACTTAGTCGGCATTCAGCTACGTTCACATTCTACTCCATCTTTCCTAAGGACTTCTAATAATCTATTGGATTGTCCCTGGGAAGATCCCTCCGGTTCTGGTTAGATCATAGGACTTAAACCTAACCACCCTTTTGACACCAATAACGTCGTGAATTAAAGATGTTGTAGGTATTTGATCGTAACCATGAAAACCACTTTAAATTCTAACAAAGTGTTTGAAAAACATTTAACACCTTGCTAGTTTTGTCGTTTCAGAAATGCTCCCCCTTCACATGTGCATCGATAATCGAAAGTGTTTCGCACATGTGGGTAAGAGTTAAAGTGCTTGAGTCTTATAGATCACATTTTAATCACATTTTCTCCCCCTATCTCTAATATATAAAATCTTTTGATATTAGAGATACCAAATTTGATTAAAATATATTTTGAAAAATAGTCTTGAAAATCTTCGGGAGAAAGATGTGTCAATCTATGCATGAAGTTGAATTGCTCCCCCTCAAAAATTGATCCAATGGAATTGTCATTACGAGGATTTGATCCACATTAAACTTTTGAGGATAGGAGTTGTTGAACACACAATTTTTGAAAGATTTTGAATATCATTGAGAAATTCTTGAAAAAATTATGTTCAACGCTTTTTGAAAAATCAATTCTTTTTGACGAAAAGGTTTTTCTAAAGCATAAACTTGAGTTCATAGACTTTGAATGTCTTGACGAATCCACTCAAGTGTAAGAAGATTTAACTTCTTTTGCTAAGGGTAAGAGTACAAAAGCGTACACTCCCCCGTGAATTTAGATCCGGGTTGCAATCTGAAAGTGATTACAAGCCATTGTGTTGAGCTCAAAACGTTGAATGTTTTGTGACAAGCTCAACCCAAGATAGATTGCTCTACCCGTTGTTTGGAAATATTTGTCCAAAATAGACAATTTCCTTTATTAAAAGAAGAAATGACATGTTTTGAAAAATATTTACAACTTTCATTCGAGCTTTATGTACACACCCGTGTCGTTATTGAGCGACATTTCTAGGCACGTCCATATTATCGATACTGAAAGACATGTCGAGAAGAATATTTTTGGATTTTGAAAGATTTTTAATTTTGTGTTTTGCTTTTATGTGTTTTATATTTTTGTATTTTGCTTTTTCAAAGATATTTACAAGTTGATGTTTGATAGATAAATCAAGCAGGCTTCTTTGCCAGAACCTCCAGTTCTGCTGGAGTCAAACATCTCATACCAATTTGCCTAACGAGGTACTCAAACCTATCTTTCGACAGAGCTTTCGTAAACAAGTCGGCTAATTGGTAATCCGTTCCAACAAAGTATAATTCAACGATACCTCTTTCAACTTGTTCCTTTATGAAGTGGTATCTGACATCGATGTGCTTCGTGCGGGAATGCTGTACCGGATTACAGGAGATGGCTATGGCCGACTTTGAGTCACAGTACATAGGTACTTTATCAAAGTGGAAGCCATAATCCGTGAGTTGTGTTCTCATCCATAGAACTTGAGCACAACACGCAGATAGAGACACATACTCCGCTTCGGCTGATGAAAGTGACGTGCAATCCTGCTTCTTGGAAGACCATCCCACAAGCTTATCTTGACCTAGAAATTGTGCACCACCAGAAGTACTTTTTCGTGTATCAAGACACCCTGCATGATCAGAATCTGAATAGGCCGTTAGAAAGAAACCGGTTTCCCTCGGATACCAGAGTCCCAAATGAATGGTATTCTTGAGGTACCGAAAGATCCGTTTAACCTCCTTGAGGTGCTTTTCAGTGGGTCGTGCTTGATAACGTGCACAATAACACGTAGCATGATGAATATCAGGTCTGCTTGCTGTCAAGTACATGAGGGACCCGATCATGGAACGATATCTCGTTTGATCTATGGGTAATCCCTCCAAGTCAGCATCTAGCGATGTGGTTGATAATGGTGTCCCAACGGGGTCACATGAAGTCATACCATGCTTTTTGATTATCTCTTGACAATACTTAGCTTGGTTTATAAAGATACCACTTGGGGATTGGTGAACTTGAACTCCTAGAAAGAATTTTAGTTCGCCCATCATTGACATTTCAAATTTGCTGTGCATTACTTTTTCAAACCATTTTGAAAGTTTTGGGTTTGTAGACCCGAAAATAATGTCATCAACATAAATTTGCACAAGCAAAATGTCATCCCCATATTTATAAGTGAACAGAGTTAGATCAATGGAACCTTTTGAGAAACCTTTGGATACCAGAAATTTTGAGAGCTCGTCGTACCACGCCCTTGGAGCTTGCTTGAGTCCATATAGTGCCTTGTGGAGACGATACACCTTGTCAGGATAATGAGGATTGACGAATCCTTCCGGCTGCGTGACATAGACTTCTTCCTTCAAAGGACCGTTAAGAAATGCTGTCTTTACGTCCATTTGATAGACAGTGAATCCCTTATGTGCAGCATAAGCAAGAAAAATCCTGACTGCTTCCATTCGAGCTACTGGTGCAAATGATTCTTCAAAATCAATTCCCTCTTTCTGGCCATACCCCTTAGCCACTAGCCTAGCTTTATTCTTGATGATCGTATTCTCTTCATCCATCTTGTTTTTCCAGATCCAACGAAGATTTAATGGAGTCACATCGTATGGTCTGTCAGCAAGTTCCCAGACTTTAAGTCTTTCAAATTGTTGAAGTTCATCCGTCATCAATTCAATCCAAGCATGATCAGCCATGGCTTCTTTGATGTTTTTCGGTTCGACAGTACTCACGGCGAGTGCGAACATACAAACATCGCCATCAGTGGCTAGTTGTCGTCTTGTACGAACAGGCTGTGAAGGGTTTCCAATTACGTGAACCAAAGGATGATCTCGGGTCCAATGATGTGTTGAAGGATGTCGTTGATAAAACGTATGCATATTTGACGGATCAACATGGCGAGTAGAAGACTCTCCAGTTTCGTGTACAGGTGTACCGAATGGGTTGATAAATTCGTCATCGTCAGATAATGCACCGTCTGCTTGATTAGTGTTCTCTAGAGCAATGAAAGTAGTTGTGGATGATGTAGGATCGATTGTTGAAGTAATATTCTGAGGAGGTAAATCTGCTGCAACCCGTGTTGAAGTAGATGAAGTTGTATCCGGTTGTTGACGATGATCGGAATCATCATTCATATCATGAGTGACAGCGGAAGACTTCGATGCAACTTGTTTCTCCCCCGTGAAATATTCATCATACATTGGTCCATATAACATTTCCAACTCTTCAAGTGTCGTGTCCACTGTCATATCTGCTCTAGGAACATGTTCAGGAACCAGCTTTGAACTTGACGGTTCATTGTTGTGGTCTTGAGTTCTGAGTTCCGTGCGGTTGTGAACGGAAGTCGTGTGTCATTGTGGATCGGGACTTAAACTGCTTTGTTCAAGTGCCATCTCTTGAGATTCATCAAATCGGATGTGAATAGTCTCGACAATCAATTTTGTTCTTTTGTTAAACACTCTATATCCCTTAGACTGAGTTGCATATCCCACAAGAATACATGCATCACCTTTTTCTTTCATCTTATCCAAATTTTCACCATCTCGTATAATGTAACAAGTACATCCAAAAACATGAAGGTGTTTTAGTGAAGGTTTTCGATCATGAATTATGTGATATGGTGTCTTTTCGTGTCTTGGGATAATTAAGGAGCGGTTTTGTGTGTAGCATGCGGTTGACACGGCTTCGGCCCAAAAGTACAGTGGAAGTTTTGAAGCGGATAGTAATGTTCGAGCAGCCTCAACTAAAGTACGGTGTCGTCTTTCAACAACGCCGTTTTGTTCGGGTGTTCGAGCAATAGATGTTTCATGTTCAATCCCTTCGGCTTCAAAATACTTTCTCAGATTTGAATTCAAAAATTCTGTACCTCTGTCAGTACGAACCACTTTAACTTGAGCTTGAAGACCACGTTGTATCAATTTAAGGAAGCTAATGAGAACATCGGGTGTTTCATCCTTGGACCTCAAGAAGTGAGTCCATGTGTACCTTGAGTAATCATCGACAATTACCAGAATATATTTCTTTCCATTGATACTCTGAACACGCATGGGACCACATAGATCCATATGAAGAAGATCTAACCGTCCTTTAGAGCTTGGTGTGGTCTTTGTTTTGAAGCTACTACGTTTAGCTTTACAAAGTTCACAAGAAGAACAAAGATGATCTTTGATGAATTTCAAGCTTGGAAGGCCTCTCACAATATCTTTCTTGGAAAGCAAGTTAATGGTATCAAAGTTGAGATGAGAAAGACGTTGATGCCATAACCATGCCTGAGTCGTTGAAGCTTTAGCCATGAAGCAAATTGGAGTTGATGAAGTTGTGTCTTGAAGTGAAATTGTGTAAAGATCAGTACCCCGTGTACCGGTAAGTAAGTCATTCCCATCATAATCACGAACAAAACATGTCTTCTTTCTGAAAGCAACTTCCAAATCCGCATCACAGAATTGACCAACCGAGAAAAGATTGTGATTGAGCCCTTCGACGTAGTATACCCTTTTAATCGTGATATTCCCCTGAACCAAATCTCCATATCCTAGGATCGGTGCAAATTGATCATTTCTGAATCGGACCGTACCTAGGAACTTCTCCACGAAGTTAATTAGAAGCTTGAGATTCCCCGTCATGTGCTTCGTGCATCCGGAGTCCATTATGAAGAGAATTATTTGTATCACCTGCAGAAGAGTTAGAACACGATGGAGCATTTGCTAAATTGGATACCACAGTAGTTGTGATAGTAGAATCATTAGTGTCCTTATCAACATTTAAAGGCAAACTAACACTCGTTTTCACATTTTCTGTCCTAACTTTTGGCATCCATTTATATCCGGGAGGACATTGATTAGCAAACCACCATTTCCAAGACTTACTGGCAGACTCATATAATTCCTTAATTTTGCTTCTAGGATTCTTAGTGGTGGAGTCTGATGCATTACTTTTCTTAGTGGGGGTTGCACCAGAATGGTTCATTTTGCGTTTGGGTTTACTAGCTCTAATAGGCATTGCAACTTGCTTCTTAGTTCTAGTATCTACGCCTTTGACTTTATTTATGGCACACATAGAATGATTAGCATTAGCACACTTGCCACATTTGACACAAACAAATTTCACATTCAGAGCATTCAAAGTTGAATCATTCAGATCGTCATGACACGCGATTACAGACGTTTTATTCTTAGAAACATTGAAAATCCTAGGGTGTTCTTCTACTTGCTTCATCTTCCCTTGATTCTTGTGTTTCCAGACCTTATCATTCTCTTGAGTGCTCTTAAGCTGAGGCCGGCTAACACTAGTAGTGGAGACTATTCCTGTAGTAGAAGACACACGAATATTAGTGTTTCTAGAAGTCTGAGGCGAGTGAGTATCTTTGTTTGTGGGCTTAGTGGGCATTCTATACATCCCTGGTTTAATCACATTATTGTGCTTAACGCTTGGTGCTACAGGATTCCTTATGGGTTGAGCTTGTGGTAACCTTTCCTTTCCATCCATCTTGGGGGCAAACACATGTTTTGCAAACGAGGAATTAGATAAAGCAGATGGTTTTCCCAAGATAGAGGATCTATTCTCTTTAGAGGCATTGGGTTGTCTAACAACATTTTTCTTAATGCTAGGTTCCACAATTTTCCCACCCATTTTAGCAATGAGTTTCTGCAACTCTGCTATCGCTCTGTCCCTGTCTTGTAATTGAGCTTTCAACCCTTTAATTTCCAAATTCTGTTCATTCATTTCTCGAAATGTTTGGGAAAGTTTTTCTTGCAATTTATTATCATGTGGAAAACGACCAACATCTTTTTGCAAAGCAAGTTCAAGTGAATGACAATGTTTTTGAAGGAAATCAGTTTTGTGTTGAAGTAACTCAAAAGCCTTTTTGTCAACATTTTCTTTCCGTTTCGAAAGCTCAATTTCAAGACGTTCACATTCTTTGATCTTATCAAGATATTGGCATGCAACTTCAGAATATTCATCAATATCAGCACAAGATGTAAAATAAGCACACATAATATCTTTAGAAACGCATTCTTGCAAGAGTAAATCATATTCATCAGAGAAAACGGACTTGTCCATTTGAAGATCATCAATTGCTTTCTCAAGAGACTCAACATATTGTAAATCATCAAACATTTCAGACCGAATTAAGCTTTCGAATTTAAGAACATTTTCTTTTAGTGTGGCCGCGTTCGGTATTAAGATTTGTTTGACAAGCACAGTTATGTCTTGAGGAATTGGTTTCTTCCACTCGTCATTTTGTGGTTGTTTCCAATCATTATCAATAATGGACTTAATATTATCTATGTAATGAGTAAGAAACCCAAATATCTGCCTACTCTTGCTTTTAGAAGCATCTAGGGGCAAGTAGTTGATGAACTTAGAAACGTTTGTTTTCTTAGTGGCAAACGCTTTCTTCCATTGAATTCTCTTTTGCCTGCATTCTAAAAATACTTCCTCACGAGATTTCTGAGTTTGTTTGTGGAACAGACCATAAAGACTATTCTCATAAGCATAATTATATGGTTTCACAAACTCCTTATTAACTGATGGTTGACTATCAGCATCCCAAAGGGCAGTCTCTTCACTATTGGCACTTAGAGGCATGCAATCAAGATCTGTCCTTTCAGTCTCATCAAGATAAAGATGCGGGTTCGCAGCTTGAGCTTTGGCAAGGTACTCAGGACTTGCAAAGCTAGCTTGACCCTTAAACATCGATGGAGGTGCTAGCATTCTTACGGATTGAATAGAATCATGCGTTTTATAAACAACGTTCTTCAAAAAGTTGACTTGTGCTTCTAGTTGCGTAACTTTTTCGGTTTCTTTATCATATCTACTTTTGAAGTCTTGTTTTAACGCATCTACCTCTTGTTTCTTATCCTCTAGAATTTTAGCAGAATCAGTAGTGGTCATAGAGAGCTTTTGTTCAAGTTCATTAACTTTGGTATTGGCAAGGTACGTTTTTTGACGTTCATCCATTAAGAAAACATTATATTGACGCTTTTCTTTAGCTAATAACTCAAGAGTGGTATTATATTTGTTTTCAAAATCGTCCTTTTGACTTTTTAACGCACTTCCCTTGTACCCCTCAAGCTCTTTGGTTTTCTGAAGGAGCTCATCTCTATAGCTTTCAGTCATCTCAGTAGATTTGATAAGAGCAGCTTTGCATTCTTCAAAACTTTGAGTGAGCGTAGCGTTTGCCTTCTTTAATTGCTTTTGACTCTTTTTATTTTCAGTGACATCTTTTTTTAAAGTAGCAATTAAATTAGCAAGCGCAATACGTTCCTCTTCATCATATTCATTTGCATGTTGATCATCCTCAGACTCATTATTGCACATGTCTGATGAATCAGGTGTGGTATTACTATCAACCGTTTCCATCATACACGTGTCATTAATGGCATTGGGTAGATCACTATGCTCAGGAATATCACCAAACACATTATATTCATCAGTAGTGTGTACCTTATCGATTGGCTCAGTGTCAAAGATAGGACCATTGTCATCTTCAGTGACTTTGAGAACTTCTTCAACATGTGCCATGTACGAGTAATGTGCTTCTAATTCCTGGTCGGAGGCTTCATCATCAGTGTCATCAAGCATAGCTCCTTCCTCAGCTGACAGTTTGACCCCTGCTTCCATCTTCTTGCATAGCAGCATCTTTTCCTTGTGATAGCTGGAGTCTCTAACCCTTTTTGGCTTCCTGCATTCCTTTGCCATATGCCCATAACCTTGGAAATTAAAACATTGAATCCCGCCCTGCTGAACCACTTGACTTCCAACCGTTTCCCTATTCCCAGTAGCAGCAGCAATCCTCTAAGTATCATACTTTGCCGTTTGTCGATCATATCTTGCAGAACCCTCAACATGCGTTGGATTATGTCGATCATACCTAGAAGGACTTTCACCACGTCGACGTGTGTCATACCTTGGAGGACTCTCAACATATCGGTTCTTGGTGTTAGATGATGTGCGAAGATTGTTGTTGGTGGGTTTGTAGATTTTCTTGTAAGTCTTCATTATGAAAGCAATTTGTTGTTTCATCTCTCGGTTCTTTTGAGCTTGGTCTTCATCACTATCTTCAGATGAGGACTCAGATGGTGGTGATGGTGCTCTTGGCGCTTTACCTCGAGATTTTGTGGAAGATGAAGACTTAGATGATGTGGAATATCGTGGTGAAGATGATGTATTGGAGTATGGCTTAGGAGCACGAGAGTGAGGATCTTGAACATGTTGAGTGGTAGTCACTAAAGCAAGTGGATTAGCCGTCTTGGCAACACGTTCAGCTCGAATTTCATTTGCTTCATTCTGAAATTGCTTCAAGATATCAAAGAGAGTGTGATAGTTTACCTTGTCTAACTGCTTCTGTTGTTTCACCAAAGTGACAAAACGTGTCCACTCTGGTTGGAGTTGTTGTAAAAATTGCACATTGACTTGCATGGTGGAGACTTCCAAGTTGTTTCTTGTCATATCATTCATCATCTTGTAAAATCTTGAATAATAGGACTCAATTGATTCTCCATCCAATGCAGTAAACTTACCAAAGTTCCAAAACAAGTTTGTTTTGACATCTTGCTTGTTGAGAGACTCTCCTTGTTGCAAGCGTTCAATGGCCGTCCACATTTCTTGTGCTGTAGGACATGCATCGACTGTGGAATAAATATCATCTCCAATTCCACTTAGGATCATATAGATCGCTTCTTTTTCTGCATCATGCCAAGCACGTTTCTCGGGTGTAAGGTCAGATAAAGTTTCCTTTTTCTTTGTTGCAGGTACTTCTGGACATGTGTTTGTGGCTGGTGTATAAGGAACATCAATTTCAGAAAAAACATATGGGCCATTGTTAATACATTGTCTCAAGGCATCACCATTAGGTCTTGTATCAAGATAGCGAAGAAAGCGTGATTGCCATTGAGCATATCGACCAGCCACAAGCATTGGTGGTCTCTCTTTATTACCTGCCACCATTATGTTGTTGTTCGTCACACGATATTCGGCAGTAGAATCCATCTCAATATTCTCTGAAATGATGAAGTGAATACGGATCTTAAGTAGATTTGTTGTGATTGTTTGGTTGTTGAAATTCCGAAAATTGCGATTTTTTCTTAGCCCGACAATAAATTCCTCAGTCCGACAAAACGGTAGACCTAAAAAATTTGTAATCACCAAATTTTGAAATTGAGCTAGAAATGTCCTAAAACTAGTATGGAAAAAATTTGATTTTACTTGACCTAAAAATTTTAACTCTTTTTTTTTTTTTTTTTTTTTTTTAATCTTCGTGTAAACTACGTTCCGAAACTGGTCTAGATGGTGGCTAAATCTAAAAAATACTCAAACAAAATTTAGCTAAACATGTCATCGGAATGTGTCATCGGAATGCCCATCGGAATGTTGCTTAGATCGGAATGTCCTTTTGATCGCAATGTGCACCTGTCGGAATGTTCAGATCGCAAAGTGTACCTATCGAAATCTCAGATCGGAATATTCAGATCGCAATGGGTACCTATCGAAATCCCAGATCGGAATGTGTACCTATCGCAATGAGGCTGTCGCAATGTGGGCAGAGTAACGTTTCAAGATTGCCTTAAATCCGTCGCAATCCAGATCGCAATAACGATCGGAATGTTCAGATCGGAATAAGGGGCTATCGCAATACTGATCGCAAAGTAAAACCCTAGGGTTATTGCGATCGAAACCGTACTTACCTTTCCTAAATTCAAGCTGTCGCAATAATGGTGCTTTTTCTTCCAACTTTTTAGGCAACGGTTTTTGGCAACTTTTAGGCAACAAATTAGCAACTTTTAGGCAACAAATTCGTGATTTTTACCAAACCAAAACAACCAAATCTCTACAACAAGTATATAGATGATTTGTAGCAAGATAAAGAACACGAAAACCACAAAAAAATTTGAATTCGAGTTGATTTATGGAAGAAATCACACGAATCAAATAGAAGAAGAACAACCAATAACAAATCTACCCCGTGGCGATTGATACCAATTGTTGTCCCTAATATATGATGTTATAACACACGAATTAAAGATAGAAAGAAAGGAAGAAATGAGAAGAATTCTAGAGAGAGAAAGTAGTGAGAGAAAGTAGAGAGAAAATGGTTGGAACTTGTAGAATATTAGATTAAGAAAAGAAGTTACAAATGACCATCCACCCTCCTAACATGCTAGGAGGGTAGTATATATAGTCCACCCACATGCGGGCTTTAATGGACTATATATTGGGCCGGGCTTGTATTTTGGACTTTAATTAGTTTAAATCCAAGCCCGTGAATCACGACTAAATAACTACTTATTACAACGTTCTAATAAATAATACAATAGAAACCTATGACCGAGCATTCTTGTTTGACTCAATATTTTGAGGCTAACACATTTGATCCATGAAAGGAAGAGGGAAATGATCCTTACGAGTGGCATCATTGAGCTTGTGATAGTCTATGCAAATGCGCCAACCTGTGACAAGTCGAGTAGGAATCAACTCGTTGTTTTCATTGGGAACAACGGTTATTCTGCCTTTCTTAGGCACACAATGGACGGGACTAACCCATGGCGAATCCGAAATAGGGTAAATCATTCCGGCATCTAGAAGTTTGATAACTTCTTTCTTGATGACGTCATGAATTTTTGGATTAACCCTTCTTTGGCTTTGGATTGCGGGTTTAAAGTTATCTTCCATGAGAATTTTATGAGTACAAAAGTTAGGATCAATTCCGCGGATATCGGAAATTTTCCAAGCAATTGCTTTCTTATGATTTTTGAGCACATCGATAAGTCGAGATTTTTCATCCTCTTTTAAGTCCTTTGCAATGATGACGGGTAACTTCTTATTGTCTTCAAGGAAAACGTATTCGAGATGAGACGGTAAATCCTTAAGCTCTAAATCCGGAGGATTGTCGATGGAAGGTTTAGTCAAATTCGGATCATCGTTTATGATTTCCATAGGAGAAGGTGGAGAAATATGGTCCTCATTGAGAAGTTTCTCAATGGTACGAATGTCTTCATCCCAATCGGTGGGAGAATCGTCATATTGTAAGTCCACATCCCCTAAAGTTGCTTCAAATTCTTTCAAAAGGAAATCACTTTCTCCAAAAGGAGTCAGTGAGGGAGCAATAGAGGCAACGGTCTCAACAATGGGTAGAGAAGAAAAACCACTTTTACAAGCGTCTTTGAAGTGTTCTTCACAAGCCTCATCAAGTACGTCAATGAAATTAACGCTCTCGTGTTCATGAGGTTGCTTAGAAAGTTTACCCATGTTGAAGACGATTATGTCGTCACCAACTCTCATGATTAAATCGCCCGCTGCTACATCAATAAGAGTGCGACCGTTCCTCAAGAATGGACGTACAACGATTAATGGAACACGGGGATCTATCTCGTAGTCAACGACAATAAAATCTTCCGGAAAGGTGAATTTTTTGACACCGACGAAGACATCTTCGGCTATCCCCACCGGATAAGCAACCGTACGGTTAGCTAACTCCAATGTCATTCGTGTGGGGACTAGCTCGGGTAGAGATAATTGTTTCCAAACGCTTAATAGCATTAAGTTGACACTAGTACCTTGATCGGCTAGGGCCATACAATTCTCTACCCCGGGAAAGTTGCAAGGAATGAGAAAGCGACCTGGATCACCAAGTTTAGTTGGTAATTTCCTTAAGAGAACCGCGGAGCAATTCTTATTAAGTTGGGTCTGAGCAATATCAAGAAGCTTTTCCTTATCACTAAGAAGATCCTTAAACATTTTAGCATATTTAGGCATGTGAGCGAGAGCCTCGACAAAGGAGATGTTGAAATTCAATTGTTTAAACATTTTAAGAAAGTTTGAAACTTGAATATCATCCTTGTTCTTCCACTACTCTTTCCTCAACCTTGAAGGATAAGGTATGTCGGGTTGAGACGAAGGCTTTGGAATGGAATTCTCACTCACATCCTTGGGTGGTGGAGGGGTAGAAGTAAAAGGTGGAGGAATTGGTGAAGGGGGCTCATTTTCCTTTGTCACAATCACCGGTGTAGGTGTAGGAATCTCGGGTTCCTTTAAACCTTTTCCACTGCGGGTGGTGATTGCTTTCATCTCCCCTCTTGGATTAGCAACGATATTACTCGGAAGAGAACCCGACGCAGAGGATTGATTAATGGGGAAGAAACTAGCCATCATATCCCTTAAGTCATTCGTTTGACTGCTTAAAGAGTTTCGCATGTCATTCCTAAGCTCGGCTCGAAGATCGTTCCCTTGTTTCGCCATGTCACCTTTCAAGTTGATGATTTGACTATGAAGATTCTTCACCAGCACGTCATTAGTCCTCATATACGTTTCAACCTCTTGATTGTATGCCGTGGGTTGGTTGGGATGGGGAACTTGGTAAGCGGGTGGTTGATAGGTGGGTTGTTGGTAAACTTGATTATTACCTTGAGGTGGATATGGGTTTCTTTGGGTTTGATATTGATTAGGAGCTCGAGTTTGGTTTTGATTGTTGCGATTAAAGTTGTTTTGGTTTTGAGGAGGAAATCCGGGTGGTGAAAGGAAGTTGTTTGATCGATAACTTAGCAAATTGCGGTCACCTTGAGGATGAGCTTGATAGCCTCCCGTGGAAAAGTTATCATTAGCCGCATACACATTTTCCGGATTGTCATGAGTAGAAGGACAATCGGTGTATGAATGAGAAACCCCGCAAATCTCACAAGAAGGTGTTACAGCTTTGACTTGTTGAAATTAGTTCGTAGCCATGGTTAAGAAGTTTTTGTTCATCTCGGCTATTTGGCGGGTAAGTTCGGTTATCTCGGGGTTTGATGAAGTAGAAGAAACATTGGCCCTCAGGTTATTTCTTGAAGATGCGGATGAATCCAAATTGTTGTGGTGAGTGGTCATGTTCTCTATAAGCTCTCTACACTCCTCAGGTCTTCTCTTCATGAATGTACCACCGGCGGCAGCATTAATCGTATCACGATCACGAAAAGGTAAACCATTGTAGAAAGTATCAATAAAAGTGACGGGGAGCATATTATGGTTCAGACAACGATCGATCAAGACATTATAACGTTCCCAAGCATCGAAAAGCGACTCATCAGGTTCTTGAGTGAAACCACCGATTTGATTGCGAAGACTAGTGACCATGGATGGTGGAAAGTAGCGTGACAAAATTTTTTGAGTCATTTCGTCCCATGTATGAATTGAGTTTTTAGTCAGACGATCAAACCATTTTTCGGCATGGTGGGATAAAGTGTGTGGAAAAAGATGAAGGCGAAGAAAATCCATGGAAACACCGGGCAATTTCATGCTTTGAGTGACGGTTATGAATTTATCGAGGTGTTTGTTGGCATCATCATCCGGTAATCCGTGAAATGGACAAGCATTTTGAACTTGTTGGATCATGTGATGCTTCAACGAAAATTCGAGAGCCGTGATTTGCATCGGCGCAATCTGTCCTCCACTTTCATTCATAGTTGGTTGACAAAACTCCTCCATTGTACGAAGGCCGGGTGGATGGACATGGTTGTTGTTGTTGTTATTATTCAAATTGGGGTGAGGTGGGTTGTTATTATTATTATGCACACCAGCCATATCTAAGTCTCTACGAGTCTCGGGCTCAGAATAAGACGAAGATCGAGTACGCATACACTAAAAATGAAATACAATATTTTTGGTTTTTTTTATCTTTTTTAATTTTTTTGGATTTTTTGAAAATTTTATGCTTGAAAATAACGTTCCCAAAAGAACGGATCCCAAAATTCAATTTTTCTCACTAAAAACCGTTAATCTTTACGAAAAGAGCCGGCAGCGGCGGCATTTAATATGGTGATTTTGCATATGTGTACTCAATCTTTCTCGGTATCTAATCGAATTGATCACGGCTTATGGTGGAATTATTGGTGTTGGTCACTAAAAAGGGGGAGCTTGATTATCTAAGTCTACAAATAACATAAACGTAAAAGCTATTAAAAATAAAGAAGAATGTCTAACCTCGATTGCTTTTCCATAATGAATGTTGCACAGTAGAACTTAGTGAAAATAGCTAAAGGTAATTATCTATTTTAAAATAAAGTTGAAAATGTAAATGTCGTTGACTAAAAATGAAAGCTTTAAATTTTAAACTAAAAATGAAGACTTAAAAATATATGACGAAAAATTAAAACTTTAAAAGTAAATTTGAAACTTAATGAAAACGTAAACTTTATGAAAATTAAGCTAAGATAAAACAAGTAAAATAATACTTAAGAAAGTTGGCGGGAAAAATTAAAGTTTGAAAATTAATTCGGGAAACTAAAACTCAACATAAGTCGGGAAACCAAATTCGAACTTAATCCGGAATCCAAATTACACATTCAATTCCGAATATGAAATCTCACAAACAAGTCGGAATGAACCTCCTTCACTTAATTCGAAATACCTGCACAGAACCTAAGTCGGAATACAAATTCTTTATCTAATTCGGAATGGGTATTCCACACTCAATTCGGAATATGTATCCTTAACATAAGTCGGAATGTGGCCACGAATCTAATTCGGAATCCTTGTTTTGTACACAATCCGGAAAGCTCCTTCCTGACCTAATTTGGAATCACCCTTAAACACTTAATCCGGAATATGTATTTCACACTTAAGTCGGAAGATGGAGATTTGTATGCAGTTCGGAATCCACAATCTTAGACCTAATTCGGAATAAAGGGTGTTATACCTAATTCGGGAAAAGATGATCTTGCACTTAATTCGGGAAAAAGGAAGTCTTGCATATAAGTCTGAATAATTAAGTTGAGTTAAGTCTGAATAAAAGGGTTTTCACACAAGTCGGAATAATGGGGTTTTGGAAATCCGGATTAATACAAAATAAGCAAAATCCTAATAATCACTTACCAAAACTTAAACAAAATCAAATTTTAGAAAAAGCTAATAAGACACAATTTAAAAACTTTTAAGAACACTAAATAATCAAAATATTTAAAATCGCTTTTTATTAAAATATTAATCTACCAAAATCAACTTATTTAAAAACTAACAACATAAAAATTAAGCAATAAGCACAATAATCTAATAACCTCAAACACACCAACTCAATAAGCACAATCCAATAAGCAAACCAATCACACAATCAACAAGATGAAATCAACTACATGATTAATTAAGCAAAGCAATAGATTATGACTAAGAAAGGTAGAATGAAAATTTATTAAAAAGCTTGATTATATTAAAGATTAAGATTCAAGATTACAAGATTAAGATGAAGGTTTAAATATCTTGAAAGAAAAGCTAGAGAGAAGAAAAGTAAAACACACACTAATTACCTACTAAAATAAAAATAATGACTACCTCTTTCTAATGACATGTTTAGGAACTATATATAGGGGAAGGGGAAGGTGTTTGTTTCTTCCTCTTTTTTCTTGTCTTCTTGTCTTTTAAATAACTCGTCTTTCTCGACTTTGTCTCGGGATTAGTCGAATGATAACTTAAACTCGTCTTCTATTTTTCTTCTTTTAGTAGACTTGGTTCTTCGACTTTGTTAAACTTCCGTCCTTAGACTTTTTCTTCGATAAATCTTCAGAATAGGCCTTTGACTTCCGTTCTTCTTGCACTTATGACCTTTTGACTTCGTCTTTTGTCTTTTTCTCCGATAAAAGCCCGTGAAAGCCCGTGTTTTATCCCTTTTTCATATTTTTGTCCTAAAACACAATAAAAACACAAACCACGCATAATTCCGCCTTTTACGACATTAAATACACGTTTTGGTCTTGTTATTATTAGAAATAAGTGGTAAAAGGATAAGTGTTTTCACACTTATTAAATATCTTAAGAGTCCTACGCAAAATCTTCATGATCTTGCCTGAACATCCGAGTAATACGAAAGTATTTACAATGAAGATGGAAATCCTTCTTGAGCGAACATCAAAAAGCTCATGGTAGGTGACTTGTGTGATTCTTTATGAATCAAACTTGTGATAAGTGGAAAGCAACAGTGGTTTAATTCTTAAATGAATTCAAACTCGTTCTAGGCCTCTACGCAAAATCTCAGTGATCTTGCCAGAACATTCAGAGTAATACGATTAAGTTTTTACAGAGACGGATGGAAATCCTTCTAGTGTTAACATCAAACAGCACTTGGTAGGTAACAAGCAAGATTCTATATGAATCAAGCTCGTGACAACTGGAAAGCAACGATGGTGCGGTTCTTCAATGAATTTCACTTGTTCTAGGTATAAGAATTGACGGCTTCAATCATGTGGATATTTTTATCCAAATGATTCACTCTTTAGGTTCGCAGTCAGCTTTGGACGGTCGAGTAAAGAGAACGGGTTTACCCGCGAAATCTTGTCAAGGAGATTTTTAATTAAATCTACCCGCCACAAGTACGATATTTTATATGGTCCAACGGTCTTCATCGACCGGAGGTAAAATGCTACCGAATTATAATGAAATGTTCAAAGCCATTTTGTTCGTGTCTACTTATGTTACTACATTTGAAGATGGTGGCTTTGCGGTGTCTGATAAGAAGTCGTCCCCACATGCTTATACTTTATGCACTTAATACTTCATCTAATTCAAGAAAGCCTAAAAGTCAAGTCTTCCGCTGTATCAAACTCTGAAGCTTTCAAGAATTTATAAAAGTATAAGTATGTGGAACATGAAGTCACAAGGAGGCGAATATCACAAGTGATAAATGCACAAGGTCAAGGCAAGGAAACATGCTCAAGACTAAAGTCAAATATTGCATCAGAATATTCACAAGAACAAGATCAAAGACTCAAGCATAGTATGCTAGGTTTAAGATTTTGTAAAATGGTGTGACCTCCCTTAGGGGGAGATTGTTGGAAATACGTTTTTCCAAAGAAAGTCTCGGTCACATCATTGTTAGCATAGATCACGAGCTATAGACTATTTAGGACTTTTTAACTTGGAGTGATCTCCCTTAGGGGGAGATTGTTGGAAATACATTTTTACGTATTTAGAAAGGATCGATCACTCCAATAAGAAGTATCTAGTATGGGCTCGTGATCCAATATGTAACAATATAACCCACAAAGCCCACATGTAGGGTGGGTTATATATACCCCCTCCTAGCATGTTAGGAGGGGTTGGTTCTCACATTTCATATCTTCTAATCTAATCTTTCATTATTCTCTCTAACCTCTCTCTACTTTCTCTCTCTAGTTCTTCATCTATCTCTCTCTCTAGTAATCATCTCCATAGTTAGATAATCCAAGGATTACGATAAACCGTCAATTTCCCGTGATTGTCGCGACTGTTTTGGCTTCAATCCATCTAATGAAGTAATGCATCGCGACTATTAGGAACTTGATACCTCCTGCTGCCACAATGAAGGGTCCTGCAATATCGATTCCCTATTTTTAAAATGGTCAAGGAGATGCGATGGGTGTGAGTTTTTGTTGGGTTTGACATTGTACTGGGCTATGGGCTTGACAATCGTTGCACTTTAAGATAAGTTTCTGAGTGTCTTCGTGCATGGTCGGCCAATAATAGCCGCTGTGTAGCGCTCTTGCCACCATCGATCTAGGGCCTGCGTGCATGCCACAAGATTCTTCATGGATCTCACTGATGACGTAGTTCGCTTGTCGCGGTCCTACGCATCGTAGCCATGGTTGTAAGAATGACCTTTTGTAGAGAATTATGTTCCTAACCTCAAACTGTTGTGAGTGCCTACGGATTCGTCTGGCTTCCGTCTCGTCGTGTGGAAGTGTTGCATTTGTCAAGTAGTCAATGACCGGGGTCATCCATGTAGGGCCCTCCTCTTCTACGACTGATGATATCTCTGCCTCCGTTATGTATTTGTCCTTAAATATCTCTTTCAGGACCTGTTTTGACAGGTGCGCAAAGCTAGTGGATGTTATTTTGCTGAGGGCGTCATCTTTTTTGTTCTCCCCTCTCGGGACCTACCGTATCGTAAACTTGTTGAAGCCTCGAATAAACGACCTTGTTTTTTGGAGGTACCAGACCATGTTGTCCTCCTTTGCTTCATACTCACTAAGAATGTGATTTGCTACCAGGCGAGAATCCACGTTTGCCTCGAGGTTACGTACACTCATACGGGATGCGATTCTCAACCCCGCTATTAGCGCTTCGTACCCGGCTTCATTATATGTGGTTGTGAACTCAAAGCGTAAGGCGTATGTAAATTCCATACCTTGAGGGTTGGTTAGGATAAGGCATGCGCCCGATCCATCGACGCAAGATGATCCGTCAGTGAACAACACCCAGGGGTCTTGGGGTTCTTCCTCTACCTTGAGTGTTACTTCATCATCCTCTTGCTTTTCTATAATGAAGTCTGCCAGGATTTGGCCTTTAACTGTGGTACATGGCCTGTACGTGATGTTGTGCTCACCCAACAGGATACTTCACTTCTGTAATCTTCTTGCCACGTCCGGTTTCAATATGATATGTTTTATCGGCTGATCCGTGATTACGGCAATGAGATGCGACTGAAAGTACCGGCGTAATCTTTTTGTCGCGAACACGAGCGTCAATACTAGTTTTTCCATTGGGGAGTAATTTAGCTCTGAGTTTTGTAGAGCCTTGCTTATGAAATAGACTGGTGTCTGTACATTCTCCCTATCCGTCATTAGTACTGTGTTGTTTGCTTCGTGTGTGGCCGATAAGTACATGATCAACTCCTCATTTGGCTTAGGTGCAACCAACATTGGGAGCCCTGATAAGTGCTTCCTTAGTTGGTCAAAAGCTTCCTCTGCCTCTTTTGTCCAATTAAAATCCCCTTTTGTTTATGCACTTCTTATGTGTTCTGAATAAGGGGAGTGACTTCTCCGCGAATTTGGATAGGAACCTGTTTAGCCCTGCCAGCTTTCCATTTAGCGATTGCACTTCTTTCTTCGTTCTCGGACTTTGGAGTTGTATGACTGCGTCCATTTTCTCTGTGCAAGGTTTAATGCCGTTAGGGTCTATCATGTATCCTAAGAACATGCCTTCCGTAGCACTGAAAGTGCATTTCTTGGGATTTAGTTTCATGTTGATTTTCCTAAGCGTGGCAAATGTTTCCTCGATGTCGCGGACGAGTTCTTCCCCAGTGTGACTTTTTATAACTAAGTCATTGACGTAAACCTCCAAGTTCCGACCTATCTGTTTGTCAAACGCCTTGTCTACTAATCGCTGATAGGTAGCTCCCGTGTTCTAAAGTCCGAAAGGATTTTTGTGTAGCAGTAGACTCCCTAACTAGTGTGGAAGGATGTTTTTTCCTTGTCTTGCTCCGCCATTTGTATATGGTGATATCCTTTATATGCATCTAAGAAATATTTAAAGGGGTATCCACACAATGACTTAATTTTCCTCTATGGGAGCGGGTAGCAATCTTGGGGACAGGCTTTGTTGAGGTCTGTGAAGTCAACGCACATACGCCAACTACCGTCTTGCTTTTTAACCATAACTGGATTGGAGAGCCACTCATGGTAACAAACTTCTCGCATGATTCATGTGTCCACCAATTTTTACACTTCTTCAAGTATTACCTTGCTGCCCTCTAGGGCTTGTCTGGGTTTCTTTTGCCTGACTAGGGTTATCCTTCGCGGATTTGTAGTATATGTTCTACAATTGAGCGCGGCACTCCCGTCATGTCCTTCGGTTCCCATGCAAAAATGACCAGTTTCTTTTTAGGATTCTACACATGTCCGCCTTCCCTTGATCGAATAGCGTTCCTCCTATCATCACTTCTTGCTCTGGGTAGTCTGGATGAATTGCCACCTTTAAATTTGGTGGTGATGATACTTTTGGTTCCGTAGTTATTATTGGCGGTTCCGCAATCGCGTTGCATTCTGGGTGCGGTATGGTCGTCTTGAATATTGTAACAATTCATCCTTTTACTAGGAACTTCCTCATTTCATGTGTCGTGGATGATACGACTCGCATTGCGAGGATTGCTGGTCGTCCAATGATACCGTTGTATTATGATGATGAACGAATCACTAGGAAATTCATAGGCACTATCGTTGAATGTTCATCATCGCCCACTGTTACCAGTAATCTTAGCTGGCCTAAGGGCCATACCGCCTCTCCACTAAAGCCTATTAATGGCGAGGTGACTGATACTAGCTGGTTCCTGATACATGAGCTTAACTGTGAAAAGCAATGCTCATAGAGGATTACTGCCGAGGATCCTCCGTCGATGTACATACGACGGATAATATATTCTTTGACACTCACCTCTATTGCCAATGGCCCTTCTGCGATATTGCTGGCAGTAAGGGGCGGGAACGAGATGTTTGCTCCTCTTGAAAAATTTTGGCTCACTTTTTGCTTCGTTTTTCGCTGCCACGTTTGTACCATGTAAATGGTCGTGGACTTAACCTTTGGTTTCAGCTTCCCATCCTTCGTGTTTTCTTTCACCAGATGTTTTAGCTTGCCGGAATTCACCAAGCTCTTTATGTGTTTTTGTAATTGGATGCACTCATTCGTGGCATGCCCCTTTTCACCGTGGTACTCACAGTGCCTATTACCTAAGCGCCTTTCGACCGGAGTGGTCATTGGCGGAGGTATTGGGAAGTTCGTGCCCTCTGATATGAATATCTCTCTCAGAGTCAACTTTAAGGGTATGCAGTTAATGCTGTTATTGGCTCCCCCTCCCCCCCCCCCCCCCCCCTTGAATTCCTTGGAAATAGATGTTTTGACCGCTATTTTGGCCATGAACATGTCTTTTAGGTGGATCTTGAGATCTGCAGTTGGACGTGCTTCGCCTGCTGTCCGCCGATGTGATTTATCCCTGTATGAAGGATCTTACTCGTCGCACTACCCCGTCGAAGGTCTCTGGAGTTTTTTCATTTAGCTTTCGTATCAGATCTGGGTTGTTTATCTCAGCCATGAAACATGATATTTTTAGGATTTCGGGACATTCTTTGATCTGAATGCATTCATTCTTGAAGCGCTCTAAAAAATCCTCCAGGTTTTCTCCTTGGCTCTGCTTGACTCTTGCGAGTGATACAGCTCTCTTGTCGCACTTCTTTTGTTGTATGTAATTTCTTTTGAAAGCCTTTCGTAATTCTTCGAACTCGTGGATGGTTCGTCGCGGGAGTCTATCAAACCAATTTTGCGCATTCCCTATAAGGGTGGAATTGAACATGTTGCACCATATGTTCTCAGGCCATTGTTCGATTCCTGCTTGTGACTCCAAGACTTTTAAGTGGTCCTCTAGGTCTGTAGTGCCATCGTACGTTTTGACATTCATCGGCATGCGACGCTTTTTTCTATCATCGTAATACTAAATGCGCTTTGTGAAAGCATTCGCTCTACCTCTTCTTCATGGTTGGGAAAAATCTTGGTCTTTGTCTCTAGAAGGCTGGTAAGGATCAGACTCACTTTCTGGGTTTTTTGAATAAGAGCGCCCTGATTTCCGACGTCTAGGGTGACGATCGCCTGAGTCCGAGCTAGACGAGTCATCGTTTGGGGATTGCTTTCCCTTTTTGGGACTGCTTCAGTAGCGCCTTGTGCGTTTATTTCCTTGGGGCTCCTGTCTAGGTTCTCTTCCTATTAGCGTCTCTGAGAATTCTTGCGATTCGTCTTGTCGCACTAGGCTTAGTTGTCCTTCCCATATGACTCGTTGGTCTCTCGTGCGTTTAGTGACGAGCGAGAGAAGAGTATGTAAATGTTTTGCCACATATTCTTCCATTGCTCGTGCCTAGTTTTACGACTTCCTCGTTTTTTGTCGATACGAGCGGTAGTTTTCGTCTATCCTTGTTGGGAGGGGGTTGGGTCGACCCTTGATTCAAATTCTTCTCCCCTATTGTAGGTACGAGAGTAAAGAATTGTGAATCGAATCCTTGAGGAGGTGGATTTTCAACATCCCTGCTATTAGCTCTGCTAGTGGATCCAGAGTGAGCTTGACATATGTTATTTGAGCGTCAACCGTTGATGACCTCTTGCTACCTCCTTTTTTGTAGGAAACATTTGTGTCGCTTTTAGTCATGCTTAGAGTTTAGTGTAAGGTCCCACGGATGGCGCCAACTTGTTGATACAA
Source organism: Glebionis coronaria (assembly GCA_025667525.1). Classification (NCBI taxonomy): domain Eukaryota; kingdom Viridiplantae; phylum Streptophyta; class Magnoliopsida; order Asterales; family Asteraceae; genus Glebionis; species Glebionis coronaria. Next base: position 638,770,046 of record CM046875.1, on the reverse strand, counting down.
AAGTTGGATGGATCGCGCTTGACCCGAATTGGGCTTAATTCGGGGTCTTAGGGACTTCAGCTCTTGCACCAAGTGAATTTGTTTGAGACCCTACACACTAAATAACAAATACCGTTAGGCTTACCGTGGGCGCGTGTCCCACGATTAGTCTCCGACGTGAGAGTAAGTAACCGGTTTGAGTATATGTGAGGGTTAGAGTATTGTGAATATCATACCTTTGTGGAACCTCTGGGGTTCCTTTTTATACCCGAGGGAACCCTAGTCCGGGCTTCCCTATTCTTGCGACCTAAGCAAGAGATAATGACCGAATCTTGGTTGATCCTCATCACGTAAATAAGGATGGTGTATATCTCTTTAACTTGGGCAAATAATAATCTTATTTAGATTATATTATGTTTGATCCTGTCCGAGTGCTGTCAGGACACGGCTGAAGTAAAACCACGTACGATAGCGGCTTACTGGTCCTTATGGGCCGTAACGCTGTTTGTGTATGATCCATGCGTAATGGATACGGGTAATACTCGTGGGTCGGGCAATCCAGCCCGACTAGAGACTATACGTCATCAATATTCATCTATTGGAAAATAGATTTTAAACTTATGTGAAGTCTAAACATATTGATCTTTGGCATATTATTACATTTGGTGATTATCAAGCAACGAATGAAAACATTTTAACAGATAATAAAAAACTATTAATTTCTTTTTAAAATAATGAGGCTAAAATGGTTTTATACAATTCTTTATACAAAGGAAATGAAACAAGAATCATGTTTCAAGTGGGTGGAAAGGAAAAAATAACTTGTTAAATTACATATATGCCCTTAAGTTATTGTGACAAACATTATAAAAAGGGTTTTTTAGTCTTTAAACAAAATAATAAACTTTCCTTTCCTTTCCTCTTAAAAGTGGGAGGAAAGTTCTATAAACAAAATTTTTCTCAATCTTCCTTTCTAATTCTTTTTCCTATCTTAAAAAAAACTAAAAAACAAAAAAAAAATATTTTTCTTTCCTTCCATTTCCTCTCCTATAACAACTTGCGAACACAGTGTTCCTAAAATGGAGTATGAAATTTTTTATGAAAGAAACGACAAAATACATTTGGAACACATCAAGTTAATAAGCAAGTCAAGGATAATAATATATACATTGTTCAGCAATACGAACAATTTGAGATCTTGGATGATGAAAACATTGATTGTGCTTTTGCTAGACTCAATACTATTATAACATCACTAAAAACACTTGTTGAGTATTTTTATAGTCGTAATCATATAAGGAAAGTTTTTAGGGCTCTTCCCCCCAAGTGGCGACCAAAAGTGATGGCAATTAAAGAGTCCAAAAACTTGCAATCATATCACTTGACGGGCTCATTGGAAACCTCAAGGTGTAAGAAGTAGTGCTCGAAAAAATATTCAGAATTTAATAAAGCTAGAAAGAAAAATACAAATATTTGGCTCTAAAAGGCAAGGCATTTTCAAGTGACAAATAAGACTCTTTCGACGATGAAGAATATGACATGGCCGTACGTGATTTCACAGAAGAGGAAGGTTTGTTCGACAATCATATAAAAAGGAAATATTCAAAAGACATCGATGATAAGAACGGAAGGATCTTTAGAAACTGCTTCGATGTGTAGATTTAAATCACTTTGCAAGTAGGTGTCCAAAAACGGTCATAAGGCATTTGTGAGAGAATCTTGGAGCAATAGTGGCGAAGAATAGACTATTCTTCTCAAAGATAAAATTTGTCACATGTCATACGAGACAAATGAAGTACATCCCGACTCTCGTAGTTCCCTAGACGCCGTGTCTTAAAAAATTGAATATAGGAAACTTTGTAGACTTAGTCTAAAAATTATAAACAAAAATAAAGATCTAAAGACAAGGGTAACTTTTTTGAAAATGAAATAAACATCTAAACAAAGATATAGAAAGGTTGGTATCAAATAAAACGATAGATCCAGAATGTAATACACGTGATAAACTATATTTGAAAATCAACTCGCTCGCTTACAAACATTCGAAATTTGAAAATAGTGGTATTACTAGTATATTTCTTGACAAAATGTTAGATAAACAAATAACTCACAATAGTAAATAAGGACTACATTTTAACAGTAATGAGACATCTACTAGAAAAAAGAACACGTAAATTTCGTGAAGGAAACCGTAGAATAATGTGCCACTACTGACTGGAGCCCGCAGAGCCTTCACTACGAAGGCTTCGACTTGTTGGCAAAGGCACCAGACTAACTGTAGGCACCGAAAGCATATATTCGACGTCCGCAACACCTAGATCAAACTTTGTTCGTGTCACTACTCAATCTCATAGGGAACCTCAATAGTACAAAGTACTTGGTAATCACCATACTACTACGAGAGACAGACCAAGGATTTATAATAGAGGTTGCACAAATTTATTTTATGATTATTAGTACTAAAGTTGCCTTACATCAAGTCAAAATGGGTGTTGCACAAGTCGATAAAAGACCCATTTTATAGATTATTACCCTTCGTGACCTAAAATTAAGTGTAGCACATGCCATGCCTGGCTCCCATATGGGTCCGGCCATGACTACTACTAACAACCAAGGAGCCCCTGAGGCGATGCTGCAGGTTATCACTTGTTGAAAAAGGCAAGTCGTAATGATATTTATACGGATAGAAGTACGTGAGTCTACGAGATCAAAACTTATATAATTAGATAACTTTTTATAAAAATATATACAGTAATAAGTATATTGATATACTTATCATGTACATTTAGTTTACCAACTATGAATATTTAACGGTTGTTAATTAAAATTAGAAAGTGTAATATTTAATTTATCGAAGTTTCTCTCTCCCACGTGAGACCTTATCTCTTTTTGAGGAAAATACAGCTTTTGTCTGTTTAATTACAAATCTATCATCTCTTAAGCTCAAAAATACAAATCTATCATCTCAATCTACGACAAACTACTCCCAATTGACCATTATTACTATTTAACTTGCTACAATCAACCACTATAGTGTCACTTTAGTATGGATACTTCACCGGAACAGTGCTTGGTCGGAAAAATATTTGCAGATGCCCGTGATTTCAGTAGGGATGTCGTCTCTTCGATAGTCACGGGTATTTGGCGGTCTCGTTCACTGACCTCGGTTCATCCTTGGGAAAACAACAACTTTATTTTCACTTTATCTAACGAACATGATGTGCAAAAGATACTTCATGATACACCTTCGTTGGTCAAAGGCAATTGTCTAATTCTACGGCCATGGAACCCTCATGTTCATATTTATGAAATTGATTTCGCACATGAACATTTATGGGTGCAAGCTCATGGGCTGCCTTTTGGAAAACTCACAAGAGCATGACAGAAATCGCCACAAGAGTTGAAGCTCTAGTCGACGTGGATTGTGATGTTGGAGGTATCAGTTTGATAGAAAGTTACATGAGTTTTCGGGTCAAAGTCAATCTTCGCAAACCCCTCTGTCCGGGCTTCTCTTTAAAACAAGGCGGTAAGGAACCTCTATAAATCAGTTTCAAATATGAGAAATTAGGAGATTTTTGCTACTTTTATGGTTGGCTAGGCCATGACGAACAATCATGTGGATATGACGGGGATGAAACCATATCTCGCATTGGGGCTGGGATGCGTGTACTTCTTTTTAAGTGCCCTACCATTTATTCAAGAAACCAACCACACATCCAAACCTCGAGACACTCCTTTACACTAAATATCCTTAATGACGAAGTGTTTAATGATACCAATAACTAGTCATCGCCATCATTTATATTACCTGTTAACCCCATAGAAACCACTCCCCTTAAATTTGTATCCAATTTTACATAATCCTCGTCAATTGACTATGAGCCTACACACAACACATGGTCATACACTATGAATGTAAACTTATAACAAACTAACATCCTCCACAACTTCAATACAACACCCATGCCAAACTATATGTGTCTGTAAAACCCCAAAATTTGGGCTTTTAACACGTCACCCCGGCTTCCTCATTATTATCATTCATCATATAATATTTTTTACGGACCACCTTTACAATATATCATCACAAGACTTATTTCGTACAAAAATCATGATTTTAGTATATAAAAATAGTGAAGTATTTTAACTTAATTTTATATACACACTTTTACCTGAATGAATAATAGATTCATCACCTCAGTATATATTTTGAGATAAACTGTAACTTTACTTAATTAAATTATTAAGTACTTGGATTTATTTCTATATGTATATATTTACATATATATTTTATAATAGAAATAAACACCTAACACTTTAAAAACAATGTACATTATTTTAACATTGTCATTTAATTACTTCTTCAAGTAAAATATTATAATGCACTAAATTACCTAAAGCTTCAACAAATATACCTATAACTCAACAAATGCATACTATACTTACAAGGAACCATAAAACTTACTTACAAATCTACTTACACACACAATACCACTTACACATCACTATACCTTGTAAGTTTTGTCCCCTTTGACTTTACTAAAACACACGGCAAGAACTCAAAAATTGGAAGTAAGGCATGTTGCTATATTGGCACATGCATGTATCTTAGCACAATCTTTTCATATCCTACAACAAATCTAGCATATCTAAGGTGTATCTTCCATGGATACATAAGTACCATACCAAGATCCATCAAATCTTCCTATATCTTGATATGACCGAATCTCACAAAGACACAACACAAAACATTTTCCAAACCTCTCTTACACACTCTCAACCTACGGCTTATTTTTCTTCTTCAACAAAAATCCTTCAACAACCATTTATTACTTCAATTACTAGCCTCAAACTATGTCTCTTCCATCTTGAATGCTAATCATTGACACTCCAACAACAACCTTGATCTCCAAGACAACAAGAACACCCTAAAAACCTCATTGAAGGCCACGACTACATTTTGGTTATAAGGAGTCACCATTGTTGAAACCAAGCTTTCATTCCTACTCATTCTCTTGTTCATCCCTAGATCTACCTAAACAAGTAAGTAACTTAAAACCTATCTTTCAATATACTTATATTTTCATACACATGAACATACATATGATTATTACTAGTAAAACTTGTTGTTGAAGCAAAAACATAAAACCCTAGATCTTATATGGGTCACGGCTAAATTTATGTGGTGACTTAAAATGATGTAAAATCTTGATAACCATGATAAACATAACCTTATGAACTAGTTAATCTAGAAAAATTATGAAAAGCATAAGCATGCATATATTAGACGTGGGGTTTTAAACCCTAATTGTTCAATATATGTTAATCTTGTAATATTTAGATGAACCTAGAAATACTAGATCTATAACTAGTTGCCTTAGATCTATAAGCTCACTATTTTTGCCTTATAGGATTTAGTTTTAAGCCACTATAATAAGCTTGCCTAAAATAAACTTCTTTTTATTAAATAAGGTTTTATAAAACTTATAGTGTGAAAAATATGATTTCACAAACTTTTGGATTTAAAAATGAGATCTATAAATGTTTTGGATTTAAAATGTTAGATCTATGAAGTTTGGAGTTAAAATAGTAGATCTATAACTTTTCGGACTAAAAATAGTAAATATAATACTTTCGGGTTAAATTAGTAATTCTAGTAAGATAAGGGATCTAAAGGAACAAGTATGAAAACTTATTTTCCAAAAATATAAACCTTAGGGTTAATTTTGTAATTATCCGTGAGTTGAGGGTGTTGTTTTGACATTATCCGAAACTCAAAGTTAACAAAAAGGACTTAAATGAGATTCTATAATGTTAGGGTAATTTGTGTAATTTAATAAAACCTAGGGATTCCTTTTGCAATTAATCGAATTTAATATAAGCCCTAGGGACCTTTTTATTCCAACTTAGTAAACTATAACTAACCCTAAGTAAACCCTAGGGGCTATTTATGCCTTAAACCGAAACCTATACAAGCCCTAGGGGCAATTGTGTAACTTAATTATAAACTTAAATATAAGACGAATATTGGAGGACCAAAAATGTCAATTTATGAAACTATAACAAGCCCTAATATAAGCCGAATGTTTAGGGACCAATATTGTAATTACTTGAAAGATTTAGAAACCCTAGGGGTATAAAAGTAATTTAACCGCGGGTAATTATTTAAATATAAGGACTAAAACGTAATTTATACAAAGTATAACGAACCCTAAAATTCCTATATATTTATATCCGATATTTAAAACGTAAAACTTAAATAAACATAATATTTGTTATTTTTCGAAACTTATAATTTAATAATTATAAACACTACGTAAACGCGGAATATAATTAAAATGTTATATGTTTTATAAACCTTATTTATATATTAAATATAAATTAAAACTGATTAACTTATAAAAATAAATATTAATTATATTTATTTTTCTATTACTTTAAATATATATAAGAACTACCTTTTATAAATATTTAAAGTGTTTTATAAACAATATAAGTACAAAAATATTAATTAAATAGATTAATTAATTTAACCTTATTATTTATTTTATACTTAAAATAAATACTACTAGAACTTGTACAACTATGAACTAAAATACAAGTATCGTAATAAAATGCTTAAAACCAGTATAAGCATGCACATATTTATTCTGAAACTTTTATGCATTATGTTATGCATTTACTAAGACCTTATAATTATTTAGGTCGTTGATTGTATCGTGAGAATCCTTATCAGATTTATCTACTGACTTATTGTTGTACTACTGAGGTGAGTTCATAGCCTCGCCCTTCACAACTATTTATGTTTTTACTAACCCGCGAGGGGGAGACATGCTATAACTTGTTTTAACTATATGATTTGTTATATCTTGAGAACTGAGATCATGGCACTACACTTATACTTAATAAATTGTTGATCGAGGAAACGCAAACTGAACTGTTACCCTTAATTACATGTGCCTATTGTAGATGAACCCGCATGACCCGTGCATCCGAAACTGTTAGAATTTTTTGAATTGCCTGAATGTTATAAATAGATCTATTTGGGATTGACCGTCCCCATCTGGGTGAGTCATGCTCACTGTGCCTAGGCCAGGACAACAGATGTTTCACATGTCAGCACTTATTATTTTTGGGTGCCTTTTAATAAGGCGAAGGGTCCTCATTTGTCGAGGGCTTAACTGTCAAGTCTCAATTTCGAGCAATATGGAAATGTAATTACCTTATAGTATTTGGCTTTGTGCGATACTATGCTTGTGATGTTTGCGGTTCTAAACTTGACCTTTTATTACTTGGTACATTAATACATGGAACATACTGATATATCTGAACTTGATTATTATCAAACCTTATGAAATACTATATGGGATATTTGAGATCCTACACTTGATTTTTATATCAAACTTTGTGCAACACTATGTAGGACAATTTACTGTCCTGAACTATGATTTTACAAAACTCTATGAATTCACCAACTTTATGTTGACTATTTTAAGCATGTTTTTCTCAGGAAATTAAGGTGGATTATTTGAGCATGGAGTGAGCATCATATAGGAGCATCATAATAATTGGGGGATCTGTTTTCACTGGGATATTTGTAACAACTGATATTTAACATTCCAACTGATTGTACTAAAACCATATTTGTATCAATTATATTTCAAATCATATAATTATGATCAATGCTTTGTATGTCATTTGTTCTGTGATCCACCTACTGACACCCAATTACTATTCCGCTGCAAACCTGATTTGGGGGTGTCACAAAATGGTATCAGAGAAATGGTTATAGAGAATCAGATAGAAAATAAAATTGTTTTTCTATTTTATTAACTGAACTATAACCGGACAAAACTTTCAAAAAATTAGATTTCAAAAATTGGGTTTTTGACGAGGAAATACTTAGAGAGCATTTAGCATAGAGAGCATGCATGACTATATGATTTAAATGTAATTTATTATCCTATGCATCTATATTTATGATAGTACTAGATGCTAACCATTTACGTACTTTACGTATTACGACTGTTTAATATCTTTATGAAGATATTAAAATATTAAAATACTTAACGTATTTAATGAAACTTATAAACATGTCATGTTAGTAGGGAGCTTTATACTAAAGATGTTCCATCTCAATATTACGTTTTGACTGAGTGGTTGGGTTTACGATTTAAAGTGCCCTCGCTCCTCAAACGTTTATAGAATGGCTTCTGAAGTATGATGGCCCGAACAATGCATTATAACCACAAACAACATAATACATAACAAACCCCTGGAAATATGAAAATGGAAATCTTTGGAAGATATAAATTAGATTTATAAATCCTAGTAAATCTAAACAGATTTTTATAAATCTTGTAAAATCTAAAATAGATTTTAGAAAATCTTGGAAAATCTTGTAAAATCTAAAATAGATTTTGAAAATATTGTAAAATCTAAAATAGATTTTGGAAAATCTTGTAACATCTAAAAAGGGATTTTGGAAAAACCTTGGAAAATCTAAATAGATTTTTATGTATCCGAGAAAAATCTAAAAGGGATTTTTGAAATCTTTTCTTGAATAATTGTATTTTGGAAGAACTTAATTAAATTTTGGAAAATTTTAAATTAGATTTTTTTTTTCATTTTTTAGAAATTTTAATGTATCTTTGAAAATCCTTACCATGTCTTTGGTAAACTTAACTAGACTTTTATATATCTTGGAAAAATCTAAAATTAGATTTTTTTGAGATCTTGATTAAATCATGTTGAACTTATAACAAACTTGTAAAAAACTAGATCTTATGTATGGACTTTAAAGTTTACTTTTTAAACCTAGATTTCATAATGAAAACACATGGAAAAGAAATATAGCTTGCGCTATCTGATTCATTTTTGAACTTGTAATAAACTTGTGAACTTATAATAAACCCTAAATCTTAATTTTTGGGACCTCGTAAATTAAATGTAAACATAAAACAAGATTGGACTTTATCTTGAAATATTGTAAAGCTTATAAACAATATACAAACTTGTAACCCACTTGGATTTCATTTAAAACCCGGAAATAAAACATACCGTAGGTTTTTACCCTCTATTTAGAGATCTAGACTTAATCTTTACAAACCAGTAATAAGCTTGTAAGGTTTCATAAATTTCACACCTAGATAAATGGTTAAGTATTATTAATTGACTAAAATATGTTTAGGTCCATTAGGAAACCCATTAGGCCCATTTATTGTCCTATGGACCTATGTAGTAAAACTTGTAATATTAATGGATCTAAAAATGTAATTAGGCCCATTAAGAAATCCTTAGCTCACAAAAATTGTTAATGGATCTTGTAAGCTAAATAAGGGTTTGGGAAGCCCATTAGCTCTTTTGGCACATTTAATAAGCCCACTTAGTGATATTATACTTAAACAAAGTTTTTATACCAAAAATATATCTTATAATTACTTTTGGACTAAAAATGTCAATTCATTAAACTCATGGATTAAACTAAAACTTGTCTTGATAAAACAGTAATTACAAGGACTAATATTGTAAATATTTGAAAATCTAGGGAGTAATAAATACCATTCGTGACTTATTAAACCTTAAGGGATACTTTAGTAAATTCTTGAAGGTTAAATTGTCATTTTATGACTCTAAGGACTAATCGTGTAATTAGCCGAAGCATTTAGAAGCCTCAAGGACAATTCTCACCACTTAATGGAAGTTATAAAACCTAATTTTAACTAGAGGGACTACACGTGCCGTATCCCGAAAATGCTAGAAGCCCTAAACACTAAAACCGTTAAGAACCAGAAAGTGTACACCTAGTAAAACAAGGAGGGACTTGTTTTGCCAATAACTGAAACTTAAGCAAACCCTAGACCCCTTATTTCATTTAATGTATTAAAACTTGAGCGAATCCTAAACTAAATGGACTAGAACCATCATTTTCTGAAACTTGTAAACAAAGGTTTGTTATTTAACTTGAGAAAACTTTGGGGACATTAAATTAAATGTAATAAAGTGTTGTTACTTTTATAACTATTCATAAAAAATTATGAACTTTAAGGTACGTAGATTATAAAAGAAAAATACAATAATGGTAAGTAAAATACTTTTACTTAAATTATATTATTAATAACAAATTTGAATGGAAGTTATTAATACTTGTACAACGATGTATTTAACTAAAATACAGTAACATAAATGGATTGCCTAAAAACGAGTTGGTATTATAATGAAATCCAAATAATCCTGAAAATCTTATACTACGATTTTAAAATCCTCCATGATTGATTTGTATCAAGCTTAAGCTTATACGCTAATCATTTCATATACGCTGATTATTGCTTATAATTAATTGATAACTATAAACCGGTTAGTCTATTTTGACTACTTGGAAAACTGACTGGCCACATAATAAGAACGGATTACAACAACCGTACATACTGGAATATTTAAAAACAGACTAGGGAGCATTATCCCGCGTACTACATTTTATTAGATGTTTGAACTTGCTGTTATGTGTATATATGTATATATACCTTACTAGAAGGAACTATATGATACAATGCCTATACTTATGATTGTAATATATCATTATATTGTATATATGAGTTCCTTGTTTGATACGTATTCTTGCGCACGTTATCGCGCGTCAACATTTATTTTCTCTCGCTTATAATTTTGTACGTATATCTACGGACCACGACTTATTAACGACTTATGCACGTTTGCTTTTAGTATTTTCACGTGGTATTATTTAGATAAGTTTGCATCTTTAAATGATGCGGTGGAACCCAAAATCAAAGTACTTATGATCCTATATTTTACATATGGGACATGAGTCTCTTGATCCTAAGTTAATGATGATTTCCTCTCAAGACGTTATGGGACGTCTAAGAGTGAAATCTTAAGCCACCAGACCAGAAGTTTATTTATAATTTCGTATTAAGATGTTATGGGACGTCTGAAGACGAAGGTTATAAGCAAACGGGCTGTAAAGTATCTTAATAATATCTATTATCTTAGATATTATATTTATTCTAAATAATAAGCCTTGCCGGAACTATTTAGGTAAGGTGGGCTATGAAATCCTTATTGAAACGAATTAGGACGCTTTTTCGTCTGAATAAAGAAATCATAGGTCACCGAATGGAGTTATAAATTTTACCTTACATGGATGAGAACGCTTATCGATGTAAATAGAAAATTATAATCACATGAGCTTAAATATATTCGACATGACTCATAATTGATGTCATTACATCCTCACCCAGAAAAATAGGAAGATTCATGTTCATCTCTTTTAGATCAAAGCATTGTGCTATTGACTTTTGGCTTATCCTTAACCCAATACCACTTCCGCTGCATTCGACCCCATTTGGGGGTGTCCATTTCCGCTGCATTTTAAACCCTTTTTGGGGTGCCGACTTCCGTTTCATTTGACCCCTTTGGGGTGTCACAGAAAATAAAGATGTTTCATCTGCCATGAGGAAATGAAACCTCGATCATTCGAGGCGACGGTAACACAGACTCTATCGACACTAGACTTAGTGTCATTTCTTGTATCGAAGACCAGAAATACTTGGTAAGAGAATGCCTTATCTTCTAAGCTCGCATTTCTCAAATCGACGAGGAAAACAAACCCAAGCATAAAAGACGTGCCCAACTCACAATGGGTGTATATTGTAGGGTTATGTTTGTCACCTCCAGAAAGAGATAATTGATGTCCCATACTTTTGGACAATCTTCTTCCTCTTCGGATCCAATTAGTTCGACATTACCATTGTCTAACAAGCCTTGAAATAAATGACTTCCTCCTTTTAGAAGTCGAAATTTGTGCAAATTTTGAACCATCAACAGTAGATGCATGACCCTTTCAGCATCTCACCAGGGATGCACACTTCTTTATTCTTGATCTCTTCTTTGATTTTCATCATTTGAAGCACTTCTTCTCTACGCAACTTATGCCCCAACTCAGCCACAAATGAAGCAGATTCTTTGCAACTTCCTACCCAATCACTATCAACAATAATCCTAGCCATTTCACTGAGTAAAGCTTTGGAGTCAAACTAATGTTTGCTTTCCACAGGCTAGAAGTATATCGGGAAGCCCACTTAAATAAAAACCAAGACTTAAAACGAACTTGTCCTATTCTATCCACTTTGCAAACTTATTAGAACTCGAATATGATTTAATGAACCTTTTACAAATTCTTAAGGGCTAAACGTAGACATTAACAAACTTGAAAGAATCCCTAGTTGATTTAACACGGATTAAAAACCCTAGAGGTTGATTTTGCCGCCCTTGAAACTTATTTTGAGCCCTAAGTTATTTTCATTGGAAAAATTTATTGTGCTCTAAGGGTCACATTACAAAAATAGAAGGACCAAATGTGTAAATTATCAAAACATAAAAGACAATTTACCTTGTTTATTAGAATGTACTCATCGGAAGCATACGATCAATAACTACCTTATAAAATATCACCTATGAGTCTAAACTTGAGTTCACAAGATTACACGTTCAAGAAAAAGTGTCCTCACTTGTTCCCTGGACGAGTAACTTCATTTTAAGCTTTGAGGACAAAGCTAAAATAACGGGTAAGTGCTGTAAAACCCCAAAATTTGGGCTTTTAACACGTCACCGGCTTCCTCATTATTATCATTCATCATATAATATTTTTTACGGACCACCTTTACAATATATCATCACAAGACTTATTTCGTACAAAAATCATGATTTTAGTATATAAAAATAGTGAAGTATTTTAACTTAATTTTATATACACACTTTTACCTGAATGAATAATAGATTCATCACCTCAGTACATATTTTGAGATAAACTGTAACTTTACTTAATTAAATTATTAAGTACTTGGATTTATTTCTATATGTATATATTTACATATATTTTATAATGGAAATAAACACCTAACACTTTAAAAACAATGTACATTATTTTAACATTGTCATTTAATTACTTTCTTCAAGTAAAATATTATAATGCACTAAATTACCTAATGAACTAGTTAATCTAGAAAAACTATGAAAAGCATAAGCATGCATATATTAGACGTGGGGTTTTAAACCCTAATTGTTCAATATATGTTAATCTTGTAATATTTAGATGAACCTAGAAATACTAGATCTATAACTAGTTGCCTTAGATATATAAGCTCACTATTTTTGCCTTATAGGATTTAGTTTTAAGCCACTATAATAAGCTTGCCTAAAATAAACTTCTTTTTATTAAATAAGGTTTTATAAAACTTATAGTGTGAAAAATATGATTTCACAAACTTTTGGATTTAAAAATGAGATCTATAAATGTTTTGGATTTAAAACGTTAGATCTATGAAGTTTAGAGTTAAAATAGTAGATTTATAACTTTTCGGATTAAAAATAGTAAATATAATACTTTCGGGTTAAATTAGTAATTCTAGTAAGATAAGGGATCTAAAGGAACAAGTATGAAAACTCATTTTCCAAAAATATAAACCTTAGGGTTGATTTTGTAATTAGCCGCGAGTTGAGGGTTTTGTTTTGACATTATCCGAAACTCAAAGTTAACAAAAAGGACTTAAATGATATTTCTATAATGTTAGGGTAATTTGTGTAATTTAATAAAACCTAGGGATTCCTTTTGCCATTAACCAAATTTAATATAAGCCCTAGGGACCTTTTATGCCAACTTAGTAAACTATAACTAACCCTAAGTAAACCCTAGGGGCTATTTATGCCTTAAACCGAAACCTATACAAGCCCTAGGGGGCAATTGTGTAACTTAATTATAAACTTAAATACAAGCCGAATATTGGAGGACCAAAAATGCCAATTTATGAAACTATAACAAGCCCTAATATAAGCCGAATGTTTAGGGACCAATATTATAATTACTTGAAATATTTAGAAACCCTAGGGGTATAAAAGTAATTTAACCGCGGGTAATTACTTAAATAGAAGGACTAAAACGTAATTTATACAAAGTATAACGAACCCTAAAATTCCTATATATTTATATCCGATATTTAAAAAGTAAAACTAAAATAAACATAACATTTGTTATTTTTCCAAACTTATAATTTAATAATTATAAACACTACGTAAACGTGGAATTTAATTAAAATGTTATACGTTTTATAAACCTTATTTATATATTAAATTTAAATTTAACAAAAAGGACTTAAATGAGATTTCTATAATGTTATGGTAATATGTGTAATTTAATAAAACCTAGGGATTCCTTTTGCCATTAACCAAATTTAATATAAGCCCTAGGGACCTTTTATGCCAACTTAGTAAACTATAACTAACCCTAAGTAAACCCTAGGGGCTATTTATGCCTTAAGCCGAAACCTATACAAGCCCTAGGGGGCAATTGTGTAACTTAATTATAAACTTAAATATAAGCCGAATATTGGAGGACCAAAAATGCCAATTTATGAAACTATAACAAGCCCTAATATAAGCCGAATGTTTAGGGGCCAATATTGTAATTACTTGAAAGATTTAGAAACCCTAGGGGTATAAAAGTAATTTAACCGCGGGTAATTATTTAAATAGAATGACTAAAACGTAATTTATACAAAGTATAACGAACCCTAAAATTCCTATATATTTATATCCGATATTTAAAACATAAAACTTAAATAAAGATAACGTTTGTTATTTTTCCAAACTTATAATTTAATAATTATAAACACTACGTAAACGTGGAATTTAATTAAAATGTTATACGTTTTATAAACCTTATTTATATATTAAATATAAATTAAAAATGATTAACTTATAAAAATAAATATATTAATTATATTTATTTTTCTATTACTTTAAATATATATAAAAACTACCTTTTATAAATATTTAAAGTGTTTTATAAACAATATAAGTACAAAAATATTAATTAAATAGATTAATTAATTTAACCTTATTATTTATTTTATACTTAAAATAAATACTACTAGAACTTGTACAACGATGAACTAAAATACAAGTATCGTAATAAAATGCTTAAAACCAGTATAAGCATGCACATATTTATTCTGAAACTTTTATGCATTATGTTATGCATTTACTAAGACCTTATAATTATTTAGGTCGTTGATTGTATCGTGAGCATCCTTATCAGAATTATCTACTGACTTATTGCTGTACTACTGAGGTGAGTTCATAGCCTCGCCCTTCACAACTATTTATGTTTTTACTAACCCGCGAGGGGGAGACATGCTATAACTTGTTTTAACTATATGATTTGTTATATCTTGAGAATTGAGATCGTGGCCCTACACTTATACTTAATAAATTGTTGATCGAGGAAACGCAAACTGAACTGTTACCCTTAATTACATGTGCCTATTATAGATGAACCCGCATGACCCGTGCATTCGAAACTGTTAGAATTTTTGAATTGCCTGAATGTTATAAATAGATCTATTTGGGATTGACCGTCCCCATCTGGGTGAGTCATGCTCACTGTGCCTAGGCCAGGACAACAGATGTTTCACATGTCAGCACTTATTATTTTTGGGTGCCTTTTAATAAGGCGAAGGGTCCTCATTTGTCGAGGGCTTAACTGTCAAGTACCTTATAGTATTTGGCTTTGTGCGATACTATGCTTGTGATGTTTGCGGTTCTAAACTTGACCTTTTATTACTTGGTACATTAATACATGGAACATACTGATATATCTGAACTTGATTATTATCAAACCTTATGAAATACTATATGGGATATTTGAGATCATACACTTGATTTTTATATCAAACTTTGTGCAACACTATGTAGGACAATTTACTGTCCTGAACTATGATTTTACAAAACTATATGAATTCACCAACTTTATGTTGACTGTTTTAAGCATGTTTTTCTCAGGAAATTAAGCTGGATTATTTGAGCATGGAATGAGCATCATATAGGAGCATCATAATAATTGGGGGATCTGTTTTCACTGGGATATTTGTAACAATTGATATTTAACATTCCAACTGATTGTACTAAAACTATATTTGTATCAATTGTATTTCAAATCATATAATTATGATCAATGCTTTATATGCCATTTGTTCTGTGATCCACCTACTGACACCCAATTACTATTCTGCTGCAAACCTGATTTGGGGGTGTCACAGTGTCCGAGCCCAATTCACGTGCCCACATATTTTGTAACAGAACCCAATGATGATGATAGCTCCTCAAGTAGGCCAACACAAAATGAACCCTTAATAGCTAGACCCTTGCAACTGTAGATGAAATTGACATAATTGAGGAGAATTTATCCAAGCTTTTTGTTAAAAGAAAACCATGTGCATCCCCGCCTAGCCCACCTGCCAAAAAGAGAAGCAAACCGCAAATAAACTTTCAGTCAATCAGACCCAATGCTACTACCCATTTCGTTGATACCATTGCTCCTACTCGTACAAAACGAAATATTCATAAATTCACAAGCTTCAAAATCACGCCAAAGAATGCTCGTCCTTATGTATAAATGGAGTCTAAAGACCTCGTGGAAGTTCATTTTGAGATCACGTCTGTTGATGATTCATTTACTTCGAATGTGGGTGTGGTGGCTGCCCCGGATCAACCACGCACAACATGTTAGTCCTATCTTGGAATTGTCAGGGAGTTGGGCGACCCCAGACAATTTCAAATTTATGAGAACCCTGTCGAGTTCATCGCCCGGATGTAGTTTTCTTAATGGAAACGAAGAATAAGGAGCGATATTTAGAATCTTTACGTCGCTCACTTTCTTGCTTTATCATCTAGATGACCTTTCTTTGTTATAGACGATTTTAATCTAATTGGGGATGTTGTTGATAAGCTTGGTGGCTCTTCAAATACTAGTAGCCATATTGAGGAATTTCAGTCTTTTCTTTCAACATCAGAACTGTTCGAACTCCCGTTTAAATGTCTAAATTATACATTCGATAATAATAGAGCTGGAAGTGCTAACATACTAAAGCAAATTGATCTAGCTCTTGCCAATGAGACGTTCCTTGTAACTTTTACATCCCAAACGCTCACGCATTATCCCATAATTGGAAGTGACCATGCTCCTTTTTTATACAACACATGCCCAACGCTTAAAAATAGGCGAAAAATGTTTACTTTTGAGTCCATGTGGACTTTAGAAATTGGTTGTGAGGATCTTGTGCATAATGCATGATTGATCTTTATCAAATCCTATTTTTACCCTTGAGCGGAATCTCGCCCATTGCGCTAAGGACCTTACTTCTTGGAGGCGCAAGCATTTTCGGAATAACACGAAAGTCATTGAGGAACTTACAAACGAGTTGACGTTTGTTCAGTCAGCAACACTTACGGCTGCTAACAATGCTAGACAAAGACTTTTGCGGTGAAAACTACAAGAAACATGGCGTAAATAATATATGTTTTGGCACCAACGTTCAAGAGTAAATTGGATTAAATTCGGTGACCAGAATACTTGTTTTTTTCCACCTGTCACCGATACACCAAAGCCAACGAAATGTAATTACTATGTTAAAGAATGATGAAGGTCGGTTGATAGATGACCCGGTATCCCTTTACACCTTGATCAGATATCATTTTATGCACATTTACACATCCGTTGATGCAAGGGATTTTGGCGATGTTTTGGATCTAATTGAACCCGTTGTTACTAACCGTATGAACCTGTCTTTAGAAGATACGGTTGCTCACTATGAATCTGTTCATGCGGTTAAGCAATTAGGGGCACATAGGTCTCCATGACAAGATGGTTTTCCAAGTTTGTTTTTTAATAAATACTGGTCAATCGTTGGTAGTTCAGTTTGTAGTGCGGTAAGGCAATTTTTTGTAAGTGGACTTATGCCACCTTCTCTTAATAAGACTCTTGTTGTGCTTATTCCCAAAATTGCGGCACCAGAACATGTTGGCCACTTTCGTCCCATTAACTTGTGCAATTTTTGTATCGTATTATAAGCAAAATCATGGCAAACAGGCTTAAACCTTTTATGCACCTTTTCATCTCTCCGCAACAATCTGCCTTCATTCCTGGTAGGCTCATCCAAGACAGCATGGTGATTGCTAATGAAGCCTTTCATTATATTTGACACAAAAATAAAGGCAACCAACGACTCATGGCGCTTAAACTTGATATCAATAAGACATTTGACCGAATTGAATGGGTTTTCTGCTGGCTACTTTAAAGAAGATGAGGTTTGCGGATAGATGGTGTCAATGGATTTTAACATTTTTAACTTCATATGAGCTAGAATCCGTGATTAATGAAGAATCCATAGGCAATATTCAGCCTACTCGAGGTATTCGACAAGGTGATCCTATATTTCCGTGTTTGTTCATTACTATTGTTGATGTCTTATCACGTATGGCCTCAAAATCCGTGGAAAACTCTATCATTTATGGTATAAAAATGGTAAGGAATTGCCCTATCATTTTTCATGTTTTCTTTGCTGATGATTCCTTATTCTTTTTGAAAGCAGACTAAGTCGAATTTCAAAATCTTGTGAATATTTTACCTCGATATTGTCGCGCATCTGGGCAAAACATTAACTTTACAAAGTCTTCTGCCCTTTTCTCCCCTAATAGTTCAAAAGACACGCAACAACAATTATGTTCCTTGTTGAATGTTCAACGCATGGATCAAAATGCTCGTTACCTTGGATTACCTTCTGTAATTGGCGGAATAAGAATGATTTTTTTATCTTTAACTAAGTGCTTCATAAGTTGCAAGGATGGAAACAAAAACTCATCTCGTAGGCAGGTCGAGAGATTCTTATCAAATTAGTGATTCAAGCCATCCGGTCATATGCCATGCAATGTTAATTGTTGCCGAAAGGTTTTCTCGACAAGCTTCTTACTCACATCCGTAGATTTTTTTTTGGCATCGAGATCACAAGCTCAAAAATTTGAGCTTATAAAACTTTGCAATAAGCTCATAAGGTTAAGCTTAGACACACGGCCCCTTATAACGGGAATTTAAGCTCATAACTGCTGGGATTTAAGAACTAGTTAAACCATTAACTACGAGTACGCAACGGAATGGATCTAGTATAACAAAAATGATTAATCACATAATAAAAACAATTTAAAACCAACCTTAAATTAACTGAAGCAATCAATTAGTGGATCTTGATCTCGAACTATAACTGTTAAATAACCGCCTCTATCATTTGCTCACACGACACGTCAAACGAACAATCACTACGATGCTAGTAGTAACTTCACTTCAGTTTATCTTGTAACTAGAAACACTAGATCCAAAACCCTAGTTGAGATTATGTAAGGGTCGGTTTATAAAGCGTTACAAGATATTTGGAAAAATCACCCGAAACCCTAATTAGGGTTAATATTCGAACGAACCACAAGGGTTACCAAAACGAGACTAAATTCATGACACGAGGATCAAGGGTTTAGTATAGGCTTAGAAACTTCACAAGGGAGTACCAAAAGGTAGTCGATCTTGCAAAGGTTTACATTTTAATGTGATTTTAGGGTTTAAGAAAAGTTTGGTTTTTCTTGGTGTGCTTTGTCCAGCGATCGAACAAAGAAAAAGAGAGGGAGAGACAAAAATTATGAGCTAGGTGATTGTGTATTTATACTAATCATCAACCTCTTCAAAACTTGGTACATACTCCAAGAAAACTAATTAAGGCAAATATCTTTTTTAATCAATAAACCAAAAATCTTCTAGAACCCTTGTGGGGCAATATCCGGCCGCCTATACACAAGGGGGTTCTAGAATCGATTTTGTTTTTTTTTAATTTTAATTAACACGCTCACCATAAATTAATTAAAACCTGTAATTAATTTAACTACCGTTAATTAAATAATAGTAAAGTTTTTATTAAACGTTTAATTAATAAATAAATAAACGTAAATAAAAGTGTGTTCTTCGTGTTGAGTGTGTGCCCACGATAGGCTCACGCATTTCCCGATGGCTAAACGATCGCATATCTCAACAATAGCTAGGAAATAATAAACCTAGAATACAAAGCTTATAGAAAATAAGTTAAACAAATAAGCTCATATGCTTGAAGATAAGCGAAAGCAAATACGTTATTCGAAGACATCAGTAAAGAAAACATCAGCAACACCAAGTGTAACATTTCAAGCAAAAGCGTGTGCACAGGTTGTTTCCTACATCAAAGTATAGAATACAAATAGCAGTTTTTCAGGGCTCTTTTATTCATTAAGAAACGTGAACTATGAAAGCGAGATATTTTTTTACCAAAAGCCCTAGTTAAAATTATGGGAAGTCGCGAAGTCATTTATTAGGATGCGCCTCCTTTTTGACAGCTGTCCATGCCTCTTCATCTTATGGCTGTTACCGCGCCACGTGGCCTTACTGTTTATGAGGTGACCCTTGGGTGGCCCTAGCTTGTCTATAAATAGCTTTTTTTCCTCACATATTTCTTACTGCTTCAGATTTGTCCAATATGAGCGGTGTTTAAGAAATTTCACCTAAGTGGATTCCCCCCCACTTATAACATAGTGTAGCTTAATTGTGATGCCTCTTTCAAGACACCAAATGCTGTTGTATGCATCGTTGTGCGTAACTCAATGGGGTTATTACTGACTTGTTTGTGCAAGAAACGGCGATGCGAGTCTCCTCTTGCTGCTGAACTTGAAGCCATTCAATCAACATGTGTTTTTGCAGCAGACAAAGGTTGGTTTAACGCGATAATCGAATCAGACTCACAAACAACAATAATGCTTGCTACAACGGAAAAAAGGTCCCCCAAATGAGCGCTCTTGGCTCTTATTATGGACATTCGTTTTTGAGTTGCTCATATGAAACTCCAGCTGTTATGAGCTTCGCGTCAATGTAACTGTGTGACACATCATGTCGTTGTGGTCACATTTTTTTCTCCTGTTGGTTTCATACTGAATATTAGTTTTCGTGTCAAAATTACCTCTATGGCGAAGAGTGATATTTTCTAATATTTTAGCTTTGGCTAAGTTTAAAAAATAAAAAAAATAATATTTAATTTATCAAGCCCATTGATCTCCCAAAGCCATTCTCCACCCACTACGTAAAAGCATATTCTTGGAGGGGCAAAGAATAACATTATTAACCTAACCACTAACCACAGTTTAACCAAACCAAACCCAACCCAAGTCAACAAACTTTACAAAACAAAAAAACCCATCCAACCCCTCCACGTGTACGGCCAGATAACCACCAACCGACTCCACCTTTCAATATCAATTATATTTAGCCTTTGCGTTAGGGTTAGGTTTTCATTCACAGATCTAAATCCCAATCTTATCGTCATCTTCATCTTATCTTTTAGTATTTTTTTTTGTTTTCAATCGATCGATCGATTAATGGAGACTGAACGTGTTACTGAGTTTCCGATGAGTCAACTAGATCTCCGTCCCCGAAAACGTCAACGATTGGGCTGGGACGTGGTTGCTACACCGCCGAAGGTATAATTTGTGACTTTTTTTATAGATCTGGTTATTTTTGTTGATTAATTATAGATTTGTGTGGTTAGATCTGTTATATTGTTTATCGGTTTTATTAATTTGTTTAATTAGGATTTATATTGTTATGTTTTTATATATTTGACTTAATTAATTGATTTGTGTGGTTTAATTTTAAAAAATTAGAGATTATTGTGATAATCTGTTTTTTAATTTGATTAATTTGTTAAAAACTTATATAATTATCAGGATATAAAGCTTTTTATTGATAGAAATCGGTTTTAGGGGTATTTGTTTCGGCTTCTATGCCGGCTTATCGATTAATTGGTTTTGTGGCTTATTTTTCATAAATTTACTTTTTGTGGCTTATTTTTCGTAAATTTACTTTTTGTGGCTTATTGTTACATAAATTTACTTTTTGTGGCTTATTGTTACATAAATTTACTTTTTGTGGCTTATTTTTGAACGTTTTGGCTTAACTTTTACTCCGTATAAGTTTATTATTCGCTAGTAAATTTATATAAGCCGAAAAGTTTTAAAATAAGCCACAAGATGAAAATTAAGCCTCAAATCAGATAAATGATAAGCTGGCTATATAATCTAACAAATATCAACATAAATCGGTTTTATTGAGATGAATTGGTTTTAAGTTTTGGTTATATTAAGCCGAAACAAATATTGATATAAATCGGTTTTATCGAGATGAATTAGTTTTAAGTTTTGGTTATTAAGCCGAAACAAATATTGATATAAATCGTTTTTATTGAGATGAATTAGTTTTAAGTTTTGGTTATATGGATTAAAACGAGGTCCTTGAAAATTAGGAAGAGTTTGTAATTATTTTAGATTGTGGAGGTAGGATGTTTTAATGACGAATACTGACGGGTTACTTTGTAATTTATTTTTCGTGTGTGATTGATTGGTTTTGTTTGACCCTCGTATTCGAATTCGCTTGTACGTTGAAAACTTGTATAATGATAAATTTAATGGAAAGGAGATGATTATTTGGGTATTGAAAAGAAACGTATATGGATGCCATGTGTGTAGGCTCAGCTAGGTTTGTTTTATGGGCAAGAGATTGGAAATTTGTCAAGCTTTACCCCTTCTTCGCGGGCACCATCCGATAATATAAACTCGAATATTCTTAAGCGTGTTGCACGAAACCTTTCTCCTCCATGGCGTCAAGACGATAAAGACGGACATTATGTCTTTGCAGTTGGAGATAATTTAACATCTCGATGTAATTACCCTTCACCACTTCGATGATTTTATATAGATTGATAGTCGTAACACGTTCACCTTTTCGTGTTTGATTAGTGATTTCAGGCACCATGGAATATACCTAGTTGTTTTGTTTCAGTTGTAGTTTCATCAATGTCTATTTCTGATCTTTTTGGTCGCAGGATGCTAGCTTGTTTTATCCATGATATAACGCTAATATTTTTTTATTTGTTTTTTTATGTGCTTGGATATGTGCTGATTATATGTTTTCTTTGTTTGATTTAATTTGCAGATAAGATTCATGGAAAAATGGGCGAAGGTGAGTTGAACATCTGTTCATAAGTATTGTTTTGTTGGTAATGCTTTGAGTTGTCTTACTGACGCGTCCTCAATTCAGGCACATTTGGCCAAGTACTGGAATGTTGGGACAAGGAAAGAAAGGAAATGGTCGCGATCAAAGTTGTTCGTGGTATAAAGAAGTATCGTGAGGCAGCTATGATCGAGGTTGACATGCTGCAGCAACTTGGTAAACATGACAAAGGTGGCAATCGGTGAGTTACAACAACTTTGGCTTTGGCCTTGTGCTATTTAATATGTTTGCATCAGGGCTGTTTTATGGTTGTGTTTGTGTTGTTAAATTGGTTTATTCCTTGCAGTTGTGTACAAATAAGGAACTGGTTTGACTATCGTAACCATATCTGTATTGTAAGTCTATAATATGATTAATATGGTGGATTTGTTTCGCCACGTTGATAAAAGTTTCGGGGTTAAGATGTTGGGTGCTATTAAATGGTCTTAACAGGTTTTTGAGAAGCTTGGACCAAGCTTATATGATTTTCTTCGCAAAAACAATTATCGCTCATTTCCAATAGACCTAGTTCGGGAGATTGGCCGACAACTCTTGGAATGTATTGCATGTGTGTAGTAATCACTTAAGCTAGTCCCTTATATCTACTTTTTATGTTATTTGTGGTCTTGACGAGTCTGTTCAAAACAGCTATTTTTTCATTTATCTATTGCTGTTCTCGCAAACAAAACTCTTTTCGGCAGTTAATCTGCCTAAGACAGGGTGTCTGGCTCTGTATATTTGGTTACTGATGCCCACTGTTGAATAAATTGCAGTTATGCATGACTTGCGCCTGATCCATACTGATTTGAAGCCTGAGAACATTCTTCTCGTTTCGCCAGAGTATGTTAAAGTGCCTGATTACAAGGTATGGTTTACTGGTTTTTTGCTACGACTATTACATCGATGGTGTGTGTACTTTCGAGTGTGCTTAACTATAGTTTCTTCACAAATGTTACAGGGTTCATCCAGATCTCCTAAAGATGGTTCGTTTTCCAAGAGAGTACCGAAATCCAGTGCAATTAAAGTGATCGACTTCGGTAGTACAACATATGACCGTCAGGATCAGAGTTACATAGTCTCCACCCGTCACTATCGTGCACCAGAAGTCATATTGGGTACTGATCTTGTGCTGCACTTTAATGTTTGTTTAATAGGCATGTTTGGTCGGTACTTACCAGACTTTGTTTTATGTAGGACATGGATGGAGTTATCCATGTGATATATGGAGCGTTGGTTGCATTCTGGTGGAGCTTTGCTCAGTAAGTTTTATCTTGATTCCCGGTACTATTACTATTATTGGTAATTGTGTATCTTATCTGATGCGCTGAACTGTAATTTGTTTGGATAGGGTGAGGCTTTGTTCCAAACACACGAGAACTTGGAACATCTTGCTATGATGGAAAGGGTCCTTGGGCCATTGCCTTCGCACATGTTGAAGAAAGCAGAGTAAGTGATTTTGCTTATATCATTCTCAGTCTGAAATGCATATAATTATATTATCTTGCATCTAAATTCTATGCTACTTTATCACAGCCGGCATGCAGAGAAGTATGTGAGAAAGGGTAGGTTGGATTGGCCCGAGGGTGCAGCCTCAAGAGATAGCATGAAAGCTGTTTTGAAGCTACCCCGCCTTCAGAACCTGATTATGCAGCACGTAGACCATTCTGCAGGCGATTTAATTCATTTGTTGCAAGGGCTTTTAAGGTATGATCCCTCGGAGAGGCTATCTGCAAGGGCGGCTCTAAGGCATCCTTTCTTCACCAGGGATCATTTAAGACGATATTAGGCAGCAGCAGCGTGCCATGAGAGTTAAATGTTGGGTCAAGTGTAACGAGAGAACTAATTGCACCAATGGTGGCCTGTTGCTCGCCTGTATATAAATTTACCAAACAAGGGTTTGGTTGGTTGCATGCCTGCCTGTCATGAGCAAATGCTTAAATATCGAATGGATTGATGAATACCAATCACATCTCATTGACCCTGTACCCAATTTTATGTATAAACATTAGCTAGTTAGATGGACGGCCTAACTTTGTCCTTGGGTGTAATTTTTTATTAACGAATCATTTTCTTTAAAAAAGATTATTATATTCGGTATTTTACCGTTATAATCAGTGTTCATCATAAGATTCTATCCAAAAGAATATCTGTAGCTTAAACTAGCATCCATATTACTGCAAGTAAACTCTGCTAGCTTAAACTACCATCAAACCATTGAAAGAAAACTTCCGCTACTTCGGACCCAACCTTTGTCGAAGCAGACGTGTTTTATTTTCATTCTGAAGTGGGATGGATGTGGTGCTCGTCTAATGCCATTCCAATGTTGACGCCGGAATGGCGTCACTAATTTATAATAAGCTATGGTAGAGCTAGTATAATGTTATCTAGGGCTGAGCACGGTAGACTCAAAACCGGATCGGATCGAATTAAACCGAACCGAACAATTTCGGTCCGGTCTTCGGTCTGGGGTTTTGGACGAATTCAGTACTCGGTTTGGTCCGGTTCGGTCCGGTCCGGTTTGGATCGGTCTTACCAAATCTCGTCAATTATGATTAATAAGATTAGACTGGACCAAAGACCGAACCGGACCAACCCGGACCGAACCCTACCATTTTGGTCCAGAGTTTTAAATCATTTCGGTCCTCGGTCCGGTCCGGTCTTAGCCGGTCCGGTCCAGTCTCGGACCGATGCTCAGCCCTAATGTTATCAAAGTAAATTACACCATTCGTCCTTATGATTTGCGTTGACTGACGTCGTTCGTCCATTGACCAAAAAAGTTGCACTGTTCAGCCTTAACTTTGAAACCTTTTCTGCCGTTTGTCCCTCACTTTAACTGGCCCCAGATGAACGTTAAGTCATATTTCTACACATATTTCTACAAAGGTATTACCGTCCATGCCTAACACCCATTAAAATAAACATTATTTCACTAACAATCAAAGAAAGATTCAATCTAATATTTTTCATTACAATTGAATAGAACTCAAACATGACAAACACTTATTTTTCCTAAATCTAAAGCTTTACAAATATTTATCAATCTCAAACATTTACATTTTCATCTTTATGCTAGAACCCCTGGATTTTTTTCACCTCAATATTTATCAATCCGATTTAAAAGCTTTACAAATACCTTATTTTTTTACAAGTCTCCCAATTAGATGGAGTGACAACGGTGAAGATGGTGGACGGTGGCAGGTATGTACGGAGGTTGTATGTTTAAGCGGAGTTGGCCGGTGTAGGTGGTGGTAATGGCTGTGGTTTTGAATTAAGCAAATCAAATGTTTAACCACATCAAATCTAATGTGATAAACACCAACGAAAATGAACACCCAATATCTTCCTAATTCAGCAAACTGTTAACATCAGTCAACAAACCTTCATCATCTCAGCCAACGCCATAAACTGGGCTAAAATGAACTCTATCCTGTTACCCTTCATCATCTCCTACGCCATCTTATTCAAACATAAACTCGGAAAAAAATAAATTGAAACAAAAGATTGATCCCAACTTCATTTGTTTTGTGTGTAATGTTTTTGTCAATACCATCAGTGGATCAAGATCCCGAAATACAAAAAATCACCACAGACCATTGTAAGGTTTTAAAATTTTTGGTATTCAAAATATAAAGATTTTTAACAATCTTGTTAAAATCAATCTTTGTTTCGAATTGGCGCGGTTTTGCTCGATTTGTTCATAGGAAACCTAGATCTATTCGTCATAAAAAAAATCAAATCCATAGATCCACAACGAATCATAAAGTAGGAGTATAGTGATTGAAATTGATGGATGCCAAAGTAAGCAGGTGGGTGATTGAAGTTGAAGTGTGGATGTCGGATTGAATAAGATGGGTGACTGGAATTGATGGTGGAGAAGCAAGGGAAAACCTTTTAAAAAAAAATTTGTGAAAATTTTGTTGTGGGTTAAGAGATAGTCTTTTTTGAACAAGTTTAAAAGATAAGTTGATGTTTCAGATTTTTATCAGTTGATAGAAAAAATATTTATTATTACTAAAAAGACAGTTTTACTCCTATGACAAAATGACTTAACATTCATTTGTGGGGTCAGTTAAAGCGAGGGACAAACGACGGAAAAGGTTTCAAAGTTAAGGCTAAACGGTGCAACTTTTTTGGTCAAAGGACAAACGACGTCGGTCAACGCAAACCATAAGGACGAATGGTGTAATTTACTCAATGTTATCACCATCCTTCGTGCATCATTCACTAAGCAAAAAATAGGTGTACGTCATTATCTTTTTTTTTTTTAGTTTGTGTTTCAATCGAGTATGGTGGGTTAAGGGGCTGTTTGGTTAAGCTTATGTATTGGGCTTATATAATGTTATATAAGCCATTTATGACTTATATATAATAAGCTTATAAGCCTTACTTAATTGTTTGATTTAGCTTATATAGTTAATAAGGTAAAATGCAAAAAAAGTACATAAAAAAGAAAAAGGATGTAATTACTGAATAAGGGTAGAAATGTCTCTTCATATAATATTCTTATATAAGCCACCTATCCTTATATAAGGCACAAATTCTTGTCTTACCAAAACCCCCCTTATATAAGCTTACAAGCCTACTTAAATAAGATTAACCAAACATTTAATTCGACTTATAAGCTTATATAAGCTAATAAGATTGTAAACCCACTATATAAGCTAAAACAAACACCCCCTAAAGGATGTTTGAACTTTGAGTTATGAAAAAGAAGTGTTTCGGTGTGTAGGGTCTTAACTGATAAAAGATGAATGCTAAGTTGACGGTGACATTACACAACACCTTAAGCCATGATTGTCGATGCTCTTAGGCTAGATGAAATGGTGGGTCATATCAGCGTCACATCAGCTTTCACTCTCCACTCACCCAACTTAACTTTCAACAATGGTGGAAATCAAGTTAAGAGACACGTCCTTTGAAAGAGTTCTTTCATGACATTCTTGACAATACTCAATCACCAGAGCTGCATTTTGTGTCCTCATCCTCAATGGTGGCCCTATTTAGCTTAGAGGCTATAGGATCAGATGACATACTTACTCTACACATGCTCAACTTTCGGGCCTTGACCATTGATCTTGTAATACTCTCGCAACATGAGCGTGGGCGATTTGACCCGCTTTTCCGCCCGTGGCACGACGTTAGGTTTCATGCATTCAATGCGACTCATTTCGAGATATCTGTCTTGGCTGTTAACGGTTATGATTCTCACATTCGTTAGTGGACGTTTCTTCATGCCACATTTTTTCAGATCGGGCAAGGCCTTAACTATTTCATCAATAGAAGCCAAGTTATTCATATACATGAGGATCTAGCTTTCCTAGTGTCGCCAAGTTTGCTTGCATATGTAGTTACGACTCTCGATCTCTTGTCGAATGAAGAATTTAGGAGCATAGCTGAAAGAGATTTTCCAGAAGGAAACTACAAGTGCGGTCATCAGGGGCGGACGGTGCACATTATTTTTTTACGAGTATCGAGAGTTTTGGTTATGGGTAAGCATGAGGCGGTTCTAGACAGTTTTTGTATATAACCAAAAGTTTGGCTATAAGTTTTTTAAAACCAAATATGGAACCAAAAGTTTTTCTTGGTTTTTCTGGTTCTTGGTTTTTTCCTACTATGTTTTCTGTTTTTTCATTGAATGTCATATCTTATACAAGTTTGAAATCTCTTTCACAAACAATTTTCGCGTGAATTTAGATATATATTATAAGAGTAATCTCATGAATGCTTGTGGGCTAAAATGTAAAAATAAAATAAGAATTTTTTGACGATAATTTTTAGTTATTAATTTAAATCATTTAACGGACTTGTCAATAACAAGATATATCATGAATTTGGATATCCGAAATTTCGAATAAAATTTGTATATTTACGAGTACCCAAAATTTTAGATTAAGAAGTATTAACGTAACACAAAAATTAGGACCGGGTTCATTTGGAAAAAATCTTAGTGAAGTTTATGTTATACCCATTATTTTAGCTAAGTTTTTACATTTTAGATATTCGAAACTTATATTACGAGACAAACATCCAACAGGTTCCCGTGAACCCCCTAGGTCCATCCCTGACTGTGATGTCCCAGATTGAGTCATTTGGTCGTTCTTTGCAAGCCAACCTAAAGGGGGTGGCCCTCTTTACCGTGGCTCCAGATTTGAACTTTTATGTCCATGTGTCTACTGTCCCATCTCACTTGCTTCCACACGCTCATCAACACTACTATAACTCTCTGCTTGTTCTAGAAGCAAATGATGGTGTTTACACCGTGTACGTTACAATGTCCGGACCACCCCGTGCATTTAATGCTACAATTACCATTGTGAACCTTACTTATAGGAATGCCACGACTGATTTGGGAGAACCCAATTGGGAAATAGAACTACTATTTTAAGCAGGGATACGTTTGGTGTAAACTATGTGGGTTTCAACTGTTATTTTAATTATTAGGTATGGTTAACTCTCTCAGGGAGCCTTTATTTATCTGAATTATCGTATGTTGTATGCTCGATCTGTTAAATCATGATTTGAATTATGATTTAAAGTTCAAAAATCTCGTTACGCAAGCATTTTCTTTCACTTAATGTGAATTCACATTCAGTCTGCTAATCTGGAGTGTTGCATCTAAATAGTTGGCATAATGAGGAATACTTTATTACAGGGGTTTACTGGTGGCGAACACAGTCACATCATAACCTATTTTTTTTCTTCTTAATTATTTTAATTCGTAAACTAAAAACGTATATAAAAACATAAACGTAAACACTTTTATTCAATAAAAAACAGTACAAAACATATAATAACAATAATAGTAAAACCTAAAAACTTAAGCTCTCAGCTTAAGAAACTGTGGCTTTTCAATCTCGTTTCATATGAGATTTTGTTTCAAAACTTTCCAACATTCATAGAATGGAAAATCAGAATAATAAATAGTGTGATATTCGATTGTGGCTTCTTGATAGATAGTATCGTCAAAAGTCTCACTTGGATGCATAAGTAAGACACGATTATAAATCGCAGAAAATTAACCAACTTTAAGACGAATCATACTTTTTCATTTGCGGTTAACGGATTCATAACTTCTTTTTTGATCACCAATTTTGCTATGAAAGTACTCAGTTACCTCCGACCAAAATGATTTCATCGGTTGACTTGACCTGGGTATCTACGTCTCTAAAACACGTACCCAAGCTTCACACAAAGCTACCTCCTCATCCGGAGTCCACAGTTGGTTCAAAGCCATTTGTGTTTATATGGTATTAAAAAGTTTGATGTAAAATAAAGTTTTGAAAGTGTAAGAGAAATAATTTAGTATTTATAGAAGGTGAAATATTTAAAATTTTAATTTTAATTTTTTTTAGAAAATAAAAATAAAAACTAGCCATTGTATGAAATAAAAGTGTCATTTGTTATAACTCACTTCGATGAAGATGTCACCCATTCTACATCAACTCGTATTAGATAGTTTATATATTTACATATATATATATATATATATATATATATATATATATATATATATATATATATATATATATATATATATATATATATATATATATATATATATATATATATATATATATATATATTAGTATTATAGAAGGGCTTTATGTGTAATTATGTATATTATTTATACCCCTTGCATTCTGATGTCACAAGACACAATACAGATTTATCAAGTTTATCTTGGTATCAGAGCATTGCTCTGTAACCTAAGGGATGTTTGAACTTTGAGTTATGAAAAAAAGTGTTTCGGTGTGTAAGGTCTTAACTGATAAAAGATGAATGCTAAGTTGACGACGACCTTACACAACACCTTAAGCCATGATTGTCGATGCTCTTAGGCAAGATGAAATGGTGGGTCATGTCAGCGTCACATCAGCTTTCACTCTCCACTCACTCAACTTAACTTTCAACAATGGTGGAAATCAAGTTAGGAGACACGTCCTTTGGAAGAGTTCTTTCATGACATTCTTGACGATACTCAATCACCAGAGCTGCATTTTGTGTCATCATCCTCAATGGTGGCCCTATTCAGCTTAGAGGCTATAGAATCATATGACATACTTACTCTGCACGTGCTTAACTTTCGGGCCTGGACCATTGATCTTGTAATACTCTCGCAACATGAGCGTGAGCGATTTGACCCGCGTTTCCGCCCGTGGCATGACGTTAGGTTTCATGCATTAAGTGTGACTCATTTCGAGAAATCTGTCTTGGCTGTTAACGGTTATGATTCTCACATTCGTTAGTGGACGTTTCTTCATGCCACACCTTTTCAGATCGGGCAAGGCCTTAACTATTACATCAATAGAAGCCAAGTCATTCATATACATGAGGATGTAGCTTTCCTAGTGTCGCCAAGTTTGCTTGCATATGTAGTTTTGACTCTCGATCTCTTGTCGAATGAAGAATTTAGGAGCATAGCTGAAAGAGATTTTCCAGAAGGAAACAACAAGTGCGGTCATCAGGGGCGGACGGTGCACATTAATTTTTTACGAGTATCGAGAGTTTTGGTAATGGGTAAGCATGAGGCGGTTCCAGACAGTTTTTGCGTAGAACCAAAAGTTTGGCTATAAGTTTTTTAAAACCAAATATGGAACCAAAAGTTTTGCTTGGTTTTTCTGGTTCTTGGTTTTTTGCTACTTGGTTTTCTGTTTTTTCATTGAATGTCATATCTTATACAAGTTTGAAATCTCTTTCACAACCAATTGTCGCGTGAATTTAGATATATATTATAAGAGTAATCTCATGAATGCTTGCGGGCTAAAATGTAAATATAAAATAAGAATTTTTTAACGATAATTTTTAGTTATTAATTTAAATCATTTAAGGGACTTGTCAATAACAAGATATATCATAAATTTGGATATCATAAATTTCGAATAAACATTGTATATTTACGAGTACCCAAAGACTTGCTTCTGCTGATACATGACATTAAAGACTTGGGCACCCACATCCAGATATTTTTAAGACCATGATTTCCAAATTTTCACTTCCTGTGAGTAATAAAAGTTTGAATTCCTATCGTACTTCTTGTCACATGGGGAATTCCTCAAAACTTCATTTGTTATCATCAACTTTTCAGAGTAATAATGTTTTGGATTTTATGTTTTGTGATGTTTGGGGTCCTACACCTGTAAACTCATCAAATGGTGATAGTTATTTTTTACTCTGTGTTGATCATTTACTCGCTGCATGTGGTTTTATCCGTTAAAACATAAATCCGATGTTTGCACTGTTTTCCAACAATTTCATACTATGGTTGAACGACTATTTAACACAGAATTAAAAACTGTTCAAACAGATTGGGGCGGTGAATTTTGACCCATTTCTCCCTATTTTACCTCACTTGGTATAATTCATCGCTTATCTTGTCCTCACACTAGTGAACAAAATGGTTTTGTTGAGAGACGTCACAGACATGTTGTTGAAACTGGGCTTACTCTTCTTGCTCAATCGGGTGTCCCTCAACGTTTTTGGCACTTTGCCTTCGACACAGCCGTGTATCTCATAAATCACATGCCCTCTCGTGTTGCTTCAAAAATCTCTCCGTTTGAACACATTTTCAAACGATCACCCGATCTTTCTTTTTTACGTGTGTTTGGATGTCAATGTTATCCTCATTTACGTCCTTACAACAAACACAAAATGGATTTTCGTTCAACACCGTGCGTCTTCCTGGGGTATAGTTCTTCTCACCATGGTTACCGTTGTCTAGATTCCCACACAAATCGTCTCTATGTTGCAAGACATGTCCGTTTTGATGAACATTCTTTTCCATTCTCTCAATCACCACCTATCTCAACTTCTTCCTTGAAACCTGATCCTTACGTATCCTCATTTCCCATACCTCCAAAATTTCCCGATTCTTTTGACTCATCTATCACACCAAATTCCATAAACATCTCTGATAATACAGTCCCACAACCACAACCGACATCACCTATCACTACAAATATTCCTCAAACAACCCATACACCTTCTGTTCAAACCTATCAGCGACGTCCCAAACAATCTACAAGCACACAAACACACCCGTACTGCCAACCTTAGACAAAATCCCCCTAAAACAAAACCTTACCAACCATCTGTCTTTGTCGCCACCACTGAACATACCCAAATTGAACCCACCGCCTTCAACGTTGCACACAAATATCCTCAATGGCGTGATGCCATGGCTAATGAATACAAGGCACTTGTGAAAAATGGTACATTGACTTTGGTTCCACTAGTGTTGAATGCTAATGTAGTTGCTTGCAAGTGGGTTTACAAGATTAAACGGGATCAATATGGAGCCATTACAAGGTACAAAGCTCGTCTCGTTGCCAAAAGTTGCAATCAAGAGACTAGTATTGACTATCATGAAACCTTCAGTCCCGTTGTCAATGCCACCGCAATTCGCGTAGTTCTTTCCTTAGCCGTTACCCGTGGATGGTCTCTTCGACAATTGTATATTCAGAATGCGTTTTTAAATGGTGATTTGCATGAGACAGTATATTTAAAACAACCACCTGGATTTATTGATGCTGCCAAGCCGGACCATTTATGCTTGTTGCACAAATCTTTATATGGTCTAAAACAGGCACCCCGAGCATGGTTTCAATGATTATCTGAGGCTCTTCAGCATCTTGGCTTTAAAGGGTCAAATACTGATCCTTCGCTTTTTATTTACTCCCAAGCCGGTACTCTTTTATACATGCTCGTGTATGTTGATAATATTATTTTGATCGGCAACAGTCCGGCTGCCATTGACAGAGTTGTTCACCAACTGAGTACCAACTTTGCTATTCAAGATATGGAAAATCTATCTTATTTCTTGGGAATTGAAGTTACATCCAACGGGCCTAATTTATTACTTTCTCAAAAAAGTACATCTTGGAGCTTTTAACCAAAGCAAGTCTCTCCACATGCAAGCCTGTTTCATCTCCGTGCTCCACCTCAGCTAAGTTGGCTCTTGGTGACAGTCCACCCTTTGAAAACCCGATAAAGTATCGTCAGATAGTCGGGTCCCTGCAATATCTCACGCTGACACGGCCAGACATCGCCTTTGCAGTTAACAAAGTCTGTCAATTTATGCATTCGCCTACACAAAATCACTGGACTGGTGTTAAACGCATCCTCCGATATCTTCAGGGTAGTTCAGGCCATGGTCTTCGTTTTCAACGATCTTCTGGCTCCACGTTACATGCTTATACAAATGCTCACTATCGACCTCTCACTACGTACTCTGATGCAGACTGGGCAGGTTGTCCGGACGACCATCGATCCACAGGGGGTTTTGCCATCTATCTTGGATCTAATCTTGTCTCTTGGTCAGCTCGGAAACAACGGACGGTGTCTAGGTCGTCAACTGAATCTGAATACAAAGCATTAGCCGATACAGTTGCTGAATTAATTTGGCTTGAAGCACTTCTGCGTGAACTTGATGTACCAGTTAGGTCTGCTCCAGTCTTATGGTGTGATAATCTAGGAGCTACATACTTGACAGCTAATCCAGTCTTTCGCGCTCGCACAAAGCATGTTGAAGTTGATTTTCATTTTTTGCGAGAAAAGGTTGCTCAAAGAAGATTGTGTGTTCAATTTATCTCCACACATGACCAGATTGCTGATGTCTTTACCAAGCCTCTACCCTCAGATCGATTCACGCTTCTACGGGACAAGCTACAACTCGGATCCCGGGCTTAGCTTGAGGGGGACTATTAGATAGTTTATATATTTACATATAAATATTAGTATTATAGAAGGGTTTTATGTGTAATTATGTATATTATTTATACCCCTTGTATTCTGATGTCACAAGACACAATACAGATTTACCAAGTTTATCTACTCGCGTGAGTTTTTTTGCCGAAAATAATAACTCACGCGTAAATTTTTCACTCACCGTGAAAAGCCGCTCCATCCGGCCTTAAGCGAACTTCTAAGTTCTATTATCTTTTATCTTATGCGTTCTAAGGCTGAAAGGAGTGGGGTTTAACCCACTCGTTAGATGGGTAAACTAGCCCGTGAGTTCCATTCCTATCACAAACAAGTCGCGCGCGACTAAGTAGCTCCAAGCAAAAAACATGGGCAAACTCACCAGCGTGAGTTTGTTTTTGTGGGCCCAGATGTTTTTTATTTTTTGGGTTAGGTTTATTTGTGGGTATTTTTTGTGAGTGAAATGTGTTTAAATAATAAAAAAATAAGTATGAAAGGTGAGTGTGAGTGAGTTTGAGTGAGTTTGATGAGTTTGGTGAGTTTGGTAAAAAGCTAAGGTGACGCTGAGATGACGGTGAGTGGGTTTCACCCCACTCCCACCCGTCTAAGTTATATTTTGGACTTTGTTCTCACGATTAGCCTGATATTGAAACAAGTGTCGTCACATCCAAGGATTGAATTTTGAATGATAGCTAGACCATGTCGGTTCATAAACCGAACAGCCATAATACCTTAGTGTCACTATCATGTCATACCACACAACAATACAAACGAACCTTAGATCCTGTTACTACCAGAAATAGAGGTCCATATAGTAAACCATAAACGTATATGCTTATGTCATATTGTTGAGAACTTTGAATATTGAAAAGTAAAATTCGACACAAAATTCACTAAAAGAAAGACTAACTAGTGGGGCTAATGCACTTGGTCAAAAGCTTGGAATAAATACGCCGCCCCTTGGCTCAATGGTTGGTCATGGGACTCATGGGGTGTTTTGTGATTCCTAGTGCCCCACATTAAAAAGCAAAGGTTCCAAATTTACACCCACCAGAATTTGGATAGTCAAAAAGAATAATAGTATTATACTTGGCACTTTTCTATTCATAATTACATTTGTATAAGGATTTCAAGTCTGGCGACCAAGAAAAGGTTAAACAGTTTTTAAGTGAAAGTCATTAAGTATCATTGTTTTGTTTAGAGGGAATTGCATAAATTGTCCTTTAAGTTTGGTCATTTTGCATGTTTCGTCCTAAATATTTTAAAAGTGCTTATATCGTCTTAAAATCAAACTATTTCGCAAATTTTCATCCTTAATGTTTTGTAATTTTGCAGGTTTCGTCCCAAAAGTTTTAGCTATTTTGCAGGTTTCGTCCTAATAATTTTCCTCATAAGGATGATGCTTGCATTAAAGTTTCCCCACAGGGATGATCTTTGCACTTTTGTAACATTTAGGACAAAACATGCAATTTGGCCAAACTTTAGAGACGATTTATGCAATTTACTCTTTTGTTTATTATGAGACAAGTTAGGTACTCTCCTACCAAAACAACTGAAACAGTAGCCTCGTCTCAGATTTCACCTAGAGATCAAGCTCTGATATGAAAGTAAGTATATATGATACCGAAGTGTTACTTGATTTGGAATATCGGAGTTAAAGCAGTGTTTAATGTATATGTTAAATGCGAGTGTACTGTGTTAGCGTATGCAATAAATATAGCGAGGTATTTATACTAAAATATAAAGCAAATCTAAGTGATTAGTCATGTCATTAGGCTAAACGTTGTACACAAGACCGAAAATTCTGGCACAATGTAAAGTTGGCGGCGGTCCATGGTTCGGACCTCTGGATAACGCTTAGTTCTCGTAAAATGATGCTCCTCTGAACATGCGAGATTTTGCCGATTCTTTTCTATCTTACGTGGCTCCGGTCAATTGTCGGAGCCATACGCGAACAAATATGATTATTAATGATTTTTCTTTCTTATTCTTTTTAAATTCTTTTTAATTGACATTTTTATTTAATGAATTACCTAATCATCATTTTAAAAAGATTTCCCTCCTAAAGACAAATTTAAGATTCTTAATTAATTTTGTCATAATCTGAGACAGCACCAATTAAGTACCCCAATAGTATTTCCTTGTTTGGCGGGTAATAAACACACACACACAACAAGGTTATCATTTCTCCACCACCACCACCCTCTCATCGGAAAACTCACTCCGGTCACTTTTCCGGCAATGGAGTCCACAACACTCAGCACAAACACCTACCCAACCACCTCAACCCACCTCACCAACACCAAAACAGTGATCAAAAACCCTAAACTTCATTTCCCATCATTCAAACCCATCAAATATTCCGGCATAAACCTTAAGTCGATGTTCCCATGCATGGCGGTTACGGTAACAC
This sequence comes from Glebionis coronaria, assembly GCA_025667525.1. Classification (NCBI taxonomy): domain Eukaryota; kingdom Viridiplantae; phylum Streptophyta; class Magnoliopsida; order Asterales; family Asteraceae; genus Glebionis; species Glebionis coronaria. The sequence goes on along the minus strand of CM046875.1, from coordinate 638,732,997 downwards.
CGTCTCAGATTGCTTCTGATTCATCTGCTGCTCAGTCAAAGCTTGAAACCCTAGCAAATGAATTCAAATCTATTCCGGAACCGGTTGACCGAGTCAAACATCTTCTACGCTATGCACAAACTCTTCCTCGGTTTGACCAGGCGCTTAAAGTCACCGCCAATCGTGTACCGGGTTGCACCGCACAGGTTATTATTATTACTATTTTTATCTGAAAATGTATCGTAATTGTCACTTTATATCTGTTTGCGGGCTTATATAAGTTTGTTAACACATGACAAACTTATATACATGAGCCCCGATAATTTTTTTTTGGGGCATATGAAATATGAGCCCCAATAAAATGAGCTAATAAGCCCACATATAAGCCGAAACAAACACCCCCTATATATTTGTCCCAATTTAAATGTTCATTTAACTAAAACATGTACTTGTTGACAAACTAAAATAGTAACTAGTACTCCGTAACCTTGTACCATCTAACTTACCACACTTTTTTTAGGAGGCATTTGGTGTATGGGTTTGGGAATAAAGGAATTTGGGTTTGAATTATAAAATTATGTATCATACCCACTAAGGTGGTACCTATTACGATAACAATAGTGATTTCGATGACAAACCAAACACCCCCTTAGTTATGTATAGCCTTTTTTTTCCTATTATATACCCAAACTTTTGAATTTCGCCTTTTGTATTTATGTCTCATGAAAAATGAATATTTTATCCCTCGGTATCAGTAGAGTTGTTACCAAATATAAGAGGAAAATGGTCATAGGGTTTTTTTGTTTTAGAAGTTTTTTGTTGTAATAGGGGAAAAAATGACTAAATGAAACTCGAAAAAATGGCTAGATACACTTACAAAGTAGACGGAGGGATTTTTCTTCTTTTCTTCCTATTTAGTTAAAAACCTTAATAAAGTATATTTTACTTTGTGTGTTGGTATGGGTCAAGTTTAATACATTTGAATATGCAAGTATTTGAAAATGTATCGAATTTGAAATTAAATGATGTATTATACAGAAATGCTTCAGTATATAACAAAGACTCCAGTGACAAGTTGAATTCATGACTATTCTTTTTGACTAGAGGCTAACAAATTATTGTGAAAACTGTTAATAAACAATAGAAAGTCATTGGTGAATGTAGTTTTAAGGGATAGTGGTTTGAAAATGTTTCCAACTTGACACATTATTCTTAAATCTTTTGTGTGTATCAGACTTTTTTTTCTTCCTTTTCGAATGTAAAACTTTTAATCATTCCTATTGTGTAATATGAAATGTTTACACATTCAATAGGAAAAAAAGTTTGATTATCGCTAAAGAATAATGTGTCAAGTTCAATAAATTTTAAATGGTTATTTCTAGTTTTCACTAAGGAAGTTTTAAAAGCAGTAAAAGTGGTCGTATATTTTGAAAGAGTGTTCTGACTATTACGAAAATTAATCGCTATATTTTACAAATTTTGCGCTGCAGGTGTGGATTGATGCTAGGTTAGATGATGATGGCAAAATGAGGTTTTTAGCTGATAGTGATAGTGAGATAACAAAAGGTTATTGTTCGTGTTTGATATCGGTGCTTGATGGAGCTTTGCCGGAGGAAGTGGTGGCAATGAAAACCGAGGATTTGGGGGAATTGAGTGTTGGTGTAAAGGTTGATTCTAGGGCGAACACGTGGCATAATGTGTTGGTTAGTATGCAGAAACGAACCAAGGCTCTTGTGGCTGAGCGAGACGGGAAATCCATTGGTGAGCCGTTTCCGTCCTTGGTGATTACAAAGGATGGTGTTGGCGCGAAAGGGAGTTTTGCTGAGGCTCAGGTAATTTATTAATTTATCGAGGATTTGATTGATTGATGGGTTGTTTGTTACGTAGAAAAGTTCTATATGGAAAAAGAACAAAGGAAGCAATCTCCACCATCCAATATTAATCTTTTTAAATTTAATTAAAAAAACACATTTTCATCCTATTTCTTAAAAATTAAATATCTCTCAAACCGTTAATCGTTATGAAAAAAATAATTATACCGTCACGACGGGAATTAAATTATCTTTCCATAGATATGCACTTCTATATACTTTCGGCGAACTTTTTTTAAAAAATTTCGTAAAAAAATCACATGTAATTCTCGAAAAATTACATGTAATTCTCGAAAATTCATGTTTGATTAATTATTTTAAAAATCACATTTGAATTTGTAACGTCACATGCGATTTGTGAAATCACGTGTATTTTTTTTGACGAGAATTTCAACATTGTAAAATCGTTAAAAGTATATGAAAATAACCGTCTATTAAATGACAAAAATATTTTCGTTATTATTTTAAAACCACACGTGATTTATGTGAATTACATTAAAATGTTTGAATCACATGTAATTTTGTTAATATATTAAAATGTTTGTTGCCATTAATATAAAATATGTTCATTTTACCGGGGTAGAGTCCCCTTTACCCAAAAAAAATATATGTAAAACAAATTGGCTTCTGAATTACATGTGATTCGGTGATAATTACATGTGATTTTGCTTGCATTACATATGATTCAAGCATACCGAAACCGTAACTTTTTCTAACAAACCCACATTAGATGAATCACATGTGATTTTTTTAATCACGTATTATGTTTTCATTTATGTAAAATATATAAAACAAATTGGCTTCTAAATTACATGTGATTTTGTTTGAATCACATGTAATTCTGCTTGAATTGCGGTGATAATTACATATGATTTTTCTTGCATTACATGTGATTCAAGCATTCCGAAACCTTAACTTATTCTAACAAACCCACTTTAGATGAATCACATTTGATTTTTTTAATCACATGTAATCTTGTTAATATATTAAATTGTCTGCTTGAATTACATGTAATTCGATGATAATTACATGTGATTTTGCTTGCATTGGATCACATGTAATTCGATGATAATTACATGTGTATTTGCTTGCATTACATGTGATTCAAACATTTCAAAACTTTAACTTCTTCTAACAAACCCACTTTAGATGAATCACATGTGCTTTTGTTTGAATCACACGTAATTTACCACGAATTACATGTAATGCAAGCAAATTCACATGTAATTATCATAAATGGATCACAAGATAGCATACATGGATCACAAGACCACTTTAGATAGCATACATGGATCACAAGACCACTTCGGAAGGATGGATGATGTGAGGAATGGAGAGAAAATGTTATTTACCACGAATCACATGTGATTTACCACGAATTACATGTGATTTATCACGAATCGCATGTGATTTACTTGGTTTCTAGATTATTGGTATTAAAGTTGAAAATAAAAATCTATGAAAACATGTAACTTAAAAAAAGACTAACGCCTCAAATGGGACGAAAGTTAGATGTAAAGTTATGTGAGTCTACATGAATCACATGTGATTTAAAGCAAAATTACATGTAATTATTTATAAAATCACATGTGATTTAAAGCAAAATTACATGTAATTTTGTATAAAATCACATGTAATTTGAGCAAAATTACATGTAATTATTTATAAAATCACATGTGATTTGAGCAAAATTACATGTAATTCACACAAAATTACATGTAATTTTCATTCAACACTAACTAACCACTTTATTACAAAAATCACATGTAATTCACACATAATTACATGTGATTTGCATTTAACACTAATAAACTATTTTATTACAAAAATTACATGTAATTCACACATAATTACATGTAATTCACACAAAAGTTAACGATTTACAGTGTTAAAAATTATCGCCAAAAAAATTACACGTAATTTTCGAAAATTACATGTAATTTTTCGAGAATCACATGTAATTTTTTATGCGTAAATTTTAAAAAAAAAGTTTGCCGAAAGTGTATAGAAGTGCCTATCTATAGAAAGTTAACTTAATTCCCGTCGCGATGGTATAATTAGTTTTTCGTAACGATTAACGGTTTGAGAGATATTTAATTTTTAAGAAATAGGATGAAAATGGGTTTTTAAATTAAATTTAAAAAGATTAATATAGACCATTAGATGGAACTAAAATAGATGGTTGAGATTGTTTCCTTCCTTCTTTTTTTGATGCATATTCTATAAATGGAAAATTGATGTTGGAGGTTATATGATGATTAAGAGAGTGTATATTAATAGAAAAAGAGTTTTGTCTTTTAAAAGTATTTGATTGTGATATAAAAATATATTTCTGCTTATCGTATGTTTACTATCAATGTTTTAGAGGGTGTTTGGCGCTTATTAAAACTGTTTAGCTGTTTACTGCGTTTTGATACCAGAGATCAGCAGTTTCAAATGTGTTTGGGATTGCTTATTCCGAATTGATCATATGATTATTTTCAAAAGCATAGACATTATAATAAGCAATCTCTTGTATTTTTGGAAGTCTAAGTATAGATGTTGTATTACTGCAGGCAAGGTATTTGTTTCCTGACGATGAAAAGGTTCAAGAGCTTGCAAATTTATTGAAGGAAAAGGAAATTGGTGTTGTTGCCCATTTTTACATGGATCCTGAGGTGCAAGGAGTTCTAACTGCTGCACAGAAGCTTTGGCCCCACATTCATATATCTGACTCGTTGGTTATGGCTGACAGTGCTGTTAGCATGGCAAAAGCAGGGTGCAAATACATAACTGTTCTAGGGGTTGATTTTATGTCGGAAAATGTGCGAGCTATTCTTGATCAGGCTGGTTTTCCAGAGGTAAGAGTCGTTCTGTAACTTTCCGGTCTTACAACTTGTTCAGTTTTTCTTTCTATTTTTATAGACGAGGTGAGGGATTGAGTATCAGTTACATTTACAATGAAATGGCGCTGTTATAATCGTATGACTTCTGACTATTGACATGCACAAAGAAACTACACAAAATATGACGAGTTATCATGTTGGTTGAGCTATATGTCTACTGATACGACCCTCTCGGATAGTATCGGGATAGTGGCACCCCTTCAAGCGTGATGCTAGCTCCTTAAGAAGAAGATTAGAAAACCAGAGACATTTTTATGTTTAACTTCATTGATTGACTGATAAATGATTACAATATGAAACCTTAAATACTAGTTATTAGATAAACACTAACATAACTTATAAATATAAAAGATACTAAAATGATAAACATAAAACATAAACATATATCCTAAAAATAGAAGATATTCTTGTCGTAACATTCCTCACTCCTTCGAATTCACCTTGCCCTCAAGGTGACATCTTGAAAAACGCTCTTGATTCCCGGGTCCCAAATTTTGATATGTTTCCTAAGCCTTTGTAGAGTCTGTTCCAACTTGTTCTTTGGCTCGGGAAGTAACAATTCTTGGATTTCAACTCTACACTCCTTCCATTCAGATGTAACAGACCACATGTCCTTGTTAGGCCGCGATTCAGCGATAGATTGCAATTCACCAACAACAACAGGTTGTGATTCACTAACCATAAGATGTAATGCATCAACCATTCGTGATTCACCAACCATTTGCGATTCACCAACCATTTGCGATTCACTAAGATTAGGTTGCGATTCGTCATCCACAAGTTGTGTTTGAACAACAATGGCCCGCTCTTTTTCTTTTTCTGCAATTGCTTCAAAACGAGCCTCAGAGATACGGGCTAAATAGAAAGCGTCTCCTAAAGTTGTAGGCCTTAACCTCAACAATTCCCGTTGCAACGACACTTTAAGGCCAGAGATATAAAAACATTTAAGCAAGTTTGTAGAGATCCCCGTTACCCGATTTGCAAGTATCACAAACTCACTTTGATATTCGGCCACTGTACCCATCTGCAGAAGTTTAGAAAGTGCGTCTCGATCGCTGCTACTCGATGCCATAGCAAATTGAAAAACAATAAAAGAAAAATTTATTTTTTTTCGGATGAACAGTACCCGATGAACAGTAACGTCAGATGAACAGTAGCGCGATGAACAGTACCCCCGTCCGATGAACAGTGCGTCGGATGAACAGTGTTTCCGATGAACAGTAACTTTTTTTTTTTCAATTTTTTTTTTTTTTTTTTTTTTTTTTTTTTTGGAAACCTTGATCAAAATCCCTCAACGAATTGAGGGCTCTCAATGAAAGCACCAATTGATACGACCCTCTCGGATAGTATCGGGATAGTGGCACCCCTTCAAGCGTGATGCTAGCTCCTTAAGAAGAAGATTAGAAAACCAGAGACATTTTTATGTTTAACTTCATTGATTGACTGATAAATGATTACAATATGAAACCTTAAATACTAGTTATTAGATAAACACTAACATAACTTATAAATATAAAAGATACTAAAATGATAAACATAAAACATAAACATATATCCTAAAAATAGAAGATATTCTTGTCGTAACATCTACATATAGACATTTTTATACGTCTAAATCATGCAACTAGCGACTAAGTTGGGTATTTTGCAGGTTGGTGTGTACAGGATGTCTGATGAAGAGATCGGCTGTTCACTAGCTGTTGCTGCATCCAGTCCTGCATATATTGATTATCTTTCTGAAGCTTCAATTACTTCTCCTTCTTTGCATGTCGTCTACATAAACACTTCATTGGAAACCAAAGCTTATGCACACGAACTCGTGCCTACTATCACTTGCACCTCTTCTAATGTTGTGCAAACGATCTTGCAGGTCCTTTTTTCATTCTCAATTGGTTACTTACACTTAATTTAGTCTGATCAAAATACTCACGTCTTTCATTTACTAATGCATACCATAATGTTTTTATCAGGCCTTTGCTGAAGTACCAAACTTGAGTGTATGGTATGGTCCCGATTCCTACATGGGTGCAAACATCGTAGAACTATTTCAACAGATGACATTAATGACAGATGAAGAAATAGCAAAGATACATCCGGATCATAGTAGAAACTCAATAAAAGCATTGTTACCTCGTTTGCGTTATTTTCAGGTAATCTAGTTCAGATTTAGACTTTCCAAGTTATAATTTCTCGTTTTGTTTCTTTCTGAAAGGCAATGAAACTTATAACTTCTCATTGATGAATATATGTTTTTCATTAATCATTAAACAAGTGTATCAATGACGATGTTTTAATTTTTCTATGAACTGTCTTTTAGGACGGAACATGCATTGTTCATCACCTCTTTGGGCATGAAGTTGTGGAAAGGATCAATGACATGTACGGTGATGCATTTCTCACTGCTCATTTCGAGGTTCCTGGTGAAATGTTCACCTTGGCTATGGAAGCTAAAAGAAGAGGAATGGGGGTGGTAGGGTCCACCCAAAACATATTAGATTTTATAAAGAGTAGGGTACAAGAGTCTCTGGATAGAAATGTAGATGACCATCTTCAGTTTATATTGGGAACAGAATCTGGAATGGTGACATCAATTGTTGCAGCAGTTCGTCAATTATTATGTTCTTCAGACGAAGGAAAAGTGAGTGTTGAGATAGTGTTCCCCGTCTCATCAGAGTCAGTGACAACAACTTCACCCAGTTCATCATCGGGCTTAAGCGTGGGCGAGTTGGGTGATGTTTCAGATATGTCTGTAATACCTGGAGTTGCAAGTGGTGAAGGGTGCTCTCTTCATGGTGGCTGCGCATCTTGTCCATATATGAAGGTTAGTGTACTCTTTATGACAATTTTTGAAAATATAACCTCTACGTTTTTACTATAACGGCCAAAGTGGGCGGGTTTGGTAATTCGTGAAAACAGGTTTGGGTAACATAGAGGTTTAAAACAATATGTAGAGAGCTGGCTGGCTGGCCAATCTGGTTACTAGACCCATCATGTTAAAAATTTGTTTTCGTTTGACCAGTCAGATGAAATACGATCCAGATCAACCCGTTTCAGGTAAACGGGTTGGAATTCCCTTTTCTATGGAATCGCTTTCTATGGTATCTTGTTTGGTATAAATGTATACTCGCAAACTGTTCTGATAATTTGTGAAGAATCCTTTCTTGTTTTTGTTTCTGGCTAATCCTCATCAAGCATTTCTTGATTGAGATTATCACCAAAGCTAGTGTAGCTATTCTGTCTAAATGAACTAATCGTTTTCTTTTTCTAATGGTCTACCAGATGAACTCCCTTACATCACTCATTAAAGTCTGTAATAGCCTACCGCTGGGTAAAGATGCTCTTACACGTTATGAAGCTGGACGGTTTAGTTTGCGTACACCTAAAGGGAATTCAATTGCAGATGTGGGCTGTGAGCCAATCCTGCATATGAGACATTATCAGGTGAGATTTTGTAATGCCAAAACCATCTTCTACCAACTCAGAAAAAAATAAAGCTCTTTCTAAGAAGCCTATTTTGGTTATTTATATTTTTTTATATCTTTCTCAGGCAACTAAAAAACTACCCGAGAAACTCATAAACCAGATTCTTGGCGCTGGTAGCAACGGAAGAGCTGAATAAGGTTCTAAAAACCATTCAAACCAAGGGTTCAAAGTAATTTGCTACAGTCTACATGCGGAAAGCACAATTCATGTGTCGTAAAAAACGGCAAATATTGGAGGGAGAGGGGTATTGCAACATTTGGTTGGAGGAAAGTTCCATTAAACAGAGATATGTTGTGTACAACTATGTCATGATTTCATCACATTATTTAAGTAGTTTATACAATCCGCAGACAGACTTTGCAGAGTCTGCAAATTTTGTCATGATAAATAACTTACCAAATAAACGGAGGGTGGCTAATCGCTAGAGTGGCGTTCCATGTCTGTTTTTTGACCACCATGGATGTTTTTGATTGAATACAAATGACTTTCTATGCGTTTGCATATAGTATTTTTGTATCGAGTGGAACATCTGAACAACATGGGACGAAGGCATGAAGCTACTTTTGTTTGCAATTTGAATAGATGAACATATATGATTGCAAACAAAATGCATATATGAAAATGTTCCAATCTTTGGCTCTATTCCCTTCTAAATAAACAGAAAAGCTGTACCTTTCCATCTGTTATCCAAAAAGGAATCTTGATAAAAAGAATTTATACATGTCCGGCAAAAGAACTATAGAAAAGTTAAAAAAACTCGTTATCTCCGTAATGACTTTGATATCTCCGTAAAGACTTTGTTGTCTCTGTAAACAAATTATAATGAATTCGTCCTTTAACCCTATAAAAGATTAAAAGTATTGAGAAGCTCACACCACAGTCGCTGTTATCTCCGTAAACAGGTTCGTTTCCCTCTTCTTAGTCGATAACTTAATCCGCTTGATTAGTTGTTATGTTGTATAGGTTATGTAATCTAGTATTAGGGGTTTTGCTTTTCTTATTTCAGACTTTCATTTCGACTAATGTTAGCTGATAAGCACTTCCATTCTTGCTGATAAACATGTAAATAGGCAAACCCAAACACCCTATTACCTTATGCAGGAGATATCGCATGTACCTTTACTTTAACCGGCTCTTTGTCTGATTTCTCATTAACAACTTCGTGGAATTTACAGGATCTTCAATTTACAAGTGTTTGAATTTATGGTTTGACTGTGATTATGTGATATTATATTATCCGAATCAGGTCTGCATATGCTTATTTTAAACTTCAGTTTGTTTAAAATATATGCAATTTTTATGTATAATTTCCGACTAAGATTAGCTGATAAACTCTTAAATAGGCAAAACCTAAACACCCTTTTAGCTTTAATGCAGCAAGTATGTAAGAGATAGTGTTTGCATGTACCTAAACTTTTAATTATTTAAGGATTTGCATGTAAACTTACCCCTATATAATCAGATTATCACTTTTAAACTGCAATTCCAATCACCCCTTATGTTATAATAAGCTATTATGACTAAACTCTTGTTTAGTCATTTATCCGAGTCATTTTCAAATATGATAATGTACATTTGGTTTGTTAGTAGTTTAATTTAATTTTTACGCGGGTAGACCTTTATTACGATTCTTACTAATAAACTCAACATTAGGTAGTTTTTAAACAACTATAATGATTTGTGTTAATAGTTTATGTGGGATAATTGTATTGATCACTATCTTTTATAAGTAAAATAAACGCAGGTGCGGGGTTACATATTTCTTTAGTTGTATGTCTTTGGCTCGCTGAATGTTAGTAACACTTGGTGATTAATTTTAATTTACAGGTTAAGGAAGAGTGCCCAAGGAGGTGAAGCTTTAAGCCCGAAATTTAATCCCTACTTGTCGAAATCTCTATTCTTTAAAACGTTTCAGCCCAAAATAAAAGGAAAATGTCTGATCTCATACCTTTCGATATCCAATCAGAAATCATAAAAAGGCTTCCTGTCAAATCACTAATTCAGTTCCGGTGCGTTTCAAAACAATGGAAGTCTTTTATTGACAGCCCGAAACTCATAAAAAGCTACCACATTAATCACACAAACCCTCAACATCATCTACTTGTAAGTTACGAATCAGATAGTGTCCAAACATATACTTCGATTATCGATAACAATACTTTTCCCCAACGAAAGTTTTCCTTAACCGCCCCGGAGTCCCTTAGCTTATTAAGAAACATATTAACACTTAGTTCCTTTAACGGGTTGTTATGTTTTTGCGGAGACATGGATTCAATTACTAGGATGGCTATTATATGGAATCCCACTGTTAGGAGATCTGTTGGTATTGTTATCCCTAAAAGGTCAAATATGCGTACTATTGTTGGTTTTGGGGCTTGTCCTGATACTAGTGACCCTAAGCTTGTTAAGATTAGTGTTTCTAAAAGGTCCAGTATGTGGAAGGTTTCTGTTTTTACGTTACGTACACGTGTTTGGAAAATCGTGTATAAGGGTGCGCCTTTTAAATGGTGTGATTTGGTGTGGCTTCAAGTTTTTGTAGATGGGGTTATTTATTTTCGTGTTTTTGATGATATATATTTGGATGATGGAGTTAGGTCTAATTTTGTTATTTCGTTTGATTTCAAGAGTGAGAAGTTTGGAGAACTGTGTCTTCCGGAGAGATTAGTACATACACGTTATCTAGATGTGGTGAAGGTGAATGGTGCGCTTGGTTTACTTGAGTATTATCTTGACGGTGAGGCATCGGTTTGTGGTGTGTGGACAAGGGATGATGGAGCTAATGAATTTACCAAAATATATACTGTGAAGGTTGAGGGTCAGTCGTTGTATCGTAGGGTTTTAGGATTTAGGAACAACGGCGAAGTTGTAATTAAAGTGTATGATGATAATAATGAAGAGTCTACAATTAAAATTTATGAACCCTTATCAGGGCATATTGACGATGTTGGGATTACTGGAAAGCGCCTTATGTTTTACGCAAGGTCATATACGGAAACGCTGCTTTTGCTTGATCAATCAGATTCTATCATTCTTTAATAATGATGATGGTTCTATATTGGAAGGTGTCGAGATCAAGCTGAAGGTATTACACGAGTCTTTATTATTCAATTTAGTTTATGTTACTAGAAAAATAAGTGTAAGGGGATGCTGGTGAAGGTGGTGGTATTTACTGATTAAGGAAATGTTAGCTTAGTTTGTTTGTTATTCACTTATATGAAGCATTTATATGTTTTTAAAGCGATCCAGACTTACAACCTATCTTTGACGTGCTTTGATTGTGACCGATGTTATATTGGAAGATGGTGTAGGAATTATGGGGTTCGTGTAATTGCACGCGCATCAGTAGTTCAGCATATAGAAAGTCAAAGAACATGAATCAATTAACGATTAGGATACACTCACAATCTCTGATGTTGATTGACGTTGATTAGCTGTTGATTGACGTTGATTAGCGATTAGGATACACTATTCACAATCTCCGACCTTTAGCTTTTGGGCAATTGTTGCTCTCCTGCGTTATTATGGCAGCCACAACGGCTTTATATTGCTGTGCGATGTAAGTTTTGGTGTTTCACATGTTTGTTTGCTTTTTCAAAAAATTGAAACACACTTATCCTTTTAGCAGTGAGTCAAGCTTGAAACCACGGATTTAGCACACTTTGTTGATGACGATAGTGTAATAATACCAGATAACTCTTAGTTATTTATTAATGTGCTATCGATGGGAGGTGATGCAGGTCACTTGAGTCCTTTTCTTTCTTTCTCCTCTGGCCTGATTTGGTTCGCCCGTCTCCCCTGACCACAACTCAGAAAAAAAATAGTTCTTTCTAAGAAGCTTATTAGTTTTTATATCTCTCAGGCAACCAAAAAATACCCGAGAAACTCATAAACCAGATTCTAGGCGCTGGTAGCAATGGAAGAGCCGCATAAGGTTCTAAAAACCATTCAAACCAAGGGTTCAAAGTAATCTGCTGCTACAGCCTAGAAATGACAATATTAGAGGGAGAGGGGTAAGGCAACATCTGGTTGGAGGAAAGTTCCATTATACAGAGATATCAGATATGTTGTGTACAGTCTGCAAATTTCGTCATGATAAATAACTTATAAAATAAACGGTGTGTGGCTAATCGCTAGAGTGGCATTCCATGTCCGTTTTCTTTACCACCGTGGATGTTTTTGATTAAGTGCAACTGATTTTCTACGCGATTGTATGGTATTTTGTATCGAGTGGAACATCTGAACAAGATAAAAAAGGGGGTATGCATATCTATCTGTAAATGGTCCAATATTTGGTTCGATTCCCTTCTCTACTTATTTTCAAATAATTTGGATGACTTGAAAGCATTTTGTTCAAGAATATAAAATTTTAATAAATATAAAAGCTGTAGCACCTTCCTTCTCTTCTCCGAAAAAGGTTGATAAACACTTTTTTTATATCTTATTTTATCTGTATTTTTTGAAGCATTTCTATTTTTTAAAAGTTTAAAAGTTAAGATATTTAAATTTAACTTTATAGAAACATTTATTTTGTAATTGACCAATAATTCTTTTTATAACAACTTTTTATAACAACTTATTAAAAAATATTTTTTTATTTTTAAAATTATTTTTTCATAATCTAATTTAATTATATTTTCTAAAATTTTATAGTCTTTGATTCAATATTCATCTTGATAGTATATTTTCATTAATTTTTATTATTTTTTATTTTTTAAAGGTTTATTTTATTTTGATTTAATATTTTTACAACTTCAATATTTGAATATAAATTTAACGGGCAAAAATAGTAACATTTATCAACTAAAAAATCGTCACCTGATACCCGTCACTGTCTTTCGCGCTAGTATTTGCATAAGAGATGGATCTACTATTTGAGTTGACAAAAATTGATCAAGGCTTCATTTGAATTATGTTCTCTTACGATTGCACGATGTTAGTAAATTAATCGTTTAAAATATACCAAAATGGCAAAGCTGTCGATGTTATCTGAAAACCTCATATTTGTTTGTGCTAAAACAATGTCATAGTGGGTAAATTTGTCACCCGAAAGTTGTCTCTTTAAACTTTTTCATTCTTTCATAGCGAGGAGGACAACCTAACTTATGAACACAGTCGCGTAACTGTTTGGTTCAACAAGTTCTAAAGAGTTAATGTGTGTAAAGTGTCAAAGTGAACAACATTAACTCTAGGCTACATATCCTATTTATACTGGTACGAGGTTGACTCCAAGTACTGATTGATGGTGACTACACTAAACAGACACTTGTCAGACATCTGTCACAAGATGCTCTTTTATTCTTGGTAGTCTACCACAATGCTTTAGGGAAACAGAGCTGACACAGTTTCCCTTTTCTTCATAGTCTCGTACACACTAAGGTATGTCCAAAGTGTACTAAGTGTTAACAGGGTATTGCCAACCCTCAACCCCTTAGAGTCCCTGATACATATTGGCTGTTATCCATCACAGCCAATGAGTATGTCTTCAAGTAATCTTCGACTTCCTTGACAATGTCTCTGACATAGACTCCTTTGAGGTTGCTCACAGAGACTTAGATCTCTGTGAGTCTTGCGATACTTGCCTGCCTCCTAGGCACATGCAAGTTAATATCAAACAGCTTGATTTACGTTTAAATCTATGATACAAGGAAGCTAATAAACTTAGATTACCAACATTTAGCATGTTTCTATAAATAGCATGTTTTCATAAATAGTAATAAGCTTATTAAATAAGTACATGATATAAGCTATAGTTTAATAAGCATATATTATAAGCCATGATTATTATATAGTAAAGTTTATTAATAATAATACTTTAGTCTTAACATATGATTATTAATTAATAATATAATATATGTTATTATAAATAACTATTAATTAATAATATTACATGATTATATTAATTAAACTTTACCTTAACTGATTATTGTATAATTAAATTAAAGTATGTTATTACTTTAATTAAACCTTGGTTAAAATAGAATAAATTAACTAAGCTAAGTTCTTAATTAATTAAATGTAACATGAACTTATGCTATGAAATAATTATATTAATAATTATTTTAACCTATAGTTTAATTAAGTAAATGATCATGTTTAATATCATGAAAATAATATAAATTAATTTATAACCTAGGTCTCAATTTAATTAATCAATTTAAATGTACATGATTTAATTAATTTATTAATTAAATTAAGCTTTGTAATATTTTAGCAAAATAAAAATCCAAACACACCCCTTTGTGTGTTGTCGTGTACCTGAGCCCTTAAACCCGAGCCTACCGAGACATCCATGTCTCGGTCGCACTTAAACAAAACAAAACACCATAGCCTTGCGGCTGTGGCTTGCCACTGACCTGACCAACGCAGACCCTGGCTGCTATTGGTTCCCACTGACAAGCCAAACCTACCCCCTGCTGGGGTTGGTGTTGCGGCCGACTGCATAGGGCAGCCACCGGCTGCTGCCGATTCCCCCTGTGTGACCCAAAATACCCATCGGCTTATGCCGGTTTCCCCCTGCGTGCAACAGCTTCCCACCGAGAGCCATAGGCTCTCGATTTTCCCACTTTTTAACCAAACAGCCCCCGCTAGGGGTGTTTGGGGTTGCGGCTAAAAGAGGCAAACAACCACCGACCCATTAAGGGTGCGGTTGGCCGGTAAACAAACACTACTGAGAGTCTTTGACTCTCGGTTTGCGTGACAACCTCAACCAAACCAAATAATAAAAGATTAAGGATTTAAGAAATACCAAATGCGGGTATTGATTTGGAATTAAGAACCACGAATACAAACTCGAATTTAATCAAGATCAACTAACTTTTCCTCCCTCTTTTCTTGGTGAAAAACTGGCGGCCAAAGGGTGTAAGGGGGCTAGTGTTTTGTTTGATTTTCTAAAATGTGTTAAATGAAATGAAAAGTTATTTCCCTGGTTTGATAAATTGCTAAGTGGGCCGGACCTTAAGCCCTTTCCTTGTTTTATTTTTAGGCCGGCCAAACAAGGTCCTTTTTATACTTTTTCGGTTTTTGTGTTTTATTAATCCTCGCGTGTGTTCGCGTTTTAATCTCGTGTTTTAAATTCTTGTCGTGTTTTAAGCATTATACATTAATACTTATCGTGTAATACTTTATATACGTAATACTTGTCGTAATCACTTAATATACGTAATGCTCTTATTAAATGTTCGTGATACGTGTTATATATTAATTAATTGTAAAGTTTTAATTTATCCGTATTTTCGTGCATTAAATGTTCATAGGTATTTTATGCAGGTTTTACAACAGTTCTGAAGTCGAATATGGTGTTGTGTTGGTTATTTAGCTTAAGAAACTTAATAACGTAACAAAAATCAATAAGCTTTCTTCCAATGTTGTTTGCAGATGGGAAAGTCTTTATTTCAGTTGGTTAATGCCCCTTAGATAAAGGGTGAGCTTAAAATTGAAACATAATCCTGCTGAGAACCATCAGTAACTTTTAACTACTTTAAGGAACCAGAGTCTCGAGGAGATGCGTTAAAGGGGTTAGGCATATTTTAAAAGACGAGGGTACCCTTATTAGCGGATAAATAAGGCCCGAGCCCGGTTTGTGGGCTTATGGTCAACTAGGGTTTATCTCTTGTAATATCTATATATTTTGATGAACAATACATAACTTCTGATGGAGAATTAAGTTATTCTATCATGGTAATCAGAGCCTAAACACCCACCATAAAAAAACCCTTCATCCATCGACACAAAGTCTGCCAAAAAAAGTCAGTTTCTTTATTGCTTGTTGCTTTCATCACTTGCTGCCAACATTAATCTTCAGTGTACTTTAATTATTTAATTACTTTGCTCTGCTGCCGCGTCGCTATCCCCACTTGATGCCAACATTAGTCCTTTGGTGTATTTTAATCATTTAATTGCTTTGTTCTGCTGCGTTGCTATCATCACTTGCTACCAAAATTAGTCATTCAATGTACTTTAGTTATTTAATTGATTTATTTTAGCTGTTGTGCCGCTATCTTCGATTGCATTCGCTTTATATGTTCATTTATTATTTCGTGAGTACAAAATTACCCTAGCGAATGGCACCTTACTATTTTAATGTTCAAGCCCCATTTATGCAAGGCCAGTTCACAAGTCAAATGGCTCAGCCCGACTCTTTTCCAGTTCAGTACGGTTACATTCAGGCCCAATGCTTACCAGCACAATATGCCAGTTCAGTCGGTATACCAAGTATGATAACGCCTCCGGCTTCTCAAGCTACTATGTTTCCGCAAGCATTTCAGACTATGCCTTCTCAAGATCATTCTTGGAATATGGACACCGGAGCATCCTCTCACGTGGCAGACAATACATGTATACTCACTTCTTTTAGTAATTCGAGCATTTATCCATCTGTATTTGTTGGCAATGGTAACTCTATTCCTGTCACTCATACCGGACACAGCCTCTTGCATACGCCTCAAAAGCCTCTTCATCTAAATCAAATTCTTGTCACGCCTCACATAATTAAAAATTTAATTTCTGTTCGCAGATTTACCCGTGATAACGATGTTTCTGTTGAATTTGATGCTTATGGTTTTTCTGTAAAAGATTAGCATACCCAAAAGCTCCTTCTCCGATGTGATAGTACGGGCGACCTTTACCCGGTCACTCAGCAACCTGCATTAGAAACCTCAGTTGTTTTGCTTTCCTTTAGTTCCACTACTTGGCACAGACGCCTCGGTTATCCCGGGGACGATGTGCTTCATCGTTTAGAGTCAAGTAGGCTATGTAGGCTATGTAGGTACGTACGCATAATCTAATTATGATATTATATCCGTTACTTATTAATGTCTTAAGAAAAAGGCCATGTGACTATTAATTGATTTCAGAATTATCTATTCAAAAAGGGGTTCTTTAATTTGTACGCTTAAATAAATAGAAAATTATATGTACATGTTTACTTTTTGACAAATGGAGGAACTCACATATATGCTGATGTACAAAGGAATTCATTAGAGGAAGCAAGAAAGGTAGCGTTAAGGGTGGATTGGATGGAATATTTTCAGAAGTGAATGGATTTTTTGAAAACCGTCTGCCGTTAGGGAGATATCAAAAAGTTAAATCTATCTTTTCTCACATATGGCAGACTGACGTAAGTACTTGAGAAAACTTTCTTTCTTTGTGTCGTTCAATTACGTTAGATATTTAGATAATTTCTTGCAAGTACCTTTTATCTTTTTAGGATCTCTACAAGTTTATATCTTACAGTAAACATAATGTGAGTTTTTATACTTTCTGTTTGTCATCAGGCATATGTGGGAAACAAAGAGATTGTCGCAATATTGAAGAATTTCAAAGGATAGTCTCATCTACGCAAAGAAGAGAGATTGACTCGAAGGGGTTTAACGAATGTTGTTGCTGCCGTTTTGGCACACTCTATACCTTTTCAGTATGTCAGTATGTACATATTTTTCTACGAAATCGATTAAGTTTCAATAAGTCAATGGCCACATAAACGTTACTTCCACAACACCACATGCAGCCTCCTGCCAAGTCTTCTCTCTATAAGCATTTGCCTAAAATGCTCCGCTGCAGAGCGCCTGCATTAATTCTCGTATTGTAAAACTCTGTTTTTAAATGATATATAAATAAAGTTGATTTAATCACTCTTTTGAGTTATTTTCTATTATTATGACATGCGTTCTATTAAGTAATACATGTGTCAAATTAATGTCTATACCTTTCTTTTATGCTAACCAGATTTGAATTTCTATGCACAAACAATCTTGTTCAGATCAGTGTTAAACGTCTCCTGTATGCAGTCACTTAAGAACACCTAAGGATGAGGTTGATGTATGAAATGAGGATTGCAAACACCAAGCATTACTAATTTGTTCTTTTAGATGAGATATAATTAGTTGGATTGTGATAATTTTTGTACTTGCATTTCATCCTTGAGAAAGATGTCTGTTTCGTGTTTGTGGTTAGGCAAAATACTTGGTCTAGATAGACATATGATTTCTAATAAATATGTTACGGTCTTAGTTTTTTGTTATTGATTACTATTTTTTCATTTGTTAATTTTGAATAAATATAGCAGGACTAAAATGTATGTGAGTATGTATTGTTAATGCAATAATGCCTAAAAACGTTACTTGCATTTTTCGGTCTCGCTTAGTTTTGATTACGACAATATGTAAAAACAAGCATTTACGAAAACAACGAAAAACGAATTCTTGAGTTCAAGTATTTTTCATTTTACCCATTTTCACTTAAGGTATGGATAAACAAGTACTAACCTTAATCAAGTGATCAAGTGATTTAATCTTTTCTTAAAACTCATTTTTTATTAAGTGTGCCAAGTTTTTATTAAACTTTCTTTTTAAGAAAATGTTTTATTAAATTAATTATTTGAAAATTTGAAAATGGCATATTCTCATTTGGTTAGGAATATTCTATCAGGATATTTTTTAAACCAGATATGACCTCCACCACTAAAGGACGAAAAGGGAGCGGAGTCTAGTCCAGCGGTACCTTAGCTCCTAGGCGGTTCCTTATCGATAAGGTACCGCGGGCTAAGATAAGGTACCGCGGGCAGATATAGCCGTTGGCCCTTTGTCCTATAAATAGTGGACCATTCTCAGCTTTTCAATTCACCTCTTTTGCACATCTATTTCCATTCAAACACTCTTCTTTAATCACTCAAATCTTTGATCATTTGTTTGATTACTACTTGTTTAAGAAGTGAATCTTGTTCTTCCATCCCTTCCTCTCCAAGTGCAAAGAGAAGAACACTATCCTTGTGAAGTGTTGAGTCCACCACCAAAGATCCATTGAAGATCTAATTTTATACATTTGTAGTTGTGTCATAGTTGTGAAGATCCAAGTAGTTGTGTCTATTTGGAAGTTGTGTATGTACTAAGTATAGTTGTGTAGATTGGTCCTAGCTACGATTAGGGCTCGACTTTTAGCTTAGAATCGGAAATTGGTTAAGCGACGTGTACGGTTTTCTCCACCATAGGGAGATTGTTGTGTAGTGAACTCTCGATTAAGGAGTACTCGTGGAGTGGAGTAGGAAAGAGGAGTGAGCTTCGTTGCCGAACCACTATAAATCCTTGGTGTTCGGTTTGATCTTTCTTTACCCTTAACTCTTTACATTCTTTATTCTTTGTGCATATATTTTTGTTAGTATTAGTTTAGCTACACTATCATTGTTCATATTATGCATAAGAAGATTTCACATATTTCCTCAAGCCTAAGTTTTTGAAAAAGGATTTTTTGAAAACCACATTTTAACAAGTAAATATAAGAAACTATTCAACCCCCCCTTCTAGTTTCTACAATTGGTATCAGAGCGTGGTTGCTCAAGAATTTTTAAAGTATATTGTATTTTAAAACTTGAATCGATTTATGGATTCCAACAAATACCTAAAAGGGCACTCTATGCAAAGACCACCACTTTTTGAAACTGATAGTTTTATTTATTGGAAAAATAGATTTGAAACTTATGTGAAATCAAAAGATTTAGATCTTCGGCATGTTATTACCAATGGTGATTTTTTACCTTATCAATTTAATGAAGTTTCTAAAACAAAAGAATTGGTCACTTTTGACAAAGCTAATGACGACACTAAAAAGAAACTTTCAAAAAATAATGAGGCTAAAATGGTGATTTATAATGCTTTACCTAAGAAAGAGTATGAAAGAATTTTTATGTGTGAAACCGCTAAAGATATTTGGAACACTCTTTTAGTAACCCATCAAGGTAATAGCCAAGTCAAAGAAAGCAAAATCGATCTTCTTGTCCAACAATATGAACAATTTGTCATCTTAGAAGATGAAACTATTGATAGTGCATTTGCTAGGTTTAACACCATTATTACTAGTCTAAAAGCACTTGATGAAGGTTTTTCAAGAACAATGTTAGGAAGTTTCTAAGGGCTTTACATCCAAAGTGGAGAGCAAAAGTCACGACGATTGAAGAATCGAAAGATCTCTCAACTTTATCACTCGATGAACTCATAGGCAACTTGAAGGTTCATGAGATGATAATCTTGAAGGACTCGGAATTAGTGAAAACCAAGAGTGAAAGGAAATCTCTTGCACTTAAAGCCAAGAAGGCACAAAGTGACCATGATAGTTCCTCGGAAAGCGATGAAGAGGAGTATGCATTGGCGGTGAGAGATTTCAAGAAGTTCTTCAAGAGACGAGGTCAACACGTTAGGCAACCCAACAATGACAAGAAAACATTCTCAAAGAATCGGTTTGCCAAGAACGAAAAAGGTGATATGAATTGCTTTAGATGTGGTGATCCAAATCACTTCATTGGTGATTGTCCAAAGCCCGCTCGCGATAAGAACCACACGGCGTTCGTTAGTGGCGCTTGGAGCGATAGCGGTGAAGATGATGATGACAACCCCAAAGAGGAGAAATGTCTTATGGCTCACACTTCTAAAGAGGTACATTCCGAAACCGAATATTATAGTTATGGTAGCTCCACCTTTGATGATATTGAATTTAAAGGCAAATATGATAGTTTACACAAACTTAGTCTCAAATTCATAGAAAAGAATAAAACCTTAAAATCAACCAAAACTAAGCTTGAAAATGAGATCAATGAACTTAGGGAGAAATTGGCAATACTTGAGAAAAATAAAGAAGCGGATTTAGGTTGCTTAAGTTGTGAGAAACTTAGATTAGAGAATGAAGATCTCAAGAGCACCTCCATTAAATTGGAAAAGTTCATGAAAGGTACTAGTGCTCTTGATAATATGTTAAACAAACAAGTTCATTCTAAGGAAAGACTTGGTCTAGGTTTTAACTCAAATGAAGCCTCAATAAGTGAACCTAAACAAGCCAGATTTTCACAAAAATCACCCACTGTACGCGGTCCCAGATTGTATGGGGCGGTTCCTTATCACTATGGAACCGCCGCCATAGATAAAGTACCGCGGCCAGAAGATGAATTTTGTGAAAATCATGAATTTTCTGAAAAATTCAAAATCAGGTGAAAAACCAAAGCATCTTATTGTTAATAAGGTAAAATTACCCATACTTGATGACAATGCTATTGATAAGTTCTACAAGCCATTGAGTAAACCTCTCATGGGAAATAGAAGTTTATCTAGACCATCTTCTACTCCACCTAGAGTACGGAATGAGTCTAAGCCTAGAAGTAGAACGACAACGCCTAGAAGAGATAATCAAAACAATTCACGATCTAGAAGTAAAACCCCAACACCTAGAAGAAATGATCATAACTCTAAACCTAGATCAAATACACCTAGGAGAAATAATGAACAACAAAATGGTTACATGAATTACTACCCTCCTCCATTTTGTTCTCCATGGGGAACCCCTCCTTCATTCATGCATCCCAACCAAATGCAAGGGATGTTTGGAACTAACAATTTTGGACCCATGAGATATTGGGGACCAAATGTTTGATCTTGTGTGTTGTTACCTAGATATGCTTGGGAATTGATTTGGAGCCCGATGAGTGGATTAAGGATAGTGGATGTTGAAGAATAGTGATAATCTTATGAATCAATAAGGTGGGTTGAAGGTTTTAGAGAGAGAAAGTAGTGAGAGAAAGTGAGAGAGAAATATGTGTTTTTATTAAAATGAAAGTGAGAAAATAACCAACAACCAACCCCCTTTCCATGGTGGAAAGGGGTATTTATATCCAAGCCTCTAATGGACTTGGGCCGGCCCATGACAAGCCCATGGGCCGGTTTTACTTAACAAATTAAACAAATATTAACTACGAGCTATAGAACATTCAATAATATTGTGGAATGACCGATACTTCTAATATACGTTAAAAACGTATTTCTAACAATCTCCCCCTAAGGGAGGTCACTCCACGTTACACAGTTCTAAACCTAGCATACTATACTAAGTCTTCGTTCTTCAGCTCGTAGTCTTTTCTTCTTTTCTTTTTGTTGTGAATATGTTGATTTGATCTTTTAGGATTTGGCTTGAGAGCATTGTTCTTTTGACCAATCACATGTGATCTTTGCCTTCTTGTGAATCTTGCCTCCTCGTGACTCCATGTTCCACACACTTATGTTTTTGTTGAATTCTTGAAAGCTTCAGAGTTTGGTACAGCGGAAGACTTCATTTTGTACTTTCTTGAATTTTACTTAACTTTGATGCAGAAAAACATAAGCATGTGGGAACGACTTCAGCTGGTACACCGCAACGCCACCGTCTTCGCAACAACATAATAAGACACGAATGAAATGGCTTAGAACATTTCATTCTAAATCGGTAGCGTTTTACCTCCGGTCGGTGAAGACCGTTTGGACGATATTAGATATCGTACCTGTGACGGATAGTTTCAATTAAGTAACTTCCTGACAGGATTTCGCGGGTAAACCCGTTCTCTTTATTCGACGATCACTAAGCTTGACTGCGAACATAAAGAGTGAATCACTTGGATAAATTATCCTTGTGATTGAAGCCGTCAATTCATGAAACCTGGAACAAGTGAATTTCAATTAATATTTTCACCATCGTTGCTTTCCAGTTATCACGAGCTTGATTCATAAAGAATCTTGCACGTCACCTACCAAGTGCTGTTTGATGTTAACACTAGAAGGATTTCCACTCGTCACTGTGAACACTAAAGAGTGTCACTCTGAGTGTTCTGGCAAGATCATACGATAATGCGTAGAGGCCTGGAATGAGTTTAAGTTCAATTAAGAATTAAACTACTGTTTCTTTCCAGTTTTCACAAGATTGGTTTCTAAAGAAACCGCACGTGTCACCTACCATGAGCTTGTTTGATGTTGGCTCAAGCAGGATTTCCATCTTCATTGTAATACTTGCGTATCACTCGGATGTTCTGGCAATATTACAAGAATACTGCGTAGGACTCATAAAGATCTCTTACTTTTCACAGTGTGTGAGAAAGCAAGGAATAAATGGAAAGTGTCCTAATGAGACTTTTGATGATCTCGTGGCTCTAGACTCGATAGTGCATTTTGATTTAGTGAGCGATGGCTGGAGAGGAGTGCCACCTATTTAATATCAGTCTATTCGGAGTGAATAAACCAATAGATAACGTGTTGATCTCCGTGTGATTAAAACAAATACCTTTTGAGAGATATTTGAGTTAGTTGGGAAGGGTTGTGCATTGCATCACTGGGTCCATGATGTCTTTCTTCAACATCGAGAATCATTAACAAATGATCTCAATAGCATATGTATTGACCCGGTTTCTGCCTAAAGTTGTAAGAAGGGCTTATTTCTTTACACCCTTTATCTTTACAATTCTTTTTCATTCTTCAACCCCTTCAATGCTTACCAATACGTCATAACTAGCACCTTGTTGTGATTGTTCCAGTGCTAGCTTAAGTACTTGGTCGGCATTCAGCTACGTTCACAATCTTTCTCCATCTTTCCTAGGACTTCTAATTCTATCTAGGGAATTGTCCTTGGGAAGATTCCATCGGCTCTGATGAATCATTGGACTAATACCCCACCCTTTTGTCACCACATCCGTCGTGAATTAAGCGTGTTTTGGGAAAGTATAGTCACCATGAAAAATCCTTGAAAATCACTTAAGGTACTTGTGATATTGAAATCAAGAGTTTTGTACCTTAAGTGTTTTGTTCATCAAAAAACGCTCCCTCTTAACACGTGCTTTACACATATTAAGTTGGATTATCGTTAAGTCTTTTTCATCTTTTAGCCAAGTATCATTTAAGTCTCCTTAATCCCATTTTCCCCCCTTATCCAAAATGTTAACCATTAATATTTGGGATATTGAATGGATTAACCGGTCTTTGGGTAAAAATGAAATCAATGTTTGGCCATAGAACATATTAATGCTCCCCCTTAAACTAATAAGGGTGAATGGTAGTGCTTTAGTATGACATATTTTGAAAGATTTAGAATCCCGTGAGAAATTCTTGAAAAATTATCATACCTTAACACTACATCAAGCCGTAAAAGCACAATATTCACAAAATTTACATATTCACAAATAAAACCAATATAGAGTGGACCTGAGATGTACGACCCATTAGATAGATCGTTACAGTAACTTGTAGTGCACTCCATATGGTCTACCACCAACGAATTTTTCTAAGCTCCTCATCAATCTACGTTCCCGGAGCTTTTCATCAATCTTCTTTATCACATATGTCGCCATCTTCTGATAACCCGCATGCCAATCCTCAATCACCTCGGGTAATGTTCCGTCAGAGTTGAGATGCTCCAATTTTCCTCTGACATATATGAGAGTCCGATCACTATATTTATGAAGCTCACCTACCCTCATAAACTTCATGATCCCACGACTGTTCATGTAGAAAATCCCGTACATTGGAACGGTCGTGCCGGTATAGGGACATCTTTTGACATGTTGAGGTAGAACTTGATTCATTGGACGGGTTAAGTTAAGCTTCCTTTGGTAGCTTTCAACTCCCAATTGAAGATCTTCAACTCGTTTCTTGATAACAACGCTTCGTGTGAACATACGAAGTGCTGTATTCAAGGAAATGATTTCTTCACGAGTAAGATGGGTAAGTTGATCACGGGTCATCATAAGCAACATGTCTTCGATATCTTCAAGGCGAATGATAGAAAAATCTCCCCGTTGTATCTTGTATTCTCTGTCATCCTCCCTTTTTAGACGAATCTCCGTCACATGATGATAGCCATTCTTGGGTTCAATCGTCAGTCCCAAAATACTAGTGATGCGAAGATTGGATCTGACGATACTTCCTGAATTGGCTAAGCAGCAACCTCTGTACGCCCTTCGGACTCACTCGTCCCAATGTGATGCTCCTATAGCAGCATACATGTCATAATTACGGCTTACCTTTGGAACCCAGAGGCGGTTGAACTTTTCTTCGATATACGGTATTGTCCCCCAATTAGCAGCTTTCAACAAGGTCAGGGAGGTTGCGTACTTGGATGATCCCTTAAGGAGATAGTCAAGATCATAGGTGACAAAGAAGTCAAGAGCAATTTGATTATCTTATGAGGGATCAAGTGGAGGTGGAGCTCTTTCTGACTCATGAAGGCCTGGCCTTTGAACGGTATTGAGAGCTTTTAGGACCTCTTCAGCATAATACTCGTACTCCATGCGGCTTAACCTGGTTTTGGCGTGAAGTCTCTTGTCCTTTAGCGCTCTCTTTACCAAAGACGGAGTGACCGAAGATTTGAACTCATGAGCCCAAAATTCACACAAGTCTATCGGACTACGGATACGGAGATATAGAACATCTCTATCAACGTCTGTGATTGGATCATATTTTGCAGCTGCTGTGATCCAAGCTTGTGGCGGTGCAGTTTCATCAATCTCCAATGTATCCGCCCAATCCCGTGTGCTTGACTCGGGAACAGTAGATTCTGGTTCTTTTTGCAGAGGAGTAGAAACATGAACACTTGCTGGTTCGGATTCAGGCATTTCGGCGGTATCATGAACAGGCGAGTGTTGTGCAGATTCATGTTCAATTACTGGTTCTGCAATCACAGGAGCAACAAAAGAACTAACAGGATTAGTGGTAACAGGTATAGAAACAGAAACAGATGTACCGGGAATCGATGACGCAGTAGCAACATTCACATCATGGCGCCACTTGGTTCGTCCTGACTCCGTAGAGGTGGAATTTTCCTTTCGGGCAGCATCTTTCTGAGACTTGGTACCAGACTTGGATGGTTTCTTTTTGCTGGCAACCTTGTCCCCCGTTTCATCGTCATCAGACTGATAAGGCTTGTCATTTTTACCACCATCATCCTCAGCATCATCCCCGTTGCTACCCTTATCACTCTCCTCATTTTGATCACCACCATCACCATCATCATCATCATCACCATCATCACCATCACTACCTTTGTCTTCATCTTCTTCACCATCGTCCTCTTCTTCACCATCACCCTCTTCTTCACCATCACTCTCCTCTTGCTCACTATCTTCCTTTTCCTCCTCATCCAAGATGTGGTAAGGTACCACACTTCCAAATGTCTTAAACAACCGATCATCCTCCAAGATAGCTTCATTGAGTGCTTTGTAGAGTGTCCGCTGAATTTTAGACTTGTCAAAAGATCCAACTTCCTTCATGCGAGCTTTGAGGATCTTCTTTAGTTCAAAATCTGTTAAGTCATATGCAATTTTGTAGGCTGACTCGGAAGGGTTGGACGACTTAATCATCAAGTTATCAGCCGCAAGTTTCCTCAACTCTTCACGCAGCTTTGGCATAAGAGACTCAACAGATTCATTCACTCTCTCTACAATAGAAGCTTCAAGTGTTTCTTTCTGCTCCTTATATTTATCCTTTATGGCTCGAAGTCTTGTAAATCGTGCTTCATTCTTATCAGCTTCAGCTTGTTTGACCTGAGCAAGTTCTTCTGCATGAGATTTACGTGTCAACTCCATCTCTGCAGTGAACTTAGCTATCATCTCTTCTTGGGCTTTCTTGGATGCCTCTTCACTTTACACTCGTCGAAATAACTCTTCTCGAAGTTGACCCATCTCTTTTCTTTGACTGTCCATGTGTTTATCCAACATTTCTGCCATTACGAATGCAGCCATTGAAGATGGTACAGGGCTACTCTGGGATGGTTGAAGAGGCACGGTTGTGATTACAGTACTCATGACGGAAGTAGGTGGAGGTGGAGGGAATGGTGTTGGCACCGGTCGGGTTGGTAAAGGCTGGATTGGTGGAGGTTGAGTTACAAGAGGCTGTGTAGTCACAATGATTGTTGTAGCACCGGACTCCTTCTCAACACTTGCTATATCAGCAATGGATGTCTCCTTCGATGTTGAGTAACGTTCGGATGATCCAAACACACTAATGTCATGTGTCTCCTCGTAATCTTCTTCAACATCCATCTGTACACCCGAACCACTACCGCCTATGTCTCTCCTACTCTTTTCAATAACCTTCTTCATTAACTTTTTCTCAGTCTTACGAGTTAGCTCGGGAGTAGGATCATCATCAACATTTTCTTCATCGTGAAGAACAAGCTTGTCAGCCGTGCTCTTACCCTTCTTAGCCCCAGTCTTTGTCTTCTTGGTTTTGGGTTCAGATAAAGCAACTGTTTGCTTGCGTTTACCTTTACTCTTGACCGTAGTAGACGAGTCTTCTCCTGTCTGAATGCTTGCTTGTTGGTTCTTGATTTCTGTTAGCATGTTCTTGTAATCAGCAGAAGCGATAATCTTATCTGTCAGGAGATGACCAGGAATAGGACCAGGGATAACAACATTGGAGTGACTTTCTTGCCTTAAGTCCACCAGATCATTAGCATCCATTGTGTGGTGACGGCTACCTGCACGCTTATCAATAGACGCATCGTTTTCTATAAAATAATGTATGATTAGCTTTATGAACCTAGGGTACTGGTAACCTTTAGCCTTAGTCTTCGTGTTTGTGAAGAGTTGAAAAATAAACTCTTCCCACAACAATGATGCATAATCAATATTAATACCTTTGAACATACCATAGAACATATTGATGATTGGCGAACGCACAACATCATACCCAGTCGTTTTGGGAGTGAGACATCGGCTGAGAATACCAAACATCGCTCTCCAAGGTTGACCCACTTTGGCTGTGGTAAAATCGGACACTATTCGTAAGTCCGCACATCCAATAGCAGAGAACATCTCCATGAGATCGTTCTTGGTCGGGTTCGCTGAGAATGTTGTACCTTTGGGTGACTCCTGAAAACCAAAGATCTTGTGGAAGTCTGACACGGTGAGAGTCTGTTGCTTGTTGTACAGGAAGAATGTGATCTTGTTTGACATCTTCTCTTTGGTTGCCCAGAATTCGTACATGTAGTTGAAGGGCACCGAAGCACTTCTCCTTAGCGCATTCTTGAAGTGAGAATTGTCAAGAATGGCTGAAGCTACCTTGAATCCATTGTGAGTGGAATTAGAGACCTCCTTCAACCGGTAGTTGTTTGGAATGAACTTGAGGGTTTTGGCTTCTTCAATGGCTGCTGCTCTATCGTCTTGTATTTGTTGCATGATTGGGTTAGTCATTGTTTCTGCTTAAGATAAAACATAAAAGTTTATACATACAGATATGAATATCATTATGAATTTATACCTAAGCATTATACATATGACATAATCCCTTAAGCATTTAACAAGTTATTAAGCAAAAACACCTTCATTCGGAATAAACATCTCATCCGGAATAAACATCTCATCCGGAATAAACCCTTCATCTGGAATAAACCCTTCATCCGGAATAAACCCTTCATCCGGAATAAACCCTTCATCCAGAATAAACCCTTCATCCGGAATAAACCCTTCATCCGGAATAAACCCTTCATCCGGAATAAACCCTTCATCCGGAATAAACCTTTCATCTGGAATAAATGATTCATCCGGAATAATGGTTCATCCGGAATAATGGTTCATCCGGAATAATGGTTCATCCGGAATAATGGTTCATCCGGAATGATGGTTCATCCGGAATAATGGCTCATCCGGAATAATGGTTCATCCGGAATATTGGTTCATCCGGAATATTGGTTCATCCGGAATAAATGGTTCATCCGGAATAAATGATTCATCCGGAATAAATGGTTCATCCGGAATAAATGATTCATCCGAAATGTTTTTGCAAAACGATTCATCCAGAATAGGTCGTTCATCCGGAATAACTTTGAAAACATGCTCATTCGGAATAACTTAAAAACGTGCTCATTCGGAATGATCTTAAACGCATTCTATCATGAATTATTCTAGCATTCGTGTGGTTTAAGGCATTCTAAGGCAACAAAACATCTTTCTAAGGATATTCCGAGTAAAACCCAACTAAAACCCTAATCAATTAAACCTTAATTTAGGCAGAAACCCTACTCTTGATAAATTTGATTAAACCGAATCAATTACCTGGGATTAACAATGAATTAGATGAATTAGATGAATCAATTACCTTGTTAGATGAATGAGATGAGTTGTAGATCAATAAAAACGTGATATAGGAACTTGAGTGTGTGTTTTATTGTGTGTTAATGGCGGCTAGAAGAAGAACAGAAAGAAGAAAAGAGAAAGAGTGAAAGAGAAGACGGGGGGGGGGGGGGGGGGGGGGGATTTTGACTTGGTCAAATTTTTATAAATTTTACTCTTTGCTAGTTTTAATCCCCCAACTTTTCGTTTTTTCTTTTCTTTTCCTTTACTTTTCGTTTCTAGTCACTAACCATCGTTAGATTTAACCACCTTAACCTATCTTAGTGATCACACAACTTAACTATTCACGACAAATCACGAACGAATACAAGACGAATACCAAAGCAATTCCAGTCATTAACCATTTATCCAATTAATTTTCCTCAACAACTTTTGAAAACCGTTTTGATGACGAAGACGATTTAATATTTTCTCCCCCTTAAACGATGACCCGTTTTCTATTTAAAGAGCTATAGTCATTGTTTAAAGAGTCAAATATTGATGAAAACATTTTCCAATTAATGTCTTGAAAAGATTGATTCGTGGTGGCAATAAGATTTCTCTTATTTTGACAAATTAATGCACTGAGACGTACACTAACTCGTGTTAGACCAAGTTATAAAGTAAACTTGATCCCTTTGCATGATTTGGCTTGTAAATCATGCCCTAGAAAATTAATTCCCGTTGTGAGCCAAAGTTTTCCAAGGAAATACGTGACTTTAATGCGAAAAGCGGGTTGTAGTCTGAAATAACTACAAGCCATAATGGGCATGTTTTAAAAATGTACAACTTTTATACGGACTCTATTTATGGCGCCGTGTCAATTTTAATCGACATTTCTAAAGTCGTAAATATTACCGTACTAAAAGACATGCCCGATTAAAAAAACGAAAATATTTTTGGGTTTTCTTGGTTTTATATTTTTTATGGTTTTTCTTGGTTTTATATTTTTTATGGTTTTTCTTGGTTTTATATTTTTTTATGGTTTTTGTAGGTTTTATATTTTTGTATTTTTCTTTTTGTGGTTTATATATATACGATAATATACATGATCACGAACAAAGGATACGCATGAATAGTTTACCACCACTATTCTACTGATTCTTCTGCCAACTCTTTGAGAGTCGCTGGAGAGAAAGATTTCATGCCAAGCTTGTCGATCAAAAACTCGATTCGTCCTTGATCTAAGGCTTTTGTGAACATATCTGCCAGCTGATACTCAGTGGTGACAAAATACAGCTCGATCACTCCGTTTTCCACTTGCTCTTTAATGAAATGGTAGCGAATGTCGATGTGCTTTGCCCGGGAGTGTTGAACGTAGTTGCAGCAAAGGGCAATGGCACTCTTGTTGTCACAATACATCGGGATTTTGTTAAATCCAAGACTGTAGTCAGTTAGTTGTGATCTCATCCAAAGGACTTGAGCACAACAACCAGATATGGCAATGTATTCAGCCTCCGTGCTAGAAATTGCAGCGCTTTTCTGCCTTTTTGAAGACCAACTAATCAATCTGTCTCCAAGGAGTTGCACAGACCCAGAAGTGCTACGCCTCATGTCTTGACACCCAGCATGATCGGCATCTGCATATGATATTAAAGCAATAGAGGAATCTTTCGGATACCATAGACCACGATGAAGTGTTCCTTTGAGATACCGAAAGATCCTTTTAACAGCATGTAAGTGCTTTTTGGTAGGCCGAGCCTGATACCGGGCATACGGCAAATTGCAAATCAGGCCTGCTAGCAGTCAGATAGAGAAGGGTGCCAATCATTCCACGATAGAGTTTCGGATCGACAATAATCCCATTCCTATCTTCATCTAACTTGGATTTATCCACCATTGGAGTGTCCACGGGGTCACAATTTTCAAAGTTATATTTCTTTAAAGATTCTAGAGCATATTTGGATTGATTAATAAAGATGCCTCTGGGATTCTGAGAAATTTGTAATCCTAAGAAAAATGAAAATTTTCCCATCATTGACATCTGAAAGCGAGTGGACATTATTTTCTCAAAGCGGTTTGACAATTCTATGTTAGTGGCAGCAAATATTATATCATCAACATAAATTTGTACCAGTATCATGTCGTTGTCCTCCTTGAGAGTGAATAGAGTGGGGTCCACTTTGCCTTTGGAGAAGCCTTCCGAAATGAGATATGTTGAAAGGAGATCATTCCACGCGCGTGGAGCTTGTTTCAACCCATAGAGAGCCTTCTTAAGCTTGTACACATGATTAGGAAACTCCGTACTAACGAACCCATCCGGTTGACTAACATAGACTTCTTCCCTTAGTTCACCATTAAAAAATGCCGTCTTCACATCCATTTGATAGACGATCATGTTCATATGAGCAGCATACGCAAGGAATAGTCTAATAGCCTCCAATCTTGCAACAGGAGCAAAAGATTCTTCAAAGTCGATACCCAAGGCTTGTTTGTATCCTCTAGCAACCAATCTAGCCTTATTCTTCAAGACTCCACCCATCTCATCGAGTTTAACCTTATAAACCCACAACAAAGTAAGGATGTTAACCTTGTCAGGGAGAGGAACTAATTCCCATACTTCAAGTCTTTGGAATTCATTTAGTTCCTCTTGCATGGCTTCAATCCAAGATGATTGAGTCATAGCATGTTGCCAGTTTTTAGGTTCAACTTCGGAGAGAAATGCATCAAAATAGCAATAGAGTGCACTCTCTTGTAATTGATGGCGTGTCGAGACTGGTCGATCGAGACCTCCAATAATATTCCTAATTGGGTGATCTTTTGTCCATTTGGTGCTGTGATTTTCAATCCGTGGTGGTCTGGAGTGAACGATTGTAGGAGCTTCTTCTGAGGTAGACGTGGCCGAAGGGTTTTCAGGTATCGGTATACCAAAGAATGGAAGCTCTTGTAGGTGAGCATATTCCAAATCGTGATCAACAGAATCCTCTTCAACATCATTAGGCACAAGTAAGGGTGAAGATTCAGGTGTATTTTGAGAATTACTTGGTAAAGGTGCATCTAGTTCAATGTTAATTGAAGATGCATTTGATGAAGCTTCATTAGCTTGAGCAACAACTTCAGGGATTGGAGCTATCACTACAGGTGCTGGAACTTCATCACTTGGGGGATCAAACAATTCATCAAAAAAAGGTTGAAATAGTTTATCCCACTCGGGCCTTGTAGGTGGTATAAATGATGTAGAAGTAGGATTATTGGGAACTAATCCAGAACTAATAGCACCGGTTCCCATCTCGTGAAGCGCGGGTTCAGAGCTGCGTTGCTCAGAAGCCATCGCTGTCAGCTCATCAAAATCTGCGTCCATAGTTTCTACTATCTTACCAAGACGACGGTTGTAAATTCGGTATGCTTTCTTGGAAGGTGAGTAACCAATGAAAATACCTATATCGGCTTTCGGTTGAAGTTTACCCAAATTCTCACTATTAATGTTTGGATAACAAAGAGCACCAAACACATGAAAGAATGAAACATCGGGTTTACGATCATGTAGAAGCTCGTAAGGTGTTTTTCCATGGCGTTTCCGAATGATAGAACGGTTTTGGGTGTAACATGCAGTAGATACAGCTTCTGCCCATAAGAATAATGGAGCGTTCGCATAAATCAGCATAGTCCTAGCAGCTTCCATAAGCGTACGATTCCGTCTTTCAACGACACCGTTTTGTTGTGGAGTACGTGCAACGGATGTTTCATGTGAGATACCAACTTCTTCATAGTAATCACGAAGAGTCTGGTTGACGAACTCTGTTCCATTATCAGTACGAATTCGGCGGACAGTAGTATTTATACGTACCTGAATGAATTTCAGGAAAGTGATGATAGCCTTCGGTGCTTCATCCTTTGTACGTAGAAATCTAACCCATGTAAACCTGGAGAAATCATCCACAATAACAAGAATGAATTTCTTACCGCTCACACTTTCGGTTCGCATTGGCCCACAAAGATCCATATGCAAAAGATGAAGTTTTTCTTGATTGGTGTCTTCAGCTTTGGGCTCGTATGATTTCTTGGTGCTTTTCCCCCTTGAACACGCGGAACATAAATGGTCCTTGTGAAATTTGAGCTTTGGAAGACCACAAACTAATTCGTTTTTAGCCAAATGATTAATAGCATCAAAGTTGAGATGAGATAATCTGCGATGCCATAACCATGGCTTGGTCTTAGATGCTTTGGAGAGAAGACATACTGGAGAGGCGGCCATCATGTCTTGTAGGGACAAAGTATAAAGATTTACACCACGAGACCCCTTCAACAAGTCTTTTCCTTCCAAGTTGCGGATGAAACAAGTATGTTGTCGAAAAGCAACCTCTAGGTTGGAATCACAGAACTGTCCTACTGAAAATAAATTATGACCAAGACCTTCTACATAGTATACCCTTGAAATCGTAACATTTCCAATCTGATATACACCATACCCCATTATATTTGCAATATGATCATTACCGAATTTAACCGTTCCAAGAAACTTGCTGACGAAATTTCGGAGCATCGAGCGATCTCCGGTCATATGCTTTGAGCAACCGGAGTCCAAATACCAGAGGATGATTTGGATCACCTGAAAATATCACCAGACGAGGACAATGTATAGGTTTCGGAATCTGAATGTTCCTTGTTATTAGCAGGTACAGATTTAATGATCTTAGATTTGCTAACATTAGGTTTCTTAGATTTCCTAGCCTTCTTCCTAGTTGGTGGTGTAGATTCAAGTTGGCTTAAATCCTGAGGTATTTCTTCACTGATAGGAACCATAGTGGGGGCTGACCTAATTAAAGGGCGCGGTTTCCATACTTTAGTGCTAGTGTGCCTAATTAAAGGACGCTGAGACCTAACCTCAATGGATGCATTCCTAGTTAAAGGGCACATTTTTCCATCTAATGTAAAGGTCCTACCAGTGGGACGCCATTGCCATCCAACTTGGGTACGAGTTCTCCCAGTTGGCTTCCATTCAAGATCATTCCTAATGGCATTCATTTCATTCACATGATCAATAAGACACAAATCATGACGTTGGGAAAACATGCATTCATTACAATTCCAACATTTCAAATTAGAATTCACAAATGGTTTAGGCTTCTGCACAGGCGCAGAGCTTTTAGTCTTAGCAACATGATTCTTTTTATTTAAATCTGAAATAACATTCCTAGGGTGAGCTTCTACTTTCTTCTTGATGGTACTACTAGTGGAGGGCTTGATCTTATCTTTCTTGAGTGGCGATCCTTTAGCCTTAGTAGACTCTTTTATTCCTGTAGAAGGCAAAGTGGGAACATTAGCAACAGATTTTAAAGGTGCCTTAGTTGATGGTGCCAATGACGGTTTTGCTCCTGGGGTTTTATTGAATGGAGTTACAGCAATGGGTCGATTAGTGAGTAGTGCAGAACCCGGTTTTCCTATGTATTGCAAATATGCTAAGCAATATTGAACACGCTGAATATATGCATGAGCTGAATAATAGTGACTGCTTGAGGGATCTAACGCATACAAATCATCTAAAATATCCCTAACAAGGTCCACATGCTTAATTTCATTCATCATATAAACATCGTAAGTATCCGGATTTTGCTTACAGCGCGGGTTCTTATAGATCACTACTGAATTGGTTGATGGAGCACTAGAGGACGGTGCAGAGTTGGTAGCTAAGTTATTAACAACTTCTTGTCGAGTGAGAAGAAGTGTCTCCTTTAACTCAGCCAAGACCATGTTTTTGTCAATGAGCTGGATATTTAAGTCAGAGATTTCCTCACACTTTTGGTTCAGTTGTTTAACATAAGATTGTTGCTGTGCTGCATTAAAAGCTAAGCGTTCTTCTATTGAACCATAAAGAGCGGATAGTCCCTGTCTTGCCCGATCCATCTCCCCTAGAATAGACGAAAGTCTAGTTTCTAAGCACTGGTTTTTAGACTCTGCAGCCTCTAGTTCCAATTTTAGTGTTTCGTTCGATGACACATCTCTCTTTAATCTCATAATCTCTTCCTCTAATGTCTTAACTATCTCAACCATCTTGTCACTCGTCTCAACACTGTTTTCACAACCATTTGTTACCAAAAGATCCTCATTTTGAGTTTGCTGTTTTAATTCTAAAGATATACAATGTTGTTCAAGTTGATTAAAACGTTTTGTAAGTAAATTGTAAGAATCTTGAAGCTTTAAAAATTCAGCGTTAGACTCGTGACAAGAATGATTATCTACCTCATTTACATTCTCAACAATATTTATAGAGAGATCATGCACATCATCACATATATTCACAGCATCACAGTTATTCATAGCGGATGTAAGCTCATTCGAATAATTAACATTCACAGTAGTAAGCACATCACACGATATTACTTGGGACAAGAATCGGTCATATTCGGATAAAATCTTTTCTTTTTCAATTAATTGTAGTTCGTAAGCGGTGTCCATTTCATAAAACACTTTTTGAACTTCTTTAATTTCAAACTCGAGATTTTCCGAAAGAGATGCAAAACTTCCTTTTAGACTTTCGACAAAAGGGTTGATCTCATTCTTAAACACCTCGTTCATGTGTTCGAAAGCCCATTCTCCGGTGTTTAGACCATTTGAAGTCGTACATTCCTGGATGACCTTGTCAAAGCTAGCAAAGTATTGATTAATCTCTTGCAAGTTTATCCATACAGTGCTAATAGGTGGAAGATCCTTTGGAATTTCCTTAGGTCCTTCCATTTTGACAAGTGTAGGAAGTGTACTAGGGTTTTCTTCATTTAACATGTAGGTTGGTGTTGTGATGAGATCTTTATCCATATGGAAGCGAATTCTAAAGTCTGTTTTTGCAAGCTCTTGATTCATTTTAAAATAATCACACTGGGGATATTTTGCAAAGTTGTATGACCGACTCTCATCAACTAGAGCCTTATTCTTGCGATCCTAGAAAATAACAATCGGATCTAAGACCAATCCTAATTTGGTTGCATCATAAAGTCTTGGATTATGGATAAAAGCTTGTCTTGCATACCGTGGGTTAGGGGGAAGGTCCTTTTGACGCGATAAGTTAAATTCTCTAAACGATGAGTCAAATAAGTGCACTAGTTGAGAGACAGCGTATTGTCTTAAAAGCAAATAATCTAAACTTCTAATCTTATTAGCCGCATTAATTTCCATTTCATTCTTTTTAGACTCGAGTAATTCAAAATCCGTTTGAAGTTTGTGAAAATTAGTGACCACTAACTCTTTTTCATTAAGTTCGTTGGAAAGATCTGCTCTTAAGGTTTCAATTTCTTGCAAGTGACCCATTTGTTTGTTTCGAAAATGATCATATTCGGGATTTGTTAGAACATTGGACGAAGGAACTAATTCCAAAGTTTGAACCTTTTCGTTGCATAAGGCGAGCTCAGCAGACAAATTCTTATTCGTAGCTAGGGTTTCTAAGAGTGCAATATTCATTTGGCTAAGTAAATTTGCAGGAAACATGACCAAATCTTGTTGAGCAGGAGTATGCGTATGCGAAATGACTCCCGGTTGTGATTCACTCAAAGTCTGGGGACTTGCATTGATATTGCTATCATTGATTGTCTCCTCATTTGAAAGACTCACCACCGAAGACTCATTCGGATCAGCACCCTCTTTCCCAACTTGATGTGTTTGAATACTAGTATAAGTGGTATTAGTAAGTACCTCAGATATTTTATCTGACCCAAAGCTAGAGATAGTTGCCATAAGAGCTGCCTGAGCAAATTGAAGATCATCACAGTCTGAATCGTAAGCATCCAGATCATCTGCTTGGTATGCTACATTCTGTGTCGTGAGAACTTCTTGTTCCGCAATCCCTGGATCAGCAAGAAATGCTAGCTCCTCTTCATCAAGTTCCTGTCCTTGTGCCTGAGCGTTCACCAAATAAATCTTCTCTGCAAACCATTGACCATCCCCTCTCCTCTTGGGTTTTGTGCAATCCCTTGACATGTGACCTTCTTCCTTATAGTTGTAACATGTTATCATTCTCAACTTACCTGTGGAATTAGCACGTGGAGCAGTAACCATTGGAGGAGTGTTGACCATTGGTGCAGGATTGACCATGCGTGCATTGGTGGTTGATGTAGTGGATCTCCCCTGATAAGGTTGAATAGGTTGAACCATTACCCTGCCATTCTCAATGGTAGCTTGTTGTCGAGAATTGGATGAATTCCTCAGCTGATTGTTAGTAGGAGCTGGTCCTCTAAATCCTCGTTTGCTCAATGTCCTTGTGAGATAAGCAGACATAGTGGCTAACACTTCAACTGGGTCAGTTCCTTGTTTGAATTCAGGAATGGGAACATCATCATTATCAAAATACATTGCTTGGTCTTGTTGAGCGGCATAAGCACTAGAAGGAATACTCATGTGGTCAGAATATCTTGATGGATATGCTGCATTTTCTTGATAAGAAGAGTATGATGACTAAGCATAAGGTGCAATGCTTGCTGGTGAATATGGGTGAGGTTGTGAGGCATATTGTGATGCTTGTGGTTCTCTCTGAGACGAAGGTGCATTAAACCGATATTGTTGCTGATGTGAGGTGGGTGGTTGCGGTAGAATCGAATATTGGGGGAAGCTTGGAGTCATGTACGGTGATGGATGATAAGCTTGGTGTCCCATGATATAAGGAGTGTTGTTATATGACAAGCTTGGTTGATTTGCCATCAAAGCTAAAGAGTCCGGGTACATACCTCGAGGTGAACGGTGCATGATCACGTGTTTCTCATGCTGCTGGAGAAAAGCATATAGTTGATCCAAATTGCACTTATGCAAATCCCTGGTTAACTTAACATCGGTAATATACTCACCCCATTCAGCTTGAGGTAAAGTATTCAAAAACTTGGTGTTAACCTAGAATGGAGCAATCACGAGATTGTATACATTCAAATCATTCATGAGAGTAGTGAATTTGAAGTAGTAGTCGTGAAGCGTTTCCCCTGGACTGTACGTGAACCTATCAAACAGATCATACAACTGACATTCCCGTTCCTGTTTAGTAAGAGACGTACCTTGTAGCAAAACCTTTAGACGTTCCCATAAATCCTTTGCAACCGTATATTGACTTACCATTCGATAGATGTCATGTGGAAGAGCTTGGAGAATGGTTTGAAGAGCCTTTTCGTCTGCATCGGCAATAAGTTGTTGAGCTGGTGTAAGTTATTCAAACTCCCGTGGTCGAGTCACATTGTTAACAACGATGGTACCATAATCAAGTGGACCATTTAGAATTGACTTGACCATAAGCCTCCCATATGTCGGTTTTCCCTTAATGTATGACATCATACGGCCTTGCCATGCTTCAAAGACTTCTTTAATGAGCATTGGATGGCGATTATCCGTTCCCTTAATAACGGAAATATCCGTAAGTGATGTCATTTGAGGCATTAATGAACTCGGATTCATTTTAATGACTTTAAAGAATCAAAGATTATCGGTTGATCGAGTAGTGAAGTAAGGTTGTGAGTTGTGTTGTGTTGTTGAAGTAAAGTGTGTGTAAGAAACCAAGATTAAATCCACTAAAAAATCGTCGAAAAAACTCGTAAAATACCCCTTGATCCGGAATAATTAAGTTGATTCGGAATAAATACCTTAATGTGAAAAAGATCTTGATTCAGAATAACTACCATACTTGGTTGATCCGGAATACTTGGTTGATCCGGAATACTTTGTTGATCCGGAATACTTGGTTGATCCGGAATAACGGTTGATCCGGAATAACCTGTTGATTCGGAATGCCTAGTTGATTCGGAATAAACTGTTGATTCGAAATGCCTAGTTGATCCGAAATAAACTGTTGATTCGGAATGTTTTGTTGATCCGGAATAAACAGTTGATTCGGAATTCCTTGTTGATCCGGAATAAGCTGTTGATTCGGAATGTTTTGTTGATCCGGAATAACCTGGTGATTCGGAATGTTCTGGGAAAAATAACTTCGAGACCAAGTTTTGACGTTTTTTCTTAGAAAAAACGAACCAAAACCCGATTTTTGACCAAAAACCACGAAAAGTTTTGTGATTTCTACCAAAATAAGCTAAACCCAACACTTATCTAATAATCCCAACAACAAAAACACCAAAAATTACAAGATTCAAGGTAGATTTTCCTAAAGATCACTAATACTATCAAAAACTAAAAAGCAACACAAATCCTTACCTTAAATCACCCCATGGCTCTTGATACCAATTGAAGAATAGTGATAATCTTATGAATCAATAAGGTGGGTTGAAGGTTTTAGAGAGAGAAAGTAGTGAGAGAAAGTGAGAGAGAAATATGTGTTTTTATTAAAATGAAAGTGAGAAAATAACCAACAACCAACCCTCTTTCCATGGTGGAAAGGGGTATTTATATCCAAGCCTCTAATGGACTTGGGCTGGCCCATGACAAGCCCATGTGCCGGTTTTACTTAACAAATTAACAAATATTAACTACGAGCTATACAACATTCAATAATATTGTGGAATGACCGATACTTCTAATATACGTTAAAAACGTATTTCTAACAGATGTTCTAAACACATGACGGGTAATCGAAGTTTGTTCTCGCATTACAAAGCATATGATAGAGGTAACGTCACATTAGCTAGTAGTCTACGTGGTAATATCATTGGCAAAGGTACGGTTTCTCTTGACTCCATGACCATTGAAAATGTTGAGCACGTAGATAACTTAGGGTTTAACCTTTTAAGTATAGGTCAAATTTGTGACAATAAGTGTAAGGTCATCTTTTCGGAACATGACAGTGAAATCGTAAAAGATGGAAAAGTCATTGGAAAAGGTATTAGAAAGCATGGGCTTTATGTTATGAAGGTCAATAAGAAGTCAAAAGACAACATATGTCTTGCGACTATAGATGATAGTT
The DNA here is from genome assembly GCA_025667525.1 of Glebionis coronaria. Lineage (NCBI taxonomy): Eukaryota > Viridiplantae > Streptophyta > Magnoliopsida > Asterales > Asteraceae > Glebionis > Glebionis coronaria. The sequence continues at coordinate 638,693,079 of CM046875.1, read as the reverse complement.
CTATTCTTTGGCATAGGAGATTAGGTCACACTAATATGCGTTTAATTCAATCTTTAGTCTCTAAGGAGTTGGTAAGACACCTCCCCAAGATTAAGTTTGATAGTCACTTTTGTGATGCTTGCAAAGTTGGAAAGCAAGTTCACTCAAGTCATAAAGCCAAGAATTTGGTTTCGACCTCTCGGTGCTTAGAGCTCCTACATATGGATCTTTTTGGACCTTCCGGCATACGGAGTTATGGAGGTAACCTTTATACCCTAGTTATAGTTGATGACTATTCTAGATTCACTTGGACTAGATTTTTGGCATCTAAGAATGAAGCTTTCGATCACTTCGAAATCTTTAGTCGAAGAATTCAGAATCAACTAGGATGTTCAATTGTCTCTATTAGGACGGATCATGGTAGGGAATTTGATAATGAAGTGCAATTTGGTGCCTTTTGTGAAGCTTGATACATGTGATTTTGTATGGGTTCAATTAATGTTCTCGGTATCTTCTCGAATCGATCACGGTTCAAAGTAGAATAATTGTTCTTGGTTACTGAAAAGGGATTGGTTTTTTTAATCTACTAAAAAGGTTTAAATGCACGAAGATATAAAAATAAACTAAAAGCAGTTAATAAAATAAGACTGAAGTTGAATTAAAATTAAACAGTAAACAGTAAAATACCCTTACTTGCAAAACAACTGATTCGGAATAATCAAGACAAAATGCTCATGCGGAATATTAGACCTTCATTCGGATTAATATGGTTCATGCGGAATAAACTGCTCATTCGGAACATTTACTTGATTCGGAATGTTTTCACCGATCCGGAATAAAATACTAAAAGCTTGATTCGGAACAATTTGGTTTACTCGGAATAAACTTGACTCGGAATAATTTAAACCTTCATTCGGAACATTGGCTCATTCGGAATATTATTTTCATTCGGAACAAAATTGGCCAAAAACCTTCATTCGGAATATTCTAAAAAATAAGCTTCATTCGGAACATTTCCTTCATCCGGAATAATTAAGACAAAAATGCTGATTCGGAATAACCCTTCATCCGGAATAATTAAGACAAAAATGCTGATTCGGAATAACCCTTCATCCGGAATATTGATTATTCCGGATAAAGACACTGATTCAGAATACCCAAAAGCAAAAGCTTCACTCGGAATAACTTGTTGACTCAGAATAAATTTAACAAAGTGCTTATTCGGAATATTTAAATCAACAGCTTCGTTCGGAATATTTTCAACTCATGCGGAATAACTTAACGCACACCTTCATCCGGAATAAATTATTTTCATTCGGAATCTGGGCAGGACTTAAAGACGAAGAACATGAGACACAATAAAGCAACGAATTTAATCAAAATCAACCAAGTTTTTAACCGAAACTTAAACCAATTTACCCACTAATCATCTACTAATCATAAACATCATCCCAAAATAATAAAAACACAAAACCCACTTACTTTTGAAGATCAAACTCAACAAAATAAAACTTTAAAACTTTGAATCAATAAGATAAAGATGAACAAGATTAAATGAACGATGGTATTGAATGATTAATGTTAAACAAACAAAGGGAAAGATTAAAGCTTACAAATCTATGATGAAATCAAGGAAAATAAAAATCACCAACACTTTAGTGGTGTTGGTTCCCTACGAAACAAAAAGAAAGAAAAAAATAAAAAAATAAAAGCTGCCTCCAAAGTTGTGAGGAGGATCCTATTTATAGTCCTTGTGGGTGGTTGGTGAGTGGGCTTTCCTCTTTCTTTTCGTCTTCTCGTCTTCTCGTCTTTTCAGTAAAGTTGACGTTTTCGATTCTGATTCGGGATTTGTCGACGAATAAATTTAACTCGTCTTTTAATTTCTTCGTTTAATAAACTTGAGTTCTTCGACATATGTAAATCTTCCATCTTTGGTCCTTTTCTTCGATAAATCTTCAAATAGGCCCATTGACTTCAAATCTTTTGCATCTCTTGGACTATAGACTTCGTCTTTTCGTCTTTTTCTTCGATAAAGCCCGTGCAATCCCATGTTTTCTTCAATATTTATCCGATTGGCTCTGAAAACACAACAAACACACAAACCACGCATAATTCCAAACAAATGACATTAAATACGCGTTTTGGTCTCGTTTTAGCAAGAAATAAGTGGTAAAAGGATGGGTGTTTTCACACCTATCAAATCCCCTACACTTAACCATTGCCATGCCCTCATGCAATGCTTAGTGATAAAGCAAATTTAAACTTTTCTCATAATCAATCAACATTGGCCTTATTAACATACTACTAAACAAAAATTAAAGTACTAAGAGAAATTAAAACTTTAAAAGGAAACAAAAGGATAGAAAACCATTTTCACTAGAAAATAGCTACATGGAAATAACTTGCAAAGAGTTCAAGGACTTATATTAGGGCTTTGGTGCTGCGAATATTTATCACCCTCAAGTTTCACGTTCCCCAAACTAAGCTTAAAAACGAGCTCATTGTTATTATAAGTTAGCAAATCAAACATTTACACACATGGCTTAATTATATGCTTAAACTCCCTTATTCCTAGGTGTATCTCTTATATTTTATTTTTGTCTTAGAATGATCATGAAGATGCATTTTTGGACTTATTGCGATAGTCTATTTAGGCTGAAGCAAAGTAGGACGATTTGATTAATAGTTCGCTAAAGGACAAAATCTCTTAAAACTGCTTCTCGGGATATCAAAAAGTTCATATCTTGGCATAACTCGCTTCACGATTTGAGACCTTTCTCGGGCCGATATTTGGCATGTACTTCATACTTCATATCTTGAGAGACGTTCTTGAGATAATGGTCTTCTCTTCGTTAATAGAGTTTCTTCACTTGGAGACTTTTGAGGGGTACTCCAACTTTGTTGACCACGACTTCATCATTATTTCTTCAATCATTATTTGGGATTTTGAGATACAACGATCCGCCTCCTTTTCAGACTTGGATCTATTTATCCTCATACCTTGTTAGGGTCTTTTCGGATAGACTTCTCCATGATCTTTATGGGAGTTGATTGCTTTTCGTCGTGAGTCTTGATCCTTCATATTGATTTTGGGAATAATGCTTTTAACATCATCTTGGATATTTAGCAATAAAATGGAATCCTCATGCCTTGTTAGGGCCTTTTCGTACTCGCCAATCTTCGCGCCCCGCTTCATAAGTTATGCCTTGGCTATGAAATCTTATCATTACCGAGCAACTTTTAAACGATCTTGGGCTAGAAGCTAAGTTATTCAATAAAATTGTACGGCCTTACTTATTGCAGATAAATTATTAGCAAGCGATGGGAGAATAGGCTTATAATCACACCAAGTGTGCTTGTGCAAGAATACCGACTTATAATTTACTCTATCATTTCTCGTTCTCCACAATTTAAAATCTCAAGTAATGAGACTCGTGGATGCTTAGCCTAATAAACCAATTAAGGTCTACATGGTTAAGGATACTTGCTAGAATAAACTTGGATAAGTCTATTCGGGTTGAGTCAAAATAATCGCAACGGGCCTAATATGTCAAAGACTTCAAAACTAGCTAACCCACTTTATTAATACTTTTGACTTTATTGTGGGATATATACACATGAAAGAAACGAAAAAAAATTTAAAATTACGACTATATGGCCAAAGTTAATTAAAAATTTGAAAAATGTTGAAAAAGATGATTTTTCGGTTAAATGAAGGCATTTTAATGGAAAAGTCCACTTAAAACTTTGATAGAAGTCTCCCCTACACTTAATATAAACATTGTCCTCAATGTTTAAGCATGTGGGAAAAGTCTCCCCTACACTTATGACATTGTGCACATTGGTTAAATCAAGCTAAGGAAGAGACGACTAACGTGATCAATTTCAAATGTGAGTATGAAGAAAATTGAATCACGATAGTTGAGAGATAGAACCGGATTGCGGAAAACACGGGAGCACGATTCTTCAAAGGTTCCAAAAGTGCATTCATCCCTGTAATCACATCACCACACAAACAGAAATAACCTATATAGGTCCCCCTACACTTAGGAGGTAAAACAGAAAGGGATAGATACTCGGGTTGCCTCCCGAGGAGCGCTTGTTTTTGATAACCGAGTCACGAGCCTGACTCGACCCAAAACTAGTTCATGGGAAACGTGGTGAGGGATGGAATCATCTCATGAGAGATGTCCTCACCAAAGTATAACTTCTCTCGTTGGCCATTCACCTTAAAATTAGGTCCATTAGGTTGAGCGAGCTCGAGAGTACCATATGGAAAAATTTGGGCAATGGTGAATGGGCCGGACCAACGAGATTTCAGCTTGCCCGAAAATATTTTCAACCGAGAGTTGAAGAGTAAAACTTTGTCTCCAACTTGGAACTCTCGGTTTTTAGTCTTGGAGTCATGAATGAGCTTAGTCTTTTCCTTATAGATCAAAGAATTTTCATAAGCTTCATTCCGGAGTTCATTGAGCTCATTAAGTTGGATTTTGCGTAGGTCACCGGCTTTGTTGATATCGAAGTTAGCCCACTTCAAGGCCCAGTAAGCCTTGTGCTCCAACTCAATGGGGAGGTGGCATGCCTTTCCGTACACGAGACGATATGGTGTACAACCAATCAGAGTCTTGAATGCGGTACGAAAAGCCCACAGAGCATCATCAAGTTTATCGGCCCATGAGGCACGATGCTCTCCCACGGTTCGTTCAAGAATTCGCTTTAACCCTCGGTTAGAGATTTCAGCCTGGCCATTAGTTAGTGGGTGGTATGCGGTAGAAAGACGATGATTGACACCATACTTAGCCATGACTCTTGCGAATTGATCATTGCAAAAATGAGTCCCGCGATCACTAATAATGGCACGAGGCCCACCGAATCTAGCGAATAGCAACTTCAAAAAGTTACAAACCACCCTTTCGTCGTTAGTGGGTAAAGCTTTGGCTTCAACCCATTTAGAAACGTAGTCAACAACTACAAGGATGTATTTGTTTCCTTTAGATGAAGGGAATGGCCTCATAAAGTCGATGCCCCATACATCAAAGATTTCACATTATTGTATGAAATTTTGAGGCATCTCATCTTTATGTGTGATCTTGCCTTGTCGTTGGCAAGCATCACAATGTTTAACCATTTCGTGAGCGTCACGATAAATGGTGGTCCAATAAAATCCCGAGTCAAACACTTTTTTGGCGGTGTAGTTGGGACCAAAGTGACCACCGGTGGGTCCTTTGTGGCAAGCTTCGAGAATGTCGAAAGCTGCTGGTCCATCAACACATCGGCGAATAATCAAATCAGCGCATTGTTTGAAGAGATACGGGTCATCTCAAAAGTAAGTCTTAATATCTTTGAAGAACTTTTTCTTTTGTTAGGATGTTAACCCGTCAATGAGAATTCCACCCGCCAAGTAGTTTGCAATTTCCGTAAACCACGGGGCTTCATCATTATTCGAGTTGATAGACATTAAGGTCTCAAAGGGAAAGGAGTCATTGATCTCCTTGTTCGGATGATCCCCTTGATGAGGATCCTCAAGTCTACTGAGATGATCCGCGGCTAGGTTTTCAGCTCCCTTCTTATCACGAATTTCGATTTTAAATTCTTGAAGTAGCAAAACCCAGCGAAGAAGTCTTGGTTTAAAATCTTGTTTAGTTAACAAGTACTTCAACGCGGAATGATCGGTATACACGATGGTGGTAGAAAGGACAAGATAGGGGCGGAACTTTTCAAAAGCATACACTACAGCTAAAAGCTCTTTTTTTGGTAGTGGTATAATGCAATTGAGCCCCTGTCATTGTCTTGGTAGCGTAATGGATCGGTTGGAAGTGTTTGTTCACTCTTTGGCCCAAAACCGCTCCAATAGCAAAGTCGCTAGCATCGCACATCAACTCAAAAGGTAGCTCCCAATTAGGGGTAACCAAGACCGGTGCCTTAGTTAGCTTATCCTTAAGAAAGTTGAAGGCTTCAATACACTCTTTGGAAAAGATAAAAGGAGTATCTTTATCCAAGAGGTGGGTCATCGGGCGAGCGATTTTAGAAAAATCTTTGATGAATCGACGGTAGAAGCCCGCATGACCAAGGAAACTTCTCACACCCTTCACGGTTGAAGGTGGAGGCAATTTTGTAATAACATCGACTTTAGCACGGTCCACTTCAAGACCGGCTTTGGAGATTTTGTGTCCTAGCACGATGCCCTCTTTTACCATGAAATGGCATTTTTCCCAATTAAGAACAAGGCGAGTGTCTTCACACCGCTTAAGCATACGTTCTAAATTGGCAAGGCAAACAGAGAAAGAATCACCATAAACCGAGAAATCACCCATGAAGACTTCCATAGTTTCTTCAACCATGTCATGGAAGATAGCCATCATACACCTTTGGAACGTCCCAGGAGCATTGCATAAACCGAAAGGCATGCGTTTGTAAGAAAATGTTCCGTAGGGACAAGTGAATGTGGTTTTCTCTTGGTCTTTGGGATCGATGGGAATTTGAAAATACCCGGAGAAACCGTCTAAGAAGCAGTAATAGTCATTACCCACTAGACGCTCGAGCATTTGATCCATGAAAGGAAGAGGAAAGTGATCTTTTCTCGTGGCATCATTGAGTTTGCGATAGTCGATACAAACTCTCCACCCAGTAACGAGACGAGTAGGAATCAACTCATTGTGTTCATTGGGAACAAAGGTTATTCCGCCCTTCTTGGGCACACAATGGACGGGACTTACCCAAGGCGAATCCGAAATAGGGTAAATCATGCCGGCATCAAGAAGTTTGATAACCTCTTGTTTGATGACGTCGTGAATTCGAGGATTAACCATTCTTTGGCTTTGGATTGCGGGTTTAAAGTCATCTTCCATGAAAATTTTGTGAGTACAAAAGTTTGGATCAATTCCGCGGATATCGGAAATTTTCCAAGCAATTGCCTTCTTATGATCTTTAAGCACGGCGATAAGGCGAGATTTTTCTTCTTCTTTCAAGTCCTTCGCGATGATGACGGGCGACTTCTTCTTGTCTTCAAGGAACACGTACTCGAGATGGGACGGTAACTCCTTAAGCTCTAAATCCGGAGGATTTTTGATGGAAGGCGTATTCAAATTCGGTTCATCGATAGCAATATACTTGGGAGATGGTGGAGAAATATGGTCCTCATTGAGAAGTTTCTCAATGGTACGAATGTCTTCTTCCCAATCGGTGGGAGAATCGTCATATTTTAAATCCACATCCCCTAAACTTGCTTCAAATTCAGTCAGAAGGAAATCACTTTCTCCAAATGGAGTTAGTGATGGAGCAAGGGAGGCAACGGTCTCAACATTGGGAAGAGAGGTACGACTACTTTTACAAGCATCTTTAAAGTGTTCTTCACAAGCCTCATCAAGAACGTCGATACAATTAACACTCTCGTATGAATATGGCTGTTTAGAAATCTTACCCATGCTAAAGACAATTTGATCGTCTCCAACTCTCATGATAAGCTCACCCGCTTCGACATTGATGAGAGTGCGACCGGTCCTCAAGAATGGACGTCCAACGATTAATGGAACACGAGGGTCCATCTCGTAGTCGACTACGACGAAATCGGCGGGAAAAGTGAATTTGTCGACTCCTACAAAAACGTCTTCGGCTATCCCCACTGGATAAGCAACCGTACGGTTAGCTAATTCCAAAGTCATTTTGGTGGGGACTAGCTCAGGGAGAGATAATTGCTTCCAAACGCTTAAGGGCATTAAATTGATACTAGCACCTAGATCGGCTAGGGCCATGCAATTCTCTACTCCCGGGAAGTTGCAAGGGATTAAGAAGCGACCCGGATCACCAAGTTTGGTTGGCAATTTCCTTAAGAGAACCGCGGAGCAATTCTCATTAAGTGGGGTATTAGCAATATCAAGAAGCTTTTCCTTGTCACTAAGAAGATCCTTAAACATCTTCGCGTATTTAGGCATATGAGCGAGAGCCTCAGCGAAGGAGATGTTGAAATTCAATTGTTTAAACATTTTGAGAAAGTTGGAAACTAATATCGTCCTTCCTTTTGAGCTTCTTTTTCCTCAACCTTGAGGGATAAGGTATCTCGAAAGAAGAGGAAGGCTTTGGGAGAGTAGGATCACTCACATCCTTGGGTGGAGGAGGGGTAGAAGTAAGAGGTGGAGGAATATGAGTAGGTGACTCGTTTTCCTTTGTCACAATCACCGGTGTAGGTATAGGAAGCTCGGGTTCCTTGGTACCTTTTCCACTGCGAGTGGTGATTGCTTTCATCTCCCCTCTTGGATTAGCAACGGTGTTACTCGGAAGAGTACCCGAAGAAGAGGGTTGACTACCTTGGAAGAAACCAACCATCATGTCCCTTAGGTCATTCGTTTGACTACTCAAAGAGTTTCGCATATCGGCTCTAAGATCATTCCCTTGTTTCACCATGTCGCCCTTCAAATTAATAATCTGGGTCTGCAGATTCTTCACCAACACATCATTCGTCCGCATGTACGTTTCGACCTCGTGGTTGAAAACGGTGGGTTGAGTAGGAGGAGGTGCTTGATAAGCAGGTGGTTGGTAAGGAGCGGGTTGGTAAACTTGAGTAGGATTTTGAGGTGGATATGGTTGTCTTTGAGGTGGTTGGTATGGTGCTCGAGGTTGGTTTTGGTTAGTTCGGTTAAGGTTTTGTTGTTGGTTTTGATTGTTTGGAGGAAAACCGGGCGGGGAAAGAAAGTTGTTTGAGCGATAGCTGAGCAAGTTGCGGTCACCTTGAGGACGTTCCTGATAACCGGCCAGAGGATAGGTACCGTATGCTGCGTTAACATTCTCACATGGATATTATTGGGTGGAGGTACAAGTAGTGTAAGAGTGAGGACCCCCGGATATTTCACATGGTTGGCTTACAGCATTGACTTGACCGTTTTGAGCGTTGATGCTTTTGGTGTTGTTAGCGGTTTGGGCAGCAAGCGATTCAAGAAGCGAAGTAATTTTGTCAAGTCTCTTGTCGTTGTCACTAGTACTAGCACTAGCGGCATTGGTCCGAACACTCTTGGTTTGCACTCTAGACTTATTCTCAATAATATCCCAAGCGGCATTAGAGCTCTTAACCAAAATATTACCCCCCGAGGCACTATTTAGTGAATCTTGGTCATTCATGCTTAAACCATTATAAAAAGTATTAATTTGGTGCACTTTGGTAAAACCATGTTGTGGGCACTTTCTTAAAAGGTCTTTAAAATGGTCCCAAGATTCACTAAAACTCTCATCGTACTTTTGTTCAAAATTAATAATTTCATTCCGCAAAGCGGTAGTACGAGAGGGTTGGAAAAAGTAGTTTATGAGTTTGGTCTCTAAGTCCGTCCACGTCAGAATAATTTGTGGCGGTTCCTTTGCAAGCCAATGCCGGGCTTGTCCCTCTAAGGAGAAAGGAAAGAGTTGTAAACGGATTACCTCTTGTGGAACACCATTGAATTTGACCGTATTCGTGAGTTGCAGGAACCTTTTGATGTGGTCATGAGGATCATCAATGGTACGCCCCAAGAATGGTTGAGCTGAGACCATTTGAATAAAGCCGGATTTGAGCTCAAAGTTGTTGGTTGCAATCGCGGGTATGATAATAGGATCGTTGTTGCCCTCCACATGTGCTTGCAAAAGTTAAATCATCGGGCGATTATCCGGAAGAGGTTCATTGTTGTTGTTATTCATTATGTTTTGAGGTGGATTATTATTGTTGTTGTGTACACCGGCCATGTCTAAGTTATCGAGAGTCTCGGGCTCGGGATAAGACGTTGATCGTGTACGCATGCACCTGCAAAAGAACTAACAAAGCAAACAAGAAATATTTTTGGTTTTTTTTATGTTTTTTCTATTTTTTTGTATTTTTGAAATTTTATATTTTTTAGGATTTTTGAAAAATTTTTATGATGAAAAAGTAACGTTCACGGTGAACGGATCCCAAAATCCAATTTCTCACAAAAAACCGTTAATCCTTACGAAAAGAGCCGGCAGCGGCGCCATTTGATACATTTGATTTCAATAGGGTTCAATTAAGTTCTCGTTATCTTCTCGAATCGATCACGGTTCAAAGTAGAATAATTGCTCTTGGTTACTAAAAAGGGATTGGTTTTTTTAATCTACTAAAAAGGTTTAAATGCACGAAGATATAAAAATAAACTAAAAGCAGTTAATAAAATAAGACTGAATTTGAATTAAAATTAAACAGTAAACAGTAAAATACCCTTACTTGCAAAACAACTGATTCAGAATAATCAAGACAAAATGCTCATGCGGAATATTAGACATTCATTCGGAATAATATGGTTCATGCGGAATAAACTGCTCATTCGGAACATTTACTTGATTCGGAATGTTTTCACTGATCCGGAATAAAATACTAAAAGCTTGATTCGGAACAATTTGGTTTACTCGGAATAAACTTGACTCGGAATAATTTAAACCTTCATTCGGAACATTGGCTCATTCGGAATATTATGTTTATTCGGAACAAAATTGGCCAAAAACCATCATTCGGAATATTCTAAAAAATAAGCTTCATTCGGAACATTTCCTTCATCCGGAATAATTAAGACAAAAATGCTGATTCGGAATAACCCTTCATCCGGAATAATTAAGGCAAAAATGCTGATTCGGAATAACCCTTCATCCGGAATATTGATTATTCCAGATAAAGACACTGATTCGGAATACCCAAAAGCAAAAGCTTCACTCGGAATAACTTGTTGACTCGGAATAAATTTAACAAAGTGCTTATTCGGAATATTTAAATCAACAGCTTCGTTCGAAATATTTTCAACTCATGCGGAATAACTTAACGCACACCTTCATCCGGAATAAATTATTTTCATTCGGAATCTGGGCAGGACTTAAAGACGAAGAACAGGAGACACAATAAAGCAACGAATTTAATCAAAATCAACCAAGTTTTTAACCGAAACTTAAACCAATTTACCCACTAATCATCTACTAATCATAAACATCATCCCAAAACAATAAAAACACAAAACCCACTTACTTTTGAAGATTAAAATCAACAAAATAAAACTTTAAAACTTTGAATCAATAAGATAAAGATGAACAAGATTAAATGAACGATGGTATTGAATGATTAATGTTAAACAAACAAAGGGAAAGATTAAAGCTTACAAATATATGATGAAATCAAGGAAAATAAAAATCACCAACACCTTAGTGGTGTTGGTTCCCTACGAAACAAAAAGAAAGAAACAAAAAAATAAAATAAAAGCTGCCTCCAAAGTTGTGAGGAGGATCCTATTTATAGTCCTTGTGGGTGGTTGGTGAGTGGGCTTTCCTCTTTCTTTTCGTCTTCTCGTCTTTTCAGTAAAGTTGACGTTTTCGATTCTGATTCGGGATTTGTCGACGAATAAATTTAACTCGTCTTTTAATTTCTTCGTTTAATAAACTTGAGTTCTTAGACATATGTAAATCTTTCATCTTTGGTCCTTTTCTTTGATAAATCTTCAAATAGGCCCATTGACTTCAAATCTTTTGCATCTCTTGGACTATAGACTTCGTCTTCTCGTCTTTTTCTTCAATAAAGCCCGTGCAATCCCATGTTTATCCGGTTGGCTCTGAAAACACAACAAACACACAAACCACGCATAATTCCAAACAAATGACATTAAATACGCGTTTTGGTCTCGTTTTAGCAAGAATTAAGTGGTAAAAGGATGGGTGTTTTCACACCTATCAAAGCTCATGGTATTACCCATAACTTCTCGGCTCCTCGCACTCCACAATCAAATAGGGTAGTTGAAAGGAAGAATAGGACTCTCCAAGAGATGAGTAGGACGATGTTAAACGAGCAATCTTTGCCTCAAAAGTTTTGGTGCAATGCCGTGGATGCATCGACTTATATTATCAACCGAATTCTTATTCGACCTTTCCTAGGAAAGACCTCCTATGAGATTCTTAAAGGTAAGAAACCCTCATTGGAATAATTTAGGGTGTTTGGAAGCAAGTGCTTTATCCTCAACACCAAAGACTACCTTACCAAGTTTGACCCAAAGTCTTACAAAGGTATCCTTTTAGGTTATTCCCAAACTAGCAAAGCCTACATAGTCCTAAATAGAACCTCGGGGGTTATTGAAGAATCACTCAACGTAACCTTTGATGAAACCGCTCCTTCACCCAAGACACCACCATTGGTTGATGATGACTTGGATGAATTAGAAGTAGTTAAAGCCAAAGAGGTTAGAAAAATAGGAGTTGAAGACCTTAGTGTTGAAAAGGAAGTAAACATTAAGGAATCTAGGGATCATACTCTCAATAATGTCATTGGTGACTTAAATCAAAGGACCCTAAGATCTCAAGTCCAAAACCAAAGCAACTTCTTTTGTTTCGTCTCCTTGATTGAACCAAAGAATGTTAAAGAAGCTTTGACGGACGAGAGTTGGGTCATTGCGATGCAAGAAGAATTAAATCAATTCGTTGCCAATGATGTTTGGGAACTTGTTCCTCCACCTAGAAGTTCTACCATTATAGGAACCAAATGGGTATTCAGGAATAAGTTAGATGAGAATGGCGTTGTGTCTCGTAACAAGGCTAGACTTGTAGCTCAAGGATATAATCAACAAGAAGGGATTGATTATGACGAGACATATGCACCGGTAGCTAGATTAGAATCCATTAGAATCCTCTTAGCCTACGCTTGTGCCTTAGATTTTAAGATTCAACAAATGGATGTAAAGAGTGCATTTCTTAACGGTTTGATCAATGAGGAGGTATATGTGGCTCAACCTCCCGGCTTCATTGATTTTGAGGAACCAGATCATGTTTACAAGCTTAAGAAAGCACTTTATGGACTCAAACAAGCACCCAAAGCTTGGTATAATAGACTTAAAGTGTTTCTTGTTAAACATGAGTATACCATGGGGATGGTAGACAACACGCTCTTTACAAAGAAGAAAGGTTCTCACCTCATAATTGTACAAATATATGTTGATGACATTATATTTGGATCAACTTGTCAAGAATTGTGTGATGACTTTGCCAAAATCATGCATGATGAGTTTGAAATGAGTATGATGGGAGAACTTAACTTCTTTTTAGGACTCCAAATTAAACAAATGGATGATGGTATTTTCTTTAGTCAATCTAAGTATGCTAAAGAAATGCTAAAGAGATTTAGATTAGAAGAATCTAGACTAATGAAGATTGGCCTTGGATACTAAACTCACCATAGATGATGATTGTGAGTCGGTAGACAACACCAAATATAGAGGTATGATTGGTAGTTTGTTGTACCTAACGGCAAGTCGACCGGATATCATGTTTAGTGTTTGCCTTTGTGCTCGCTTCCAAGAGGCTCCCAAAACCTCTCACCTTAAAGCGGTTAAGCGTATCTTCCGATACATTAAAGGCACTATACATTTAGGATTATGGTATCCTAAAGGGACCGGCGTAGAAACCATTGTCTACGCGGACTCGGATCATGCGGGAGACTATGTGGACCGGAAAAGCACTAGTGGAGTTTGTACCTTCATGGGTTGTTGTTTAACTTCTTGGTTCTCCAAGAAACAAACCGCTCTTGCAATATCCACCACGGAAGCCGAGTATGTGAGTGCCGGAAAAGCATGCCAACAAGCTCCATGGATGAAGCAAGCGCTTGTTGATTACGGGATTTCTCTTGATGATGTTCCCATCATGTGCGATAATAAAGGCGCTATAGACCTTAGCAAGAATCCCGTGCAACATTCGCGAACCAAACACATAGAAATTCGACACCATTTCCTTAGGGATAATGTTCAAAAGGGGAACATTTCAATTGAGAAGGTACCCTCCAAGGACAACTTAGTCGACATCTTCACTAAGCCACTTAAGAGGGAACCTTTTAATTACTTGCGTCTAGGTCTAGGATTAATGGAACATCTTCCTTAATTTCCTTTCTTTTTGTGTGTTTTCTTTTACCACTTTGAGTCATTGAGTCTTCCAAACTCTTTTTGAAAAACCCTCTCTTCTCCTTTTCAAAATTCTCAAAGTCTCTTTCAAAAATGGTTGAGAAATTCGTTTGACATTGTTAATTCAATCTAAAAACGATTTTTCATAGATTTCTCGCTATTAATCTAGAGCTTACATAATTCATATGTATGATTCTCTCAAACATAGCAAGAACAAGATAGAATCATGGAGGATCATTGTGTCATGACTTAAGGTCTTGTCTTACACACCTCCTACATCGATTTCTTTTATCCATGTATTTTGGTCAAATCTCTATTTGGTAAGTTTGCATATGTTTTCTTTGTCTATCTTTGCTTTTAAGCATATCCCTATGATAAGTTAGACTAGAAAAATAAGATTTGCTGAAAAATCTTCCTCCAAACACCAAACACAGCCTCTGCAGGCGGTTCCATATGTGAACCGCGGTACCTTATTGATAAGGTACCGCCAGCCTAGCTAAGGAACCGCCTACAGTGCCTTCCTTTTTCGGGTTTTTGTCTGAAACTCCAGATTTGCTCCAACCTTTTTGAGAATCTTTGTTTCAAACCCTTTGACCACCCAAAAATACCCTAATCCTTCCCTATTTAAACCATAAGCATTTTGCATTACTTCACATCCCAAAATGTCTTATTCTCCTAATGAAAGCCTTGAATCTCCTCCATTTTCTCCAATTGCTTTCAATCCCAACTCACCCAAAAACCATTTCAACCCAAATTCACCCAAGAACACTCTTAATCACATCTCTCCTACCAAGAATGTTGATTGTGGAACTTCTTTGCTTCCACCACCACCCTTTAGTGTTCTTCCTCCTTCTCATGATAATGTCATGCACCATGGAACATATTGTCATTGTTGTCAATATCAACATCTTGCTATGGCACACATCTATGAGGAGTTGATCTACATCAAGAGTCTCTTAATCAAGCCTCCTCTTCACTTTGATTATGAGACCTCCAACAAGCCACCACCACCACCCTCCGCCATTGCCTTGTCTTTCATATAAGCATTGGTTGCTTATCCGCAAGACACCAAATTCAAGCAAATCCTAGAATTCTAGAATAACTAGGATTAGATTTATTCTTTTGGCTTGTTTCTTTTTCCATACTTCTTTGTATGATGTTCTTTTTGTAACCTATCTTGGATCTTTGTCTTTGTGTTTTCTTCTCTTTTATTTTGTGACCTATTGCTATATCTTGTTGGTTGTTTCTTTTGTTCAACTAACCCTTCTATGTAGCTTGTCACCATATCTCGATTCCTCGGTGCCCCAAGCTAGGGGGAGTAAGCACCAAGGGGGAGTCTTTGCTAAGTCCGTTTCTTCAACACCGACTTGTGCAACCTTTTTGCTTCGACAAAGGGGGAGAAATGAATAAACTCGTCTTCGAAAATCTTGTTTTTTGTGTGATTGAGTTTATGTATTGTCGGAATCAAAAAAGGGGAGATTGTTAATGCAATAATGCCTAAAAACGTTACTTGCATTTTTCGGTCTCGCTTAGTTTTGATTACGACAATATGTAAAAACAAGCATTTACGAAAACAACGAAAAACGAATTCTTGAGTTTAAGTATTTTTCATTTTACCCATTTTCACTTAAGGTATGGATAAACAAGTACTAACCTTAATCAAGTGATCAAGTGATTTAATCTTTTCTTAAAACTCACTTTTTATTAAGTGTGACAAGTTTTTATTAAACTCCCTTTTTAAGAAAATGTTTTATTAAATTAATTATTTAAAAATTTGAAAAGGGCATATTCTCATTTGGTTAGGAATATTCTATCAGGATATTTTTTAAACCAGATATGACCTCCACCACTAAAGGACAAAAAGGGAGCGGAGTCTAGTCCAGCGGTACCTTAGCTCCTAGGCGGTTCCTTATCGATAAGGTACCGCGGGCTAAGATAAGGTACCGCGGGCAGATATAGCCGTTGGCCCTTTGTCCTATAAATAGTGGACCATTCTCACCTTTTCAATTCACCTCTTTTGCACATCTATTTCCAGATTCAAACACTCTTCTTTAATCACTCAAATCTTTGATAATTTGTTTGATTACTACTTGTTTAAGAAGTGAATCTTGTTCTTCCATCCCTTCCTCTCCAAGTGAAAAGAGAAGAACACTATCCTTGTGAAGTGTTGAGTCCACCACCAAAGATCCATTGAAGATCTAATTTTATACATTTGTAGTTGTGTCATAGTTGTGAAGATCCAAGTATTTGTGTCTATTTGGAAGTTGTGTATGTACTAAGTATAGTTGTGTAGATTGGTCCTAGCTACGATTAGGGCTCGACTTTTAGCTTAGAGTCGGAAATTGGTTAAGCGACGTGTACAGTTTTCTCCACCATAAGGAGCTTGTTGTGTAGTGAACTCTCGAGTAAGGAGTACTCGAGGAGTGGAGTAGGAACGAGGAGTGAGCTTCGTTGCCGAACCACTATAAATCCTTGGTGTTCGGTTTGATCTTTCTTTACCCTTAACTCTTTACATTCTTTATTCTTTGTGCATATATTTTTGTTAGTATTAGTTTAGCTACACTATCATTGTTCATATTGTACATAAGAAGATTTCACATATTTCCTCAAGCCTAAGTTTTTGAAAAAGAATTTTTTGAAAACCACATTTTAACAAGTAAATATAAGAAACTATTCAACCATCCCTTCTAGTTTCTACATGTATATTGAATGATCTTTACTAGTAGCCTAGACTAACATATGATCTATAAAAAAGACTTATGCTAACACTATTAAGTGTCAGTAATTTATGTCAGTATATACTTTTATCAGCAGGAATTTAACGGGTTAAAACTATAAAATACCATCGTCTGTCGACTTTAAACACTTACTAATTAATTTCGCGACTTTACCATTCTACTTTCAAATTTGTTCCGACTATACCAATATTAGCCAAAAATGACTATGTTACCCTTGTCTCCTTCAACATAATTATATTTATTTTCGCATATCTTATCCATGAAGATCGAACAACTGCCAAATCTTTTCCGTTTTTCACCGTTTTAACCTCCGGTAACCTTCCGATCATATGAATAAACTAAAGGCAAGATTCGGTTTTCCAGGTTTGTACGATAGTGACAGTCTTCATACAAACAGAAATTGCAAATATATATATATATATATATATATATATATATATATATATATATATATATATATATATGAACCTGTTAGTCTCATGCATCATCTAACAACAGCTAGATGAAAGACTCGAATGTAAAACAAATCATCTTTAGATCTCAGATTTTTATTTTTATTTTTACATGTCTTTTTGTGTTCGATGGTTTTTAAACAATTCTATAGATAATGGATTATGAAGTTGGAAGAGTTTGACTTTTTTATATTTCAAAACACCAATGGCCACTCTCTATTCACATCGTTACATCCCACATTTGACTGCTTTACTTTTCGAACATCAAGAGTGATTATAATCAATCTTGGTTTCGGTGATTACACTCAAATCGAATAATCAAGTACATCTTACCTGAGATCTTATCAAGGATCTTGGAGCCACTGTCTTTTATTGATTCGATCAATAAGCTTGAACGAAGAACATGTAATGGCTTGGTTATATCGATTCATATTATGCTACTGCTGTTTTCGTTGCGAATCAACATATGCTACACAAGTGATGTGTGACTCGGTACTAATTTGAAAATGACCACAAACGATAGTTTATGAGATAGGATAATCGTTTGATTAAATTTATGTGTTTGGTGGCTAATTTAAGAATGATTTAGGAAGTGTGATGAGAATAGAGACGTGTCAAAACAAAATCCTAAAAACAATCTCAATCTCATTATCTTATACCTTATGAATGAACAGATTTGAGGTGGATAGAACATGGATTCACTTTTTACATTGGAAATCTGAGATTGATAAATGAAAAGACAAATGGTATATTAGTTATTTAAAAGTGTAATATAATCATTTTCGGCTAATATTGGTATAGTCGGAACAAATTTGAAAGTAGAATGATAAAGTCACGAGATTTATTAGTAAGTGTTTAAAGTCGACACATATTAATAAGTACGATGGTATTTTATACCTTTTATCCAAATTTAACTCACACGTTTTATAAGTGTAAGTGAAAAGAGAAGTCTTTTAGTGACAAATTTAACTCACACGTTTGGAAGGGTCCGCCTCTGATATCAAAGGTTTTCGATGTAATATTATTTTATCACGTACCATATTAGTCGTATCACATCTTCCAAATTAGATGATGTACAAAACATGTCCTTGTAGGTATCACCTCTGTTATTTGGTTTTATGTTATTTGTTCATTTCCAAAATGTGTTCATCTTCTGAATAAGATTATTAAGATATTATCGAAATGTTGGTTTTTTTGACGGTGGCCGGCTAACAGAGGCCAAATTACCGAAAAGACAGAATACAGGCGATAATAAACACAAGACTATGTTATTGTAAGTTGTCAAGACGTGACAAGCTAGAGGGTGCAAAAAATAGAAAAAAGCTGACTTGAAATCCTTATAAAAAGTAGCTGAATTCCTTGTTTCACTTACACTAATTTCATTCATATACAAAAAGCTCCCACTTTACTCAATTACTATTAAGTATTAACTATGGCAGAAGTCATTGCTTCTATCCTCATTGATGCCGTTTTTCAGAAGCTGGCCAATGAAGCTGTGAAGCAAGTTGGTCGAGTCTACGGAATTCGTTCCGAGCTGAAGAGCTTGGAGAAGACATTGTCCCGTATCCAAGCTCTCCTTGTTGATGCTTCTGACAAGGAAATACAAAAAGTTCTTGTTCAAAACTGGCTCAATGATCTCAAGCATTTAGCGTACGACATAGACGACATTCTAGACGGTTTGGCAACGGATGCTATGCATCCTGAGTTAGTCAAGAATTCAGGAGCCAACGCTAGCAAGGTAAGAAAGCTCATTTCATCTTGTTACAGAAATTTCTCACTATGTACTAGAACGTATCACAGGTTAGATAGTATTAATCTCCAGTTACAAGATCTAGAAAAGGATAAAGAGTCTCTTGGTTTAATGGTTAAGAATGGAAGTTTGGAAGTGAAGGATGATACGCCAAATGATAAAAATAGACAATCGCAAACCTCTTTGGTAGACCCATCTAGGATTGTTGGCCGCCAAGGTGATAAGGATGCATTGGTTCTCAAGCTGTTAGCTGATGAAACTCGTAATAATGAAAACTTTAGCATCTTGCCCATAGTTGGTATGGGTGGTGTGGGTAAAACCACTCTAGCTAAAATTGTGTACGAAGATGAACAAGTGAACGATCACTTTGAATTTAAGGCGTGGGTTTGTGTTTCTGATGAGTGGGACACCTTTAATTTGAGCTATATTATATATCAATCTGTGGCCGGGGAAACAAAGGAATTTAAAGATTTAAATCTCCTTCATGTAGCTCTAAGAGATCAACTTAGAGAGAAATTGTTTCTATTAGTGCTGGACGATGTGTGGAGTGAAAGTAGCGACGATTGGGAATCACTGGCGGCCCCTTTAAAAGCATGTGCTCCTGGAAGTAAAATAATCCTGACAACTAGGAAGGAGAAGTTGCTTAGAGAGTTGGGTTGTGGTAAATTATACCATTTGCAAACTCTGTCACATGATGATGCTGTGTGTTTATTTGCTCATCATGCGTTGGGTGCAAATAACTTTGATTCACATCCAAGACTTAAAGCACCTGGTGAAGGCATTGTGAAAAAGTGTGATGGTTTGCCTCTGGCTTTAAAAGCACTTGGAAGGTTACTGAGAACAAATGAAGATGAAGTAAAATGGAAGGAAATAGAGGACAATGAGATATGGTGCTTGAAAGAGGGAGGTAAAATAATTCCGGCTCTTAGACTAAGCTACCACGAACTTCCTGCCTATTTGAAGCAGCTCTTTGCATATTGCTCCTTGTTTGCAAAGGACTATGCATTTGACAAGGAGGATTTGGTTCTGCTCTGGATGGCAGAAGGATTTTTGCACCAAGTACGTCTAAGCAAGTCAACTGTAGAACGTTTGGGTCATGAATGTTTTGATGAGTTGTTATCACGATCATTTTTCCAACACTCACCTAATGAAAAGTCTTTGTTTGTTATGCATGATCTTATGAATGATTTGGCCACCTCTGTCGCCGGAGATTTCTTTTTCAGGTTAGAGAAGGAAATGGGAAAGAATGTTAGGAAACGAGCTTTGGATAAGTGTCGTCATATGTCTTTCGTTTCTGAGGAATATGGAACTTACAAGAAGTTTGAGGGAATCGAAGGAGCCAAAGGTTTGAGAACATTCTTGTCCGTAGGTGTCAAAGAATCATGGGAAAGTAACTACTTGTCGAGTAAGGTTTTGGTTGATTTACTCCCCCAGTTGCGATTCCTAAGGGTCCTAAGCTTAAGTGGTTACGAGATATGCGAGGTTCCAGATTCCATTGGTAAATTGAAGCATTTACGTTATCTTAATTTATCTGGAACTAAAATCACACATTTTCCAGAAAATGTTTGTGATCTCTATAACTTAGAGACGTTGATCCTTTTTGGTTGTTATCGTTTAACTAAGTTCCCCAAAAACTTCATAAAGCTTAAAAGCTTACGACATCTAGACATTAGAGATACTCTGCTTTTAGAAGACTTCCCCGTAGGGGTTGCTAAGTTGAAAAGCCTACAAACTCTTTCAAAAATCATTATTGGAGGAGCAAATGACTTTTCCATAACCCAACTTAAAGATTTTGAGAATCTTCATGGGAAAGTTACCATTAAAGGCCTGGAGAAAGTAAAAAATGCGAAGGATGCACGAGAAGCAAACTTATCACAAAAGAGGCTTACTGAGTTTGAGGTGGAATGGAATGATGCATCACATGTTACCTCAACGGAAACAATTGAAAACGCTATCCTTGATGCATTGAAACCATACAATGATTGTTTGGAGAAGCTAGGCATTGTGAATTACATGGGTTTAGGGTTTCCAAAATGGGTTGGGGATCCCTCGTTTCGTCAGTTGGCTTGTGTGTCTATACGTGGTTGTAAAAAGTGTACATCTCTACCACCACTCGGGCAACTACAGTCACTTAAGGAGTTATCTATTCAAGACATGGGTGATGTACAAGTTGTTGGTTCAGAGTTTTTTGGTACCGGCCTTGCATTTCCTTCACTTGAAAGTCTAAGTTTCCGAAGTATGTCAGGGTGGGAGGTATGGTCAACCAATAGTAGAAGCGGGGCTGGAGATACTGTGTTTCCATGCCTGAAAGAGCTCAATATAGAAGGCTGTCCTAATTTGGTTGAAGTCTCACTTAAAGCACAACTACTTTCTTTAAGGAGTCTGAGTATAAATTACTGCGGCGATGGTTTGATGAGAAGTCTGGTTCATGAAGCGTCATCAATCACCAAGTTGGAAATAGAATCTATTTCAGGGCTTACTAATGAGGTGTGGAGAGGCGTTATATTGGATCTTAAGGCAGTTGAAGACATGGAAATCAGAAAGTGTGGTGAAATAAGATACTTGTGGGAATCAAAAGAAGCAGATGCAAGTAGTAACGTTCTTGTGAATTTAAGAAAGTTGCATATTTACCAATGTAAAAAATTGGCGACTTTAGGGGAGAAAGATGAGGAGTACAGTTATGGGAGCAACCTTCTAACATCTCTTAGGTCGTTACATGTATCCTTTTGTGATAATTTTAAGCATTTGAGTTGTCCTATCAACATTGAGACGTTGGACATCCACAGTTGTGAACCAATTACATGTGTCTCCTTCTTCTCAAGGGGAGGGCAGAAGCTCAAGTCAGTTAACATTACGAGATGTAAGAAACTATTGTTAAAGGAGATGGGAGAAGCAGGAGAGAAGAATATGTTAATTATCAACAGCAAAAGCATGCCGATGCTTCAAAGTGTAAAAATAGCACATCATCCAGATGTGGCATCGATCATTGAATTTGGGGGTAACTTTATTCATCTCACCAGTCTGGTAATACAAGATTGTGAAAGTACGTCGGAGTCATTATTTGCAGACCACCAATTGCAGAGTCTCACCTCGTTAACTACTTTGGTAATAAAGTATTGTCCAGGCATGGATGTTCCAACAGCTGGGCTTTGGCCTCCAAACTTGCATGAACTTAACATTGGGGACTTGAAGAAGCCGATCTCAGAATGGGCCCAACAGAAGTTTCCATCCACACTAGTTGACCTAATCTTACACGGTGGTACAGATGCAGCGACTAATTGGAATCAGTTGTCTCATCTTCATCTTCCTTCATCTCTTACTTCTCTTGGAATATGGAATTTTCAAAATTTGGAAAGAGTTTCAGAGGGACTTGAACACCTCACCTCCCTCCAACATCTCGCAATTAGCTGGTGCCCAAAGATAAAAGATCTACCAGAAAAGTTGTTGCCTTCACTTTTACGTTTGGAAATTTGGGACTGCCCAAATTTAAAAGAGTTACCAGTAAGGCTGATGCATTCACTTCTGAGTTTGGTAATAAGAGAATGTCCGGATCTTAAAGAAAAATGCAGTAGAGGAGGCTCCTACTGGACCCAAATCTCTCATATCTCCAAAATCCAAATAGACATGGAATCACAAACATAACATGAAGGTGTGTACTCTATATATTTTAATTATTATTAGTAACTAACAAGCTTTTGTTTCATTTCTTTACAATAGTTTATTTTTTAATTTTCCAATATTAATGATGAACTAGGATTTTGATTGTATATAAGTGTAAAACCCAAACAAACTGATATGAACCTATTCCCATACTAGGCTCGCATCGGTTCATAAGTCAAAGTGTAGAACTCACTCAAAAAGCTAGCTTGTTTGAGGAGGGGACACCTAGACATTATAAATAAACCATCAACCAATCCAATACTTGGCCGATGTGGGATCATAACACAAACATAGTTGACTATAAACTTCTATCTTTCCCGCCTAGGAGAGGAGCCGTATATAACAATGCTAAGCACTAATTTGAAGCTGCATCATCATACATTTTTGAGCTTGCCTTGTAAGTTGTTGATTAGTAATTATTTGCCGTACTCTTAAGTTCACCATACTTATTATTAACGACAATAAACATTAATGAGATTGCATCATCAACTTGAATTAGTACTACAAATCCATTCTATATGAATGATTCAATGTACTGACAAATTTTATTCTTCTATAATTTATTGAAGTCAAAGAAAAAGTGAGTTTGTGTTATTTTGAATGAGGCAGAGCTTATGCAGCATGCATATAGTCAAGGATGTACTAATATGCAGCATGCATAGTCAAGGATGTACTAATATGGTCAAACTAATATGGCGTGTACAGGATGTCTGATGAAGAGATCAGCTGTTCGCTAGCCGTTACTGCATCCAGTCCTGCACATATTGATTATCTCTCTGAAGCTGCATTTACTTCTCCAGCCTTCTTTGCATGTCGTCTACATAAACACTTCACTGGAAACCATAGCTCATGCACACGAACTTGTGCCTACTATCACGTGTACCTCTTCTAATGTTATGCAAACGATCTTGCAGGTCCTTTTTCATTCTCAATTGGCTACTTACACTTAATTTAGTCTGATCAAAATACTCGCGTCTTTCATTTTACTAACGTGTACCATAATGTTGTTCATCAGGCCTTTGCTGAAGTACCAAACTTGAGTGTATGGTATGGTCCGGATTCCTACATTGGTGCACACATCATAGAGCTATTTCAACAGATGACATTAATGACAGATGAAGAAATAGCAAAGATACATCTGGATCATTGTAGAAATTCAATAAAAGCATTGTTACCTCGCTTGCGTTATTTTCAAGTAATCTAGTTCAGAGTTAGACTTTTCAAGCTATAATTTCTCGTATTTTTTTTTTCTGAAAGGCAATGAAAGTTATAACTCCTCATTAATGAATATATGGTTTTCATGAATTATTAAACAAGTGTATTATTGTTTTAATTTTTCTATGAACTGTCTTTTAGGACGGAACATGCATTGTTCATCATCTCTTTGGGCATGAAGTTGTTGAAAGGATCAATGACATGTACGGTGATGCATTTCTCACTGCTCATTTCGAGGTTCCTGGTGAAATGTTCACCTTGGCTATGGAAGCTAAAAGAAGAGGAATGGGGGTGGTAGGGTCCACCCAAAACATACTAGATTTTATAAAGAGTAGGGTACAAGAATCTCTGGATAGAAATGTAGATGACCATCTTCAGTTTATATTGGGAACAGAGTCTGGAATGGTGACATCAATTGTTGCAGCAGTTCGTCAATTATTATGTTCTTCAGACGAAGGAAAAGTGAGTGTTGAGATAGTGTTCCCCGTCTCATCAGAGTCAGTGACAACAACTTCACCCAGTTCATCATCGGGCTTAAGCGTGGGCGAGTTGGGCGATGTTTCAGATATGTCTGTAATACCCGGAGTTGCAAGTGGTGAAGGGTGCTCTCTTCATGGTGGCTGCGCATCTTGTCCATATATGAAGGTTAGTGTACTCTTTATGACAATTTTTGAATGTATAACCTCTACGTTTTTACTAAAACGGCCAAAGTGGGCGGGTCTGGTAATTCGTGAAAACTGGTTTGGGTAACATAGAGGTTAAAAACAATATGTAGAGAGCTGGCTGGCTAGCCAATCCGGTTACTAGACGTCTAGACCCATCATGTTAAAAATTTGTTTTCGTTTGACCAGTCAGATGAAATACGATCCAGATCAACCCGTTTCAGGTAAACGGGTTGGAATTCCCTTTTCTATGGAATCCCTTTCTTGTATGAAGTAGCGGTATCTTGTGCGGTATAAATGTATATTCGCAAACTGTTCTGATAATTTGTGAAGAATCCTTTCTGGTTTTTGTTTCTGGCTAAGCCTCATCAAGCATTTCTTGATCGAGATTATCACCAAAGCTAGTGTATTCTAAATGGACTAATCGGTTTCTTTTTCTAATGGTCTACCAGATGAACTCCCTTACTTCACTCATTAAAGTCTGTAATAGCCTACCGCTGGGTAAAGATGCTCTTACACGTTATGAAGCTGGACGATTTAGTTTGCGTACACCTAAAGGGAATTCAATTGCAGATGTCGGCTGTGAGCCAATCCTGCATATGAGACATTATCAGGTGAGATTTTGTAATGCCAAAACCATCTTCTACCAACTCAGAAAAAAATAAAGCTCTTTCTAAGAAGCCTATTTTGGTTATTTATATTTTTTATATCATTCTCAGGCAACTAAAAAACTACCCGAGAAACTCATAAACCAGATTCTTGGTGCTGGTAGCAACGGAAGAGCTGAATAAGGTTCTAAAAACCATTCAAACCAAGGGTTCAAAGTAATTTGCTAGTCTACAGGCGGAAATCACAATTCATGTGTCGTAAAAACGGCAAATATTGGAGGGAGAGGGGTATTGCAACATTTGGTTGGAGGAAAGTTCCATTAAACAGAGATATGTTGTGTACAACTATGTCATGATTTCATAACATTGTTTAAGTAGTTAATACAATCAGCAGACAGACTTTCAGAGTCTGCAAATTTTGTCATGATAAATAACTTACAAAATAAACGGAGGGTGGCTAATCGCTAGAGTGGCGTTCCATGTCCGTTTTTTGACCACCCTGGATGTTTTTGATTGAATACAAATGACTTTCTATGCGTTTGCATATAGTATTTTTGTATCGAGTGGAACATCTGAACAACATGGGATGAAAGGCATGAAGCTACTTTTGTTTGCAATTTGAATAGATGAACATATATGATTGCAAACAAAATGCATATATGAAAATGTTCCAATCTTTGGCTCTATTCCCTTCTAAATAAACAGAAAAGCTGTACCTTTCCATCTGTTATCCAAAAAGGAATCTTGATAAAAAGAATTTATACATGTCCGGCAAAAGAACTATAGAAAAGTTAAAAAAACTCGTTATCTCCGTAATGACTTTGATATCTCCGTAAAGACTTTGTTGTCTCTGTAAACAAATTATAATGAATTCGTCCTTTAACCCTATAAAAGATTAAAAGTATTGAGAAGCTCACACCACAGTCGCTGTTATCTCCGTAAATAGGTTCGTTTCCCTCTTCTTAGTCGATAACTTAATCCGCTTGATTAGTTGTTATGTTGTATAGGTTATGTAATCTAGTATTAGGGGTTTTGCTTTTCTTATTTCAGACTTTCATTTCGACTAATATTAGCTAATAAGCACTTCCATTCTTGCTGATAAACATGTAAATAGGCAAACCCAAACACCCTATTACCTTATGCAGGAGATATCGCATGTACCTTTAAGGCTTTAACCGGCTCTTTGTCTGATTTCTCATTAACAACTTCGTGGAATTTACAGGATCTTCAATTTACAAGTGTTTGAATTTATGGTTTGACTGTGATTATGTGATATTATATTATCCGAATCAGGTCTGCATATGCTTATTTTAAACTTCAGTTTGTTTAAAAATATATGCAATTTTTATGTATAATTTCCGACTAAGATTAGCTGATAAACTCTTAAATAGGCAAAACCTAAACACCCTATTAGCTTTAACGCAGCAAGTATGTAAGAGATAGCGTTTGCATGTACCTAAACTTTAATTATTTAAGGATTTGCATGTAAACTTACCCCTATATAATCAGATTATCACTTTTAAACTGCAATCCCAATCACCCCTTATGTTATAATAAGCTATTATGACTAAACTCTTGTTTAGTCATTTATCCGAGTCATTTTCAAATATGATAATGTACATTTGTCTTGTTAGTAGTTTAATTTAATTTTTACGCGGGTAGACCTTTATTGCGATTCTTGCTAATAAACTCAACATGGTAGTCTTAAACAATCATGATCTGTGTTAATAGTTTATGTGCGATAATTGTGTTGATCACTATCTTTGTAAGTAAAATAAACGCAGGTGCGGGGTTACGTGTTTCTTTAGTTGTATGTGTTTGGCTTGTTGAATGTTACTAACACTTGGTGATTAATTTTAATTTACAGGTTAAGGAATAAAGTGCTGAAGGAGGTGAAGCTTTAGGCCCGAAGTTTAATCCCTACTTGTCGAAATCTCTATTATTTAAAACGCTTCAGCCCAAAATAAAAGGAAAATGTCTGATCTCATACCTTTTGATATCCAATCAGAAATCATAAAAAGGCTTCCTGTCAAATCACTAATTCAGTTCCGCTGCGTTTCAAAACAATGGAAGTCTTTTATTGATAGCCCGAAACTCATAAAAAGGTACCACATTAATCACACAAACCCGCAACATCATCTACTTGTAAGTTACGAGTCACATAGTGTCCAAACATATACTTCGATTATCGATAACAATACTTTTCCCCAACGAAAGTTTTCCTTAACCGCCCCAGAGTCCCTTAGCTTATTAAGAAACATATTAACACTTAGTTCCTTTAACGGGTTGTTATGTTTTTGCGGAGACATAGATTCAACTAATAGGATGGCTATTATATGGAATCCCACTGTTAGGAAATCTGTTGGTATTGTTATCCCTAAAAGGTCAAATATGCGTACTATTGTTGGTTTTGGGGCTTGTCCTGATACTAGTGACCCTAAGCTTGTTAAGATTAGTGTTTCTAAAAGGTCCAATATGTGGAAGGTTTCTGTTTTTACGTTACGTACACGTGTTTGGAAAATCGTGTATAAGGGTGTGTTATATCTAGTCTTATATTTTCGCCTAAGTCGTGTCTAGGGTAATCAAGAGTCGAGTAGCCTAGTTTCCTAATAGCTATGAATAAAGGTCGGTTGGCAATGTCTAAGCCCAACCCGACCCGTAGGACTTGTATAGTCGGTTCCCCCTCATCTCTATAAAAGGAGGTGAGGGGGAACAAACCAAACACGCATTCTTTCAATAAACTAATCGGAAACGATTAGGGATTACCTTGTGGCGTCGCTTTTCTTTTCTGTCGATTCTGTTGTATGTGTTCTTCGTGATCGATATTCCGCATCTAGTAACCAGGATTGTAGGGAATAAACCCCACAAGTGGTATCAAGAGCCTCGGTTCTTCGAGTGGCTGGTTACTAGGAGATCGTTGAAGGTTATTGTTGATCGGGTTTAGATCAGCAAGGGTGCAGCTGGGATCGACTGAAAAGGGAGGTTGTTTTTCGGTTTGTGAAGATCGACAAAATCGATCTGCCATTGTTGTTTTCTTTGTGGTGGCTGGAGTAACAGACAGAGGAAGAAGACAACAGTTGAGAGGTGTTGTGACTGGTATCGAAAGTCAAACACAGCAACAAATCTTCAAAACATATATTTTTTTTTTGGGGGTTTTCTATTAAATTGGGCCAAGGGTTATTTACTTTGGATTTAAGTAAATTTTGGGCCAATTTTAGAATTGTATAATTATTTTGTTTTTTAAAAACAAAAGTAATTACTCAAAAAGGTATTATATAATTTGAAGGGTAAAACACAAGGGGACTTCGTAACTCGTGATTGTGAGGTTTAACGTATCACAAGGTTTAGCGAATTATCGAAGGGACTTTGTCGGTTTGTTATTGTGAGGGTTTATCACAAGGTTTAGCAAATCAACAAAGGGATTAAAGAATGACGGGAGCCAAGTTTGACATCGAGAAATTCGATGGAACTGGCGATTTCGGGTTATGGAGAATCAAGATGCGTGCTTTATTAATCCAGAACGGATGTGAAGCAGCTCTGGAGGTTTTCCCCGCGAATATGGAAGCTGAAGAGAAATCTAAGCTTGACAAGAATGCTCACAGTGCCATGATTTTGTGTTTAGGTAACAAGGTCCTGAGAGAGGTTACCGGGGAGACGACTGCAGCGGGGGTTTGGTCAAAGCTCGAGTCTTTGTACATGACAAAGTCATTGGCCAACAAGTTGTACCTGAAGAAGAAGTTGTATACATTCTACATGCCGGCTGGACGAAAGATTTCCGAGCATATAGATGAGTTCAACAAAATCGTTCTTGATTTAGCAAATATTGAGGTAAAATTCGAAGATGAAGATCTTGCTTTATTGTTACTCACGTCTTTACCAGCATCATACGAACACTTTGTGGATACCTTGCTTTATGGACGGGAAGATTTGCCTTTGGAGGACGTGATGGCCACACTAAATTCAAAGGAAATCAAAGAAAGGTTCAAGGCGAAGGGGGATGATGGTGAAGGGTTATATGTGAGGGGAAGAACTGATCGTAGGAATTCGCATCAGTCAAAGGGAAAGTCAAGATCGAAGTCTCGAGGTGGAAGACTCAAATGCTTTATTTGCCAATCTGAGGAGCACTTGAGAAGAGACTGTCCGAAGAATAATCGCAAGAAGTCAAAAGATTACGTCAAGAAAGATAATCAACCAAGCTCTAGTGGTTCGATTTACGACGATTCTGAGGTGATGATGGTGATGAGTGCAGAAAGACTGCAAGATTGGATCATGGATTCAGGAGGTTCATATCACATGTCACCCAGGTTAGATGTATTTTTTGATTTTCTGGAATGCGATGGGGGCAGCGTACTGTTGGGCGACAACAGGGAGTGCAAGATCAGGGGTATTGGCAAGGTAAAGGTACAACTGAAAGATGGGTCAAGTTTTGTGTTACACAATGTCAGGTATATACCTGAATTGAAAAGAAACTTGATATCGCTGGGAACTCTTGAAAAAGAGGGATATACCGTAAAATTGCAGTCGGGCAAAGTCAAGGTGAGTAATGGTTCTAGGGTTATTATATCTGGAACCCGAAGGGAGAACTGTGTATACTCTTTGGATGGCCATGCATTAGCCGGTGAGCTTAATGCTAGTGTTGAAGAAAAAGACAGTCTTGTGCAGGTTTGGCATAAAAGACTGGGACATATCAGTGAGGCGGGACTACACGTGCTGGAAAAGCAGGGTTTGTTTGGCAAGAAGAGTCTAGGTAAGCTCGATTGTTGTGAGAATTGTGTTTTAGGAAAGTCACATCGAGACCGTTTCGGTGTAGGAAGGCACACTACTCAGGGAGTGATAGACTATGTTCATTCAGACTTATGGGGTCCGTCTCAGGTGGAATCATTGGGAGGTAAGAGGTATTTCTTATCTATTGTCGATGATTATTCCAGAAGGGTATGGGTTTATGTTCTCAGGTTCAAACACGAAGCATTTGAAAAGTTCAAAGAGTGGAAGCAGTTAGTAGAAAATCAGACTGGGAGGACGGTTAAGAAGCTTAGGACGGATAATGGTCTTGAGTTCTGTAACCGGGAGTTTAATCAGCTATGCACTGAGAGCGGGATTGCTAGACATTTGACGGTTGCCGGGACGCCGCAACAAAATGGGTTAGCAGAACGGATGAACAGAACTCTCATGGACAAGGTACGCTGTTTATTAGTACAGTCTGGATTGCCCAAGACCTTCTGGGCGGAAGCGACATGTACGGCCGCATATCTTATAAATAGGTCACCATCGACAGCGATTGAGAAGAAGACACCTATGGAGATGTGGTCGGGACATCCTAGTGATTATGGGATGTTGAGGGTTTTCGGCTGTGTCGCATATTCACACGTTAAACAAGGTAAGCTCGAGCCGAGAGCAGTAAAATGCGTTCTTTTGGGGTATCCTGAAGGTGTGAAGGGGTACAGACTATATAGGCTTGATAATGAATCACCTAAAATAGTCACAAGCAGGAACGTAGTCTTCAATGAAAGTGTCATGTACAAAGACACGTTGAAGGATACTGGTGCAGGAAAAGATAAGTCTGTTGAGGAATTACAAGTTGAGGTGGAACTGCAGAGGTTAAATAATCATACGCATGAGGAAGACCATCCAGGTCAGGAAGATCAAACAGGTCATGAAGATCAGTCAGATCAGGAAGACCAGACAGATCAGGAAGATGGCGATGATGAAGATGCAGGGGTTCAAGAGATTGATCATCCACCGGATCTTACAGATTATCAATTGGTTCGGGATAGAGAGCCAAGGACAAGAACGAAACCGGCAAGGTTTCGGGATGAGAGTAATATGGTTGCTTACGCGTTTGCTGCAGCAGAGGAAGAAGATACTCATGAACCATTGACATACCAGGAAGCAGTTGCTTGTGAAGACAGTTCTAAGTGGAAAGCTGCTATGAAAGAAGAGATGGATTCTCTGAAGAAGAACAAGACCTGGGTGTTAGTAGATCATCCAGCTGGGCAAAAGCTGGTGAGCTGCAAATGGCTGTACAAAATAAAGGAAGGGATTGAAGGTGTTCAAAAGCCTAGGTACAAGGCAAGGCTGGTGGCTCGTGGATTCACACAAAGAGCAGGTATTGATTACAATGAAGTATTTTCGTCGGTAGTTCGACACACATCTATTCGGGTTATACTTGCATTGACTGCGTGTAAAGATTATGAGCTGGAGCAGCTTGATGTAAAGACGGCGTTTTTACATGGAAATCTTGAAGAAGTGATCTACATGAGGCAGCCACCGGGATTTGAACAAGGTAACAAGGTATGTTTGTTAAAGAAATCTCTTTATGGTTTGAAGCAGTCACCTAGGCAATGGTACAAGAGGTTCGATGAGTATATGCTGAGCAACGGGTTTAAGCGTAGCAATTACGACAGCTGCGTATATTACAGAAGTTATGCACCAGGGGAGTATATCTATCTATTGTTATATGTAGACGATATGCTGATTGCTTGTAAAAGCAAGGCTGATATCGCGGCTACCAAGTCTTTGCTTAAAAGGGAGTTCGACATGAAAGAGCTCGGGGAAGCAAAGAAGATTCTTGGTATGGAGATCTTCAGGGATCGGAGTCGCAAGATTCTGAGGGTGTCACAATCCGGGTATGTTTCTAAAGTTTTAAAAAGGTTTAGAATGGACAATGGGAAGTCGGTTCAGACACCATTGGGTGGGCACTTCAAGCTGTCGTTGAAGGATTGCCCGGTTAGGGATTGTGATGTTGAAAGAATGAGTAGGGTGCCGTATGCAAATGCGGTTGGGAGCTTGATGTACTTGATGGTATGCACGAGGCCAGACATAGCGTATGCAGTAAGTGTAGTTAGCAGATATTTGGCGAATCCGGGTAAACTCCATTGGAAAGCAGTGAAGTGGATTATGAAATATTTGCAGGGCACTGTAAATGTGGGTTTGGTGTATGGGACAAATCGTGGCAACCATGTGGACGTAACAGGTTTTGTTGATTCAGACTACGCTAAGGATCCGGATAAGGGTAGGTCTCTCACTGGTTACGCATTTTTAGTACAAGGATGTGTTGTAAGCTGGAAGGCAACGCTACAACACGTGGTGACTCTTTCAACTACAGAGGCAGAGTATATGGCCCTTACGGAGGCTGTGAAGGAAGCTATTTGGCTAAGAGGACTCTTGGAAGAGTTGGGCGTGGAGCTCAACACTGTTGCAGTTAATTGTGATAATCAGGGCGCGATTCACTTATCGCGGAATCATGTTTTTCATGAGAGGACAAAGCACATCAATGTGCGTTATCACTTTATCAGAGAAGTCTTGGAAGCAAAGACGGTTAAAGTTCTGAAGGTGGGTACTGAACACAATGCTGCGGATGCCTTGACGAAGGTGGTACCTGGACGCAAGTTACAACACTGCCTGAAATTGCTGAGTGTTGGGATAGGCTAATATAAGCCTAAGGTGGAAATTGTTATATCTAGTCTTATATTTTCGCCTAAGTCGTGTCTAGGGTAATCAAGAGTCGAGTAGCCTAGTTTCCTAATAGCTATGAATAAAGGTCGGTTGGCAATGTCTAAGCCCAACCCGACCCGTAGGACTTGTATAGTCGGTTCCCCCTCATCTCTATAAAAGGAGGTGAGGGGGAACAAACCAAACACGCATTCTTTCAATAAACTAATCGGAAACGATTAGGGATTACCTTGTGGCGTCGCTTTTCTTTTCTGTCGATTCTGTTGTATGTGTTCTTCGTGATCGATATTCCGCATCTAGTAACCAGGATTGTAGGGAATAAACCCCACAGGGTGCGCCTTTTAAATGGTGTGATTTGGTGTGGCTCCAAGTTTTTGTAGATGGGGTTATTTATTTTTGTGTTTTTAATGATATATATTTGGATGATGGAGTTAGGTCTAATTATGTTATTTCGTTTGATTTCAAGAGTGAGAAGTTTGGAGAACTGTGTCTTCCGGAGAGATTAGTACATACACGTTATCTAGATGTGGTGAAGGTGAATGACTCACTTGGTTTACTTGA
This sequence comes from Glebionis coronaria, assembly GCA_025667525.1. Classification (NCBI taxonomy): domain Eukaryota; kingdom Viridiplantae; phylum Streptophyta; class Magnoliopsida; order Asterales; family Asteraceae; genus Glebionis; species Glebionis coronaria. Next base: position 638,660,110 of record CM046875.1, on the reverse strand, counting down.
GTATTATCTTGACGGTGAGGCATCGGTTTGTGGTGTGTGGACGAGGGATGATGGTGCTAATGAATTTACCAAAATATATACTGTGAAGGTTGAGGGTCAGTCGTTGTATCGTAGGGTTTTAGGATTTAGGAACAACGGCGAAGTTGTAATTAAAGTGTATGATGATAATAATGAAGAGTCTACAATTAAAGTTTATGAACCCTTATCAGGGCATATTAACGATGTTGGGATTACTGGAAAGCGCCTTATGTTCTACGCAAGGTCATATACGGAAACACTGCTTTTGCTTGATCAGTCAGATTCTATCATTCTTTAACAACGATGATGGTTCTATATTGGAAGGTGTCGAGATCAAGCTGAAGGTATTACACGAGTCTTTATTATTCAATCTAGTTTATGTTACTAGAAAAATAAGTGTAAGGGGATGTTGGTGAAGGTGGTGGTAGTTGGTTTACTGATTAAGGAATTGTTATGGTCAACTCTATTGAGATGGTAGATTAGTTTGTTTGTTATTCACTTATCTGAAGAATTTATATGTTTTTAAAGCAAGCCGGACTTACAACCTATCTTAGACGTGCTTTGATTGTAACCAATGCTATATTGGAAGATGGTGTAGGAATTATGGGGTTCCTGTAATTGCACGCGCATTAGTAGTTCAGCATATAGAAAGTCAAAGAACATGAATCAGTTAAACGATTAGGATACACTCACAATCTCTGATGTTGATTGACGTTGATTAGCTGTTGATTGACGTTGATTAGCGATTAGGATACACTATTCACAATCTCTGACCTTGAGTAGCTTTTGGGCAATTGTTGCTCTCCTGCATTATGGCAGCCACAACGGCTTTATATTGCTGTGTGATGTAAGTTTTGGTGTTTCACATGTTTGTTTGCTTTTTCAAAAAGTTGAAACCACGGATTTAGCACACTTTGTTGATGACGATAGTGTAATAATACCAGATAACTCTTAGTTATTTATTAATGTGCTATCGATGGGAGGTGATGCAGGTCACTTGAGTCCTTTTCTTTCTTTCTCCTCTGGCCTGATTTGGTTCGCCCGTCTCCCCTGACCACAACTCAGAAAAAAAGAGTTCTTTCTAAGAAGCTTATTAGTTTATTTATGTTTTCTATACCTCTCAGGCAACCAAAAAATACCCGAGAAACTCATAAACCAGATTCTAGGTGCTGGTAGCAATGGAAGAGCCGCATAAGGTTCTAAAAACCATTCAAACCAAGGGTTCAAAGCAATCTGCTACAACCTAGAAATGACAAATATTAGAGGGAGAGGGGTAAGGCAACATCTGGTTGGAGGAAAGTTCCATTATACAGAGATATCAGAATGTCGTGTGTACAAGTACATGTCATAATTCTATCACATTATTTAAGTAGTTAATACAAGCTGCAAACAGACTTTGCAGAGTCTGCAAATTTTGTCATAAAACAAACGCAGGGTGGCTAATCGCTAGAGTGGCGCTCCATGTCTGTTTTTCTTACCACCAGGATGTTTTTGATTGAATGCAAATGATTTTCTATGCGATTGTATGGTATTTTGTATCGAGTGGAACATCTGAACAAGATAAAAAAGGGGTATGCATATCTATCTGTAAATGGTCCAATATTTGGTTCGATTCCCTTCTGTACTTATTTTCAAATAATTTGGATGACTTGAAAGCATTTTGTTCAAGAATATAAAATTTTAATAAACATAAAGCTGTAGCACCTTCCTTCTCTTATTGATAAACATTTTTTTATATCTTATTTTATCTGTATTTTTTGAAGCATTTCTATTTTTTAAAAGTTTAAAAGTTAAGATATTTAAATTTAATTTTATAGAAACATTTATTTTGTAATTGACCAATAATTCTTTTTATAACAACTTTTTATAACAACTTATTAAAAAATATTTTTTCATAATCTAATATAATTATATATGACTTTTAGCATATGTAATTTTTTTCGCATGTGATTATATATTTTTTTATTTTTAAAATTTTTGAAATTATTTTTTCATAAAAATATTTTTTTATTTTTAAAATTATTTTTTACAACTTCAATATTTGAATATAAATTTAACGGGCAAAAATAGTAGCATTTATCAACTAAAAAATCGTCTTACGCGAATAACATGCTAGTATTTGCATAAGAGATGGATCTACTATTTGAGTTGACAAAAATTGATCAAGGCTTCATTTGAATTTTGTTCTCTTACGATTGCACGATGTTAGTAAATTAATCGTTTAAAATATACCAAAATGGCAAAGCTGTCGATGTTATCTGAAAACCTCATATTTGTTTGTGCTAAAACAATGTCATAGTGGGTAAATTTGTCACCCGAAAGTTGTCTCTTTAAACTTTTTCATTCTTTCATAGCGAGGAGGACAACAGGCGAGAAAAAAAAAAACATTTAATTAAAAAAAAATACATTATCACAGTTATTATTTTTACAGATTTTAATATACTTTTATCAAACCTTCTTTTTTCCACTTTTCTTTTCTCTTTCTCTTATTGTAATCGAAATTTGCAAAAGTAATTATATATGACTTACCACTAATTTGAATACTCAAATATTCTGACATGTAATTAGAGGGAGTTTTCTATGTTATTTGGTGGTGTATTTGGTTCTACAAGAATCGGTTGTTATTTGCTGTCATTAAGCCTCGGAAGGACGTTATTTTTGACGATATAATTACGCGTTTTTTTTATTGGTGTAATGTTAGAAGTAACTTTTTTTTTTGGGATTGTTGGCTTCAACATCCTAATCTTATCATCTTGTAATTGTCTAGCTTTTTGTTAGTTTTTTCTAATAAAGTTGTCGTTAAAAAAATTACAGTTAATTCGTTAAAATTAAATTAAACACATAAAATTATATATGACTTTTAGCATATGTAATTTTTTTCGCATGTGATTATAGAATTATAAACAAAATGCCACTATTTATGATTCAAATATTGATAGAAAGTCACGAATGCGCGTGTTTTCCACTATAAAGAACGGAGAAAGTCTTTAACTTAAACATAGAAACTTAGGGTGCGTTTGGTTCGTTGTAATTCATTGTAATTGGTTGTAATTGTAATCTAAATTACATTACATAGGTTGTTTGGTTCATAAATAGAGAGAATTGTAATTCGAATTACATTACGTAGGGTGTTTAGTTTGCATTGTAATTGTAATTCAAACATTACAATTACATCCAATGAAGGAATTGAAATTACATAAGATATTAGATGAAAAGTTTTGAATTACAAATTTTTATATTAAAATATGACTATTTATAAATAATAATAGTAATAAATAATAATAATATTATTATTAATATTTTATTATTTCTATTAACGTTATATAAATTAAAAAATAATAATAATTAATTTTAATATTAGTATTAATATTTATATTATTTATTAATATTAATATTAATAATAATATTATCTTATTAATATATTATTATTATTTATTTTTTATTATTTATTATTTTTTTATTTTATTACTTTTAGTTAATATTAATATTTATTATTTATTATTTTATTATTTTTTATATTAATATTTTTATAAAAAATAAATATTTTTTATATTTTACTTTAATAATAAAAATAAAAATATTTATTAAAAATATTATTATTATTATTATTATTTATTTTTAATAAAAATAATTTTTTTTATTTTTTAGTTAAAATAAAAATAATAAAAATTATTTATTTTTTATAAAAATATTAATATAAAAAATAATAAAATAAAATATATTTTTATTATTAAAACAAAATATAAAATATTTATTATTACTTTTATTATTTTTTCTATTTTTATTTTATATTAATAATAAAAAATATAAATATTTTTATTATAATAATTTTTATTATTACTCATTTATTATTTATTATAATATTATATTTTAACTATTACTTTTTTTTATTTACTAAAAAAATATGAATTACATTAAATTGCATGTCTGTTAGGACCATTGTAATAGTTATATGTAATAGGTAGACTAGGAGGTATGTAGTTCCTCCTGGTCCTAGTAGTAGTAGGAGCAAGTCCTGCTCCTGGTCCTAGTCGAAGTCAAACTTTATTATTTACTCAATATTCTGTTAGGATATGCATGAGATATGTTAGGAAAGAATATGCATATCAGTTTTACACGTTTTCTTTAATGATGTATTAGGGTTTCCTTGTAGTATAAAAGGAACCTTAGGCAGAAGGGCTATACACACCTTCACAAAACGTAGTTCTAGTGATTATCAATATTAGAAATCCTTAGAAAGGATCAAGTCTTTATAGTTATTCTGTTCTCTTTAATTATATTTATATTCTACATTCATATAGTGTATAGAGTCTCTTTGTGATTTGCCTTGTGATTACAGAAGTCATTCACCGGTCCTAACAGGCTGCAAGATCTACGTCTAGTAGACCCTACAAGTGGTATCAGAGCCTGGGAGGGTCTCTATACAAGAAGAATCAAGTTTTTTTTTACTGACATTGTTTTTATTATGTCTGCCTCAACTTCTACTCAAACAGGAGAAGACAACACTCCTAAAATTATGCAACCTCAGCAGATCCTGGCTACGGTCTCTAACACGAATGGTAAATTCCCTCTTCTGAAAAAGGGTGAATATGATAACTGGGCAATGAAGATGGAATGGTGGATCACCAACACTGATCAAGATCTTTGGAAGATCATTCTGAATGGGAACAGCAGGAAGCTTACTGGACGTGACAAGAATGGTAATATTACCCTTCTTGACCCTAAATCTCATGAGGAAATCATAGCTATTCAGAAGGAGGTAAAAGCAAAAACGATTTTGCTTCAATCTCTTCCTGAAGATCACATGGGTGACTTCTACCATTTAGATGATGCCAGAGAGAACTGGAATGGCATAAAAGCAAGGTTCGGTGGGAATGAGGAGTCAAAGAAAATGCGAAGGTCCATGCTGAGAGATGAATTCACAGAATTCAAAATCTCAGAAACTGAAGGTCTAAATCAAGGGTATGATAGGTTCCAGAAGATATTGAGCCAGTTGAATCAAATTCGGTCAAAGCCTGATGATGGTGATATTAATGCAAGGTTTCTTAAAGCCTTACCCTACTCATGGAATCAGGTGGTGATCTCTCTCAAAGCCAAAGGTGGGCTTGACTATCTCAGCTTTGATGATTTGTTTCATAAGCTCAGAACTTTTGAACCTCATGTGAGAGGCTTTTCAAGCGACTCTTTTCCCACTCCTGCTAACTCGACCTTTGTGAGTTCTATGGGATCCAGTCCCATGTCATATGCAAGTAGCCCAAGCAATATTGTGTCCTCTCAGCACACTTTCCAGCATACTTCTGCTCCTGATCCTACTGCCAAGTCTGGTAGTATGGTAGAAGCTGTTCTTCATTCTTTTGTGGCTGATGTTAATGCTGAACAACAACTTGCTTTTGATGACTTCAAACAGGTCGATAAACTTGACCTGGATGAGATGGATCTTAAATGGCAGATGACCATGCTTACTCTTGGGGTTCACAAATTTGAGAAGAAAGCAGGAAGGAAATTTAATTACAACCCTCGGGAGCCAGCAAGATTCGATAGAAGCAAGGTGCGATGCTATAACTGCCAGCAACAGGGTCACTTTGCAAGGGAGTGCCCTAACAAGAATGATCAGGAGAAGAGCAGGTACTCCGCTTTCAAGGTTCAGGAGATAAAAGATGATAAGAAGGCATTGGTATCTGTTGACTCTATGGTCAACTGGAATGATCATCAGGCTTCTACTCTGGAATCAGCTGAGTCCTCAACTGACGTGTTTGCAATGATTGCTGGGAATCTCTCTGATGCAGAAGAAGCTGACGAATTTGCTCTTATGGGCATTTCACCTCAGGTACAACATTGTCCTCTTGGTTGTCATGATAAGTACTCAGAATTGTTGTCCCAATTTAATGAAGTAAATGATCAAAATGATAAGTATTTTTTAGAGGTTCAAGCCTATAAGGCTTCATTAAACACATTGGAACAACAAAAGAGGTGGTTACAAGATACACAACGTGCGTATGAGGATAAAATCAGGATACTAAGCATTGATTTAGAAAACACGACAAATATGCTTAAATATACAGAAACAGTAAGAGATGCTAGTATCAATGAAAAAGAGGAGATGCAAGCTAAATTAGATGCTACAATGCTAAGATTTGAAAAATGGCAAAAGGCACCTAAAAATCTTTCAAAATTAATTGATAGTAGCATGTCTGGCAGAACTAAAAGAGGCTTAGGATTTGAAAAATATATTGATTCAGAAGATGTTTTTGATTTATCTTTTTCAAGTGTCTTTGATGCCGACAAAGAGGATGAGGGGAAACCTAGTTACAATAGGTTTAAACCAGCAGCAGAAATGCATGCTGTCCCTCCTCCTCTTACTGGAACTTTTATGCCCAATTCATGGCATAATGACTTGGATGGATCACAGATGCTTGAGTCCCCAACAAGTTCTACCAATACTAATGACTTTGTCTCATGTACTTTCAGTGACAAAGCCGGTGACTCTGCATCTAGTGGTTCAAGTGAAGAGTCAAGACCTACAAGTTCCAAGTTGAATGATCATGCTGCTACTGGTGCTAGGAAGTGTGAAGAAAGAGTTGCTGTTATGTCAAGTGTGTCTGGTCCAAGTTTATTGAGTCCTAGGAAGAATGTTTCTCCTAGAATTATGTGTAATAAAGTAGGCAGTATGAAACAATCTCATTCTAATAAAAGGTCTTTCAAAACATGTTTTGTTTGTGGCAGTGCCTTTCATTTAATTAAAGATTGTGATTATTATGACACACATGCTTCTGTTAATCATGCTTTTCCTGCTCCTGGTCCACCAGGAGCTGCCCCATATGCTTCTAGAAGACTTAATCCTAGTGCTCCAACGTTTACTTCTTCTCGAGTGTCCTCTCCCTTAGCTTCTGATTATTGGAGAAATATTGGATTCCAAACAACCAGTAATTATTTTCAAAATTTTAATCCAGCTTATCCACATAATTTGGACCACACATATTTTGGTTTGGGAACTGCTGTTAAGCCCTCAGCAGGTTGTTCTTGGTCAAATAATAATACCCAAATGATGCAAAGGCAACCAAGGAACAACGGTGGATCTCATCAATCTTCTTGGCACTCTTCTAAAGATCCACAAGGCAGGCTCAAACCTGAAAAGGTTTGGGTTCCCCTAAGACACTAACTTTTGCATTTTGTTTATTATCTTGTTGTTGTAGGTTACTCCATACCAAGATCCTAGTCTAGGCATTGTTGATAGTGGTTGCTCCAGGAGCATGACTGGCAATAAAAGTCTTCTCTCTAACTTTGTACCATTTCATGGAGGCAAGGTCTATTTTGGTGGGGGTGAAGGCAGAATCACTGGAAAAGGAACGATAAAGACTCCTAATCTTAATTTTGAGCAGGTCTACTATGTGGAAGCACTTCAACACTTCAACTTGATATCGGTCTCTCAGATTTGTGACAAGAAGCAGTTTGTTCTCTTCACCGATACTGATGCATCTGTGCTTTCCAAAGACTTCCAGCTTCCGGATGACTCACAAGTTTTACTCAGAATCCCTAGAAGACACAATCTCTATAGCATCAAGTTGAATGAAGTCAACCCTACTGGTCAACTAGCATGTCTAGTTGCTAAAGCCTCAGAAGATGAAGCCACTAAATGGCACCGAAGGATGGGGCATGTGAACTTCAAGACCATTCACAAACTTGCAAATCTGAATTTGGTCTCTGGTTTACCTCCCAAGACGTTTAGAAATGATATAAATTGTATTGCCTGCAGCAAAGGCAAACAACACAAAGCATCCTTCAAGGCCATTACTGCTCTTAGTCTTATTACTAAACCATTGCAGCTACTACACATGGACTTATTTGGTCCTACTTCCATTAGAAGCATTGACCACAAGCAATTCTGTCTGGTGGTAACTGATGGATATAGCAGGTTTACGTGGGTGTTCTTCATGGCTGCCAAGAGTGAGACCTACTCAATTCTTAGAGATTTTCTTACCCTGATAGAGAACCAGTTGTCTAAGAAAGTAAAAGGTATTCGTTGAGACAATGGAACCGAGTTTAAAAATAAAGACCTCATAGCACTTTGCAATGCTAAGGGCATCAAAAGAGATTATAGTGCTGCAAGGACTCCTCAACAGAATGGTGTGGCAGAAAGAAAGAACAGGACACTAATAGAAGCAGCAAGAACTATGCTTGCCGATTCCAAGCTTCCTACCATGTTCTGGACAGAAGCTGTTAATACTGCAAGTTATGTTTTGAATCGGGTTTCTATTACCAATCCTCACAAGAAGACTCCTTATGAGCTGCTCACGGGCAAAGTTCCAAATATTGCTCATTTGAAGCCTTTTGGGTGTCCAGTCACCATTCTGAATACTAGTGACTATTTGGGGAAGTTTGATGGCAAGGCAGATGAAGGATACATTGTGGGATATTCAGCTCATTCTCGGGCTTATCGTGTCTACAATCTTCAAGCCAAGCGGATCATTGAAATTATTAATCTCAGGTATTTTAAGGAGAAGTCAAACATCCAAGGCAAAGGTCCAGAATGGTATTTTGATCTTGATTATCTTAGTGATTCGTTAGGATATTTTCGTTTCAAAACTAACCATGATGCAGGACCACAAGTGTTTGCAACTTCTAGTACTGGTGTTCCTTCTAGTCTTTCTGATTCAGATGATGAGGATGACATTTTTGTGGTTCCATCCTATTCCACCACAGTTTCTCCTACTCCTCCTAGTGATGCAACTCTATTGGATGTACAGGATTCCCAAGCAGCTCTTGACACTCTTCTCAAACAACAATAAGAAGCTAATAAAGCGGCTGCTCAAGGTAGTTTTGAGTTTCCCTTGGTTGAGCCTACTACAAAGTTGCTCCTGGTACTCCAGCTTCTGCTCCTAGTGCTAGCTTATCACCCACTGGTACTCCGGCTAGTGAGTCTGCTTCCAATACTCGTTTCTCCAGTCCTTCTGATTTGGGGAACCATCAAAAGAAGTCTTCTACCAAGCTGGATGATATTCATAAACAACCAGTAGATGGGATTTTCCAAAATGCTTCATATGATGATGACTTTGTTGGTGATCTCAATAACTTGGCACCAGAAGTGGAGGTTTCTTCCAATCCAGTCTTGCAATCACATAAAGATCATCCTACCACTCAAATAATTGGAGATCCTGGTTCTACTGTCAAGACACGCAGAATGCAGCAGAAGGCCTCGTCTGATCATCATGCTCTTGTGGGCTATATTGAGGATCAAAAGCGTAATAATCATACGGACTTTCAACACTGTTTGTTTGCTTGTTTTCTTTCACAGGTGGAACCTAGGTCTGTTTCTCATGCTCTTGAGGATCAAAGTTGGGTGGAGGCTATGCAGGAGGAAATGCAGCAATTCTTGTTTCAGAAAGTTTGGGTTCTGGTTGACTTACCAGATGGAAAGACAGCCATAAATACCAAATGGATTCTCAAGAACAAGAAGGATGCACGGGGAATTGTCGTAAGGAATAAAGCTAGGCTTGTCGCACAAGGACACACTCAAATTGAGGGCATTGACTATACTGAAGTTTTTGCTCCGGTTGCAAGGATAAAGGCAATTCGCCTGTTTTTGGCCTTTGCTTCTTATGTGGGCTTTACGGTGTTTCAAATGGATGTCAAGAGTGCATTTCTCTATGGCAAAATTGATGAGGAGGTGTATGTCACTCAACCTAAGGGCTTTGTTGATTCACTTCATCCCAAGAAAGTTTACAAGGTGGTCAAGGCTCTTTATGGGTTACATCAGGCTCCTAGAGCTTGGTATGAGCGACTTTCAACTTTCTTGTTAAAGAATGGCTATAGAAGAGGTACTATTGACAAAACACTATTTCTTCGGAGGAATACCAAGGACATTATCCTTGTTCAGGTTTATGTGGACGACATTATCTTTGGTTCTACTAGGAAGGAGTGGTGTGATGAGTTTGAACACTTGATGCAAGGCGAATTTCAGATGAGTGTGATGGGAGAACTGTCATTCTTTCTTGGTCTTCAGGTCAAGCAACAATCGGATGGGATTTTCATCAGTCAAGATAAGTATGTCCATGAGATTCTTCAGAAGTTTGACATGGATCCTCTTAGACCAGCAACAACTCCTTATGAAGTTGCTAAAATCAAACTTAAGAATGAGCCAGACCCCCCGGTCAATGTTCACATGTACAGGTCTATGATTGGCTCCCTCATGTATTTGACTGCATCACGTCCGGACATCATGTTTGCAGTAAGTGCTTGTTCTAGACACCAGGTGACTCCAACGGTTTCGAACTTAAATGCAGTGAAGAAGATTTTCAAGTATATAAAGGCTCAACCTAAATTGGGTCTCTGGTATCCTAGAGAATCACCTTTTGTTCTAGAAGCCTATAGTGATAGTGACTATGCTGGTGCTAATAATGACAGGAAGTCTACTACTGGTGGTTGTCAGTTTTTGGGACGTCGACTTATTTCATGGCAATGCAAGAAGCAGACAATAGTAGCTACTTCCTCAACAGAAGCGGAATACGTTGCAGCTGCTAGTTGTTGTGGACAAGTTTTGTGGATCCAAAATCAGATGTTGGATTATGGTTTCAATTTTATGAATACCAAAATTTTTATTGACAATCAAAGCACTATTTGCATTGTGAAGAATCCTGTTTTTCATCAGCGGACGAAGCATATTGAGATTCGGCATCATTTTATACGGGATGCCAATGAGAAGAAGCTGATACAGGTTCTTAAAGTTCATACGGATGACAATGTTGCTGATTTGCTGACTAAAGCTTTTGATGGTCCTCGGTTTAACCACCTAGTGGTTCATATTGGGATGGTCAATCCTTGAGGTCTAGGATTGAGGGGAGGCAAAGCCTAAGGGGAGGCTTTGTGTACATATTAGGACAGATTAACGTATTGATAGATTTTAACAACATATTTTCTTGGTTCTGATGGTGTGTGGTGCTTCTGGTGGAGGATTTTGCTCTCTTCTGGTGGATATGGCCTTACGTGACTAGCTTCTGGTCCTCCTTGGTCAGCTTCTAGTTATACTTGGTTGGCTTCTGGTGGTTTAAAATCCTTCCATGTCAAGTGGTGTTTGGCTCCTGGTACTGGTCTGGCATACTGTTCATTCCTTTTGTCCTTTGTTAATCACGTTTTGCTCCTGGTCTGACCATTGTGTGCTTTGACTTTTGGTCAACGATTCCAATTCTGGTATTTATATTTTTAATTAAGTATGGTAAATTGGGAGTTAGTAATTATGTTAAAAAGGGCAAGTGGTTACTATGTAATTATGGTTAAATTTGAAAGGGCAACCCCCCATTAATAGGGGTCAATGAACAGTTACCATTTTCTTTATTTATGGTCAACATACACCATTGACTCACTCATTACAATAAACACACACATAAACCCGCTCCTACTATCTCCACCCTAATCACAATCCTTCTTCCATCAATTAATCAAGATCCATGGCTGCTCTTGCTTACCAACCTGCGCACAACCGAGTTGCTTATCTGGGTGATGGTCCCCATCGTGAACATTTTGCTGACATCTTGGATTACATTGAGGCATCCAACCTAAGGTTTGCATTTACTGTATGTCCCACCATATATGATAGTGTTATTAGACAGTTTTGGGCGTCTGCTCGACTTGTGGATGTGGTTGGTCGCCCACGAGCACTCCATGCTACCATAGATGGACGTTCATATGTGGTGACTGAGGCTTCTATTTGCTCTTCTCTTCATCTTCAGGATGAGGGTGGTGTTGAATCCATTCCTAATTCGGAAGTATTGGAGGGGATGGCTGCTTTAGGTTACGAACATGGGGGGAAGTTTAACTTCCAGAAAAATAGGTTTTCCCCCCAATGGAAGCTTCTGGTCCACTTTCTAATCCATTGTATGAGTCCCAAGTCTGGGAGTTGGGATGCTTTCCCTACTCCTTTGGCTACTGGTCTTATTTGCTTAGCTCAGGGTAGAGTTTTTAACTTTTCTCATTATCTATTTGAGGGGATGGTTAGTAATTTGTCTAATGCTGGTTCGAGAAAGAAGTTTCTTATGTACCCTAGGTTTCTTCAGCAAATTCTAGTTTGTATTCCTCGTGATAGGACTGAGCATGTGCCGTCTAAGCTTACAGTAAAAGTGTATTACAATATGGTCAATGGGTTTACTGGGGAATGGAGGCCCCTGACTGAGGCCATGTTGGGATTGGCTCAGGGTCCTATTGGTGAGGAGGAGGAGGCTCCTGAGTTTGTTGTGATTGATGATGACCCCATGGAGGAGGAGGCTCCTACTGCTGGTGCCACTCCTGTGGTTGAGGAGGAGCTAGTTGAGGAGGTGGTGGTTGAAAAACCATCTCCTACCAAGGCTGGTCCTTCTTCAGTCCCACAAAGGTCTCCATTTGTGGAGACTCCACCTCCTAGTCCTGCCCCACACTCGACTGATAAACCGTTTGGTGTTAGTACTCCACAGGCTGACCCATATGTTGCTTCGGGCTCCAATGACGCTTTCCCTGATCCAAGTTCTCTTGGTGGGCAGGCGGAGGAGCCTACTACACTGATCTCTTTGCTTGATCTAATGCGAAGGTACCATGAGCGGATGATTTGTTTGGAAGCTGATTTGAACCAACATCGGAAACTTACTAGGGAGTTTGTTCTTCCTTTGGCTGATCGCATCAAAGCGTTGGAAACTCAGCAACGGCGTCGCAAGAAGCATGTGATCCATTCAGATTCTGATGAGGACGGCACGGAGAATGTTGAGGATGGTTTGACTTTATTGGCAAAGGCTGCCTTTGCTAATAAAGTTTATGATGATTTGCCGGTTCCTCCGACATCCTCCAGTGCTCCTTCTCCTGGTGCTATTCCCACTCCTATGGGTGGTGATTCTGATCCTGCTGCTGGTTCTCATGCTGGTCCCTCTCATGATTCGAAGGGCAAGGCCCCAATGACTGATGCTCCATCCCCATCTCACAAGCGTACCCGTCGCCAGCTTGAAGAGGAAAGGCTAGGTGAGGAGGCTGCTCGTCGGGTTCAAGCCGAGATTGATGAAGCTGATAGGGCTGCTGAAGAAGAGCTTCGAAAGCGGAGGCGTGAACAAATTCAACATGATGCCATGCATTGGAGTGATAGTGAATGGATGCAAGTTTTGACTGTTCTCACCCGGGATTATGCTCAGTTTACAGATCTTTTGGGTGACGATGTTGATGAGCACAATTGTATTCCGAGGGCTATGGTATTGATGCGTAAGCACCAGTTGGCCCTTGCTGCAGAACTTAGGAAACAGAGAAAGAACAGACCTTTATCTCAGACTGAGGAGCGCAAGCAGATGCAACGTTATGTGAAATATCAGTCTGCTGCTCATTTTAATGCTCCTTGGACGTGGGACCGGGTGCGGGCTTTGACTTTTGATGAGCTCAAGGCACTTTACGAAAAGATGGTTAAGCGTCAGAGTCAACCAATTCCGGAAAGATTTATTTACCATCCTCGTGGTGTGACTTCTTCTACGCCTGCTTTTTCTACTGGTCTTTCATCTGCTCCCACTCCTGGTTCTACTGCTAGTCCATCTGGTTTTGTTGCTACTTCCGTTGGTACTTCTACTTCTCCTTTGGTTGCTCCTTTGGGTTCTACTGCTGGTCCTGCTACCACCACCTTTGATGCTACCACCACCACTCATGCTTCTACCACCACACCTGTTACGACCACCACCACACATGTTCCAACAACCACATTTGCTACCACTACCACAACTGCTGCTACTACACCTGCTATGCCATCTCCATCACCACCAGTTCCTGGTACTCAACCAAATCCTACTTCTGATGCAGCTCCTATTGGTCCATTGGGTGGGCACATTCATGAGTCTACTTCTACTGCTCCCCCTGTTGCTGCTGAGGTTCGGGTAAAGGTTGAATCCACCCCTAGTGATCCCACACCTAGACGTTCCCTTCGCCAGAAACAAGCTCGTCGTGTTCGCCGTGGTAAGACAGTCCCTTATGAGAAGCGTGATCCTGAGAATTTGATTGATGCAGCTTCTGACAGCGATTCTGACTTACCTTTGGGCAATGGGAACATTACTGGTTATACGGTTGAGCGTTCTACAACACTTCCTGGTGGTGTATCCCATCGGATTACTTTGAGTGATGGGTCTGTGCGTTTGGCAACGGGGTTGCAGGGTGTGTTGTCTTGGGCTGATCGTATGGATCTTATGGTGTTGTATGGACTTGTTGATTCTAGTATGCCTTTTGACCCAATGGCTGTGTCTTCATGGCCTGGTCTGCGTATCTGGGCTGATCTTAAGATGATGTTGGATGCTCCTCCTAATGCTCCTGTTTCGGGCATCTGGAAGGATCAAATGCAATGGGTGATTCAGCGCTGGAAGCTATATGCTGGATGTGGGGTTCATATGTTGGAATTAGAATATGGTCATATGGTTTTTATGCTGACGGATGTGGAGTATCCTTTGACAATTTCTTCGATGGAGGCGATGTTGGCTAGTCACTTGCAAATTTCTACTGCTCCATCTGGAAATGAGAACTCTATGGCCACGACATTGGTGGAAGGTATTCAGGCGCGGTTGTTAGCAGATAAGAAGGCTGCTTCTGGTATGTGATGTGCTTGGGTTGTAAGTGTTTATGTTTTGTATTTTTGTTCATTTGTTCTTCTTATCATTCTTTTCACCAATATGTAAAGTGATTGGTGAACTTCATTCTTTATAGTTAAAAAAAAAATATACTTTTTATATAATATCTGCTTATACTTTTAACACAGTTTGGATTTTATACTTGTAAATAATATCCCTTGGCTGCTTCACAATGTGGTTTCTGGTTCCTGATTTGTGCTTGTCCTGGTATTTGGTTTCACTTGGTGTTGGACGTGGTCCACACAACAAATGGTTCTCAACTTACCATGTCTAATCGACAAGAAAAAGTTGATTCACCTTGAGGGTACGGCTCCTGGTGCGATTCTCAAATCCGTTGATGGTTACCAGGTTACCCAAAACTGGATGGTTTTCACTTGCCATAGTCTTGGACTGAAAAGTGGCTAATCCAAGGGGGTACGGCTCTTGGTAAAGATCTTATCAAATCCGTTGATAGCTGTAATAGCTTGCTTAAAGCTATAGGGTGTTCAACTCACCGATGCTTCATTGCTAAGAGTTGGCGAGTCCAGAAGGGTACGGCTTCTGGTAAAGACGCATCAAATCCGTTGACGGCTGTGATGGTTTGCCTAAAATCATCTGTAACACCCCCACAAATGCTATGCGCAGCGGAACTACGACATTGGGTGCTACACAGTATTCATTGCACACAAGATATATCAAACGACTCTAAAAAGACGTCAACTTAAAACTTGAATTAAAAATTATTAGATGATACATGTCCACGGTTTTTCCAACCCCAACTGGTACAACAGAGTTTAGCGTTTTTCGGTCCCCATGAATCTCAACCCAAGAATTTCAGTTTCACAACAACATAACATTAAAATTTAAAATGTTTAAGTAGAAAAGGGAGGAAAAACAAGCAGACTCCAAGCCATACACACAACATCCATCCCATGCACGCTCCATGCTACACTTCAGCGGTTACCTGAAACACATGCCAAAATTTGGTCAACGAAAACGTTGAGTGGAATTCATAGGTTTTACAATTCATTTTGAACGTATATAAAATAAAAACCATTCGTGATCATCCATAGACTTGTCGATCAAACAATCTATATTCAGGATACTGACAATTGTGTTTAAGCTCATGACACTAATCCGTTAACTCAATCACCCGCGTAATAATTACCGGCGTGATTCAGATGAAACCAGTGCCCCTTCTAAAGGCATCAGTTGCAATTATACCTTATCTCTCATACAAGATAATCTACCGCAGAACTTACTCAACGTACAACTTCTCGACTAGCATTGGGTCGTTAGCCCCGTAGTACTACAAATTGTATAAGCGGCTATTTCCCCCTACTCGAGGGCAGGACAATAGTTAATAGTTCATGAAATTAGGGTCTTTTGCAACTAGGTACTCAACACAATTTCTAAGGCAACATTCGGGTCTAACAATCATTCATGATATACGTTCCTTTTAAAAACTAGCATGCATTTCCCTCGCGGGTAAAACAATTTGAAATAAATATAAGCGAGGCTATAAATTCACACCTTATATATTAAGTAGTCGGTAGTTCGAGAGATGATCACTGACGACGATACGGATGCCCGGGTAAATCAACACCTATCAACAAATAACGCGTAATGAGTAATCTCATTTTAAATACCTTACGGTACTGTATAAAATACATAGATACTAGTCACTTAGGACAATTATAACTCACGCCAAAACAAAACAACAAGCATCACTCATTTTACACCATTCGTTCTTATTATTTACGTTATCCATTTTTATCCATTTTCGCCGGTACTTACCGAAAGTACGGGCTGTTTTACTATATTTAACCATTCTTATAAAATTTGACAAAATTCTCAAAAATCCTATAAGACCTGTAGATAACACATTTTTAATCTCAATAAAAGTTTTTACTTCTACGACCCGTTACGCAACGCTTTTCCAAAACTACATTTTCCGGGCTGAAATTGTACTTCGACCAACTTTGACCTCTTTGACCTATTTGAAATGCACCTTTGACTTCTTTGACTCCTAAGTCCACTTATAGACTCAATTACACAGGTTTGTGACCAAAATTTGACCCTTGACCTTTTACCAATTCATACTTGTGGTCCTCGGAATTTGACTAAAACTACACATAAATTCGGATTATGAAAGTTCTCGTCTCCCGGTACTCGATCTTTAAAACCTCATAACTTTTAGCTCGTTTTGAGTCACGGGCTCTACCTTATACCAAATTAAAGCTAAGAAGACCCTCTATGACTACATTTAGTTATCTAGACCTGTAGGAAAAATTATTTTTATAAAAAGGCCCTAAACTTTCTGCCTAAATTTGACCATACCAAAATCATGCTTAAGCTCGATTCCAAACCTACTAATCACCACTAGGCATCATCCTAAGCTTCCCTAATCACAACCAAACACTAATTTTCAGTCCCTACCCCTATTGATCAACAATCTCATAATCTAAAAATATAAAAACAAGCATGCAAACACTTATACCCATTTGATTCATCAATAAACACAATGCTAAACATATAACCAATGCTCAAAATCATCAACCACCATGGCTCCCCAAACACCCCCTTGTGCCGTGGGGTTTGGGTGACCAAATCACCACAACCAAATTAATTTTGGTGGGTTTTATTGGTGATTATACTCACACTATACATGAATTTAACATGCATCAATACAATTAGCCTCAAAAATGAATTTGATTGATCTTGAAAATTTTTGGAAAATTAATTTGAATGCATGTGGGATTTAAGTACATAGAAAGGTGGGGAATGATAAGATTAGATGTGGTCTAACCTTAGTTTCAATGAAAATCAAGTAGAAAATTTTTTAATGGTGTTCTTGGTGGGTTTGGGGTGACCGTCGGCTTAAGGAGAAGAGAGGGAGAGAACCAAAATTTTTTTCTAAGTGTTTTTGTGAATTGTGTGCATTCTTTCCCCCTTTTGTAAATTTGGAAGGACCCATTGTGCAATTAAGGCTTTCTTTTGGCCTCAAGTGAAAACGTCCTTAAAACTTTGCGGGATCGACTCACTAGTCAATTTAGAAAATTTTACGGGAGTCGGAAATCATCCCGAACACTCTAAAATACTTTTGGGATACTTTAAATGTACTCGGAAGGCTATAAAACTCACCCGACTCAACTTAACACGAACCGTAAGTAAAATTCTCGAAAAATTACATTATCGATAAATCGTCAATAATTATAGAAATTTGGGCATCCATCGGGATCGTAATCGTCATCGTCCTTCTTGAATCATCAATCGTAAAAATTATAACCTCGAACATCGGCTTTAACCAAAATACTTATATATATAGAAATTAAAATTTATTAAAAATTTCAAAAATTAGCGTAATTTAGGGTAACGTTAATGACCTCGGTTCTAGGGTGTCACATCCACCCCTCCTTAAAGAGAGCGACGTCCCGGCGCTCGCCTCCTCTTGTACTCACATTTCGTTCTGCTGGAACAGATGAGGATACCTTTCCTTGAAAAAGTCCTCACGTTCCCAAGTGTATTCCGGTCCACGCTTAGAATTCCATCGGACCTTCACAATAGGAATTCTACTACGCTTCAGCCTCTTGACCTCTCGGTCCATAATTTCCACAGGTTCTTCCACAAAGTGCATTTTGTCGTCCAGTCGAATCTCGTCCAAAGGAATCACCAATTCCTTATCCGCCAAACTCTTCTTCAGGTTCGATACGTGAAACGTGTCGTGAATAGCACTAAGCTCGCTCGGCAATTCTAACTTGTACGCTACTGGTCCAATTCGTTCAACGATCTTAAATGGTCCAATATACCTCGGACTCAACTTTCCTTTCTTCCCAAAACGAATTACACCCTTCCACGGCGATACCTTGAGCATAACCATATCTCCAACTTCAAACTCCAACGGTTTCCTTCTGTTATCGGCATAACTCTTCTGTCGGCTTCTCGCAGCAAGTAGTCGGTTCTTGATTTGCACAATCTTCTCTGTCGTTTCTAAAACCATTTCGGGTCCAGTCAATTAACTTTCTCCTACTTCACTCCAACACACAGGCGATCTACACTTCCTTCCATACAATGCTTCGAACGGTGCTGCCTTGATACTCGCATGATAACTATTATTATACGAAAATTCCACTAAAGGCAAGTGGCGTTCCCAACTTCCTCCAAAATCAATCACGCATGCTCGGAGCATGTCCTCCATCGTCTGAATAGTTCGTTCGCTCTGGCCGTCAGTTTCCGGGTGATAAGCCGTGCTTAAACTCAATTCAGTGCCCATCGCACGTTGAAGCGATTTCCAAAATTCCGAAGTAAATCTACTGTCGCGATCCGAAATGATCGATAACGGCACTCCATGTCTGCAGACGATCTCTTTCACGTACACACTGGCGAGCTTTTCCATGCTGTCCGTCTTCTTCATAGGTAAGAAATGAGCAGATTTCGTTAATCTATCCACAATTACCCATATCATATCACATCCACTAGGAGTTCTAGGTAAACCCGTCACGAAATCCATAGCGATTTTCTCCCATTTCCATTCTGGGATCTCTGGTTGTACCAACAATCCAGATGGTTTCTTATGTTCTGCTTGAACCTTCGCGCAAGTCAAACACTTACTAACGTAACGAGCAATATCCGCCTTCATATTCGGCCACCAATAAACTTTCTTCAGGTCGTGATACATTTTATCCGATCCAGGATGTATCGAATACTTCGACTTATGCGACTCGTTCATAACCAATTCTCGAACTCCAGGCTTTCCTTCCTCAGATGAACACAATGGTAACCAAATCCGATTTTCAAAATATCTCAGTCCGTCTGACCTAATCACGAAAAGAGGTTTCAACATTCGTCCCAAATTCTCAGCTTCAACATTCCCTTTCATTAGTCCCCTCTCTTGAGCCTTCAGTATAGTTTCGGTTAAGTCAACGCTCTCAGTCATCACCAAAGCTCTGACCCTCAAAGGTTTCTCCCGTTCCTTCCTACTCAGTGCATCCGCTACAACATTCGCCTTGCCAGGGTGGTAGCGAATTTCGCAGTCGTAATCACTCAGTAGTTCAACCCATCGTCTCTGTCGCATATTCAACTCCTTTTGATCTAAAATGTGCTGCAAACTCTTGTGGTCAGTGAATACAACACACTTCGTCCCATACAAATAGTGTCTCCACAACTTCAACGCAAAAACTACAGCTCCTAATTCCAAATCGTGCGTCGTGTAGTTCTCCTCATTCTTCCTCAGTTGCCTCGACGCGTAAGCTATCACCTTTTCACGTTGCATCAATACCGCTCCATAACCCTTACGAGATGCATCACAATACACTACGAAGTCTTCGGTTCCTTCAGGCAATGACAATATCGGTGCGGAACATAACTTGTCCTTGAGCGTTTTGAAAGCAAGTTCTTCCTCATTTCCCCATTCATACACCCTATTCTTTTCGGTAAGCCTTGTCAATGGTTTTGCAATCAACAAAAATCCTTCAATGAACCTTCGATAATACCCAGCTAAACCAAGGAATTGTCGAACTTCAGTCGGCGTCGTCGGTGCCGACCATTCCCTGATCGCTTCGACCTTGGCAGGATCCACACTTACTCCCTTGCTATCAATCACGTGACCTAGGAACTGCACTGATTCTAACCAAAACTCACACTTCGAGAACTTCGCATACAGCTTCTCCTTCTTTAACAACTCCAAAATCTTCCTCAGGTGCTTCTCGTGCTCCTCCTTACTCTTAGAGTAAATAAGTATATCATCGATGAAAACAATAACAAACTTATCTAGATACGGCTTGCACACGCGATTCATGAGGTCCATGAATACAGCAGGCGCGTTTGTCAACCCAAACGGCATCACTCGAAATTCAAAGTGTCCATACCGCGTACGAAAGGCAGTTACAGGAATATCCTCCTCTCTTACACGCAGTTGATGATACCCTGATCTTAAATCGATCTTTGAGTATACACTGGAACCTTGCAATTGATCAAACAAATCGTCAATCCTCGGCAATGGGTACCGATTCTTAACCGTCAGCTTATTGAGTTCCCTATAGTCAATACACATCCGGAATGAACCATATTTCTTCTTCACAAACAACACTGGCGCTCCCCAAGGTGATGAGCTCGGCCTAATAAATCCCTTGTCCATCAATTCCTTCAGTTGATCCGATAACTCCTTTAACTCGGATGGTGCTAAGCGATAAGGTGCACGTGCAACCGGCGCAGCTCCTGGCACCAAATCAATTCGAAATTCGACCTCACGGGTGGGTGGTAAACCTGGCAACTCGTCTGGAAAAACTTCCGGATAATCGCAGATAACAGGTACCTCTTCAATCCTCGCCTCTAAATCACCATCACTCGAAACTTGTGCCAAAAACACATCGCATCCGTTCTCTACGTACTTCATCATTTTCAAACAGGAAATCACTTTCAAACGAGAAGTGCATTCGTCTCCCTTCACCGTCAAAACTTTATTCCTCAACGGAATCTGAACTAATCTCTCGCCACAGACGATCATAGCACTGTGCGCCATTAGCCAATCCATTCCCACAATCACGTCAAACGATCCTAGCTCTATAGGCATCAAGTCGATTTTAAAAGCGTAATTTCCTAACTTCAAGGTACACCCTTTCAGTATAGAATTCGTACTAACAATTTTTCCATCGGCTAACTCAACGTTATAACTAGTCGATAACAACACCGGTTTCCTATCGATATGACGACTAAATTTAACATCTACAAAACTCTTGTCGGAGCCAGAATCAAACAAAATACTAGCATAACAAGCGTCTAGCAGAAACGTACCGGTAACCACATTAGGACCCTGTGGTTTATCAGCCGTCCCCACTTGATATACAGCAGCAGCGTTGTTACCTCCCCGCTTGTTTCCTGCCTTCGGGCAATTCACTTGCACATGGCCTCTCTCTCCACATCCATAACATCCCCTCATTCTGATAGCATTCGCCCCAGTGGCTACTCCTCCCGTTCGGCAACCAGATGTCCTGTGACCTGCTTTTCCACACTTGCTGCATGCAGGCGGGCAATTCCCGACATGGTACAAATTGCACCTACCACAATGGGGATTCACTTTTACTCCTCTGGGGTTCGTCACTGCCCTCATCCCTTCATTCCTCCTTTGGTTAAACTGCTGATTGCGGTTCTGACCATGGTTGTTTCGATTTCCACCTCGGTTCTGGCCCTGGGATTGATTACTTTGTGCCGCTTCCCATTTCCTCTTGTTCCCTTCGGCGATGAAGTTCTGCTTGTCCTGGAGCTTGACGTCCATCAATGCGTGAGCCATCTGGACCGCTTCATCAAACGACCCAGGTTTTGACGAAGTTGTCTCACCCTTGATATTGCTAGATAAACCTTTTATGTACTGCTTCATCTTCTTGGCATCATTGGCAAAAACATCTGGACACAAAAGGCTTAATTCATTAAACCTCCTGGTGTAAGCAGCGATATCGTTGTTCTTCAAGGTCAAGTGCCTCAACTCGTCTTCCAATTGACCCAATTCCTCTTCCGGGCAAAACTTCTTAGTCAACAGAGCTTTTGTCGCAGTCCACGTCCTTGCATTCGCTACAGCCAATCCAACCGTGGCTACTTGGGTATTCCACCAACTTAACGCATCATCAAGAAACGTAGCAGCCGCAAACTTCACCTTGTCCGCTTCTGCACAACCGCTGATTTCGAAAGTACTTTCAACCTTTTCCAACCATCTTCTAAGTTCTAAAGCTCCACCCGTTCCACGAAATTGCGTGGGACCGCATTTCATAAAACTAGAATAGGTACACACTCTCGGGGCTTGCTGTCTCCCCGCGTTCCTTCCCTGGTCCTGATTTCTCCCGGCTCGGTCCGCTTCCAGCGCATTTGCTATTGCTTCCTGAATCATTGTGTTTACACGATCGGCGGTTAACTTTGGAGGCATGGTGTTATCGAATATCTCTTTCTGCAAGACAGGGAAAATAGAAAAACAATGTAAGTATACTCATCAAGATTAAGATGGATTTCTCTTTCAAGACATAATATACATACAACGACACATCACTACAGAGTTACTAATATTCATCAATTCACATCACAAAAGATCAAATTTAAGACATATCACAGATCATGAAAGGTAACATGGATTGTATTGATAGTTAACCAAAATTGTGACAAGTATTGCCACTACAATCGTTCACCACAAAACTAAAGTATTCAAGTTTTTCGTCATAATGCCATCATACAAAAGTCTAAAACAGTTCTATTACAATGATCAAAGAAAATACAAGACAAGCAACTAGGCATGTGGTGATCCACACGGCCTCTTGGATGGCGGTTCGTCATCATCTTCCTCGGGTTCCTCATCGCTATCGTCCTCGTCCACATCATCCATTTTTCTCTTTCCTTTATCATCCGGCCCACATTCCATCTCCTTTTTCGTCCCTGATGTAGACCCACACTCAATCGCTACCTGACTTCCCACAGTAATACAAGCTCCTCTAGTAGGCGGCTGAATCATGTAGTCATTAGCCTCCATCTCCAAATCGTCCACGAATCTCCAATCCGGGGGCAATGATGCTCTCACTCGATGCTCCCAACTCTGCATCCTTGACAACCTCACTTGATCTTCCCTAACACGGTCAAGACTAGCGCTCAAATTTGCAACCATCGATCTTAGACTGTTGATGTCACTTTTGTTTACATTTCCATCATACTCAATTCTTGCAGTCCTTTCCAACAGTCTTTGGTGTTCCCTTTCATTCTTATCAAACCTCTTAATTACCCTGGTCTCAACTACAAACCGCTCATACATCAACCTCTCCATCCTCCTCAAACGACCTGCGGGATCCCAGTAGTGTCTTGGTCTCGGAAAGTAGACCCTTGCGATATTCTCATGAATCGATTGCGACTTGGATGATTTGCTGGACTCTCCACCGCTCCCATTACTTACTCGAACAAATCCTGGCACTGTTCTCAAGTAGTCTTTACAATTGTCCATCGGGCGATTAAAGAGTTGCTGCTCATATCGATCGGTTGGTGGTACTTCATAACCCTTCGGCGAATTCGGAGATTGAAACAAATCAGGTTCGGTCTGGCCTACAGCATTCTCGGGAATGCCATCATCCATAAGTTCCTCGGGCTCTTCCTCAGAATCCTCACTCTCGTCACTACTGATGCTAAAATTATCCACCTCACTTTCATCATTGTCGTTTTCCGGCCCTATTTCCTCTTCTGGAGCGATCCATCCATTATCATTGTCCGGCGGGTTCGGAGGAAACGGTCCCCCTTCGTGACCTACGACGTAATCGTTTCCATTATCATTAGGCGGTACCTCGGCCATTCCTGCAATAACAGCGAATTTCGGAGGGTACATAAGTAATTATACAATATTTATAAATACATGCATGCAAATGCAATGCAAAGGTGGTACATATGCCCAAAATGTAATAATATGATGCTCATGCATGATTAATACAAAAATTACGATGTCGGATATTCCACGTATAATTCAACGTCTACATATAGTAATTTCCATACTTACGTAATAATTACCCACATATATACTTCAACTCAAAAGTATACGTCAAATGTCATGAATACAAAATAAATCTTACCGGAGCCATGCAGGATAGTTGTGTGTGCTTGGACCATTTCTTATGACACCAAAAGTTATAGTTTAGGATTTTCAAAAACGACCTAGTTCTCTATAACTCATGGCTCTGATTACCAATCTGTAACACCCCCACAAATGCTATGCGCAGCGGAACTACGACATTGGGTGCTACACAGTATTCATTGCACACAAGATATATCAAACGACTCTAAAAAGACGTCAACTTAAAACTTGAATTAAAAATTATTAGATGATACATGTCCACGGTTTTTCCAACCCCAACTGGTACAACAGAGTTTAGCGTTTTTCGGTCCCCATGAATCTCAACCCAAGAATTTCAGTTTCACAACAACATAACATTAAAATTTAAAATGTTTAAGTAGAAAAGGGAGGAAAAACAAGCAGACTCCAAGCCATACACACAACATCCATCCCATGCACGCTCCATGCTACACTTCAGCGGTTACCTGAAACACATGCCAAAATTTGGTCAACGAAAACGTTGAGTGGAATTCATAGGTTTTACAATTCATTTTGAACGTATATAAAATAAAAACCATTCGTGATCATCCATAGACTTGTCGATCAAACAATCTATATTCAGGATACTGACAATTGTGTTTAAGCTCATGACACTAATCCGTTAACTCAATCACCCGCGTAATAATTACCGGCGTGATTCAGATGAAACCAGTGCCCCTTCTAAAGGCATCAGTTGCAATTATACCTTATCTCTCATACAAGATAATCTACCGCAGAACTTACTCAACGTACAGCTTCTCGGCTAACATTGGGTCGTTAGCCCCGTAGTACTACAAATTGTATAAGCGGCTATTTCCCCCTACTCGAGGGCAGGACAATAGTTAATAGTTCATGAAATTAGGGTCTTTTGCAACTAGGTACTCAACACAATTTCTAAGGCAACATTCGGGTCTAACAATCATTCATGATATACGTTCCTTTTAAAAACTAGCATGCATTTCCCTCGCGGGTAAAACAATTTGAAATAAATATAAGCGAGGCTATAAATTCACACCTTATATATTAAGTAGTCGGTAGTTCGAGAGATGATCACTGACGACGATACGGATGCCCGGGTAAATCAACACCTATCAACAAATAACGCGTAATGAGTAATCTCATTTTAAATACCTTACGGTACTGTATAAAATACATAGATACTAGTCACTTAGGACAATTATAACTCACGCCAAAACAAAACAACAAGCATCACTCATTTTACACCATTCGTTCTTATTATTTACGTTATCCATTTTTATCCATTTTCGCCGGTACTTACCGAAAGTACGGGCTGTTTTACTATATTTAACCATTCTTATAAAATTTGACAAAATTCTCAAAAATCCTATAAGACCTGTAGATAACACATTTTTAATCCCAATAAAAGTTTTTACTTCTACGACCCGTTACGCAACGCTTTTCCAAAACTACATTTTCCGGGCTGAAATTGTTCTTCGACCAACTTTGACCTCTTTGACCTATTTGAAATGCACCTTTGACTTCTTTGACTCCTAAGTCCACTTATAGACTCAATTACACAGGTTTGTGACCAAAATTTGACCCTTGACCTTTTACCAATTCATACTTGTGGTCCTCGGGATTTGACTAAAACTACACATAAATTCGGATTATGAAAGTTCTCGTCTCCCGGTACTCGATCTTTAAAACCTCATAACTTTTAGCTCGTTTTGAGTCACGGGCTCTACCTTATACCAAATTAAAGCTAAGAAGACCCTCTATGACTACATTTAGTTATCTAGACCTGTAGGAAAAATTATTTTTATAAAAAGGCCCTAAACTTTCTGCCTAAATTTGACCATACCAAAATCATGCTTAAGCTCGATTCCAAACCTACTAATCACCACTAGGCATCATCCTAAGCTTCCCTAATCACAACCAAACACTAATTTTCAGTCCCTACCCCTATTGATCAACAATCTCATAATCTAAAAATATAAAAACAAGCATGCAAACACTTATACCCATTTGATTCATCAATAAACACAATGCTAAACATATAACCAATGCTCAAAATCATCAACCACCATGGCTCCCCAAACACCCCCTTGTGCCGTGGGGTTTGGGTGACCAAATCACCACAACCAAATTAATTTTGGTGGGTTTTATTGGTGATTATACTCACACTATACATGAATTTAACATGCATCAATACAATTAGCCTCAAAAACGAATTTGATTGATCTTGAAAATTTTTGGAAAATTAATTTGAATGCATGTGGGATTTAAGTACATAGAAAGGTGGGGAATGATAAGATTAGATGTGGTCTAACCTTAGTTTCAATGAAAATCAAGTAGAAAAATTTTTAATGGTGTTCTTGGTGGGTTTGGGGTGACCGTCGGCTTAAGGAGAAGAGAGGGAGAGAACCAAAATTTTTTTCTAAGTGTTTTTGTGAATTGTGTGCATTCTTTCCCCCTTTTGTAAATTTGGAAGGACCCATTGTGCAATTAAGGCTTTCTTTTGGCCTCAAGTGAAAACGTCCTTAAAACTTTGCGGGATCGACTCACTAGTCAATTTAGAAAATTTTACGGGAGTCGGAAATCATCCCGAACACTCTAAAATACTTTTGGGATACTTTAAATGTACTCGGAAGGCTATAAAACTCACCCGACTCAACTTAACACGAACCGTAAGTAAAATTCTCGAAAAATTACATTATCGATAAATCGTCAATAATTATAGAAATTTGGGCATCCATCGGGATCGTAATCGTCATCGTCCTTCTTGAATCATCAATCGTAAAAATTATAACCTCGAACATCGGCTTTAACCAAAATACTTATATATATAGAAATTAAAATTTATTAAAAATTTCAAAAATTAGCGTAATTTAGGGTAACGTTAATGACCTCGGTTCTAGGGTGTCACATCATCAGGGTACTCCCACTCACCATTGATTCACGTTCTAAGAGTTGGGCTGGGTTCTAGTCTCCCAGGGTGATGCTTATTCCACTAGAATGACTAGCTAGCCCAAGAGCGAGCAGCTACTTGGTAAAGGCTCATCAAATCTGCTCATGTTGCTGAAAAGATTCAACACGATGCTGATTTGTTACAAGCTTTGGAGAAGCTTCTAGTGTTTCATGTTGCGGCGGTTACTCTGATTTTTATCTTGTTGATGCTGCTATTTGTTTTGCTGCTACAATCCTCGGGTTTTCTTTGCACGTTTTCCAGGAAACTTGAACTCAACAGGTCAAGTTCAAGTTTAGGGGAGGATTGTTAGGACCATTGTAATAGTTATATGTAATAGGTAGACTAGGAGGTATGTAGTTCCTCCTGGTCCTAGTAGTAGTAGGAGCAAGTCCTGCTCCTGGTCCTAGTCGAAGTCAAACTTTATTATTTACTCAATATTCTGTTAGGATATGCATGAGATATGTTAGGAAAGGATATGCATATCAGTTTTACACGTTTTCTTTAATGATGTATTAGGGTTTCCTTGTAGTATAAAAGAAACCTTAGGCAGAAGGGCTATACACACCTTCACAAAACGTAGTTCTAGTGATTATCAATATTAGAAATCCTTAGAAAGGATCAAGTCTTTATAGTTATTCTGTTCTCTTTAATTATATTTATATTCTACATTCATATAGTGTATAGAGTCTCTTTGTGATTTGACTTGTGATTACAGAAGTCATTCACCGGTCCTGACAGGCTGCAAGATCTACGTATAGTAGACCCTACAATGTCAACGAAACACATTAACAGATTTAATCAATTACAATTACAACACATTAAAATTACAACAAATTATAAACTTTTAAATTACAATTATCAAATTACAATTTTTTCAAAAATATTATGCGAACCAAACAACCCCTTATTGTTTTTTAGTGTTCGAACTATTATAGAAACAATAGTTTTTTAGTGTTAAGTCACATGTTTAGTGTGAGGAAAATTATGTCATCCTAATTTCAATACTGAAAAAGAGTAAAAAGACTAAAAAAAACAAATTCAAAAGTGCTCGTTTATTGGAAAATATTAAATATCCGTCGCGATGATATAATTATTTTGTCCGATTATTAACACAATCCTAAAAATAATTAGTTCATATATTATCATACTTTGATGATTAATTTGTTGGAGATTATAATTTGCTTGTCTCATTGAATAAGAAACCTACGGTACATATAGGAGGTTACATTGTGCATGAGTTGTTAGTAGATAACATCTACAGCTATACATGCCAATTATAAGTAAGACATATCCTATAGCTAATACGTATGAATTACAACTCATGCATATCATATACAATAAATATTAATGTAAACATATCCACTAATACTCCCCCGCAGTTGGAGCGGGAGGAGGTCGAACACTCAAACCGGATCGAAATTCTTCAAATAAAGCCGAAGGGAGAACCTTGGTGAAGATATAAACGTATTGGTAACGAGACGGAACATGAAGGACGCACACTGTACCAGTAGTAACCATGTCACGAACAAAGTGAATATCGATCTCAATATGTTTGGTTCGTTGATGTTGAACCGGGTTGGCAGACATATAAATAGCACTAACATTGTCACAGTAAACTAGAGTGGCACATGATAAAGGACAATGGAGCTCACGTAGAAGATTATGAAGCCATGCAATTTCTGCTACAGCATTAGCAACACCCCGATATTCAGCATTAGCACTGGAGCGGGAGAGAGTGTGCTGGCGTTTAGATGACCAAGATAATAAATTATCACCCAAAAATACACAATAACCTGACGTAGACCGTCGTGTATATGGACAACCGGTCCAATCAGCATCAGTATGCAACCAGAGAAGTAGTAGCGGAAGCATATAAGTGTAGACCAAAATCCAATGTACCCTGAACATAACGTAGGATCCGTTTGAGAGCTACCAAATATGGCTCCCGTAGATCGTGCATATAAAGGCAAATATGTTGTACTATATAAGATAAATCTGGACGGGTAAACGTGAGGTACTGTAGACCATCTGCAAGACTACGATATAAAGTAGGATCCTGAACTGGAACACCTTCCGGGCCCATCTTTGATTCTGTATCAACGAGGGTCCGAGAAGGGTTACAGTTAGTCATATGAGCACGCTCAATAAGCTGAAGAGCATACTTCTTCTGAGATAAAAACAAGCTTGTAGAATGACGAGTAGCAGAGATACCAAGAAAATAATTAAGTGCCCCGAGATATGTCATCTCAAACTCAGTATGTAGAGAACCAATAATCTGCTGAAGAGGAGGCTGTAAGAATAATGTCATCCACGTATATGAGTAGATATGCAACCTCAGAACCCTGTTGATAAATAAGAATGAAGAGTCACAACGACTATGGGAAAACCCCACTCTGGTGGCATAACCTGCAAACCGCTGAAACCAAGCACGAGATGCTTGCTTTAGTCCATATAGAGATCTCTGCAAAAGACAAACATGGTGAGGGTATCGGGAGTCAACAAATCCCGGGGGCTGATCCATATACACTGTCTCATATAGGTCACTGTTAAGAAATGCATTCTTAACGTCAATCTGATGAATAGGCCATTTGCGAGATATAACAAGGCTAATGATAGTGCGAATGGTCGCCGGTTTGACAACCAGGCTAAAAGTCTCATCACAGTCAACACCAAGTTGTTGGCTACTGCCATTAGCAACCAAACGAGCCTTATATTGGCTTAGAGTCCCATCAGCATGAAATTTATGTTTAAATAACCACATTGAGCGAACCAAGTTAACATTCGACGACCTTAGTACAAGAATCCAAGTACCATTTTTAACTAACGCATTATACTCATCATACATATCATTACGCCATTGAGGCTCTTTTAAAGCAAGAAAAGGCGATTTGGGAAAAGGTGAAATAGGTGATGCATGGAGGGAGTAGCGATGGTTTGCTTTGACAATACCAGATAAATCGTGTGGTCATGATGTGAGTTCGAGATAGGTCGTCGGTTGTTTGGATGGTTGATGGTGGGTTGATGGTGGGCTGAAGAGTGGTTGGATCGAAAGAGGGAGGAGGTAAAGGGCTGGTTGATTGTGGGCTATGAGATTGTATTTGGGCTTCTAGGTTTGTAGATATGGAGTTGGGTGAAGGTGGATCGTGGTGATGCGCTGGCGTGGTTGGGGCGGTGTTGTTGGGTTGTGTATTATCAACAGTCGGGGAGAGGGACAATAGTATTAAAGGAGTCGGATGAAATAGAGTTTAAGGGAGGGGATGGGTGTGGATCGAGATAAGGTGTAAGAGGGTGGGGATATCGGTGTCATGTATTTATAGGGGAATTGGGTTTCGTCAAATGTGACGTGTCTAGATAGGATAATTTTATTTGTGCCAAGGTTTAGGCACCGAAAGCCACAATGGTAGGCAGGATAGCCTAAAAAGATGCATGGGGTGGCTCGCGGTGCGAGTTTATGAGGTGAGTGGAGGTGAGGGTAGCATAAACACCCAAAAATACGAAGGCGGGAGTAGTTGGGGGGTTTGTTGAAGAGGCGAGTGAAAGGTATTTCATTGTTAATCGATGTGGAGGGGAAAATGTTTAAGAGATATGTGGCCATATGAAGGGCTTCAACCCAAAAAGTAGGGGGAAGATGTGCTTGAAAAAGGAGAGTGCGAATAATGTTGTTGATTCTTCGGATCATACGTTCTGCCTTGCCATTTTGTTGGGAAGTTTTAGGGCATGAGAATCTAAATTGGATACCATTGTTGGCAAAAAGGGTGTGTAGTTGTTTATTATCGAACTCACCAGCATGATCACATTGGAAGCTTTTAATTTCGCATTTGAATTGATTTTGAACATACTTTCGAAAACGCAAAAAATTGTCAAACATGTCAGATTTAGACCGTAGAGGATAAATCCATAAATAATGGGAGTAATGATCAAGGGATAATACATAAAATTTAAAACCACTAGAGCTAACAATGGGAGATGTCCATAAATCGAAATGAATAATATCAAAACAATGTTCAATAGTAGAATCTGAAGCATGAAAGGAAAGTTTCACATGCTTGCCAAGCGTGACAAATATGTGAAGACTTTGTTTTATTACATGAAATAAAATTACGAGAAGAAATGGTGCGTAGCACTTCATCACTCGGATGACCAAGGCGTTGATGCCACATGGAGGAGCTTGCAGAAAGGAAAGCAGTAGGGGTAGTGGACGGTTTGGTAACTGGAAAGAGATCGCCCGAACTGTCACATCGAAGGAGGATATGGCGAGTCAAGAAATCCTTCACAGAAAAACCAAACACGTCAAATTCAATAGTACAAATATTGTCACGAGTAAACTGACGGACAGAGATAAGGTTTTTAATTATATTGGGGGTGACGAGGACATTATTAAGATGGATTAAGCGATGAATAAAAGGAATAATGTTATGGCCAGTGTTGGTAACGGGAATAGAATTTCCATTGCCAACATAAACTGATGGATATAAGCGTTTATTAAAAGTGGTACCTAAATTACATGTATCAAAATTTAAGTGAGAGGAAGCACTTGTGTCCATATGCCAAGTTGGGTCCTGTAAAGTCATGGTGCTAAAAGCACTTGGAAGGGTCGTCGACTGTGACCCGTATTGACCTGGAGCTGGACCGAGTAAACCTTGCCCAATATGCGGCTGAAATGAATGAGCAGTCCGTGGGAGCTGGTTTTGTGCTAGAAATACTCCTTGGGTTGGTTGGGTCGGACCGTAGTGCTAAGGACGCAGCTGGTGGGTGGGTTGTGCAGGAAAAGGATTCAGTTGAGCCTGTCGGTAGGAGTAGTAGCCTGGTGGGGCTTGTGTCGAGTTCTAATCGAAAGATATAACCAATCTTCACAACGTTGCCTAATTCACCATTTAACGACACAAGGCTAGATGTCGAGTTCTAATCTAAAGGTAGAACCAATCTTTACAACGTTGCCTAATTCACCATTTAACGACACAAGGCTAGATGTCGAGTTCTAATATAAAGGTAGAACCAATCTTCACAATGTTTCCTAATTCACCACTTAACGACACAAGGCTAGATGCCGAGTTCTAATCTAAAGGTATAACCAATCTTCACAACGTTGCCTAATTCACCATTTAACGACACTAGGCTAGATGTCAAGTTCTAATCGAAAGGTAAAACCAATCTTCACAACTCTTCACTTTGAAGCTAAGTGAGAACTTCACTAGACACAACTATATCACTTTAGAGTTTAGTGATAACTCACAAGACATAATCACATCACTTTATAGTTAAGTGAGAACTCACAAGACACAACCACATCACTTTATAGTTTAGTGAGAACTCACAACTCTTCACTTTGAAGCTTAGTGAGAACTCCACAAGACACAACTACATCACTTTAAGTTTAGTGAGAACTCACAACTAATTTCTATTACAACTCAATAAAACACATATTCAAGTATACACATGTAACTTGGATCTACACAACACAAATCCAAGTATACACATATACAATGGATTTACACATGATTAGATCCATGTATTCACAAATACATTAGATGTACACAAGACTCAAATAAAAACAAATGATGAACATGACTAGATCTTTAGAAGAGGATCTTCATCAAGGCTTCATCTTTAATCACAACACAAGTGTGTAAGTGATCTTCTCATTGGACAAGGTAAAGAAGGAGATCAAGGAGATAATCATAAGTAAACATACTTAACACATTAAGTGATCATTTACAAATGATTAGGAATTAGAAAAGAGAAAGATGGCAGAAAGAGTGTCCAAAAAGGGTTGTGGAAAATGCAGGTTTGATCCACTATTTATAGGAGACAAAGGCCAACGGCTCTCTGAGTGCGGTGCCTTTAAATATGCATGCGGTTCCTTATCACTAAGGAACCGCATAGCCCTTTAAGGGACCGTGCTCATAGACTCCGCTCCCTTTTTTCTTTTAGTGGGGAAGTAATATTTGAGGTAAGTTTTTACCTTCAAAGTATATTCTTATGTCATTTGGAATATGCCATATTCAAATTTACATTTTCTATTTTAATAAAACATTTTCTTAAAAAGAAAGTTTATTAAAAAATCTTTTGTCACATTTGACAAAATGTAAGTTTAGGATTAATCATTTTTATGATCACTAATCATGATTAAGATATGTTAGTGCAATACTTAAATGATTATTACCTTGATGATAGTGTTTGTCAAATAATTCGTCTTATGATTGTATTTGACGATAAATGTCTTTTTAATTTATCGTGATCAAAACTAAGAAAGATTAGTTAACACTAATAATGTTTTTAGGCATTGCTTTGCATTAACAATATTATTTACTGATAAGTTTAATGTAAACTACTGGGGAAAACAGACGGTTACAAACGGGGAATCCTAAATATAGGAAGAGAATTTCCTTACTGAAGGACGGAATATCCGTACCTTATCTCCAGTAATGAAGATGAAAACAAAAGCGGAAGATCTACTCTGACTTCACAAGTGCTACATAATAAAAGGGACATGAATGAGTTGTCTGTTTAACTTATACTTACTGATTATTAGTTTACTTGACGTGTTCTTAACCTGTTTTACATGTTCTTGACTTGTTTTACTGTTTCATGTTTTATCATGTGATTCTAAGTGTTTCATTTGTTCTTGATTAGTGTATTTCATGTTTTATGTGTTATTGTACTTGTTGTATCATATGAGTAACTTTCTAAAAATAGCAGGTTTCTATATATAGTAACTTTCTAAAAATAGCAGGTTTTCATATATAGCAACTTTCCAAAAATAGCAAGTTTCCATAAGTAGTAAGTTTCCAAATATATAAAGTTTCTATAATTAGTATGCTTCCATAAATAGCATGTTTCCATATTTAGTATGTTTCTATAACTAGCATGTTTCCATAATTAGTATGTTTTAATATTTAGCATGTTTCTATAAATAGCATGTTTCCATAAATAGTAATAAGCTTATTAAATAAGTATATGATATAAGCTATAGTTTAATAAGCATATATTATAAGCCATGATTATTATATAGTAAAGTTTATTAATAATAATACTTTAGTCTTAACATATGATTATTAATTAATAATATAATATATGTTATTATGAATAATTATTAATTAATAATATTACATGATATATTAATTAAACTTTACCTTAACTGATTATTATATAATTAAATTAAAGTATGTTATTACTTAAATTAAACCTTGATTAAAATGAAATAAATTAACTACGCTAAGTTCTTAATTAATTAAATGTAACATGAACTTATGCTATGAAATAATTATATTAAGAATTATTTTAACCTATAGTTTAATTAAGTAAATGATCATGTTTAATATCATGAAAATAATATAAATTAATTTATAACCTAGGTCTCAATTTAATTAATCAATTTAAATGTACATGATTTAATTAATTTATTAATTAAATTAACCTTTGTAATATTTTAGCAAAATAAAAATCCAACACACCCCTTTGTGTGTTGTCGTGTACCCGAGCCCTTAAACTCGAGCCTACCGAGACATCCATATCTCGGTCGCACTTAAACAATACAAAACACCACAGCCTTGCGACTGTGGCTTGCCACTGACCTCACCAACGCAGACCCTGGCTGCTATTGGTTCCCCCTGACAAGCCAAACCTACCCCCCTGTTGGGGTTGGTGTTGCGGCCGACTGCATAGGGAAGCCACCGGCTGCTGCCGGTTCCCCCCTGTGTGACCCAAAATATCCATCGGCTTATGCCGGTTTCCCCCTGCGTGCAACAGCTTCCCACCAAGAGCCATAGGCTCTCGGTTTTCCCACTTTTTAACCAAACAACCCCCCCGTTGAGGGTGTTTGGGGTTGCGGCTGAAAGAGGCAAACAACCACCGACCCATTACGGGTGCGTTTGGTTGGTAAACAAACACTACTGAGAGTCTTTGACTCTCGGTTTGCGTGACAACCTCAACCAAACCAAGCCAAAACCCGAATCCTTCCATGTTTTGTATTCCTTTTATCAACATGTTATTTAATTGGTTCTTAAGATTCATGAACAAAATGATAATAATAAAAGATTAAAGATTTAAGAAATACCAAATGCGGGTATTGATTAGGAATTAAGAACCACGAATACAAACTCGAATTTAATCAAGATCAACTAACTTTTCCTCCCTCTTTTCTTGGTGAAAAACCGGCGGCCAAAGGGTGTAAGGGTGCTAGGGTTTTGTTTGATTTTCTAAAATGTGTTAAATGAAATGAAAAGTTATTTCCATGGTTTGATTAATTGCTAAGTCGGCCGGGCCTTAAGTGTCACACCCCACCATGGCGGAATATGGGGCGCAACGTATGGATATCATCACAACAATAGAGTGTCTATAGAGATAACTAAATGATATAAGAAATGTCATAAATGGCGACACAAATGTCATGACAATATCTCAACATGCAGGAGTCTAGGTAAATAGGTAACAGTCCTATCATTTACCCGAGACAAACAAATAACACAAACAAAACAAACATATAGGTGCCAACATGTATCACTTATCAAAAAATCATAAAGGTAAACTAAGAAGGAACGGGGATCTCCTTCTATATGCAATCCTAAGGCATCCAAGTCTAGCCACTTCTATCCTCAAGCTTAACCACATTCTCACCTGAAAGAGACACTAAAACACGTCAACATAAAGTTGGTGAGAGTCACAGGTTTAGACTCCAACGCCAAAACAGTTATAAGCTGTGAATAACAACCATCAACACAATAACATATGGACAGTGTGTTACAAGTATGCATTAACAACTAGCATTCAAGATAAATCAATCATCACAATTCCAAGGCATCACGCCTTACCAACAACCACAATTTCCAAGGCATCACGCCTTACCAACAACCATAATTTCCAAGGCCACTACCTTGTCATTAACCATTGGTCCCATAGACGATCACGCTATGTACCTATCCCAAGGCCACTACCTTGTCATACACAAACAAGAATCACATAGCAGTTAATCACATAATGTACACACAAGTCCATCTCGAATCACAAACACATTCACAACATCAATTTAGAAAATAACTCAACACAATGTCTCTTCCATCCCATCTGGAAGTCAAAATCAATAATAAACATGGGACTATGAAACTCACATGATTGCTTCTCCAAAAGTCCTCGCACTAGCAACAAGCTAACAAACCAAAAACACGCAATCAATACATAAACCAACCACTAAGATGGCTCATCAACCTATGATGGACATCTAGCCTATTCCCATATAAATACCTCGTTGATAAGCTCTAAACACCCCATTACCCTTCCCTAACAAGTCCTTAACTTGGTTAAGTTTAATAACTATCCCGTTCATATTTTACACAAAACAGTCCCAATTTTAGGTCTCCAAACTTTAAGTCAAACGTCCAGTTAAACATACCCATGGTTTCTGTAAAAGGAATATTCATACCCTTACATATGTTAGCTAACACCTCCCACTTGACCTAACCTTATAGCTACTGTTAAGGCCCAAATATATATATGTATACTTTTGTCATTCCAGATTTCCTGATTTTAAACATACGAAAATTTTGTTACAATTAAGAGGTCTTACCCTAAACCACAACCTTAGCCCAAGTGCAGATACTTACTACAATATATAAAACATCTCTCATGTTCGTGAGAAGATCCCAATGCAGGGGCGGATCTAGGTACTAGCTACGTGTGGCACGTGCCACACATGATCCAAGCAGACGAAATGTATTTTTTTAGAAAGTGTGAGTTCTTTGATAGTGTTACATGTAGTTTAGAGAAATGCAAAAAGATACGAGCAAAAATAAAAGGACAACGTCTTTTACAGTATTTTGAATTTTTTAAAAGATGAAAGAAGATGTAAAATGGCTAATTGGGGAAGATGATCCACAGTGGCAATGATGTACCTTTTCTTTTTGTCTGATAGTCTTTTTTTGTCTTAGTTTTTTAATGCGTAGACTGCAAACATATTGTTTGTCTTATAGTCATTTAGATGGCTTTTTTTTTTTTATAATTTTAAGTACACCTTTTGGTTTATTTGCAAAACTTCGTATATTTGTGAGATCATAGACTTAGATTATTTTTGTTTCTTAAAAACTAGTTTACGCATGATAAATTCTTAAGCTATGGCTGAGAATTTATTTATTTAATATTTATAGTGTAATTGGTCCAAAACGACAAAGAAAATCTCAATTTTTTCGTTTTAAAATAATTGTTCATTTTTTATATACCACCGACAACGTAACTTAATAAAAATAACAATTTTTTTAAGTTTTATCTCTATTCCTTTTTGCACAATAATAATTTTACTTTTAATCAATTAATTATAACTTACTTATTATTTGTAATAATGCTTTTAAGTGAGAGCAATTTGATAAACTTAATCTATATTTTTTATTTATTTATTTGAAATGGACTATTAATTTGCGACGTCCCAAAATAATAAACTGAAGTATTAATATGGAACGGAGAAAGTATAATAATTGATGCAAATATATTACTTGGCCGAGTCGTTAAATATATTTTTATCAATTTTATATAACAAAATTTAATTATTTAAGTATAAAAAGACTTAAAAGCCAAAAAATACAATTACTTAAGGCGAAAGGAGTTAGAAACTAAAACTAGAAACAAAACGCGAATCGAAGCGAGTCGAAATAGTGCCACACATGATTCAAAATCCTAGATCCGCCACTGTCCCAATGCAACCCTAAGCACCCCAAACAACCCAAAACTTAAAAAGAAAACATGCTGATTACAAAACTGTTTTGACCTCCAACTGTTGTAACCTATTTTTGACCCACTTTCCTACCTCCAATTTAGTTCTCGTTTCTTGCATTGGAAAGCCACTTCAATTACCTTTTCAGGGATACTTGGATCGCAAAATAAGAGTTTATATAACTCCCGATATGATCAAAACAATTGACTCAAAATTCTGCCCAGTTTTTAAAAACGGGTTTAACAAAATTAACCTCATTAATGCCCTAATCCCACTAATTAGAAGCCCTAACTTATCTAATCATTATAGCACCATTAATATATCAGTAATTTAATGTTTTTAAATTAAACCCTAACCTAAATCCATCATAAGATGATTAAGACATCATTAAAATAATTAAATTGAAAAGGGATTAAAGACTTTACCTTTGATTTATGAAAACCCCAAAAAAAATTATGAAGAACCCTAATTTTGTGGAAACTCACGAATTTTCTTTGTCCCAGGACAAAAATAATGAATTTTGGTTGTTAATAAAACAATATATAGGGTGTGGTAACCCATTCCTAGCCCAACCCAAAAACCCCTTTCTTTTTTTTTCTCCTTTTTTTCCTTTTTTCTTCCTTTTCTTCCGTCCAAACCGACTTAAACCCTCCTTAATTTCGTTTTTTATTTTATTATTAATATATGTATTAATAACATTAACTTAATTTTCCTTAATTTATTCCAGCTCCTAAATCTTCCAAAACCTCAAAACCGTAAAACTAGTCAAATTTACGCGTTTTACCGTAAAAGACGTAAAATATACACTTTTAAAAAAAATCTCAAATTTTGAAATAAACTTTATAACTAAGTCCTAAATGACTTAAAACCATCCCGAAAAATATCCATATGACTAATTACCTCATCCGAGACCTCTAAATGCTAAACCGTAAATCGTAAAAATACGATTTTCTATAATACATATACGTATACGTAAAATCACTAAATAACACCATCTCACTTCATAGTCACTACCATGTGAACTCATGAACATGAAATCATCACACATCGTTTCACTCACAAGGTACCCCGTACCAGAAACGATATCCAAACCACAATCTATACACACCAATTAGCACATAAACACGTAAAGACACGTAACTAGCACAAAATAAGACTAAGTGACGAACCTCAAAACTAGGGTTGTCACATCACTCCCTCCTAATAAAAATCTCGTCCCGAGATTTACTCCTTAGGATCAAACACACAAACCACAAATCACATGAGGATACTTGTTCTAAACGAACTCCTCTCATTCCCACGTGAACTTTAGTTCAAGTTTCAAAATACCACATATACAAACCAAAAATAATTTAAACTCATTACCAAACTCTTGACCTCACAGTCAATAAATCTCACATATGACTCTTTGATAAAACAAAGACTCCTATTAACACAAGTCCCGGATAACCGTACATGCAAAAATGAATTCTCAAACAATCTTTACCAATCTCAATACATGAAATGCATCATGTATACAACTCATTTCCCCCAGGTAATTCTATGCTCGTAAGCTAATGGTCCGATATTTTCAAGGATCATAAATGGACCTACAAAACTCTACATCAACTCCCTTTAGTCTGTACCCCAAACTACTTAAAAATTTCCAATTTCCTTACAAAGTGACCTATGACGGACTTTCACATATCCATTAGTTCTTCCAATCCAAATCAACTTATGAGCTATACACATCATCAAAAGGACGGTTATCTCAGTTAGACCAAGCCATTCGTCCCTATGGCACATCACACCTATAACTCCTCATCCATTCGATTATCGATACTAAGCCTCCCAAACAATCAGTATAGGTCAGTGCCATTTCCTTTTCCACACTACGACAACATTAGCCTGTTTTGTGCTTTATTCTACTCATTAAGCTCTAACAAAGTTTTACCTCCGGTTCTTATCTCCATATGATTGTCCAAGCCACACAACATACATGTTGACGCGTTCTCTGCTTTAGACAACTCAAATCGTGCAACCTACATCCTCCATCCAAACCACCCTAATAAGTCATCCATACAGTTCAAGCTCGTCTCAACTTCACTTCATTCTTCTTATTCCATGTCTCATCAACCATGCTTGCCTTTCCCAGGTGGTACTTGGCCTTGCAATTTTCTTTCACCACTTAACTCCACCCATCACCTTTGTCAAATGTTCAATCAAGATGATTGAGTATGTGTTGGATACGTTCATGATCCGTATAGATCATTCTCTACGTCTCGTACACCAAATGCCCCTAGCATTCTAGGCAGATCTAACAATCCAGCTCCACTAATTAAGTCATATCTAGTTCTTTCAGATCTTCAGTTCTTGCAACGTATAAGCAATCGCCTTTCTTTGTCGTTCTCGTACATATCCAAATCTTTGCTCCACGTATCGTCATGCTTCGCGAATTCATCCAGTCCTTCCGATAATGCCAAGATCGGCTCATTATCAAATCCACCTCTTCAGCCTCCAAAATGCTTCCTCATCCTTATTCACTTCGCCCCTTGCTGGTTCCATGATATGCCATCATCTCTAACTACTCATCATGGTAGACTTAATACTAAAACTCACACTTGAAAATCTCACGTATAATTCCACTCCAAACCAACATATAATTCGCCTCACTCTCCTTCTCAGATTTGAGTATATCAAGATGTCGTCGATGCTCCCGATGACAACTCGTTTATACACGTTCACGCACACTTGGTTCATTGACACCATGAAAACCGCTAGTGCTTTGGCGAAGACAAATGCATAACCGTAATCCCAAAGCGTTCATACAACATCCTTAGCAGTTTCAACTATGTCCTCCTTGCACCCTCTCTCAGCGGCAATACGAATAAGTTCTTACCTCGTTCTACTTGCAAAATTCTACACGCATTTTAAAAGACCAATGCTTCCTCTCATCAGACCACTCAACTGCTTTCCACATCCAATCTACTACTAAGCAACTCAACTTTTACCTTGCATCCGTTGCAATTTCTAACAGCTCTTGTTTTTTTTTAAATCACTCCATCAACGATTTTCCTTGGAAAGACACTAACTGCAACTCCTCTCACTTCTCCTACTTGCTCTATTTATGGTTCTACCTCAAAATAATAGGCAAACCTACTAAATTTCAGGAAGTTTTTATAAAACAAACATTCCTTACGAACAATATCCCCTTTCAACACTCTCTATGGCACGTTACTTGTGCCAATTTCCATACCTTTCACAAATCTCTATTCATCTCCCTTGGCACTCCTAATAGACCTCATACCCACATTAGTTCGTCTACGAACCTCTTTCCTCCCCACTAGGGTATTCCGACCGTTCTCTCATGGTCACCTACTTACGCGTGTAGGCGCTACCAAGTCTTCATATGACTACCTCAACGCTCCCGAACAATACGAAACCAAAACTACATCCTGAATCCATCAGATACGATCAACGAATCAACCCACAGATAACTAACGACATTTCACGTGCACCGGTTAAAACAAGTCAAAAACCACGAGACTCAAAAGAAAACTCAAACCCAAAACGTTTATCATTTCAAAATGATCCATGACAACGAAAAATAATCCAAGAAACACCCAATGGCAACCAAAACATATTACGCCCCGCGACATATTATTTAAACCGTGCAAAAGATTGACTTTTCCAAAAGAATATATATCTTTTTTTATCCATATATTATTACCCCCCACATCTATGTGACTCAAACCATCTACAAACAACCTTCTAGGAAATCTCAAAACTCAACCCAAAGACTAGGTATCCCGTGCACCCCAAATAAAATAAACTACTATTCACAACTCAACCTAGAACCCGACACTTGTAAAACAATTCCGACCAGTCCACTGACCTCCCATGACTACACTTTCTGAATATTTGAAAAGTACGTTCCGAGTACATAATTTTTGGCTTTTGAATCACTCAAAAAGCTCTAAAAACGAACAAGTTATGACCAAAACAATTTTATACTAGTTGTTTTAAACTAAAGAATAAACTTAGTGATTAATGCAATCCTTTTAAATGAAAAATGTAATTGTATGTGTAATATTCATAAACTCAATTTAACCTTGTATAAATAATTATAAATGGCGTGAATCGGTTAAACCCAATTATATAAACTATGTAAGTAGAAAGAAATTTTACTTCACCTTATTTTAAAGAAAATCTTTTAGAATTTAAAATAGATAAGTGTTGATTAAAAAGAAATCTTATGTTGCACCTTGTTTCAAACACGACTCCAACACCCTACCCTTATTTTACCGAATACAACCAACCATCTAACTCAATATATACCGACCAAAAGAAATGCAAGACCCAACACAAAATATTTCATTATCTCAAAAGAAATCCCAAGTTATTTCAATAGACTTGAAACCAAAAACACCATTTTAAAACGTACACGTGAAATACGAAACTCAAATAATACGCTACAAGACACACTTCAAAAGATTCAAAACGTCGTTGAAACTCCCCCAAACTCCAGCACCATAAAACACGAACAAACACAAGGTATGTTCAAGTTATAATAACTAGTGAACGACCATATACCATAACCTAACACGTAGTAGTATATATACATCCGCATATATATACCTATTAAATCTCCCAAAACATACTCGTTATCATACATGTCAAGTCAATCAATCGCTTTATACGCTCGTTTTTCCATACGAGTAATCACCATCTCACCGTGCCACAACAAGGCATAAAGTCCACCTCCAAAACCAAACCATATAGTGTGACCCCATAATAACACAACACAACTATAACCCAAAACATATAACACACTAAAAAAATAGCCATATCGTAGGCAGCCGTTACATAAACCCATATACATACGTTACCCAAATTCTACATATCATCATATACAAGCATGTACTAATCCTCTTTCATGCAATCATACTTGAGAACCCATTGAAGTTGTGGTACTTGTATAAATATGTTGGCCACCATACTTATACAATTACCCTTCCCCCAATGCACTCCCTCCTATGATGACACTTATAAGAATTAATACAACATATAACACATAAATCCATCTACTCACATAAGCTCATAACCACATAAACAATAAAGTCCAAAACTCCATCTATTAAAATAACATAGTAAAACTCTTGAAATATATAAATCCATAGTCTAGCTAAAACAGCCTAGACTAAATCCAAAACTAAAACATAAACGGTTATAAGTCATGTCGCCGTAAGAGTGGAAACAACTTAAAATCCTTCCTACCCATGTACTCCTAGTAACTCGAATCACCACATGATTCTTAGAGAACATGACTTAAACATCAAAAGAAAAATAACATACCCCAGGTATGTAAAATAACTCGACAAAATATAGAAACTACCTTGTACTAAATTATGTACTATAATGTACAATTTATGCAGAATACAACAGTGACTAGCGTGGACGATTATGGTTCAACCCGCACTAGTCACAAACCCGAAAAGAAAATAACATGTGACTAAGTATGAACTTACTACGGTTCAATTCATACTAGTCAAAACATCGCAAGAAATAACATCCAAACACATCAATTATTATAAAATGCACACATACTCCTATGATGCCTATATGCAGTGACCCTTAAGCTATAGACTAGGCTACGCGACTAGGCAACCTAATTCTCTATAACCATTGTCTCTGATACCATTCTGTCACACCCCACCATGGCGGAATATGGGGCGCGACGTATGGATATCATCACAACAATAGCGTGTCTATAGAGATAACTAAATGATATAAGAAATGTCATAAATGACGACACAAATGTCATGACAATATCTCAACATGTAGGAGTCTAGGTAAATAGGTAACAGTCCTACCATTTACCTGAGACAAACAAATAACACAAACAAAACAAACATATAGGTGCCAACATGTATCACTTATCAAAAAAACATAAAGGTAAACTAAGAAGGAATGGGGATCTCCTTCTATATGCAATCCTAAGGCATCCAAGTCTAGCCACTTCTATCCTCAAGCTTAACCACATTCTCACCTGAAAGAGACACTAAAACACGTCAACATAAAGTTGGTGAGAGTCACAGGTTTAGAGTCCAACGCCAAAACAATTATAAGCTGTGAATAACAACCATCAACACAATAACATATGGACAATGTGTTACAAGTATGCATTAACAACTAGCATTCAAGATAAATCAATCATCACA
This sequence comes from Glebionis coronaria, assembly GCA_025667525.1. NCBI lineage: Eukaryota > Viridiplantae > Streptophyta > Magnoliopsida > Asterales > Asteraceae > Glebionis > Glebionis coronaria. The sequence continues at coordinate 638,616,072 of CM046875.1, read as the reverse complement.
ATTCCAAGGCATCACGCCTTACCAACAACCACAATTTCCAAGGCATCACGCCTTACCAACAACCATAATTTCCAAGGCCACTACCTTGTCATTAACCATTGGTCCCATAGACGATCACGCTATGTACCTATCCCAAGGCCGCTACCTTGTCATACACAAACAAGAATCACATAGCAGTTAATCACATAATGTACACACAAGTCCATCTCAAATCACAAACACATTCACAGCATCAATTTAGAAAATAACTCAACACAGTGTCTCTTCCATCCCATCTGGAAGTCAAAATCAATAATAAACATGGGACTATGAAACTCACCTGATTGCTTCTCCAAAATTCCTCGCACTAGCAACAAGCTAACAAACCAAAAACACGCAATCAATACATAAACCAACCACTAAGATGGCTCATCAACCTATGATGGACATCTAGCCTATTCCTATATAAATACCTCGTTGATAAGCTCTAAACACCCCATTACCCTTCCCTAATAAGTCCTTAACTTGGTTAAGTTTAATAACTATCCCGTTCATATTTTACACAAAACAGTCCTAATTTTAGGTCTCCAAACTTTAAGTCAAACGTCCACTTAAACATACCCATGGTTTCTGTAAAAGGAATATTCATACCCTTAAATTTGTTATCTAATACCTCCCACTTGACCTAACCTTAAAGCTACTGTTAAGGACCAGATATATATATATATATATATATATATACTTTTGTCATTCCATATTTCCTGATTTTAAACATACGAAAAGTTTGTTACACTTAAGGGGTCTTACCCTAAACCACAATCTTAGCCCAAGTGCAGATACTTACTACAATATATAAACCATCTCTCATGTTCGTGAGAAGATCCTAATGCAACCCTAAGTACCCCAAACAACCCAAAACTTAAAAAGAAAACATGCTGATTACAAAACTGTTTTGACCTCCGACTGTTGTAACCTGTTTTTGACCCACTTCCCGACCTCCAATTTAGTTCTTGTTTCTTGCATTGGAAAGCCACTTCAATTAAATTTTCAGGGATACTTGGATCGCAAAATAAGAGTTTATAGAACTCCCGATATGATCAAAAAAATTGAATCAAAATTCTGCCCAGTTTTTAAAAACGGGTTTAACAAAATTAACCTCATTAATTAACCCTAATCCCACTAATTACAAGCCTTAATTTATGTAATCATTATAGCACCATTAATATATCATTAATTTACTGTTTTTAAATTAAACTCTAACCTAAATCCATCATAAGATGATTAAGACATCATTAAAATAATTAAATTGAAAAAGGATTAAAGACTTTACCTTTGATTTATGAAAACCCCAAAAAAAATTATGAAGAACCCTAATTTTGTAGAAACTCACGAATTTTCTTTGTCCCAGGAGAAAAATAATGAATTTTGGTTGTTAATAAAACAATATATAGGGTGTGGTAACCCATTCCTAGCCCAACCCAAAAACCCCTTTCCTTTTTTTTCTCCTTTTTTTCCTTTTTTCTTCCTTTTCTTCCGTCCAAACCGACTTAAACCCTCCTTAATTTCGTTTTTTTATTTTATTATTAATATATGTATTAATAACATTAGATTAATTTTTCTTAATTTATTTCAGCTTCTAAAGCATCCAAAACCTCAAAACCGTAAAACTAGTCAAATTTACGCGTTTTACCGTAAAAGACGTAAAATATACACTTTTAAAAAAAATCTCAAATTTTGAAATAAACTTTATAACTAAGTCCTAAATGACTTAAAACCATCCCGAAAATATCCATATGACTAATTACCTCATCCGAGACCTCTAAATGCTAAACCGTAAATCGTAAAAATACGATTTTCTATAATACATATACGTATACGTAAAACCACTAAATAACACCATCTCACTTCATAGTCACTACCATGTGAACTCATGAACATGAAATCATCACACATCGTTTCACTCACAAGGTACCCCGTACCGGAAACGATATCCAAACCACAATCTATACACACCAATTAGCACATAAACACGTAAAGACACGTAACTAGCACAAAATAAAACTAAGTGACGAACCTCAAAACCAGGGTTGTCACATTAAGCCCTTTCCTTTGTTGAATTTTTAGGCCGGCCAAACAAGGTCCTTTTTATATTTTTTCGGTTTTCATGTTTTATTAATCCTCGTGTGTGTTCGCGTTTTAATCTCATGTTTTAAATTCTTGTTGTGTTTTAAGCATTATACATAAATACTTATCGTGTAATACTTTATATACGTAATACTTGTCGTAATTACTTAATATACGTAATGCTCTTATTAAATGTTCGTGATACGTGTCATATATTAATTAATTGTAAAGTTTTATTTTATCCGTATTTTCGTGCATTAAATGTTCATAGGTATTTTATGCAGGTTTTACAACAGTTCTGAAGTCGAATATGGTGTTGTGTTGGTTATCTAGCTGAAGAAACTTAATAACATAACAAAAATCAATAAGCTTTCTTCTAATGTTGTTTGTAGATGGGAAAGTCTTTATTTCAGTTGGTTAATGCCCCTTAGATAAAGGGTGAGCTTAAGATTGAAAACCATAATCCTGCTGAGAACCATCAGTAACTTTTAACTACTTCAAGGAACTAGAGAGTCGAGGAGATGCGTTAAAGGGGTTAGGCATATTTTAAAAGACGAGGGTACCCTCAACTAGGCTATGTAGGTACGTACGCATAATCTAATTATGATATTATATCCGTTACTTATTTAATGTCTTAAGAAAAAGGCCATGTAACTATTAATTGATTTCAGAATTATCTATTCAAAAAGGGGTTCTTTAATTTGTACGCTTAAATGAATAGAAAATAATATGTACAGGTTTATTTTTTGACAAATGGAGGAACTCACATATATGCTGATGTACAAAGGAATTCATTAGAGGAAGCAAGAAAGGTAGCGTTAAGGGCGGATTGGATGGAATATTTTCAAAAGTGAATGGTATTTTTTGAAAACCGTCTGCCGTTAGGGAGATATCAAAAAGTCAAATCTATCTTTTCTCACATATGGCAGATTGACGTAAGTACTTGAGAAAACATTCTTTCTTTGTATCGTTCAATTACGTTAGATATTTAGATAATGTCTTGCAAGTACCTTTTATCTTTTTAGGATCTCTGCAAGTTTATATCTTACAGTAATCATAATGTGAGTTTTTATACTTTCTGTTTGTCATCACATATGTCGGAAACAAAGAGATTGTCGCAATATTGAAGAATTTCAAAGGATAGTCTCATCTACGCAAAGAAGAGAGATTGACTCGAAGGGGTTTAACGAATGTTGTTGCTGCCGTTTTGGCACACTTTATACCTTTTCAGTATGTCAGTATGTACATACTTTTCTACGAAATCGATTAAGTTTCAACAAGTCACTGGCCACATAAACGTTACTTCCACAACATCACCTGCAGCCTCCTGCCAAGTCTTCTCTCTATAAGCATTTGCCTAAAATGCTCTGCTGCGGAGCGCGGGCATTAATCCTCGTATTGTAAAACTCTGATTTTAAATGATATATAAAGAAAGTTGATTTTTTTGAGTTGTTTTCTATTATTATAACCTGCGTTATATTAAGTAATACATGTGTCAAATTACTGTCTATACCTTTCTTTTATGCTAACCAGATTTGAATTTCTGTGCAGAAACAATGTTGTTCAGATCAGTGTTAAACGTCTCCTGTATGCAGTCACTTAAGAACACCTATGGATGAGGTTGATGTATGAAATGAGGATTGCAAACACCAAGCATTACTAATTTCTTCTTTTAGTTGAGATACAATTAGTTGGATTGCGATAATTGTTGTACTTGCATTTCATCCTTGAGAAAGATGTCCGTTTCGTGTTTGTGTTAGGCAAAATACTTGGTCTAGATAGACATATGGTTTCTAATAAATATGTTACGGTCTCAGTTTTTTTGTTATTGATTACTATTTTTTCTATTTTTTAATTTGTTAATTTTGAATAAATATAACAGGACTAAAATGTATCTGAGTATGTATATTGAATGATCTTTACTAGTAGCCTAGACTAACATATGATCTATAAAAAAAGACTTATTCTAACACTATTAAGTGTCAGTAATTTATGTCAGTATATACCTTTATCAACAAGAATTTAACGGGTTAAAACTATAAAATACCATCGTGCGTCGACTTTAAACACTTACTAATTAATCTCGTGACTTTACCATTCTACTTTCAAATTTGTTCCGACTATACCAATATTAGAAAAAAATGACTATATTACCCTTGTCTCCTTCAACATAATTATATTTATTTTCGCATATCTTATCCATGAAGATCGAACAGCTGCCAAATCTCTTCCATTTTTCACCGTTTTAACCTCCGGTAACCTTCCGATCATATGAATAAACTAAAGGCAAGATCCGGTTTTCCAGGTTTGTACGATAGTGACAGCCTTCATACAAACTGAAATTGCAAATATATATATATATATGAACCTGTTAGTCTCATGCATCATCTAACAACAGCTAGATGAAAGACTCGAATATAAAACAAATCATCTTTAGATCTCAGATTTTTATTTTTAATTTTTACATGTCTTTTTGTGTTCGATGGTTTTTAAACAATTTTATAGATAATGGACTATGAAGTTGGAAGAGTTTGACTTTTTTATATTTCAAAACACCAATGGCCACTCTCTATTCACAACGTTAAATCCCACATTTGACTGCTATAACTTCTCGAACATCAAGAGTGATTATAATCAATCTTAGTTTCGGTGATTACACTCAAATCGAATAATCAAGTACATCTTACCTGAGATCTTATCAAGGATCTTGGAGCCACTGTCTTTTATTGATTCGATCAATAAGCTCGAACGAAGAACATGTAATGGCTTGGTTTATATCAATTCATATTATGCTACTGCTGTTTTTGTTGCGAATCAACATATGCTACACAAGTAATGTGTGACTCGGTACTAATTTGAAGGTGACCACAAACGATAGTTTATGAGATAGGATAATCGTTTGATTAAATTTATGTGTGGTGGCTAATTTAAGAATGATTTAGGAAGTGTAATGAGAATAGAGACGTGTCAAAACAAAATCTTAAAAACAATCTCAATCTCATTATCTTATACCTTGTGAATGAACAAATTTGAGCTGGATAGAACATGGATTCACTTTTTACATTGGAGATCTGAGATTGATAAATGAAAAGACAAATGGTACATTAGTTATTTAAAAGGGTAATATAATCATTTTCGGCTAATATGGTATAGTCGGAATAAATTTGAAAGTAGAATGATAAAGTCACGAGATTAATTAGTAAGTGTTTAAAGTCGACACATATTAATAAGTACGATGGTATTTTATACCTTTTATCCGAATTTAACTCACACGTTTTATAAGTGTAAGTGAAAAAAGAAGTCTTTTAGTGACAATTTTTTTCGTTGACATTTTCACACTTTTTGTGTGTCATTGACTCTTTTCTTGTAGTGTTCGTTATCTTAAGAATTTTTTTTTTAATCTTGGGAGCAATGTTTTGAAAACCGGGTCAGTGATCGACCCGGTGAAGTGACCGGGTCAGCGGGTTTGCGGGTCAACCGGTTCAACCGCCGGATCGACCCGGTTTTATACACATGTCCAAAACATCATAATGTCTACAATCCAAACACAAGTTTAACAACCAAGAACCATGAATCTGCTGCAAACAGCAAGTAAAAGATGAAAAACATTATATAAACCTCAACAAAACTTTATAAATCATACATCCCACGAGATTACAAGTTTTATATTTCAAAAGACAATACAAAAACATAAACATTAAAAGAAATCATTAGTATCTTCCTGTGGTGAAACTCAAATCTTACCTATATAAATGATGTGGGTTACTGCTTGTGCAAACACAAGTTTAACAGCCAAGAACCATCAATCTTTCATTCGAATTTGATGGTGGATGAGCTAAACTAGGTGTAGATAAGAAGGGTAGGTAAGGGGTAAATACAATATTTATTTAAGAAAAAGTGAATAAAGATAACTTCTATATTTCTGAGCTTTTAAAAACTGAAGTATTGACTAACCGGGTTGACCCGGGTCTTTAGAAAACCGCCGGTTTATGCCGGGTTTTATAAGTTAATGAACCGGGTTGTTTTGATCCGTTTTTTAGACCGGAACCGGTTCAACCGGTTGAACCGGCCGGGTTGAACCGGGTTTCAAAACATTGCTTGGGAGTTGCTTTTTTTGAACGAAAAATTGGAGACAAGAAATAAACATGTAAAGCTAGAATTTATAAAAATACAATACATAATTGTTTCGAAAATGAAAAATATGTACTCTTTTCGTCTTGAAATTATTTCGTCAAAAAGAACACACAATATATTGAAAATTATTTTTCTTTTTTATTTTTAATTAAATTACAATTTTATCGCTAAATAATAAATTACTCTATTTTAATTTTTATAATAATAATCTCAAATAAAAATAATCTTTTTCTTTGTAAAGCAAAACCCAAAGTAGGGACTTTTTCAAGAGATTCTTTTCTTAGTAGGAAATAATCGTTTTATTTATTCCTTTAAAAAATGTAATTGTTCCTTAAATTAGTAACAAATATATAATTTTCGTTTTTTTAATGAAACTAAAAACCAGTGTAAAAAAACGGGTCAAAAAGTTTAAACTTTAGGGTAAAAACTATTGTTTATATAACTTTAAGGATAAAACTCGCTTTTTTGAATCTTAAATCCCCACTCAAATATTTATCAATTACTATGTATATTAGAAAAAGATAAAGTCAAAGTCTTGGTCTGTTGATAAAAGAAAACAATGATTTTGTTAATAGGTTCTTTTGTGTCGTGGCATTCATGGAGGTGAGATGTTGGTTGTTTATTTAGTTAGTTTTTCATAGGGTGTTTGTTTATTCAACCTTATTATAACAAGATTATTTTCTTATAGGTGAAAGCTAAAGATACGCAATATAATTTTTCAGAAAAACTGAAATACGTAACTAACTTTATTTTGTACTAGTAGTCCTAGTATACTTTCAAATTTTGTTCAATATACGTAATATGACCGGTTAGGTGACTTGTTTGACAGATTTCACTTTCAAATTTTATAATTATGGTCCTTTGACCTTTGGGGGACTTCCACTTTTAGTCCCTAAAAAATAGGGAACTTTCACTTTCAAAATTTAACTTTTTCTCAAAATTTTGTGATTTTTTTTTTGGAAAAATTAATTAATTATTTTTAAAAATAAGGCAGATTTCTATAAAAAAAATTAAAAACATAAATAAAAAAAAAAAAAAGATTTCTGAAAAAATATTTTTTAAGAAAAACAAAATTTCTAAGAAAAGGTTTTTATTTTGAAAAGATTTTTTTAGAAATGTAGTTTTTTTCGAAAAAATTATTTAAAAAAAAACAAATTAAAAAAGTCTTCTAAAAAATTAATACTTTTTTAGAATTTTTTTTTACTAAAAAATAAATATTTCGAAAATATTTATTTTTGTCAAAAAAATTTATATTTTTAAATTATATAATATAAATCTGCCTTTTTTCAAAAAAAAAATTCTAATTTTTTTTGATAAAATTTCGAAAAAATAAAATTTCGGTTTTTTTCAAAAAAAATATTTGTAAATCTAAAATAATAAATATTATATTTTTTTTCAAAAAACTTTTTTTTTCTCAAAATTTCGAAAAAATAAATATTATGATTTAAAAAAAAAATAGTATTTTTACTTTTACGTGTATAAGTTTACACACAAAATTATCCGAAATATATGCTGAAAAAGTAAAGGGACTAAAAGTGAAAGTCCCCCAAAAGTCAAGGGATCATAATTATAAAATTTGAAGGTGAAACCTGTCGAACAAGTCATCTAGCCGGTCATATTACGTATATTGAACATAATTTGAAAGTATATTGGGACTACTAGTACAAATAAAAAGTTGATTACGTATTTCGATTTTTCTGAAAAACTATATTGCTTATCTTTAACTTTCACCCTTTTCTTATTTAACCTTATTTATGTTAATAAATTTAAGCTTATTTTTACATATTTATTTATTTTTAATACTTATGTTTTGGTATATGGGTCATTCTTAATCTATATCCTTTCCTCAAGAGTATGATGGGAAAACAAAGCAATGATCCAACTATATTAATCGTTTCCTTACACTTTTATGGGTCTGAGTTAAATTGTTCCTTAGTAAAGATGGGATCGTGTTGGATGTCATTGGCTTGAACTATGATTGAGTATGATATGATAGATCTCTCGAGTAGGTATGAAGTATCTATGAGTATTGAGTAGTATAAATAGAAAGAGGTTAATTAGTGTTTGTAGATACAAACGGCAGGCAGGGAGTTGTGGTTAGATTGAGTTGACTTTTTAAAAGTCTTACTTTGACTTTTTAGAGGGTTTTAGTTTGATAGATTCTTTTTGGGTTTGTTGATTTTTGTGTGTAGATTAAGGGATGTATTTTAGAACTTTTTATCTGTCTGTAATCCCTTTAGAACATAAAAATTTTGTTATTTCTTTATAACTTCGTATCCCTTTCTTATTTTAATGAAATTTCATAAAACTGATAACGTCGAAACCAGAAGGTTATATAAAACACAGTCTAATAAGCCCAAATTGTATTGTTTGTGGAACGTATCTAGATAGAATTTGTCTGCAAGTAAAGAAACCACTCTTCAGCGTTGTCGAGGATTAGGTTCATGGTCTATATGCTCTTATCCTAAGAATAGTCACTAATACACCCGGTTAGTTATTTAGGAGTTGAAGCAAGAAAGGGTTGTAGAAGTCCGATTACATAAATCAATCATTATGATATCGGGTTTTCGGATCATGAACGAAGATTTCCACATGTGAGTGGTTGTCGGCCTAAGAACGAAAATGTAGTCTCATGGTGTGTAAAGTCTTAGAAAATTATTTAACAAGATTAAACACTAAATTATCTTCACTACACATATCATCAAGGAAGTTAAGCACATGTTTTGAAGGTTGGTATATAAATATTAGTTGCAAAAAGGTATATCACTCGGCGTTCATCGGTGCATCTTTTGCAAGTGTTTAATTCTGATTTATGGCTTTAGGTATGAGCGTATGACTTTATCATATCAATTTTTTATTGTTACATTGATTGAAGAATATTATATTTCAGACTCTGATTCATATTGATTATATCCGAAAAACTTGAGGGGTTTTTTGTGGTCCTCACACAATTGGGCATACATGAAATCAGATAAAACGGTAATATGCTCTAATTGTATTTGTAAGATAATCGTTATAGGTAATACCCGTGCACCATGTTGATTGTTACAGGTGCTCGGGGAAATCTGATAGTTGCACTTGAAATTCTTATCATCTTTGCTTCTTTATTGCTTACTTTGCTTGAGCCAAACAACATTTGGTACCTGACAATCTTATTGTTTTGCAAGTATCATATTGATAGTTGCAGGTGCTCAAAGAAATCTGATTGAAAATGGTTTGCAGGCTATCAAGTGTCACAAGTCAGCAATGACGCGTCAAAATATATGGGTTACAATCAGGTTGTGTGAAACACAACATGAGTCATTGGTTCAGGCTGCCGCAAATATGACATGAGGTCATTCTTTGTCTTTGGTAAATATATTATCGACTTTAGCTGATCAATTTAAGTCAGGGCTTATGGCCAAATATGAAAAACTTTGTTAAATTTTGGTTTTAAGCAAATATCATTATTAGTTTGTGATAATCAATTCACAATTTATTTTGAGAATACTAATAACTTAGAGCCATCTTTCAAAGACATCTGTTAGTTTAGTAATATATTTATATTATGACATGGTTTTAGTCTGTTATTGTAGACTTTGATAAGGAAAACAAACACAAACCTTTATCTTTTATCCCTCAATGTAATATATTATACTTGGTTACAAAGTTACTTTAGTTAGTAGATACAAACTTATTTCAAAAACATTTACTTTATTTAATATCTTTTAGTTTGACTTGATATTCTTTACTTTATTTAGAAAACATTTACAGCTTCCACACATATTTCGTAAAAAAATTTAGTCTTATAATCAGTAGCATAAGTTAAATATGAGTGCATGCTTTTTAAAAAGGAGCTCTCGGGTGTTTGCAAGTCCTGTTTTTTAAGCATATGATGTTAACAAACATGTTGAATTTCTAAGAGAGTGTAAGAAATTTTTTGAGCGTGACCTTGATCTAAAAAAAGAGCGATTGAGAATCTCGAGAACCACATGATGCGTATGCATATTTTATCTCCTTAGTTAGGAAAAATCGTTAAACTGTCGCGAGTTTTGACAAAATAGTCATCAGTAACCATAGAATTCCACCCGAGAAATGTAACGTGAAGGATTCAGACAACTTCTAAAAGTGTAAAGCATTCTTATTCATTAATTCTACTTTTGATTTTGAACTTGCTAAAAGAACTAAGCCCACCCTATAGTTCACGCATGCCACAAGTGCCCAAAATTATAGAACTGATGACTGTAATTGTCATCATCAGAATGAGTATAGCTTGCAAAATAGATGGGTCAGATGGCTTAGGAAATGGGTCAAACCAGGTTCGGGTTAATATTAGGTACAAGTTGGGTCAAAATGGGTAATATTTGGTACTGGACAGGTTGAGCCAAAAATCATTTTGTCCTAAAGAAAACTATAGATTACCCGTGTACCATTTAAGATTACAACCATTATATTATTTCAAATAATCTAACATTTTTAATAAGATTTTTAGGAGGTTATATGCATTAAAATACACTTTTGGGTGAATTTTAACACGTTTATGACTGTCTTCTTCCCTTTTCCCCTTCGACCCATTAGAGATATACCATAACCCGAGTCACTCGTTCATAAGTAAGAATAACTTATCGACATCAACACGTGGTTTGCAGTTTCTAATGAACATTTAGCGACATAATGGGTAGGTTTATGTATAAATTTGCGGGCTTTGCGAAGTTAGTAAGGCTGCAGATTCTCATTAGTTCGCTCCAAATCATATAAATAGATTAAATTTGATGAACTTAAAGAGGATGTCTAGGAATGCTATTAAGTAATATTTATTTCAATGTTTTTATAACTGGCCATATTAACATGTATCTGGAAGATTTTAAGCGCTTAATATTCCATATAAATTAGTAAGATCGGATTTTGAGAAAATAAATAGGTACACTCACTCAGCACCATATCTTAAGAACAAGGTCATACATGCCTAAAAAATCAAGCTGATAACTGGCATGGTGCATATTGGGTTGAAGTAGATTTCAGTATGTGTTTGGATTATCAAAATGATAATTACTTTTAATATGCAGATCCAAACACTTGGTTGTGGCGGGGAGCATGTTAGAATTTCATGATCTAATACTATATTTTGATATCAATCATAATTTTATTTCTTATCTTGGTTTGATCCATTTTCCTTTAAGGACTCATGTTTGAAAATCAGATTAAAGAGTTGTTTACCTCCAAAGTTCTTATAGCTTGAGAATTTACACGAGAATAAATTTTGTTTAAGAAAAGGATTTACACGACAAAGATGTAAAGAAATCATTACTGTGTTATATTTCCCTACTATGAAATTCAGCCCATGTCCATCCTCTTTAGGATCGTTTAGGTGTTTTTTCTTTTATCTATCATCATGGCATTGAGTAATCCGAATGACTTTTGAATCTCCAAAATATGTTCTCCAGGATGAGAATCCTCCTATACCAGATAGTTTGGCACTTGGTATTATTGAATTTCTTCATCAATGCTTAAAAAGATAATGTCCTATTTATATCGTGCGCAAGTGGGTTTTTTTCTTATTCTAATGTATACTAAATATTTATAAATGCTTCAATAAACATTCATCTTCATACTTTAGGATGCTAAGTTGAAACCTGAAGCAAATACAGTACTCTCACCCTTGGATACAGAATTTAATGTGTGCTATAGTGAGCTCTTGCATTCATCATATCGGCACATTAAAGCAGTGATTTTATATTACATATCTCATGAAAGTAAACACAATGTTATATATCTGAAGATCATTTCGTTTACAGATAAGATATATAAAAGATGATGGTCAGTGGAAGTGAAATCTTCAAATGCAGACGACTTGAGCATTTTTTAGAATCTATCGGCATAGAAATTCCAAGTATTTTATTCTAACGAGGATTAATGCCCGCGCTCCGCAGCGGGGCATTTTGAGGCGATGTTTATAGCCCCCGCTTCGCCGTGGGTTTTCAAATGTTTCCTTGCAAACAAATGGTTGCTAGTGTTCTAGCTATTCATGTGCAGACTTGTTGCCACGGTTTTAAAATTCGAACACGATGAAAAAATTAACAAATGTGTTACCATTGTTATTACAAAATAATGCAGTGTATTACGGGTCACAAAAAGGAATCGACATTCCATGGTATTACAAAATAATGCACTGTATTACGGGTTGTTCCCTTAATCAATAACATGACAACAATCAAAACATTAAACACTAATAATATGCTATTTCAATATTTAGCCAAAATTGATCCATATGATCACTATTATAGCAGTAAGAATCGATGTGCTTGATCTAAACTTGTTGGCAGACCTTCATTGTCATCAGACATTCCACCTGCATTTTCAACTACTCATATATGCTTACCAAGACTACCTCGAGCTGGTTGTTGAGTCGTAGCCAGAGTTTGAGCTGGAGTGACGCGCTCCGCATTTGCTGGAAGGCCAAGCCTGGTTGAGTAGATAATATTTTCCATCTCTACACTTGAACTCCTATGATAGGTCTTCAACTACATTCTTTTGACCTGACCATTCATTAATTTTCTTGTCAGCCATTGTGGTCTAAAAACAGTCTTTACATGATAAAATTGTTCGAACTCAAAAATATTGTTTCATAACTATCATGTAAATTAAAGAAGTAATTGATGTAAAAATTATGCACCTCATTGTTCTAGTTGGTACTGTAACAAATCCAAAACAAAATCCAGGAATATCCGACAGTTCCAGTCAACATACCAACCCATATACCTTGCAATATACTTACGTCTAGAAAAAAAGTTATATGTTATATTTATATAAATTGTTAACCGGTTTTTATGAATTAGGATGAATAAAACACCACGTACCTGTATAACGTACATGTATGACTGTTTTCAAAGGTCTCCACCATCAATTAATGGTTGTCTATAATGCTCAATCTCATTCTATACAATACTCATAATAGTTATGAGTAGTCTTCTGAAAGATTGGAAGCATTACCAGATTTTGGAGAGATATTGACCCCAACACTACTGCCATTACCAACGTTTGCCAAATTAGCCGTAGTCTTACAATTCGTGAACCAAGTTTAGGCTGCACTTGGATCGAGACCTGGGTATGCCATTAGTTTCTAAAAAACCTGAAGCAATTCCCTGTATGTTTCGATGTTGTTCCTGAAAATATTACGACCATAAAAAACATAGAAGTTCAGATAAACTAACAGTAAGTTTCAGTAACGAAACAATCGATACATTTCACATACCATTGAAAGTTGCAGGACACGTGCAAGTGTTTTGTATCCGTCCTCTTTCAGCACATGGCTTGATATTCAATCGAGTCGGTTCAGTCTGCATGTGTGCCGCCTCTTTTAAGAAGGAAAATGATGTATCGCTTTGGACCCGCCTCTTATAAGCAGTATATAATGGCCTAAACAGAGTACTATTTATGAGGCTCAGATAGGTAGACAATCAAAAAAGTGGATACATCCGCCATGGCTGCAAATCTAGAAATTTGCCCCGCCAAACTGCGGACAATCTCAACTTTAATCAACCTCCCTGCGACTCATCACAGCCTCCTATATCCATTTTCCGATGTCACCGCCATTCGTACACATACAAAACATTTTTAGGCAAAAAAGTATTGCAAGAGGCACATAACTCAATTGATCATAGAGCTTCTGACCTAAAAAGTGGCAGCTTTATTATATAGGAGGCTTAGATAGGCCAATCATAAATAAAGGATGCACCATTCATGGTTAGAAAGTCCTGTTTTTAAATCCTTTTCATCTGCCAGAACATCATAATTTTTCGCTACCCTTAAAAATCATTTCCTAATCATCGACTTCATTAAAAATAATTTGATAGCAATACTCTGTATCTCTCCTTCCTCAATACTTATAAAGCACAAATGTTTTGAAGTACAAATTTAGAATAAAAAAATTCAAAGCAGCAAATAAGTAAATCATTTTTTATTCCCGACCTAGAGAACAGTCGAACAAAGAATTATCACAAAGGCGACACGATCGTGTTTCACTTATATCAAAACCTTCTTTTCTCTCGTATGCCATCAGCGAGAACCAACGGACTCCATTTCGAGGATAAACCATGGTAGGCTCAGATAAGAAACCCTTAAGGAAAAACCGGATACACACGATATGGCTGCAACCTTGACATGTTACCCCGCCAAAATACGTGTAATCTCGGGTTTAACCCGGGCCGTTCAAGTTCATCATAGCCTAAACAATTGTACAACGTCAAACACCCGTGAGTATCGCTGTACGCCTTGTACAACGACAACGAAACCGACAACGTATTTTACAAACAACATTTATTAAAATCCATTACCCCACATTTGTGTAATTTATAATCAACTTGGTATATCAAATGATTTGGAGGTAAATTGATAGCATGCAGATCACCTGTGTGACAAAATGGTGCCAGTGATCCATCTTCACTAAAAGTTGCTCCGTTATGCTGCATTACTTGCATTTCTTTCATACCATTTTACCAAGAATAAACAAAATGTTTGACTTTAATTTGGGCTATTTGAAAATTTTCCATAAACCAATGACTGTGAGTTTACATTCACCTAAGTCAACAACAATAAATTTCAAAAAAAGAATTTGCATTTTACTCTCCTATGATAGGTCTTCAACTACATTCTTTTGACCTGACCATTCATTAATTTTCTTGTCAGCCATTGTGGTCTAAAAACAGTCTTTACATGATAAAATTGTTCGAACTCTAAAATATTGTTTCATAACTATCATGTAAATTAAAGAAGTAATTGATGTAAAAATTATGCACCTCTTTGTTCTAGTTGGTACTGTAACAAATCCAAAACAAAATCCAGGAATATCCGACAGTTCCAGTCAACATACCAACCCATATACCTTGCAATATACTTACGTCTAGAAAAAAAAGTTATATGTTATATTTATATAAATTGTTAACCGGTTTTTATGAATTAGGATGAATAAAACACCACGTACCTGTATAACGTACATGTATGACTGTTTTCAAAGGTCTCCACCATCAATTAATGGTTGTCTATAATGCTCAATCTCATTCTATACAATACTCATAATAGTTATGAGTAGTCTTCTGAAAGATTGGAAGCATTACCAGATTTTGGAGAGATATTGACCCCAACACTACTGCCATTACCAACGTTTGCCAAATTAGCCGTAGTCTTACAATTCGTGAACCAAGTTTAGGCTGCACTTGGATCGAGACCTGGGTATGCCATTAGTTTCTAAAAAACCTGAAGCAATTCCCTGTATGTTTCGATGTTGTTCCTGAAAATATTACGACCATAAAAAACATAGAAGTTCAGATAAACTAACAGTAAGTTTCAGTCACGAAACAATCGATACATTTCACATACCATTGAAAGTTGCAGGACACGTGCAAGTGTTTTGTATCCGTCCTCTTTCAGCACATGGCTTGATATTCAATCGAGTCGGTTCAGTCTGCATGTGTGCCGCCTCTTTTAAGAAGGAAAATGATGTATCGCTTTGGACCCGCCTCTTATAAGCAGTATATAATGGCCTAAACAGAGTACTATTTATGAGGCTCAGATAGGTAGACAATCAAAAAAGTGGATACATCCGCCATGGCTGCAAATCTAGAAATTTGCCCCGCCAAACTGCGGACAATCTCAACTTTAATCAACCTCCCTGCGACTCATCACAGCCTCCTATATCCATTTTCCGATGTCACCGCCATTCGTACACATACAAAACATTTTTAGGCAAAACAGTATTGCAAGAGGCACATAACTCAATTGATCATAGAGCTTCTGACCTAAAAAGTGGCAGCTTTATTATACAGGAGGCTTAGATAGGCCAATCATAAATAAAGGATGCACCATTCATGGTTAGAAAGTCCTGTTTTTAAATCCTTTTCATCTGCCAGAACATCATAATTTTTCGCTACCCTTAAAAATCATTTCCTAATCATCGACTTCATTAAAAATAATTTGATAGCAATACTCTGTATCTCTCCTTCCTCAATACTTATAAAGCACAAATGTTTTGAAGTACAAATTTAGAATAAAAAAATTCAAAGCAGCAAATAAGTAAATCATTTTTTATTCCCGACCTAGAGAACAGTCGAACAAAGAATTATCACAAAGGCGACACGATCGTGTTTCACTTATATCAAAACCTTCTTTTCTCTCGTATGCCATCAGCGAGAACCAACGGACTCCATTTCGAGGATAAACCATGGTAGGCTCAGATAAGAAACCCTTAAGGAAAAACCGGATACACACGATATGGCTGCAACCTTGACATGTTACCCCGCCAAAATACGTGTAATCTCGGGTTTAACCCGGGCCGTTCAAGTTCATCATAGCCTAAACAATTGTACAACGTCAAACACCCGTGAGTATCGCTGTACGCCTTGTACAACGACAACGAAACCGACAACGTATTTTACAAACAACATTTATTAAAATCCATTACCCCACATTTGTGTAATTTATAATCAACTTGGTATATCAAATGATTTGGAGGTAAATTGATAGCATGCAGATCACCTGTGTGACAAAATGGTGCCAGTGATCCATCTTCACTAAAAGTTGCTCCGTTATGCTGCATTACTTGCATTTCTTTCATACCATTTTACCAAGAATAAACAAAATGTTTGACTTTAATCTGGGCTATTTGAAAATTTTCCATAAACCAATGACTGTGAGTTTACATTCACCTAAGTCAACAACAATAAATTTCAAAAAAAGAATTTGCATTTTACTCTCCTATGATAGGTCTTCAACTACATTCTTTTGACCTGACCATTCATTAATTTTCTTGTCAGCCATTGTGGTCTAAAAACAGTCTTTACATGATAAAAGTGTTCGAACTCTAAAATATTGTTTCATAACTATCATGTAAATTAAAGAAGTAATTGATGTAAAAATTATGCACCTCTTTGTTCTAGTTGGTACTGTAACAAATCCAAAACAAAATCCAGGAATATCCGACAGTTCCAGTCAACATACCAACCCATATACCTTGCAATATACTTACGTCTAGAAAAAAAATTTATATGTTATATTTATATAAATTGTTAACCGGTTTTTATGAATTAGGATGAATAAAACACCACGTACCTGTATAACGTACATGTATGACTGTTTTCAAAGGTCTCCACCATCAATTAATGGTTGTCTATAATGCTCAATCTCATTCTATACAATACTCATAATAGTTATGAGTAGTCTTCTGAAAGATTGGCAGCATTACCAGATTTTGGAGAGATATTGACCCCAACACTACTGCCATTACCAACGTTTGCCAAATTAGCCGGAAGCCGTAGTCTTACAATTCGTGAACCAAGTTTAGGCTGCACTTGGATCGAGACCTGGGTATGCCATTAGTTTCTAAAAAACCTGAAGCAATTCCCTGTATGTTTCGATGTTGTTCATGAAAATATTACGACCATAAAAAACATAGAAGTTCAGATAAACTAACAGTAAGTTTCAGTCACGAAACAATCGATACATTTCACATACCATTGAAAGTTGCAGGACACGTGCAAGTGTTTTGTATCCGTCCTCTTTCAGCACATGGCTTGATATTCAATCGAGTCGGTTCAGTCTGCATGTGTGCCACCTCTTTTAAGAAGGAAAATGATGTATCGCTTTGGACCCGCCTCTTATAAGCAGTATATAATGGCCTAAACAGAGTATTATTTATGAGGCTCAGATAGGTAGACAATCGAAAAAGTGGATACATCCGCCATGGCTGTAAATCTAGAAATTTGCCCCGCCAAACTGCGGACAATCTCAACTTTAATCAACCTCCCTGCGACTCATCACAGCCTCCTATATCCATTTTCCGATGTCACCGCCATTCGTACACATACAAAACATTTTTAGGCAAAACAGTATTGCAAGAGGCACATAACTCAATTGATCATAGAGCTTCTGACCTAAAAAGTGGCAGCTTTATTATATAGGAGGCTTAGATAGGCCAATCATAAATAAAGGATGCACCATTCATGGTTAGAAAGTCCTGTTTTTAAATCCTTTTCATCTGCCAGAACATCATAACTTTTCGCTACCCTCAAAATCATTTCCTAATCATCGACTTCATTAAAAATAATTTGATAGCAATACTCTGTATCTCTCCTTCCTCAATACTAATAAAGCACAAATGTTTTGAAGTACAAATTTAGAATAAAAAAATTCAAAGCAGCAAATAAGTAAATCATTTTTTATTCCCGACCTAGAGAACAGTCGAACAAAGAATTATCACAAAGGCGACACGATCGTGTTTCACTTATATCAAAACCTTCTTTTCTCTCGTATGCCATCAGCGAGATCCAATGGACTACATTTCGAGGATAAACCATGGTAGGCTCAGATAAGAAACCCTTAAGGAAAAACCGGATACACACGCTATGGCTGCAACCTTGACATGTTACCCCGCCAAAATACGTGTAATCTCGGGTTTAACCCGGGTCGTTCAAGTTCATCACAGCCTAAACAATTGTACAACGTCAAACACCCGTGAGTATCGCTGTACGCCTTGTACAACGACAACGAAACCGACAACGTATCAAGTGAGCCTAAAATACAACACTCGTATTTATCATTTAATGAGTTTACCAGGCCAATGAACATTGCCTGTTTATCACTTTATCAACTTATCATCAGGCTTATGAACAATAAATAAGTCGCAAAGCTTATTTATGAGGCTCAGATAGGTAGACAATCGAAAAAGTGGATACATCCGCCATGGCTGCAAATCTAGAAATTTGTCCCGCCAAACTGCGGACAATCTCAACTTTAATCAACCTCCCTGCGACTCATCACAGCCTCCTATATCCATTTTCTGATGTCACCGCCATTCGTACACATACAAAACATTTTTAGGCAAAACAGTATTGCAAGAGGCACATAACTCAATACCAGGCCAATGAACATTGCCTGTTTATCACTTTATCAACTTATCATCAGGCTTATGAACAATAAATAAGTCGCAAAGCTGGAATCAGTTCGTAGCAGCAACACAAACAAATGGTCAACCCGTCGCGGCTGTAGTTCCAAAGACCTGCCATGCCAAGCGACGGGTTATACCAATGGTGTCAAACAATAAAAAGCCCCAATAACAGCCATAATAATTGAACAGTATATTATCTCACAAACCAATCTTAAAATGTATCACCCTCTCTCACCTCTCACAGCCCCTGAAAATCATTAAACCAAACAGGAGAACACAGATCTTTTTTTCAAGTTTAATAAGCCGAAAATATCAATTTATTAAAATAGCGTCGAGTTAAATTAAAAACAGAAAACTCACAAACCTAGAAGCAAAGCATACCATTTAAGTGCCAAACTTCATCAAAAATTAGGGTTCTATCAAACCCAATAATATAGGCTTTCCATCAAACCTAATAAATCACGGCTTTCAACCCACTTCAATATGTCCATCAGAGATGCTAATTATATCTTTTGAGAGAAAGAGATGTCCATCAGATTAGATCTGTGGATTAGATCTGTGATGAGATCTTTTTAGAGACAGAGACAAATAGTGAGTGAGATAAGGGTGTGAGATAATATGTGAACCATTGAACATATCAACGAACGGGAGACAATAGATCGAACGGTTACAAAGAGTGTGAATCATTGAACATATCAACGAACAGGATACAATACATCTAAGGGTTACAAAGAGTGTTCATGAAACAAATCATACCCATGACTTTATTTTCCACATAATAGATGGTTAAGATCTAAATCTGATGAATGGATGGCTGGGAGAGAGTTAAAATGGAGGGTGAGGATGAAGGAGGAAGATAAATGGACGGAAGATAATGCCTTTGTTACTGTTTCCCTCACATCACTTATATTATTGTTTATTCATGATTTATACATTCCCCTTAATGTATTAAAGGGGTAATTAGGACCGATGGTATTATTGGCATTGTAATTATGATGTTTCCTTTACTAATTGCTACAAAATCATTCCTTATTTTAAAAATACACTCATCTTAAAAAAAAGCAAAAAGTGCTTATTCGATTGAATACACACTTGGAAAAAGCTAAATAAGCAATTAGAAAAGCTCAAACTTAACAGGGACTCCTTATTTTACATACAAAAGCTTTTAGAAATAAAAAGATCTTCTAAGAATAAGCTAATACTATAAGCTATAATAAGTAAAAAAACACTTTCATAAAATGACAAAATAGTCGAATCTAGCTTATTTATAAGCCTCAAGCTCTGAAAGTTATCACAAGTGCTTGATAATCTAAAATATGGATCCGTGCTTAAGGGAAATGCAAATAAGCTACTAAATAAGCTGCTAACACGTAATAAGCTGAAAACGGGCTTATTAAGTCTATGTTATTAAACAGTGATAAATAAAGAACATGGGGAAGTATGACATGTAAAAGTCCCTAGGGCAGTGTGACGTGTTAGGTTAGGGTAGTCGTACTGTGGTAGTGAGTGTGTGTTGTGAAGGTGAGATCACAGGTTGAGTCCGAGCCCTCACTTTTTTTTCTAAATTATGTTTTTATGAAAAAGTTATCTAACTAGCTTATTAATAAGCTAAAACTAAGTGACCATAAGCCTCTTGTGAAGACATAACTTGTTAAGGGAATAAGTTACCGAAAATGGCATCCCTCACTCCCCCGACCTTAAAGATTTGTTGGTTTCTCATATGAGACCCCCTAGACCTGAGCCGACACTTGATGGGATGATAGAATAGTGGATGAATGCTCCAACACAAAATGGGAATGATCAAATTCAAGCCTCTTCTAAAATTGTAGTACTTCAAGCCGCACCTCATGCATAATCATAAACTATAATTACAAAACAAACACTATTCTTTATTTAATAAACAAAATTATTACCAAAAAATTAGAAAAAAACTCGTACGGACACGGATATTATAACTAGTTTATATTTATATATATATTTATATTCTATTATATTATAAAAAGTATATATGTATGAACATTTTCTAATATATATTTTAATATTATTTTTTTCATACAATATTATCGAGTCATAAGTTCGACCAAGTTAACGCGGTCGAGTTATCAAGTCACAATATTAACCAATGAATCAATCCGGTCGAGTCATTGAGTCACGGGTTCGACCACGGGTCACTCATTCGACCACCCGGGTCAAACTGATCGAGTCGTGAGGTTGCCGGTTTGACCATCGAGTCAACACAGTCGAGTCATCAAATTACCGGCCTGATTACCAAATCAATTAACATATCATTAACTACCTGCCATTAAACAATTTCAGTAGTTATACAATAAACTTTATTTATTTTTAACAATACATGTTCAAACTAGAACATCATAAACACGAAATATGAACAATAAAAATAAACAGTAAGTTAGAACTCGTTCCCTACGCCCATCATGCATGCCGTTGCAAGGCACGTCCATGATTTATCATTTCCGGGGCACCACCTTGCTAAAGGGTCCGCCTATGATATCAAAGGTTTTCGTTGTAATATTATTTGATCACGTACCATATTAGTCGTATCACATCTTCCAAATTAGATGATGTACAAAACATGTCCTTGTAGGTATCACCTCTGTTATTTGGTTTTATGTTATTTGTTCATTTCCAAAATGTGTTCATCTTCTGAATAAGATTATTAAGATATTATCGAAAATGTTGGTTTTTTCGACGGTGGCCGGCTAACAGAGGCCAAACTACCGAAAAGACAGAATACAGGCGATAATAAACACAAGACTATGTTATTGTAAGTTGTCAAGACGTGACAAGCTAGAGGGTGCAAAAAATAGAAAAAAGCTGTCTTGAAATCCTTATAAAAAGTAGCTGAATTCCTTGTTTCACTTACACTAATTTCATTCATATACAAAAAGCTCCCACTTTACTCAATTACTATTAAGTATTAACAATGGCAGAAGTCATTGCTTCTATCCTCATTGATGCCGTTTTTCAGAAGCTGGCCAATGAAGCTGTGAAGCAAGTTGGTCGAGTCTACGGAATTCGTTCCGAGCTGAAGAGCTTGGAGAAGACATTGTCCCGTATCCAAGCTCTCCTTGTTGATGCTTCTGACAAGGAGATACAAAAAGTTCTTGTTCAAAACTGGCTCAATGATCTCAAGCATTTAGCGTACGACATAGACGACATTCTAGACGGTTTGGCAACGGATGCTATGCATCCTGAGTTCGTCAAGAATTCAGGAGCCAACGCTAGCAAGGTAAGAAAGCTCATTTCATCTTGTTACAGAAATTTCTCACTATGTACTAGAACGTATCACAGGTTAGATAGTATTAATCTCCAGTTACAAGATCTAGAAAAGGATAAAGAGTCTCTTGGTTTAATGGTTAAGAATGGAAGTTTGGAAGTGAAGGATGATACGCCAAAAGATAAAAATAGACAATCGCAAACCTCTTTGGTAGACCCATCTAGGATTGTTGGCCGCCAAGGTGATAAGGATGCATTGGTTCTCAAGCTGCTAGCTGATGAAACTCGTAATAATGAAAACTTTAGCATCTTGCCCATAGTTGGTATGGGTGGTGTGGGTAAAACCACTCTAGCTAAAATTTTGTACGAAGATGAACAAGTGAACGATCACTTTGAATTTAAGGCGTGGGTTTGTGTTTCTGATGAGTGGGACACCTTTAATTTGAGCTATATTATATATCAATCTGTGACCGGGGAAACAAAGGAATTTAAAGATTTAAATCTCCTTCATGTAGCTCTAAGAGATCAACTTAGAGAGAAATTGTTTCTATTAGTGCTGGACGATGTGTGGAGTGAAAGTAGCGACGATTGGGAATCACTGGTGGCCCCTTTAAAAGCATGTGCTCCTGGAAGTAAAATAATCCTGACAACTAGGAAGGAGAAGTTGCTTAGAGAGTTGGGTTGTGGTAAATTATACCATTTGCAAACTCTGTCACATGATGATGCTGTGTGTTTATTTGCTCATCATGCGTTGGGTGCAAATAACTTTGATTCACATCCAAGACTTAAAGCACCTGGTGATGGCATTGTGAAAAAGTGTGATGGTTTGCCTCTGGCTTTAAAAGCACTTGGAAGGTTACTGAGAACAAATGAAGATGAAGTAAAATGGAAGGAAATAGAGGACAATGAGATATGGTGCTTGAAAGAGGGAGGTAAAATAATTCCGGCTCTTAGACTAAGCTACCACGAACTTCCTGCCTATTTGAAGCAGCTCTTTGTATATTGCTCCTTGTTTGCGAAGGACTATGCATTTGACAAGGAGGATTTGGTTCTGCTCTGGATGGCAGAAGGATTTTTGCACCAAGTACGTCCCAGCAAGTCAACTGTAGAACGTTTGGGTCATGAATGTTTTGATGAGTTGTTATCACGATCATTTTTCCAACACTCACCTAATGAAAAGTCTTTGTTTGTTATGCATGATCTTATGAATGATTTGGCCACCTCTGTCGCCGGAGATTTCTTTTTCAGGTTAGAGAAGGAAATGGGAAAGAATGTTAGGAAACGAGCTTTGGATAAGTGTCGTCATATGTCTTTCGTTTCTGAGGAATATGGAACTTACAAGAAGTTTGAGGGAATCGAAGGAGCCAAAGGTTTGAGAACATTCTTGTCCGTAGGTGTCAAAGAATCATGGGAAAGTAACTACTTGTCGAGTAAGGTTTTGGTTGATTTACTCCCCCAGTTGCGATTCCTAAGGGTCCTAAGCTTAAGTGGTTACGAGATATGCGAGGTTTCAGATTCCATTGGTAAATTGAAGCATTTACGTTATCTTAATTTATCTGGAACTAAAATCACACATTTTCCAGAAAATGTTTGTGATCTCAATAACTTAGAGACGTTGATCCTTTTTGGTTGTTATCGTTTAACTAAGTTCCCCAAAAACTTCATAAAGCTTAAAAGCTTACGACATCTAGACATTAGAGATACTCTGCTTTTAGAAGACTTCCCCGTAGGGGTTGCTAAGTTGAAAAGCCTACAAACTCTTTCAAAAATCATTATTGGAGGAGAAAATGACTTTTCCATAACCCAACTTAAAGATTTTGAGAATCTTCATGGGAAAGTTTCCATTAAAGGCCTGGAGAAAGTAAAAAATGCAACGGATGCACGAGAAGCAAACTTATCACAAAAGAGGCTTACTGAGTTTGAGGTGGAATGGAATGATGCATCACATGTTACCTCAACGGAAACAACTGAAAACGCTATCCTTGATGCATTGAAACCATACAATGATTGTTTGGAGAAGCTAGGCATTGTGAACTACATGGGTTTAGGGTTTCCAAAATGGGTTGGGGATCCCTCGTTTCGTCAGTTGGCTTGTGTGTCTATACGTGGTTGTAAAAAGTGTACATCTCTACCACCACTCGGGCAACTACAGTCACTTAAGGAGTTATCTATTCAAGACATGGGTGATGTACAAGTTGTTGGTTCAGAGTTTTTTGGTACAGGCCTTGCATTTCCTTCACTTGAAAGTCTAAGTTTCCTAAGTATGTCAGGGTGGGAGGTATGGTCAACCAATAGTAGAAGCGGGGCTGGAGATACTGTGTTTCCATGCCTGAAAGAGCTCATTATAGAAGACTGTCCTAATTTGGTTGAAGTCTCACTTAAAGCACAACTACTTTCTTTAAGGAGTCTGAGTATAAATTACTGCGGCGATGGTTTGATGAGAAGTCTGGTTCATGAAGCGTCATCAATCACCAAGTTGGAAATAGAATCTATTTCAGGGCTTACTAATGAGGTGTGGAGAGGCGTTATATTGGATCTTAAGGCAGTTGAAGACATGGAAATCAGTAAGTGTGGTGAAATAAGATACTTGTGGGAATCAAATGAAGCAGATGCAAGTAGTAACGTTCTTGTGAATTTAAGAAAGTTGCATATTTACCAATGTAAAAAATTGGCGACTTTAGGGGAGAAAGATGAGGAGTACAGTTATGGGAGCAACCTTCTAACAACTCTTAGGTCGTTACATGTATCCTTTTGTGACAATTTTAAGCATTTGAGTTGTCCTATCAACATTGAGACGTTGGACATCCACAGTTGTGAACCAATTACATGTGTCTCCTTCTTCTCAAGGGGAGGGCAGAAGCTCAAGTCAGTAAACATTACGAGATGTAAGAAACTATTGTTAAAGGAGATGGGAGAAGCAGGAGAGAAGAATATGTTAATTATCAACAGCAAAAGCATGCCGATGCTTCAAAGTGTAAAAATAGCACATCATCCAGATGTGGCATCGATCATTGAATTTGGGGGTAACTTTATTCATCTCCCTAGTCTGGTAATACAAGATTGTGAAAGTACATCGGAGTCATTATTTGCAGACCACCAATTGCAGAGTCTCACCTCGTTAACTACTTTGGTAATAAAGTATTGTCCAGGCATGGATGTTCCAACAGCTGGGCTTTGGCCTCCAAACTTGCATGAACTTGACATTGGGGACTTGAAGAAGCCGATCTCAGAATGGGCCCAACAGAAGTTTCCATCCACACTAGTTGACCTAACCTTACACGGTGATACAGAAGCAGCGACTAATTGGAATCAGTTGTCTCATCTTCATCTTCCTTCGTCTCTTACTTCTCTTGGAATATGGAAATTTCAAAATTTGGAAAGAGTTTCAGAGGGACTTGAACACCTCACCTCCCTCCAACATCTCAAAATTAGCTGGTGCCCAAAGATAAAAGATCTACCAGAAAAGTTGTTGCCTTCACTTTTAAGTTTGGAAATTTGGGACTGCCCAAATTTAAAAGAGTTACCAGTAAGGCTGATGCATTCACTTCTGAGTTTGGTAATAAGAGAATGTCCGGATCTTAAAGAAAAATGCAGTAGAGGAGGCTCTTACTGGCCCCAAATCTCTCATATCCCCAAAATCCAAATAGACATGGAATCACAAACATAACATGAAGGTGTGTACTCTATATATTTTAATTATTATTATTAGTAACTAACAAGCTTTTGTTTCATTTCTTTACAATAGTTTATTTTTTAATTTTCCAATATTAATGATGAACTAGGATTTTGATTGTATGTAAGTGTAAAACCCAAACAAACTGATATGAACCTATTCCCATACTAGGCTCGCATCGGTTCATAAGTCAAAGTGTAGAACACACTCAAAAAGCTAGCTTGTTTGAGGAGCCCTAGACATTATAAACCATCAACCAATCCAATACTTGGCCAATGTGGGATCATAACACAAACATAGTTGACTATAAACTTCTATCTTTCCCGCCTAGGAGAGGAGCCGTATATAACAATGCTAAGCACTAATTTGAAGCTGCATCATCATACATTTTTGAGCTTGCCTTGTAAGTTGTTGACTAGTAATTATTTGCCGTACTCTTAAGTTCACCATACTTATTAAGAACGACAATAAACATTAATTAGATTGCATCATCAACTTGAATTAGTACTACAAATCCATTCTATATGAATGATTCAATGTACTGACAAATTTTATACTTCTATAATTTATTGAAGTCAAAGAAAAAGTGAGTTTGTGTTATTTTGAATGAGGCAGAGCTTATGCAGCATGCATATAGTCAAGGATGTACTAATATGGTCAAACTAATATGGTGTAGGATGTCTGATGAAGAGATCAGCTGTTCGCTAGCCGTTACTGCATCCAGTCCTGCACATATTGATTATCTCTCTGAAGCTTCATTTACTTCTCCTTCTTTGCATGTCGTCTACATAAACACTTCACTGGAAACCAACGCTCATGCACACGAACTCGTGCCTACAGTGTACCTCTTCTAATGTTATGCAAACGATCTTGCAGGTCCTTTTTCATTCGCAATTGGCTACTTACACTTAATTTAGTCTGATCAAAATACTCGCGTCTTTCATTTTACTAACGTGTACCATAATGTTGTTCATCAGGCCTTTGCTGAAGTACCAAACTTGAGTGTATGGTATGGTCCGGATTCCTACATTGGTGCAAACATCATAGAGCTATTTCAACAGATGACATTAATGACAAATGAAGAAATAGCAAAGATACATCCGGATCATTGTAGAAATTCAATAAAAGCATTGTTACCTCGCTTGCGTTATTTTCAAGTAATCTAGTTCAGAGTTCGACTTTTCAAGCTATAATTTCTCGTATTTTTTTTTCTGAAAGGCAATGAAAGTTATAACTCCTCATTAATGAATATTATTAGGAATAATTGTCAAATAAATAAACTTTAGTATATTATGTATATAGTATAGTTTTATGTAATTTAATTCAAGGATTATGATGGTTAGAAGGAAAGGTTGTGATGGTTAGAATAAACCGCCACCACCAAATGTCACCACCAAATCATCGTGATGGTTGGTTGACACCCTTTCAATTAGTATATATAGGATCCTTGTAAAACAGATTTCCATTGTATAAATTACTTGAATCATTATATAAATTTATTATTATTACAAATGAGTAATTCGTTCCAATAATTGGCATCAGAGCGGTTTCTAATCGAATCACTCTTGGGAGGAAGAACATACCTGTGAATAGAAGCCCAAATCCGAGGCTAATTCAAGAGATCCCCAAATCTGCGAAACCTAATTTCGCATAACAAATCAAAGGAACCTGGTGGTTCAAGAAGAGCACGATTTTAGAGGATCAAGGAAGGTTAATCCGACCATATTAATAGTCGGTTAACCACCACAAGACACGTCTCCAGAAGAAAAAAAAAGGCGTTGTTTTGTTTTTAGAGCACAGGGTACGGGGGAAATACCCCTCGCGTTGTGCGAAAACGCAGCCCGAAAATGCGACAAACCACACCCCACCTGGTGTTTTCGTGTCTCGAGCCGAGGGGACGGCGCGCGTTTTTGCACGAAAACGCGAGAAACGAAAACGCGAGACCGTACCCGGTCTCGCGTTTTCGTGCATATTTTTTTTAATAAGTAATGGGTCCCACATAAACCCCACGGCTCAAGCCAACCAAGGAGCCCCATTTTTGGTGTTGTGGAGGTTTTGGTGTTGTGGGATCATTTACCCACCACACACCATACCCCTTGAAAAAGTTGGTGTTTTCCCACGGCTCAACATGACGGCTAAGCACCATACCCTGTGCTCTTAGCAAAAGGGACATCGAGTATATTATACCCATCAGGTTTTAATAAAAAGACTATTACACCCTTCCATTTTTCTTTTTTTTTAATCTATAAGTGTCTTTTTACAAATATAGATTTTTTAAAATCATTTATGTTAGACACGGTCTAAGAAACCCAAACCGATTAAAATTTTTAGATTTTGCTCGGGAATTAAGAGTCAAAGAACTGCTAAAGACAGTTGGCTTTAATTCGCCCCGCAAAAGTAGAAAAAGTTTGTTCAGATTTGCCCGAGAATTAGGAAACCAAAGAACTGCAGAGACAGTTGGTTTAATTCGCTCTGCAAACAGGAGAACATTTTGCATAGATTTGCCTGGGAATCCAAAAGACCAAAGAACTACTAGAGACAGTTGGTTGATTCGCCCCGCAAACAAAAGAAGAAAGACGGAAAAATGCCTGATTCATCTAAGAAAAAAGGAGATTCAGATGCGGAGACATCTAAGAAAAATGGAGGGATGTCAATGACGTTCCAGTGCCCGATTCTAAATTCTACAAGTTATACTATTTGGGCCGTGAGGATTAAAACGCTCTTTAATGTATATGGAATATGGGAAGCAATTGAACCAGAAGAAGAAGTAGATGAAAAGAAAAACACAATGGCTATTGCATATCTATTTCAAGCTTTGCCCGAACAACTCATTTTACGAGTTTCTCATCATACAAAAGCCGAAGATATATGGGAAGTCTTGAAAGCACGATTCGTGCGAATAGACAGAGTCAAGGATGCTAGACTACAAACACTAGAATCAGAATTTGAATCCTTGAAAATGAAAGACTCCGAATCACTTGAGGAATTCACCGGGAAAATTAGTCAACTTGTGTCACAAGCAAACAGTCTTGGTTCAACAATTGATAACAAAAGATTGGTTCGAAAACTTCTAGTATCTGTCCCAACAAGATTCATTCAAATTGTTGCTCCAATTGAACAATTCGCCGATCTTAAAACCATGTCATTTCAATAAGCTGTTGGAAGATTAAAAACTTATGAAGAACGCATTAAGAAGCCCAACAAAGAAGAAGATAGATATGATAGACTTCTATACGCTAAAACAGGAGACAAGGAAGATGGAAAAGAGCATAGTTGTGAATGTTGCGGCTATAGGAAGTCAAATGAAGATAATGAAAAAAACCGAGGAAGAAATTGGAAATCATGGAAGAATAAAGATGGTAACCAACTCCAACAAGACAAGAGTCATATTAAATGTTTCAACTTTCAAGTGCAACAAATTTGGACACTTCATACATGAATGCACAAAGAAAGAGGAGGAGGTTAATTTAATGCTATATGAAGATGATGAACCGATGGTAGGCGCACCACTGCTATGAACAAGTTTGAAGATTGAAGATATTTGACAATTAAGGGGGAGAATATTAGGAATAATTCTCAAATAAATAAACTTTAGTATATTATGTATATAGTATAGTTTTATGTAATTTAATTCAAGGATTATAATGGTTAGAAGGAAAGGTTGTGATGGTTAGAATAAACCGCCACCACCAAATGTCACCACCGAATCATCGTGATGGTTGGTTGACACCCTTTCAATTAGTATATATAGGATCCTTGTAAAACAGATTTCCATTGTACAAATTACTTGAATCATTATATAAATTTATTATTATTACAAATCAGTAATTTGTTCCAACAATATGGTTTTCATGAATTATTAAACAAGTGTATCATTGATTTAATTTTTCTATGAACTGTCTTTTAGGACGGAACATGCATTGTCCATCACCTCTTTTGGGCATGAAGTTGTGGAAAGAATGAATGACATGTACGGTGATGCATTTCTCACAGCTCATTTCGAGCTTCCTGGTGAAATGTTTACCGTGGCTATGGAAGCTAAAAGAAGAGGAATGGGGGTGGTAGGATCCCCCCGAAACATATTAGACTTTATAAAAAGTAGGGTACAAGAATCTCTAGATAGAAACGTACATGACCATCTTCAGTTTGTATTGGGAACGGAGTCTGGAATGGTGACATCAATTGTTGCAGCAGTTCGTCAATTATTATGTTCTTCAGACTCTTCTTCAAAGGAAGGAAAAGTTAGTGTTGAAATAGTCTTTCCCGTCTCATCAGAGTCAGTGACAGCAACTTCACCCAGCTCATCATCGGGCTTAAACTTGGGCGAGTTGGGTGATGTTTTAGATATGTCTGTAATACCTGGAGTTGCAAGTGGTGAAGGGTGTTCTCTTCACGGTGGCTGCGCATCTTATCCTTATAAGAAGGTTAGTGTCGTCTTTATCACAATGTTTGAAATTTTAACCTCTACATTTTTTTACTACAACTACAAAAGTGGGCGGGTTTGGGTAATGGGTCAAAACATTTTGGGTAACGTAGAGTTTAAAAACAATATGTAGAGAGCTGGCTGGTCGGCCGATCAGGTTATCTGACCTATTCTTTTAGCTATGTTTAAAAGTTGTTTTCGTTTAACCAGTCAGCGATGAAAATGAAATAGAATTCAGATCATCACATTTTAGGAAAACGGGTTGGAATTCCATTTTCTATGGAATCCCTTTCTTGTAGGAAGTAGTGGTATCTTGTGCGGTAAAAATGTATATTCGCAAACTGCTCTGATCATTTGTGAAGAATCCTTTTTTTTGTTTTTGCTTTTGGCTAAGCCGCATCAAGCATTTTCAGATTGACATTGTCACCAAAACTAGTGTAGCTATCCTGTCAAAATGGACTAATCGTTTTCTTTTCTAATGGTCTACCAGATGAACTCCCTTACTTCACTCATTAAAGTCTGTAATAGCCTACCGCTGGGTAAAGATGCTCTAACACGTTATGAAGCTGGAAGGTTTAGTTTGCGTACACCTAAAGGGAATTCAATTGCAGATGTAGGTTGTGAACCAATCCTGCATATGAGACATTATCCGGTCAGCTTTAGTAATGCCAAAACCATCTTCTACCAACTCAGAAAAAAACAAAGTTCTTTCTAAGAAGCTTATTTTGGTTTTTTATGTTTTCTCTATCTTTCTCAGGCAACCAAAAAACTACCAGAGAAACTCATAAACCAGATTCTCGGTGCTGGTAGCAACGGAAGAGCTGAATAAGTTTCTAGAAACCATTCAAACCAAGGGTTCAGAGTAATCTGTTACAGCCTACAGGCGGAAAGCATAATTCATGTGCCATAAAAACAGCAAATTGGAGGAACATTAAACAGAGATATGTTGTGTACAACTATGTCATGATTTCATCACATTATTTAAGTAGTTTATACAATCCGCAGACAGAATTTGTAGAGTCTGCAAGTTTTGTCATGATAAATAACTTACAAAATAAACGGAGGGTGGCTAATCCTAGAGTGGTGTTCCATGTCCGTTTTTTGACCGCCCTGGATGTTTCTGATTAAACGCAACTGATTTTCTAGGCGCTTGTATGGTATTTTCTATTTTGTATCGACTATCGAGTGGAACATCTGAGCAACATACACTAGGGGATTTGGGAAAGCTAATTTTGTTTGAAATTTTATAATTAATCAATGCACTTATACGATTGCAAACAACATGCATATCTGTAAATGGTCCAGTATTTTTTGGTTCTTGTTTGTGCAATTTCTTGCAGGGATCCGAATGGTGAGACCGGTTCGGATCTGGTGTGATGTATGCTTCAGACTACCTGAAACCAAAGCAACGCGTTAGCTTCGTCCGGGTGTGAGAACCCAGACCAAGCTCCGGTGTGAAAATAAGTAAAGGATAAAGATCCGAAGGGGAATATGAGAATATAATAATATAAGTAAAAGTGATAAGGGTAAAAGAGTTAACCTAAACCTTGAACCCAAAGGGGTATTTATACTAGTCAAATCCCTAAAAGGCCGAGAATGATGATGGGCCTTGGTTGGCCCGATTGGGGACACACTCCCTATTTTATAGGAAGTGTGTCTGTTGACTTCTCCGTTGACTAGAGCTAATTCCTTCTAGAAGAGTTCGTGCGTTTTGGACCCTTCAGTCATGTTCCGGATCGGGTCATGTGTTCCGGACACATACACGAACAAGTCCCCCCAAGTGTTGATTAGGCTAATTCGTTCGGAACTATTTAGTCAAATCAATACTTAAAACTCCTTTTTATCGTAATTAGGGTGGGCCGAATTATTTTTCCAGCCCATATTCCGGTTTAGGCCCATCAAGGCCCAACCACTTTTACCCTACTTCCTTGTGATGCTTGACACGTGGCCTCAGCTGCCTTGGATCGAAGACACATATCTTTTTACTGTACCTTTCACGCTCTCCCATGTTATTACCGCGCTTATAAATACCTACCCATCCGTCATTTATATGTGTGTGTTTTTTACTTCTCTCACAGATATTTCTTCTCTCTACCAATCCGGCTTTCTCTTCTCCTCAAGTTTCTTCTCTTCCTTTCCTGGTTACCTTTCCGGATCCTTCCTTTAAACGTTATGGCAAACGAGGATCTTCCTGGGCCTTCCGGTTCGACCCGCTACACTCCCAAGTTCGACATGCCTAAGTATACTTCCAATCTCAATGATGCCTACGTTAAACATTTAGTAAAGACATATCACATTCCAGAAAGCTTTAACCCCCAAGCTGCTCCGGAGGGCATGACTATGGATCGTCTCCCTTCAAATTGTATAGGCTTGTATGAGCAATTCTTTAAACTATCCGGACTACGAGTCCCCTTCTCCATCTTCCTTTTGGCCGTCTTGGAAAACTTCGTCGTACATATCTCTCAACTAGTTCCGTTAGGGTTGAATCGCGTCATTACCTTTGAAGTTTATTGTCGAAGCCTCTCTATTAAACCCACTGCTCCCCTGTTCTGTCTTTATTATAGACTTAGCAAACAATGTCATTGGTTTTCCTTTGAAAAGAGGTCTGGAAAGGGTTCACGTAAGCAGATTTTTCATGACACTCTTACTTGCTTGAAAAATTAGAAATGGGAATTTTTTGTTATAGATCGTCGAGCGATTCCGGACTTTATGTCGTGGAGACACGTTGATTCGGATTTAAATGATTATATTCCTCGGGATGGCTTTAATGAATCGGATGCTCTCCTTCTTGAGGAGCATGTTATAGACTTGGCTGCCATTCCGGAGGGGGTGTTGTATATGGTTGGTGTGTCATTAACTTGGGAGTGTCCAAAATTTTTTCCTCCTTTTTTGGATCCGGAAGGGAATGGTATTACCCTTGTTTTTATTTTCTCTTTTTTTCTATATCTTGCCTTTTCCTTTTCATGGTTGTAAGTATGTATTGCTTTTGTTGTGATTTCTTTCCCTTCTTGCAGCTGTCACCATGTCTGAGTACCTTAGGTTTCCCATTATTGCTCTGGGTAAGATCGCTAGGGGTGATCATCTAACTGATGCCAACCGGATCGCGCCTCACGTTGCTGATGCCCTAGCTGTCGGAGAGCGTTTGAGTGCTCCTACTGCTGAGCAAATAATTTCCATGAATGAAAGTGAAGCTGTCAAAGCCACTCGTGAAAAGAAAAGGCTTGATGCTCTTCGTGCTACAGAGGAGAAGAAAAGGAAAGAATAAGGTGGGGAACCGGTGGAGAAATCGAAGGGAAAGAAAAAGGCTCCCGAAAAGGGTGGTCCTTCCGGAGCTTCCACCAAAACCAGCAAGGCTGTCAGCGACCTTCACCGGAGCATTAAGTGTATGACTGAGAAGGCTGCAACTTCTGGTGGTTCGACTAAGAAAAGATGGGTAGATACAAATGAGGGTGTAGGTGGTCATGAAGATGGGATCCTTGATGAAGATAATGTTATCAGTCCTACGCCTCTTAGGTCTGTCAACTGAATATTAATGTAGAAGATGATTCTTCCGGACCTGTTGGTAATGGTTTGGAGAAAACACATGAGTCAACGTCCGCAGGGAGTGTTAAGGATACTATTTCGGAACCTACTAAGGAAAAAAGCCCCCCTCTTGGCAACTCATATCTGGATGGATCAAGCTCCAATGGTGTCTTTTCTGATGATGTTGAGGAGCCTGCTAAACATAGGGATGGCAAAGGGGTTATGGATCCGGATCATCATCATTCTAATCGTAAGTGCCTTCCTCCCCGGATTTTCCTTTTATCTTATGCATGCGCATCATGTCATCTGCTTTAACTTTTAAAATTTTGCATCTATTTTTCCGGTACAGGCGTGTTTACTGTTGAGGAAGAAGCAACTGGTCTGAGTGCTAGGTATGCTCCGGATTGGGGTATTGGTGTTGCCAGCCGGGTGGCTACCCCTGCTGAGTGCCGAGATCTGATGATGCATCTTATTCCTCCGGTTGTGCAACGAGAGTTGAGCTCCTATCCTCCTTCCCTCGCCCTTAGCCGAAGCTGGTATCAATTTGCCCGGAGTACCATGGGCATGGTCGATTCCCTTCGTAGGTTGGAGGAAGAGTCCAAAGATCAAGGCAATCTTTTGGATAAATGTGAAGAATACAAAGCACTCCTTCAAGCTTCGGATGTCAAGTTGTCGGAACAGATTCAGGCTAATTCCAAACTCTCTTCTCAGCTTCAAAATTCCGAAAAGGTTTGTGCCGCTAAGGATACCGAGCTTGCTGCCGTTGTGGGCGAGAAGTGGGATTTGTCTTAGAGACTTAAAGGCCGTGATGCCCACATTGCTGATCTTGAGGAAACTCTTCACGTTCTTCGTTCCGATAATGAAAGGCAAGCCGAGGAGGTTAGGGTTCTTAAGGCCGAAAAGGCTTGTTGATCCCAAACTTAGATCGACTTAGATTTATGTATACGAGATTAGATCAAGTAATACACTTAGAGAAACCTTTGTATATGTTTATAATAATCTAAGTGTTATGCGGAATTAACACTTAAACAAGAACACACAATGATATAAACAAACTTTCACTTTGATTAATGATATCAAACTTGCTTACAATGAAAGTAGTTTACGAATGAGAACTTATATGAAACATTAACCTAAAGGTCTTCTTTTATAGACATAAGAAGCCTTGTACAATAATCTACGTATCAGCTATTCTAGGTAAAGATAAATATAGAAAATACATTGTTGTTCCTATCTTTACTAGAAGTAATCTAGAATACAATAAACGCGTAGAGTATATCTTCCCATCAGTGCTTGTCTTCAATGTATCAACGCTTGACTTTATCTTGTCAATGCTTGAGCTGTCACCGCTTGTTTTGCTCCTGTCAACGCTTGTTTTACTCTTGTCAGCGCTCAAGTGATCTGGCCTTAATTTATTCCCAACAATCCTCCCCTAAACTTGATATCCACTCTTATGATCAAGTTTCTGAATAAACATTAAGGACTAGGAGGAATCTTACAAACCTTCTCATATTGGTAATAAATAAATCTGATCAAGTCTTTTGCCACGTCACTTGAATAATCAATTTCCAGCTGAGTGTCCTTCATCTTCTCCAAAATAGCCTTGGATATGAAATACTGACCATCCACAAGTAGATACTCAGCAAACTTTGTAGAACTCAAACGGTAAACACCAGCAGCTGAATATAATCTCCATTGAAGACCACTGAGGTCATCTTCAAGATCCTTCCAAATAGCAGGATCCTCATCTTTTGGTCCACACATTCTTTTGAATGTGGACCACAATTTTATTCCATTAGCTGAAGTTGGTGCTTCAGCCTCATACTTGGTCTCCAACAACCTCCATAGGTCTACCAAGTCTTCTCTATCATAACTTGCAAACAAAGATATGAGAGTGGTAAAAGTGTGTACCTCTTTGCCATACCTGCCAATTCTCCAAAATCCACATTCATCTTCTTCACCACAATTGGATTTCTGGAATCTAGTGGTAACACTTGCACCATATCTGAAGCTTCTAATGGTGAGAGCTTGAGGCTCTTTCTTATGACAGCTTCACTTGGATATAGTGGATCCATATCTTTGGTAAACTCAAGAGAAATTCCCTTTTTCACTGGTCTGGGAACAAACATTGCTTTCTTGAGCACCATTTCTTCTGCAAGTTCTTCCTTTCTTTCATCAGAAAGAAGTCTGAGAGTGTTTGCTTCCTGCACTCTCACCCAAGTGGGATAAGCCTTGCATTCCAACTCATCAAATGTCAATGCCCTCAATTTCTGATAAGTCCATCCTACTCCATGACATCTGAGCAACATGTAGTATAGCTCCCTTCTATCCCTTTTCAACTCTGAGAGAATATTGCTTGCCTTGTGTTTCAAAATTACCTGGCAATCCTTTTGAACTCTGAGGAGAATCTCCAAACCCAATATCTGATCTGAAGTGGTCAAGTGTGGATTCTCCATACATCTTTCTTCCCAAGCATTATACATTTGAACCACCTCTGGCATATCAAAGTCAACCTGCAATTTCAATTCTCTCAATTTCTCCTTGGCCAACTCTTCTCCATACTCAAGTCTTTCTGGTTCTATAATCATAACACTTGAGTCTAAGCTAGCTCCATCACTTCCTTCTTATGAAGTAACAACAAATGGTGACTCTTTCACCTCCTTTCTGTCTTGTTCCATGATTTGTGCAGCCAAGCTTCTATCAAACTCAACTTGAGCTGCATCCTTTGGAACAACCTCTTCTACCATAATACCCTTACCCTTATCTAATGGATCAATTGTTGGTAAGGTAGATGGTGATACCTGTGAAGAAACTTCCTTGATGATGGATGATGACTGGGATACATCACCCTCATGTGCAGGTCTGTCAACGCCCAATTTTGTTGTGTCAGCGCCCAAAATTCTTCTGTCAGCGTCCAAATTCTCCTTGTCAACGCCCAAATTTCCTGTCTCAGCGCCTTTTGCAATCTCCTCCAACATGGCTGTAAATGATAAATTCAAGTTGGTAGGAGAAACTAAGGACGTATCAAAACCTGTTTGTTTCTTCAAACTTGTAAGGGCCTCAGCAACATCCAAAGATTGACCATCATGGCTGCCCTTATCACTCAGATTTATTGGATCTTCCTCCCCTTTGGAAGATTCCTCCATACCTCTCTTTGCACTTACAGTCTCTAAAA
This sequence comes from Glebionis coronaria, assembly GCA_025667525.1. Lineage (NCBI taxonomy): Eukaryota > Viridiplantae > Streptophyta > Magnoliopsida > Asterales > Asteraceae > Glebionis > Glebionis coronaria. Next base: position 638,578,889 of record CM046875.1, on the reverse strand, counting down.
CAACAATCCTCTCCCTAAATTGCTTGAGTTCAAGGCCTTGTGAGCTGACAACTTGTACTAAGTCTGCATTTTTCTTTTGCAAGCTCATGCAGACTGCCGTCAATTCCATAAGAGTCATTGGTTCCAGTCTGCCCTCTTCTAAAATGGGGATTTGACCTCCCAAGTCAGATTCATTGGGCATGGATGAGGACTTAATTATGGTGGGACTGCCTTGGCCAGCTTCTAAGCCAGAACCAATAGTCCCAGCCTCATCCATATCACCAGCCACACTTGTGGTGGTGGTTCTCTCTGCTACATGGCTAGGACCACCAGAGGAGAACACTCCAGTAGTCCTTTGGCGTTTCATCAACCTATATTCAGGGGGTGTAGAAGATGGTGTGGAAGATTGGGTGGATGTGGGTTGGTTAAGGGGTGTTTGGGTTGTGAGGTTGTGTGTCAACGTTGGAAATAGGCACATCAACGCCAACATTTAATGTGTCAGCGTTGAAGGGTTCTTGGTCAATTTGCATATGTTCAGGGGAAGGTAATGGTTCAGGTATTGGGTTAATTTGGGGTTGGGGGTCTGGTTGGGGTTGTGCTGCTGCAATAACAGCAAGCATAGCTTGGGCTAAGGGTAGGTCACGATGGGGTGGTGAGTTCATCTTCATAAAAATAGCTTTCTTTTGCACAGGGATCTCATAAAAATCATTATGATCCCTTGTGCAGTATCCTTGAACATCAAAAACCATTTGTAAAAACTGGGGATAAGCTAAAGTCATTTTGTTCCCCTTATTTTTACACATGCCCTCAAAAATCATTTTAGAATAATTAAATTTTTGCCCAGTTGCAATACACACAATTGCACTTGCAATAGATCTAATCTCATTGTGTGCAGTGCATTTGGGACTCAAACATTGAAGGAGGACATGTATGAGGTACTTCCAGGCTGGGGGAAACTCCTGTTTATGATACTTGTTTAAAGTACCTTCATCAGGAAAAGGATATCCCAAAGCCCTTAGTCCTTGTTCTATTTCATTAATGGGAAGGGTGGCTATACCATCAGCATCATCAAGATGCAAGGCTTGGTGTACCAAAGCCTCAGTAACCACCCAAGGTCTCCCATGAACAATAGAAGTCAATGTAGTCACTCTATTAACTGTTGAGGAACTAACAGTGTTCCAAAACTGTTTAATATGTGTGACAGGAATGAGTGGTGCATGAGAAAGAGCATACCTTAGAGGGGATGCGTTCAAATACACCACCATTTGTGTGTATTGGGGAAACAGAGTATCATCAGCTTCAAGATACGCGATCATGTTGTGTTGAGTTCTGAACCCCAATTCCAATTCTGATGGTTTAAACTTTGGTGCCATTGTTGAAAGCTGTTAAAATTGATTGATGAAGATGAAGTTGATAAGAGAAAATTGTGTTAGACAAGAAGTATAGATACCCTGTTTAAAAATAGGAGCCAAATTTATAGGAGAAGAAAATGCATGTGATTGGCCCAAAAATAGGCAAGTATTTTCAAAATGCAATCATGAAAATATTGAAAAATTATAAGTTTATCTCATGCATTAAATGAAAAGTAACAACTCCCAAAATTACGGCCTAAAAATATGTCAAAAAGTAACAACTGGGTAGGACCCATTGAGTGTCAACGGTAAAAAATAACCTATCAACGCCCAACGGCTATAATATTGTCAACGTTTGCCTATAGCCATGTCAGCGTCTAAATTGGTCACAACAACGCTTGAAAAATTCTTGTCAGCGTCCAAAAATAAAAATGTTTAAAAATGAAAAATGACCTTAACAAAGTAATTTATCCTAGAGAAGATAACCAAAAAGATGATAATTATTATAGGGCGGCAAGCACTGTCCAGTTATGCACACTTGCTTAAGCAAGATAGACATAACAGTCCTCTAGTGTCCCTTGCTAACCAAAACTCTTAACAACCAAGTTACCGTATACAATTCCTTATTACTCCCAGGTAAATTCCATAACAAAATTATTCCCAAGTCTCCCAACAGACCACAACCAATTCTAGGCCAAAAATGTCTTGGCATCATGCATAGTATATCAACTTTGCATGCTACAGTGCCTCATGATTTAGTAAAACTAACTCATACTCACCTGTGGACACAATCTAGAATTGTGATAAGAGTATCATATGGATACCCAAACATCTTAAAGGTTCCTAAAACCTCCCCTTAAACTAGGATACATAAGTTGCTAAAAATATGCATGAACATAAAAATTTATGTCAAGATAGGAATGAAACATTCCAACCATCATCCATAAATAAAAACTTGTCCAAATGCTTCTCCATTGATCCATAAGCAACTCTGTATCCAATGGTATACTGCTAACACCATCTGCACATTTAGATTGAAAACCACAAAACTAACATTGTTGCTGACAACGCCCCGATAACACATGACAGCGTTGAGGGAAGCTTTGTCAGTGTTAGACAATTATATTGCTGACAACGTTACAAAAACACTTATCAGTGTTCAAGTAACCTTTGTCAGTGTTAGAAAAGTATAGTGGAAAATCTAAATCATCATAAGACCAATAACAATGCATCATCCTGTACATACTTATACAAAAAGACTCCAAAACACATATTATGTGAGATTGACCATTCCAATACTTGTTACCAAGTATTGAAACCTCCTAGCATCAAAAGGTTTAGTTAGTAAATCTGACACATTTTCCTTAGTGTCAACCCTATCTGGTTGTATTAAACCTTTTTCAAAACAATCTCTTATAAAATGGTGTCTAATTTCTATGTGTTTAGTTTTAGAATGATGTACAGGATTCTTAATGATGCATAAAGTGCTGTTATTGTCAACAAATATCTTGGTATACATGAAATTATACCCATAGTCCAACAGCTGGTTCTGAATCCACAAAACTTGTCCACAACAAGAAGCTGCAGCCACATACTCAGCTTCAGTTGTAGAATTAGCCACCACTGTTTGTTTCTTGCATTGCCAAGATATCAACCTGCTCCCAAGAAACTGACATCCAGCAGTTGTGGATTTCCTATCAATTTTATCACCTCCATAGTCACTATCTGAATATGCAATCAGCTCTAATGGTGAATCCTTTGGGTACCACAAACCAAGACTAGGATAGCATCTTAGGAACCTAAATATCCTTTTCACAGCATAAAGGTGACATTCTTTGGGAGTCACTTGATGGCGTGCACAAGCACACACGGCAAACATGATGTCAGGTCTGGAGGCTGTAAGATACATCAAGGATCCAATCATGGATCTATAGTGCCTGACATCAACATCTTTACCATCTCCAATCTTTCCCCAAGGGTGTTCTCTATCCATAGGAGTAGTAGCCCTCTTTTCATGTGGAGAAAAACCAAACTTCTTCAAGATTTCAGCCACATATTTATCCTGGGAGATAAAGATACCATCTTCTTTCTGCTGAACTTGTAAACCAAGAAAGAAGTTCATCTTCCCCATAACACTCATCTTGAATTTGTCTGTCATAAGCTTGGAGAAATCCTCACTCATCTTTGGATCAGTAGATCCAAAAATGATATCATCAACATAGACCTGGACAAGCAACACATCCTTGCCTTTCTTCTTTGTAAATAGTGTCTGATCTATGGTGCCCCTTTTGAATCCATTGTCCACCAAATAGGTAGACAAAGTACCATACCATGCTCTAGGGGCTTGATGAAGTCCATACATAGCCTTCTTGACTCTATACACTTTATCTGGATTCTCTGGATCCTCAAAACCTGGAGGCTGCATCACATATACCTCCTCAACAATAGTTCCATAGAGGAAGGCACTCTTGACATCCATTTGATAGACAGTGAAGCCCATGCAGGATGCATAGGCTAGAAAAATCCTTATAGCTTCAATCCTTGCAACTGGTGCAAAGACTTCCTCATAGTCTATCCCCTCCTCTTGTGTATATCCCTGAGCCACTAACCTTGCCTTGTTTCTGACCACAATGCCTCTTTCATCTCTCTTGTTTCTTAGAACCCATCTTGTCCCTATAGGTCTGACATATCTGGGACAATCAACCAGCTCCCAAACATCCTGAATTGCAAATTGGTGAAGCTCATCCTACATTGCTTCCACCCAACTTGGTTCTTTGAGAGCATCAAATATTTTCTTAGGTTCCTGTTGTGACAGAAAACAGGCAAACAAACATGCTTGCACAAGAGGGGTATCAACCTTCTTGTGTATATTGGCAATAAACCCACCAAGACCTTGATGAGCTCTTCTGGTCTGAACTGGATTCATAATATCACCAATGATTTGAGAAGTGGGGTGATTCTTAATAGTGGAAGTGAGAACTCCTCCTTCAAAAAGTCTGGTGTCCTCAACCTTATTCTCCATATTGCCAATATCTTCTTCATCAGACTCTCTTACATCAACATAGGGATGACCTTCTTCATATAAATTGGAAGGTTCACCTTGTTCAAAAGTGGAAGAGAAAAGATGTGCAAAGGTGTTGTCAACGCCTGAATCTTGTTTGTCAGCGCTTGGGCTAACAACGCTTGAACTGTGGTTGTCAACGTCTGAGTCATCAACGTCTGAATTGGTCTTGTCAGCGCTAGATTTGCCTTTGTCAGCGCCTGAAGGACCATGCATGTTTGTATCTGGTGGTACTTGGGGACCACCATTATCTTTACCACCAGCAGCAGCAACAGCAAAAGCATCTGTCCAAATGGGAATTGTGACATATTCTTGCATAGGAGATGTCTTTTCTGCTTGTGATCCAACCTTTTCATGAACCTGTGTACCTGAAACATCAACAACTTGTTCCTCCACAACATTTGAAGTTACCTTCACAATGTCTGGATTAGTGACAGGCATATAATTTAAAGTTCTAGATAAAGGTTCCAAGTCAAATAACCAATTAGGACCACTTTCAAGATCACTAGGTTTATTTTCTAAAAATCTAACATGTACTCTTTCAAGTATACGTTTTTCTTCTTTAAGATAAACCCTATATCCCTTGCTCTGCACTGAATACCCCATGAAGTAGCCTTCATCACCTTTTGCACTAAATTTCCCTAAGGCATCACTAGTATCTAAAACTACTACATGACAACCAAAAGGTCTGAGAAAACCAATATTAGGTTTTCTACCCCAAAGTAACTCATAAGGTGTTTTGTTCTGAATTTTGTTAACCAATGCTCTATTTTGAACATAACAAGCTGTATTAACAGCCTCAACCCAAAAGGCTATAGGAAAATGAGCATCATCCAACATTGTTCTGGCTGCTTCAATTAGGGTTCTATTTTTCCTCTCAGCAACCCCATTTTGCTGTGGGGTTCTTGCAATACTAAATTGCCTAGTAATTCCTTTCCTGGCACAGAAATCATCTAGCTTCTTATTCCTAAATTCTCCACCATTATCACTCCTAAGCATTTTAACTTCATTGCTAGTCTTTTTCTCAATCTGAGTGATAAAATCAATTAGAATATCAGCTGTGTCACTTTTCATAGCTAGAAAGAATGTCCAAGTAAACCTAGAAAAATCATCTGTTATCACAAAGCAGTATGACTTACCATTCAAACTTTCTATATTGGTTGGACCAAAGAGGTCCATATGAAGCAAATGAAGAGGTCTAGTACTAGAGTGAACCTGTTTGGACTTAAATGAGACATTGTGCTGCTTGCCTTTAAGACATGCAACACAAGAGTGGTCATTGTGGAAGGCCTTCTCAGGCAAACCATCAACCAATCCAAGTCTCACAAGCCTATTGATATTCTTAAAATTTATGTGCCCTAGTCTCCTGTGCCACAAATTACTCTCATCTATTGAAGCTTTAGCATAAAAACAAGACATATTGTTATTCATTCTAATCCCATTCAGATTCACATTGTATATGTCTTTATGCCTAGGTGTTCTATACTCAATATATTTCTCATCAGGGATCTTATAATCCTTGCTTAACACCAAACACTCAGTATTAATAAACATAACTTTATTTTTGTTATCACAAACTTGTGATACACTAAAAAGGTTGTAATCAAGTTCCTTTACCAAAAATACGTTTTCAAAACGCAAGTTCTTGGTGAGAAGGGTTCCTTTGCCTGTGATAGTGCCATATCCTCCTCCAAAGTAAACCTTATCACCATCCTTTATGGGAGTGAAGTTTGTCAAATAGTCTTCCTTCCCTGTTATGTGCCTTGAGCATCCACTGTCCCAATATCCATAATCATTGACATGTTTTTGAATGCCCTGCACATAAAGAAAACAAATTAGTTTTCTTTGGGAACCCAAGCCTTAGAAGACTTGGATTCATCTGGTTGTTCAATAAGAACAGACTTAGTTCTCATAACAACCCCATTTTCATCTTTCTTAGGATGAAATACCCAGTTAACCCCAATAGGTTTTGTAATGACCTTTGAAATGTAATTAAATCTGTTGCAGGTCATTGAAATACCATTATCATTAGGTTTTTGATCTTTCTTGGGTCTCCATGTCAAGATTGAAGAAGCTTTAGACCCCTTACCCTGTGGTTGCAAATATTTAGGTCTGGTCACGTTTCTGTCAGCGTTGGAATTGGTCTTATCAACGCTGAAATTACCCTTGTTAGCGTTGAACCTAGGGTTTGCTACAGAAACCCATTGCCTATTAGACCAAGTGTTTGTCTTTTGAAATGGTCTTTGTCCATTAGTGTTAGACCCTCTAGTAAAGAATGGGGCAGGTCTAATCACTTGTGGACTTTGCTGCATACAAGGTTTGGGTCTGACAACGTTTGACTTCCTAACAATGTTGACTTTGTTCCTGTCAGCGCTGAAATTGTTCCTGTCAGCGCTGACTTTGGGAGCGTTGACACACTTATATGCCAAGTGTGAAAAGCTACCACAAGTGTAACAAGCTTTTCTAGACACAACCCTAGGTCTAGAAGAGAAGAAGCCTTTTCCATTATTGCTAACTTGGCTCTTGGGTGACCTAGTATTCCTATACATCTCTGCATACTTAATGCTAGGTTTTCTATCAGTGTTGGAGCCAAGATCAACAGCTTTACCAGTGAGTGGGTTAGTAACCTTAATGGGTGTTGACTCATTGGGAATTTCACATAGCAAGCCACCTTTAACAAATAAAGTAGGGTTAGCTTTCTTCCATTCATTCAGGTCAGTCAACTTTTGTTGATACTCTTCAACTGGGGTGACAACTCTTGGTGGAGGAATGAATTCCTCCTTTTGGAGTTCTGGCAAACCAGTCCAAGATAGGTCCTTTTGTTGGACACCATAGAAGTCACCAGCTGGTGGTGGAACCACAGAGTAATCATTCATCCCAATCCGAATCATGTCCTTAGGATCTCTTTGTTTACTCACACAGTCTCCTAGGGTTTGTGTGGCTCTATCAAATCTTTGAATTTTAAGACCAACATTATCTTTGTTTTTAATGGCTTCATCTAATTTAGCTTGTAACTCACCATTAACCCTTTCCATGATATTTCTAATATCCATACTAGCATTTAACTCATGTTTTAAAATATTTATTTTATCTTTTAAGTCAAATTCCATTTTCTTGTATTTAGAAACTGTCTTCTCAGTTTCAGTGAGAGCTAGTTGGTAATTAGATAGTTTACATCTTTCAGTACTCATATCATCTAATAATCTTAACACCTCTTTGTTAAGTCTT